>CM063598.1:6598512-6890981 GCA_032356905.1 Salix exigua
TCTTGCAAGTGCTTTTAATAGCTAGAAGCAGAATGAAATTGAACGGCTTTTAGATTTTTAATCCAGTAAGGAAAAAAATCTCCTAGAATACCTAGATGGGGGTGGAATATATTTTCTGCATGCAAGAGCTTACTTAAGAATATATTGACTGCTAACAATGAAAAAGAAGATAGTGAAGAGGAAATAAACAGAAACATCCTCTTTCTTTTAGAGTTTTTTTTTCTCTCTTAATTGTTAATTGTTAATTTTGCAGCTAGAATTTCAAAAATTGTAATCTTTTTATTGGATTTTATTCTTGCCAACATTATGGTAGAAAATATTTGTTGGCAATCCTTACATGGTAAATTTCACCTCTAACTTGAACTCTTCTCCAAGGAATAAACGAAAGTCTGACATCTCAAGCATATGTAACTCTCCATTTCTATTAAAGCTTGTCTTGATGTCTGAATTTCCACTCTTTGTTTCCTTAGAAGTCTGCAGCTCATACCACTCGAAACCCTTGGTCTTTTCTAATCCTATGAATGTTACTTTCGTTACAATCCATTTCTGGCTCAAAGCAAATTCTCCATTTATGATGTTTGATCTAACCATTGCCATATCTCCTACTATCTCACTGTAAAATTTCACAAAGCTCCAGTTCTTTCCCTCCCCTCCCATCTCCACACTGTCCCCATCATCCAAGAAAACTTCCCCTGAGCTGTTTCCACTGCTTCCAAGAACTACCAGTAGATGGAATGCTGTTTTTCGAGCTTCTTTTGTCGTCATGGCTTCACCTTGCAAGGCCAAGATGTTTCCTTCATGAACATGAACGTTTATATGATCTGCAGGCGCACTCAGTTCTATGTACTTTCCTGTATCTACGATAACTGAATTAGAGTAATTGAAGAGGTCAAACCATTTTCCTGCAGGGAAGTAGGCGTTAACTGAAGTAGCTCCTGACTCCAATACAGGGGACACCATTACACCTTTGCCAATCAGAAATTGTGAGTTGATGTCATAAGTTTTGAGGTCTTGAGGGAATGAAAAGAAAAGAGGTCGTGCTATTGGGATCCCTTTAATGTGTGCCTCGTACATTAAAGTGTAGAAGTAGGGAAGTAGCTGGTAGCGAAGGCCAAGAACCTTCTTTGCTGTTGCAGCAACAGAATCCCAGAGATAAAGCTCTTGCCGTGCGGTGCCTATAGCCGAGTGATCTCTTGAGAAAGGGTAAAAGGCACCTAGCTGCATTTTAACATAACTTCAGCGTCAATTACACAGCAGAAAACTCACAACAATCTAGAGAAGCGAAACAAAAAAGTAACTACATATGCATGAATGTTAATGTTATCCTATGCACATCTGTCTGAATTATTAGGACTTCATAACATCTTTAGATGAGCAATAACCAATGATTTACCTGGACCCAGCGACGACAAAGCTCTTCTGTTGTGTCTCCAATGAAACCGCATATGTCAGCACCAACCATTGGAATTCCAAACAGTCCAAAATTCAAAATTGATGGAATGGTGTATGCTAGATTATCCCATGTCGCAGCATTATCTCCGGTCCAATGAGCAGTGTACTTTCCAGAACCAACGAAAGTTGATCTAGAAAGTACGAAAGGCCTTTTCCCAGTTGCATTTTTCAGACCAGCATTTGTGGCTTCGGATTCCAAAAGGCCATACAGGTTATGAAAATTGTACTCGGTAATGTTACCAAAATATAGAGATGTTGCAGGGATGGTATTATTGTTGATAGGTCGTTGAATGCCGGCGTTGTTAATCCTGTAGGGAGGATCATCAAGGGTAGATAACGGGGTGGGAGGGGAAGTATTGAAATTTGCTATCTCATTCATGTCAATCCAGAGACCATCAAAGGGGAGAAGAGCTTGGAATATTTTGATCTCATTACTCCAAAAATCTCGGCCAGCTGGATTTAGAAAATCAGGGAAATAGACTGGTCCAGGCCAAACTACACCCATGTAAGGGTTGCCATCGCGTTTAACAAATATATCAGCTTGCATTCCTCTTATGTAAGTTTCATATGCTGTGTTCACACCAATACCTGTGGAGAATCAGGGGAAGCTTAGTTGTCTTTAAGAAATCCTAAAAGGCAGTTCTTCAAAAGATAATACCATTTGGCAGAACTCTAAATATGATACTTTCAGGTTAAAAGAGTTGGTGTTTCCTCAAGTTACCACTTACCTGGATCCAATATGAGCACATATTTCTGACCATTTTGGTGAAGGTTATCAACAAATTGCTTCATATTTTCCAATGGGAAGTTCACAGGATCAAGAGTGAAATCCTTAAATCCATCCATGTAATCAATGTCTGTCCACATAACTTCAAGTGGGATACCAGCTTTTGCATAGCCAGCAACCACTCCTTCAACATCAGAAACATTTTTGTAACCCCATCGACACTGATGAAATCCTTCATGCATAAAAAAATAAAGAATAAATAAATAAGGAGTGCTCAGAGACAAGGTCCACAAGATATAAGAAGGGGATCCAGCATATTGAGTAGAAATGATTCTGCACATAAATACTAATATAAATTGAACTCCGGAACATCTCAAATTGAATGTTTCTTTGCCTGCAGATTCTTAATCTGTTGAAGGTAATATTTTTATATTTTTTTGGTCATGTTTTTAGTTTCATCACAGCAATTTTGCAGAGCAAGACATCACAACAAAATGATGCTACTTACCAAATGACCAATATGGCATAGGGGCAGGCCGACCAATAAGCTCTGTGTACTGCTCCATAACCATATTCGGTGATGGTCCAGCAAAAATATACAGATCGATAACACCACCAATAACCTTATAAGTTATCCTATCACCTCCATAAACAATGTCCATGCCATTGCTATTAAGCAGCAAGACACCATGAGTAGTCCCTGCTGATACTTTGCCATCATCAGACGGCGATCTGACATCGATATAGAAAGGGTGGGACCCGTAAAGATTGAGATCGGGATTAGCACTGGCTATGTCAGCATTCCACAGAGTCAGTGTCTGGTTAGGTTTCAGCTTGAAAGAGCTCTTGGTGTGCTCTCCAAGACCATAAAGAGAGGACCTGTGTTCAGGGAGCGTGGAGGAGAGCTGGATATACTGGTCCTTGAAGACCAAGAAAGTGCCAGCATCAGTTGCGTCAGGGGAAGTGTCAAAAAGGATGTCCCCTGATGATTTGCGAGTGACTGAGAAGCTGAAAGGAGTGGTGTCATGGAGGGTGAAAAGGAGGTCAGAGTTGTGGTGGGAGAGGAGCAGGTTTTCCTGTATGGCTTGGTGTTGAATTTTTTTTTCTGGGGAGTTTTTTTGTCGAGGAATGATGTCTTGTGGAATCTCCCACCTTTGGTTTTCATGATCCGTTATTCGGATTCTTAGACTATCCTCTGTTTCAAAGCTGCACAAATGCAGAGAGCAGTCAGGAACTAGTTGAAGAAAACTACCATGCGTGCAATTCATGAAAGCTTAAATCAGTATTATTTAATCCCGGCCCGGCCAGGCAGATCAACCAGCTTACATCAACCTAGAACCTTGCTTGGGTAAGTGGGAGTTGACTAGATAAACTCAATTAACTTCGAGTAACACTGGACTGTTCCATCCACCGAGTGGTCCACATTGCCAGAATCAAAAAAAATCTCCTTGTTTTAGGCGATGAGTTAAGAAATTGTTCCCGACTAATTTAATCAATAAAGTTTAACATTGCTTAAGCAAACTGATAATCTGTGTATAGAATCCAACAAAAACCTGAGGTGGGAGAGGTTAGGAAATAGGCAAGAGCTGACCAATTCTGTCAGAATCAAAATACCCCATCCTCAAAACAACATTTAAGATCATACCCTATCATAATTTTTTCAAGAAATCCAAGCAAGCAATAGAAAGGCTAGCTTTATGTAACAAAAATCATAAAAAAAAAACTTCATAATGAGATAGATTAAGCCAATCACCTGGCAAAAAGGTTGAGGCGTGGAATATCAGCTCCATAAACAGTGGAATTCTTGATAAGGCTGAGATTAGCAGACAACCATTTGCCAGGTAGATTGACAGAGACAGACTCAATGGAGTAGCCATAGCCAACCACTTCTTCTCCACTTGATAGGGCAAGCCAGTAGGAGGAAAGCAAGATGCTACATAAGAAAAGAAGCGAATGAGGAGGACGAGATATTGCCATTGTCTCATTACTCTTCTTGCATCTCTTCTCCTCCATTTTTGTGAGTGAACGAGCTTCTTGATGGTTTTTAAATGATCCAGAAAAAAGCTGTACGTCAAGTCATCATGGTCCCACAAAATAAATTACGTTTTTGGTATCGAGATAATTTTTACGTAAATTTTAAAACATATATATTTATTTAAACAAATAATTTTTTATTATAATTTTAACAGCATAATCTTAAAAATAAAAATTAAAAAATCACACTTATACATATTAGATTTAATTTTCACCGAATAATAGTTGATATATAATTCAGTGGATTACCTATATTGTAAAAAATATAAATGGGAAAGGGACATTAGTCCATCAACTACTACTTTAATACTATAAAAAAAAGTATTATTACTATAATTTAGTGCTTTTTATTTTTGTTGAATTTGATTTTAAAAGTGTTTTATTTTTTTATATTTTTTAAAAAATTATATAAAAAAACATTGAATTTAAAATAAAATAAAATAAAATAATTAAAAAAAACAACATTTTTAAATCATCAACGTGTACTAGGGTCACAGGCTTACAGCCTTGCTTTCAACGATTGAAACTTCCTCTCAAAATTGTTGAACACGGAGACGACCAGTTCTCCAAAAAATCAATGACCAATTGGACAAAATACATTTTTTATATCTATATTTATATTATTATTAATTGTCTTAGAAATGGATGTCCAAATATTTCTGTCAAGGTTGTGTGAATCAGTCAGCGTAACCTTCATAAATCTTTATATATATATATATATATATATATATATATATATATATATATATATATATATATATATATAGTCAGCGTAACCTTCATAAATCTTTATATATATATATATATATTCAACCGCGTAACTTCCAAAAATTGTTATGATTTTTTATCAGCATAGATTATTCATATTTTTTAGGTTATTAAAAGAATTTTAAAATCTGTGGAAAAAAATATGGTAGATATCACTTGAATTTATGTGATTATCATAGTTGAATTACTCTTTTTTCTTGGCTAAAAAGTCAAATTAGCTTGTTTTGAGGGCTTAACGTTCTTCGCACGAGATGTTGAAGTTGTTTTGTTGACTTGGGTTGTTTTGTTGACTTGGGTTTTTTTTTGACATTTTATACATTTTAAATTCGATCTAAATTACTTGTAAATTGTAATTATTGAACCATAAGTTGAATGACTGAGTGTGTTTGGGAATGCGTTTAAAAAATATTTAAAAAAATAATTTTTTTTTATTTTAAATGAAAAAATGTCGGTGTTCTTGAATTATTTTGATGTACTGATGTCAAAAATAATTTTATATTTTTAATGAAAGCTGACAGGCCAGTCTCGTGTGAAGCGATGAGAGGGAGTCTAGTTTTTTGTTCCTTCCCCGAAATGAAATGACTTTTACTTTTTTAGGCTGTGAGTATCTAGAAGGTGTTTGGGAGGGTTTTTCAAAAACGTTTTGAAAAAAATTGAAATTTTTTTTATTTTTTTATTTTAAATAAATATGTTTTGATGTTTTTAGATCATTTTGATGTGCTGATGTCAAAAATTATTTTTAAAAAATAAAAAAATATCATTTTGATATATTTTGACATGAAAATCACTTTAAAAAACTACCGCAATCGCTTATCCCAAACAGGTTAAAATAATGGAATTTTGTGTGGCAGCACAACCGAAAGCTACGATTGATTTCGCGACAGGAAAATGGAGAGCATTTTCTTCTTCTTTTTGATGTAACGTAGTCATAAAAAAAGGTTAATTTTTACCAAGAGGTCATGGTAACTTATGATTCAGAAATCAGAACCCACGAATTATTTCAAACCTGAGAACGTACGGGTGTTGTACCAGGATTTCAGGAAAAAGAGATATGTAAAGAATCAGAGATCAACTTGTACTTGAAGCCCAGAAAAAAAAATGTTTTAATTATCATTAAACTACGTGGTTTAATAAGTATATTTATGTTAAAACGCATCAAATTCTTTCTGGTTTAACTGTCATATTCGAATTCCCTTATCTCGCAATCACCCTCCACTTCCATTAAACCTGCCTTTTCTCCTTTATTTTTCCACCTTCAATCAAACCTGGCATCTTTTCTGCTCCCCACCATATTTCCATTGGAAACTATGTTATGGGGTATTATCTAGTAGGTTAAGTTTTATGGTTTATTAGCAAAACAACTGTGAAATTTCCAGGCACAAGCAATAGTTGTACCAGAATCCAACGTCGGCAAAGCTCTTCTGTCGTGTTCCCAGAGAAACCACATATGTCAGAACCAATCATTGGTATACCAAACAGCCCAAAATTCAAAATTGAAGGAATGGTGTATGCCAAATCATCCCATGTCGCAGCATTGTCTCCAGTCCAATGTGCTGTGTACTTCCCAGAGCCAACAAAAGTTGATCTTGAAAGTATGGAAGGCCTTTTACCAGTCACATTGAGTAGAGCTGCATTTGTGGCTTTGGATTCTGATAGGCCATAGAGATTATGCGCATTATACTCCATAATGCCTCCATTGCGTAGAGAAGTTGCAAGAATGGTTTTGTTATTAATAGGTCATTGAACGACAACATTGTTAATCTTGTAGGGAGGATCATCTAGCTTAGAAGATCAGGTAGGAGATGGAGTTATGAAATTGGCTAACTCATCCATGTCTAGCCATAGACCATCAAATGGAAGAAGTTCATGGAATAATTTGATCTCATTGCTCCAAAACTCTCTGGCAGCTTCACTAAGAAAATCAGGGAAGTAGACTAATCCAGGACAAACCTTTCCCATATAAGGAATGTCATCATGTCTGATGAAAACATCAGCCTTCATCCCTCTGATATAAGTTCCATATGTTGTGTTCACACTGATACCTGCAAAGGTCAGAGGCAGCTTGGCTTTGTTAGAATTCAATTTAACCCTTTCATCCTAGCAGCCTTGTAAGAACTAGAGGAGTTTTAGATAAATGGAGCTTTTTCTTTCTTCAAGCTGCCACATACCAGGATCCAAGATGAACACATATTTCTGACCATTTTGGTGAAGGGTGTTGACGAATTTCTTCATCTTTTCCAATGGGAAGTTCACAGGATCAAGAGTGAAATCCTTAAATCCATCCATGTAATCAATGTCTGTCCACATAGCTTCAAGAGGGATACCAGCTTTTGCATAGCCAGCAACCACTCCTTCAACATCAGAAACATTTTTGTAACCCCCATCAACACTGATCAAATCCTTCACGCAGAAAAAACAATCATATGGGACAAGCAAGAAAAGATGATGTAATGAGATGAAGCAAGAAAATAGTGGCAGTAAGCATGTGCTTACCAAAGGACCAATATGGCATATGAGCAGGCAGGCCAATGAGTTCAGTATACTATTGTACTACCAGCTCAGGCGACGACCCGGCAAAAATGTACAAATCAATGACTCCACCGATTACCTTATAAGTGATCCTATCTCCTTCATAAACTATGTCCATCCCATTACTATTAATCAGCAAAACACCATGAGTAGTCCCTGCTAGAACTTTACCATCAAGAGATGCTGATCTCACGTCCACATAAAAGGGATGCGATCCATAAAGGTTAACATCAGGAACGGCACTAGCAATGTCAGTGTTCCATAGAGTGAGTAGTGTCCTGTAAGGTTCCAACTTAAAGGACTTCTTTGTATGCTCTCCAATGCCACACAGAGAAGACCTATCTTTTGGAAGTGAAAGGGAAAGCTGGATATATTGGTCCTTGAAAACGAAAAACGTTTCAGAATCTGATAAGTCCGGTGACGCATCGAAAAGGACATCACCGAAGGAAAGTCAGGACACAGAGAAGCCAAATGGTGTGGTGTTGTGAAGGGTGAAGATGAGGTAGGAGTTGGGATCTGAAAGAATGTAGTTTCCAGACGAGGACTTGGCAATGTTTTGTCTAAAGCTGAGGTTATGTTCTGGGAGTGGAATCATGTCTTGAGGGATTTCCCATCTTTTCTCAAACCATCTTTTGTGTCAAAGCTGTAGGAAAGGCATTCTTTTTTATCAATTCTAGATAAGTTGGAGATCTCAAATAGCAATTGAGGGACAGTTTATTATCAGGTTAATGCAATTTCCTAAAACATTAGCAACTATCATTTTATTCACCAGACACAAAAATCGAACTCCCATTTTAGCTGACATATATCCATACTTGTCAAACCTGGTTCGGTTTGGAAATTGACCCAGAGCCTAGCTCAAGCTATGTTTGCTTTTAAACTGGTTTGAAAATTGACAGGGTTAAGCTTGAGGGATCAAGTTGACCAGCTTGCAACACAATTGACTCGGTAAAACCTGTATTTGAAGGGATAAATTGTCCAAAACAATGTGGTTTAAAAAGAAACCTGAAACAAAGTCTATTGACCCACAGGTTGATTTGACAAGAGCCTGGTGTATTTAACTATGCTTAAATCCACCAGCTCTAGCATTTTTTTAGTAACAGTTACGAATGAGTGTTGAACCGAGTTACCTGGCAATAAATTTGAGGTTCTGAATGTCAGGGCCAAAAGTAGAGGCATTCTTGATGAGTTGAAGATCAGCGGCCAAAACATTTACAGAGGGATAGACTCTGGCTGACACAACTCTGTGACCATAACCAACGGGCTGTGATTCTACCTCTCCATTTGATGCAGATAGTGGAGCCAAGCAAGATGCAAGGAAGAAATACAGAATAAAATGAGGCCACTTGGCTGTAATATTTCTATTATCTGGTGCTGTCATTTGTGTTTGTGTTGTGAGAAAAAGGGATCCTTTCCTACCGACCTTTATCTCATCTCCAGGGTCCAAACTTGTACAAAATGGGGCATTTTTTTCCCTCCACATGCCTGGTGGCCTCGTCCCACTCTATTTACCTATTTGAAAGAAAGATTGAAATTGATTTTGAAAGTGTTTTTTGTTCAGAAATGTATTAAAATGATGTTTTTTATTTTATTTTTAAAGATTATTTTCTATATCAACACATGAAAATATCTAAAAACACTAAAAATTTATGATTTATAGTAAAAAAAAACTCTAAAAACACTTTTGAAACGCAATGTCAAACATCTACATATGTTCATCAAACTAGAAGGAAAGACATGGCTCTAAATGTATCGTATAGTTAGAGGAATTGGCCTGGCTCGGAAGCTCATTATACATACCCTAAAAATTACTTATCTAGTAAAACTTTTGGATGCTCCACTTGAATTGAATTAATTCCCTCGTAAATGCAGGGACTCGATTGACAAAATCTGTCCTGCTGAACTCAATTGTTGAATTGATATATATGTCAAGGACTTAATGGAGAAATTAGGATCCAGGCCAAGAACCACACCACCTGTATCTGTACAGACAGAGAATGGTAGGGTTTTAGACTGTTAGCTGGTGCTCTCCAAGCTGACAGTCATCTTTCTTCTTCCCATAAACAAAAATTGCCAGATGAAGGTTCGGTATGACTACTTGTTATATTTATTATTTATTGTTCTGCTGTGTTTTTCAATTCTTAGCCTGTAAGGCTACTGCTTCCTTGTACACAGCAGCAACTGTTGATAGAAAACTTAAAAGGTGACTTTAATTTTATTAAATAAATTTAGTTTTCGAATAAGACAAGATAGATATTTAATATGATATCTGAGATTTGTTGTTAAGAGTTTGAATCTTATCATCTTATTCGATAAAAATCAAGAATAAATCGGTATAAATATGTACAAGTTTTAAATATAAATGGCTTTTAATTAAGGAATTATATTAAAAAATAATATATGATATAACAATTTAAAATTTAAAATTATATGATTAATTAACAAAATAATTTGTAAACATCTAAGTAAAGACACGCACGTTAATTATCTGATGTGTTAACATCTCTCACATCAGCTCCAGACGATTATACAGCATCTGAGGAAATCTTCCTTGAACAGTGGAGTGTTTGGAGTTTGAAGATGTGGCTTGTGACTACTGGTTTGTTGTAATTGCACCGAGTACAACGTCTAATTTTTATGTTTATACATTATGTCATATCAGATCGACAAGCCTAGCCTAAGTTAAGTCCGGAATGTGTCAGAAGATTTTTCAAATGAAAATTAAAATATATATATATATACATATAATTTTGATATGATTGATAAATTATGTTTAAATTTTATCAATATACTCTACGGTTCTTGTTTTATAACGAGTAGGGTGATATTTTTTATTTGATTTTTATTTATAAAAACAATCAAACCAGAACTAAAATTGTTTAAACTAATCAGTTTGATTCGATTTTTATGTAAAAAAACAGGCTATTACCGAACAAAAGTTACTTAGACCTCTTGGTTCGGACAGGAGTCTAGCTTTGTTTACGTTTTTTAAGGCCTGGTTGGGAGTATGATTGCGGTTGTTTTTTAAAATGTTTATTGTTTAGAAATGTATCAAAATGATATTTTTTTTATTTTTTAAAAATTATTTTTGACATCAGCACATCAAAATGATCTAAAAACACTATTTTTTTAATTTAAAATAAAAACTAAAAATAAAAATAAAAATTTTTCAATTTTTTTCATAAACAATTTCCGATCACAATGATAAACAGATATTAGTGCTTTTCAACTAAACAGATAGAAGGATAAGGGCATCATTACCAATTGATGAAGAATCGACTCCTTGGGAAAGATGCCGATTAATTTACTGTTTAAAATTATTTGAGATTGATTTTAAAAATATTTTTTATTTAAAAATATAATAATATTTTATTTATTTTTTAAAAAATATTTTTGATATAATCACATCATAAATTTGTACGAAATGATGACTATTTTATCTAGCAATAGATGCTATATAGTATGGCCGAAGAATCATAGTTAGCATTAGTTGTTTTTTACTTTAACCTGTTATTATTTTAATTTAAATTAGTTTTGGTTTATTGATATTAAATTTAAAAAACTGAAACTAGACTGGAAATTTTAAAAAATATTCTTAACAATTTTTTAATAATTTAGTTTTGCTCGGTTAATTTTTTCTATTTTCTCAATTTAATCGTTTTTTCAGTTTTTTTCCCCCTACTATTGGCACAATAAAGAGCTTGAGATTTGAACCGCAGGTATCGAGTTAGAGTTAAGGCATGTATTTTTTATAAAGAGCTTGAGATTTGAACCGCAGGTATCGAGTTAGAGTTAAGGCATGTATTTTTTATAAAAAAACTAGAACAACCTGGATTTTATTCCACTACCTGAACCTACAAAGTAAGCTTTCCAGGAAATATGACTTCCTCAAATATAAAAAAAAAAAAAAATAGTAACAGGGTTTGCTTTTGCTATCTTTTATATTTCCTTTTCAATCATATCTAAACTAGTTTCTGCATTAAATTCAGATTCAATAAATATCATGTTAAAGTAGTATTTCACATGGAAAATGACAGCGTGCTTTAGGATGTTAAGATATTTAGAATATAGATTTTTATATGCTAGGTGGATAAACAAAGCGTGGAGCCGTGGACAGCTTCGATGTGACAATGATATTTTCGGTGTAAATATAAACTTGATTTGATAAAAAGCATCCAAGAACAAGGACATTCCTTGGTAAATCGGGCACCGATTGTTTTGTCAGCTCTGCACTAAGGGGAAACAGACAACCAAAAACAAATCAATAAAGCTTGGAAAATAGTATCCACAGAAAACGAGATAGAGGACCTTACACCAATCTCCATTTTCTTATCAGGCAACGAGTCTTTCATGGCTGACAGTGAGTTGCAGGGAAAGATTCAAAGAAGAAAATCACGTTGTTGGGAGATGACCTTACACCAATCTCCGATGTCTTATCAGGCAACGAGTCTTTCATGGCTGACAGTGAGTTGCAGGGAAAGATTCAAAGAAGAAAATCACGTTGCTGGGCTAGGTAGAAACAGAAAAGTAAAAATATTTTGCTAATAGAGAGATCTTGAATGTGGGGGCAAGCATGGGAGATTAATATACAAGAAACTGGTGCGAAACTGATGTGTTAATAGCTTTACATGGATAGGTGTTTTACAGCTCCTTCTAATGGCACAACAAACTGCAAAACTGTACGTTCTGCATACAGGTTTTATATACAGAAAAGGAGCTCTACAGTCTACAAATGGATTTGAACTGTGCCTCCACATGAATCCACCACCAGAAATGAATCCTGCATGCCAAAATGTTCATGGCATGGCTACACATGTTCTGTCAGCAATGATTTCAAGTGTAAAAATACCATGTCAGCTTCGCTCTTCTTATCTCCGGCCACCAAGTTCTCATCGTTACCATATGAAGTTTGCGAGTGTTGATGCGGAACAGCTCAAACTTTCAGTGATATATAGCCCAGGATTTATGTTGCATACTAGTCATTAAGGGATAAGTATACTTCACAATAGACCATTGCTATGTTCTGAAGGATATTTGAAATTGTTCATTGCTCCCAGCCCATTAACATCTTCCAAACTTGTTCCTCAATTTTTCTTCGTGGAACGGCCAAGCCTTCCCCTTCATCAAGTAATACTCTGTACACTTCGAACTCCCGATCTCCAATCATGCACCTCCTAATCTCAGCCTGGAAATACAAACAGGTTATAGCTATAATCAAGTAGTTCACAGAGTTTAAATATCTCAGAATGAAGTAGTGATTGCAAGCAATCCCACAGTTTCAGCCATTCAGGTTCAAATATCAGGCAAATATCATCTCATGCGAATAAAGAAAAGATGCCTGCAAGTTGTTGAGAGGGAAATGCCAAAGTGATGTCAAGCAGGAATTGCCAAGCCAGCAAGTAGTTCAGTACCGAGAAAATGCAACTATTAAGCATCGTGAGAGCAAGAGTGATGTCATGGAAAACAAGAGGTCGGCCCTTGCCAGATAACTCCACAGGATTCGCCACCATTAGCTCTGTATCAGGACCACGGCTGACAACAGCTACTCGGAGAGGGCGCACTAGTTCCATCTCCAAACGGGAAGAGAGTGCTTTCTGCTTGTTAGGATCGACTATTTTCATCCCATCAGCTTGCATGATAAACAAGTCAATCTCACAGGTCCTTCTGTGTTTTATGGAAAAGCGTCCATAAGAAATCTGGTCAAACAAGCAGTAATTAGTTTATCTCCCCGAAAGATTCAGTGAAAACATTAGAACAATGATGCCAAAAGTGCTTCCGACTTGGAAAACAAGGCATCTGACTTGCATGAGTAGCAAACATGGCAGAGATGTCCATCGATGTATTTTCAGAATCTCATACAATTAATCTACCTGTATATTGTAATCCTTTAAAGTCCTCATTATGTCATAAAGAAGACCCTTGTGATCTTGGCACACAATTTGAACGAGGGTGTGAGAAGGACTCAGCATGTTGTCCATTATAACAGAAACATTAGTGGAAGTTAGTGAGCTGGGGGCTTCATCTGGCATTTGCAGAGGGAGAATGTTTTCTGTGATTGCAGTTGGAAGAAATGAAGATTCTGCTGAACAAGCCATAATTTCAAGGCCAACCATTTCTATGTCACAGCTTATCATTGAATTTCCCATGACAGCTCTCAAGTGATCATATGTATCCTCCTTTCTCTTGTTTGTATGCAGGAGCTCTCTGATAAAGAAAGACATTAAGAAAATTTCTTTTGATAAGAACATAATCAAAAGTTCAAGAAGTTGCATAGCTATGCAAACAGGATTCATAGAAATGTTCATCTTGATTGCTCGCATCTTTCTATTAACTACTACAATAAATGACCTTCAAGGATGTACGCAAACATGGTCATTATGAGAAGATAGACCTCCAATGAAAATTTCTATTGTTGACCCTCTCAAATCTTCTGAACGCACAATTATTGTAAAACAAGGAGCATGAGCTTGAAAATATATGATAAAGTTTTGAAGAGAAATGTCGAAAATTCAAAACCTTGTATCTGTAACGAAGAATAGGTCCATTACTCTCCCATCCGGTGTTGTGGAAACCTTCACTTTTTTTATAGTGAGTTCAAGCTCATAAAGCACCCCGGTCACATCTGCAAAAGCAAACCCTCCAGGATTCAGCCTGAAACATTTCCAATTTCTAAATTCTCCACTGAAACATCAAAATCACAAGGGGGTCTGGCAACTTTATGCCGATTGCGAGTTATAAGAAGGTTTTACAGGGAACATGATTCCTTAAAGCTACATGTGATCTGAATTTAAAGATTAGGAATTTCAATTTTGGGAACTTGTTACAAGCAAAGGTTTTTTGAAGAACAAGAAGCAATAAAAAGGTAACTAAGAATCAGAACAACCTTGGTGATCACTATATCAACAAAAATCACATGTATGAGCAGAACACTACACGATCAAAACATTGAACGAGGATCAGATAGAGAAAAAACTGAATAAATAAACCCTAGAAAAAAAATCAGTACCATGTAAAAGCCCTCTTCTGTCATGACAAGCTAACTTCAAGAGGAATACATCAGGTGGTCTTGGAGGATGCGATTCTGCACTGTAATAAGAAATCCCAGATGCTGAAAAACAAGAAGGGCAAGCTCCTACTAATCTCTTCTTCAATAAACCCCACCTTGTTGTTGATTTGCCAACCACCCAAAACACTAAGTAGCACCATTTACCATCCGTGGAAATATCTTCACCAAATCAAAAACAAATCCAAAAGCACCCAAAATCAGCACAAAAATCCCCATTTTGTTTCACAAAACTACTAAAAAAAGAATTAAAAAAGCATGCGCACACTTTTGTTTTCCACAAACTAGAAGTGTGGAAAACAAGATATTGAGCTGAAAACTCTCTAAGACAAGCTCTAAAAATGGAGATTTTTCTCTCTTTGGGGTTCTTACCTCCTCTAACAATGCTAAGACCAAAGAAGAGAATGATACGACATAAATCACAGCCAAGACCAGTCTTGTCAGGACAATTAACAGTGATAACAACAGGGTCTCCTTCTTTCTCTGGGTGTCTAATTATCACTACATCATCATACAAAATTCCCATTTCCTAGACCTTTTCCCCCCTCCTCGTCTTTTCTTTCTTGAGCTTGCGAGCTGGGGTTTTTCTGTTGCTTTTGGTGGCGTACAGGGATTGAAGCAGCAGCAGGAGAAGATAAATAAACAGAGAGATAGAGAGCCGGAAGACACTGTTATGCTGTGTTCCTTCTGCTTCACTTGAGTTCTTGTTGTTGTTGTATCTTTGTCTATTTTTCCTTTTGATTGAGATATTGGACACGAGATGATGAGACAGTGTTCCTAAGTTTGAGAAGCACGAGAATTTGCTGTCAAAATGGTATTTTTAAGTGTTAGCTTGGTACGAAAGATATATGTGCATTTTAAAAATATATTTTTTATATAAAAAATATTAAATTAATATTTTTATAACTTTGATACTAATATATTAATATATATATATATATAATCTAAGGTGATAGATAAGAATTCAAAATTAATTTTGTTTTTTCAAGAATAGGTTGTGATTGTTATAATTCTAGATGCCATTATCTTGGTAAAAGTTTTTTATGATGTATTATGTTAAATAAGATTTAAAAACTTCATTTTATCACCTTTTGATTTATGACCATATAAAATAGTTTTCAAATACTTTTAAAATTATAAAAATATTTTTTTAATAGCTTTTAAATATAAAAAAATTAAAAATCATAGTTTCTCAAATAAGCCTAGTTAAAGATCAATTTGATCCAAATTTATACATCATAAATTTTAAATGAGTTGAAATTGAGTTTCATGTTTTAGATTTATCATAAACACAAACACAAAAAATCGTAGACCTTATTAAAATTAAACAAACCAAGAGGTCTAGTCTAGCTCCTACTCATCTTCAACCATGTCATTCACAGTACAAATTTGATGTTATCTAGCAAACTATAAATTAGATGTGAGAAATAACAATATATATATATATATATACATTGTTAAAAAACAATCTCACCTGAAAACTCAAAGTTGCAGGTGAGACCCTATAATAAGATTTATATTATTCTCAAACGCACACCCTCAAACGAAAGTTTTTTTAGCTTGTAACTTGTACAGACCTATATCACCTTATGCTTGATTTTTATCAAATAGAATAGGATGATGAAATTCAAACTCGTAACTTTTGGGTCAACAAGACTCTAATATCGTGTTAAGGAATCATTTCATTTAAAAGTTTAAGTTTGTAGGTGAGACCTCGTAATATATGATTTATATAATGCTTAAACATATATATATATGGTTTCGTAACAATTAATTGACAAATTTATTGTAAATGAGTAAATAAAAAACATTAAGCATCCATGTAATATAACTATAGTAATTTTAGTTATGGATGTTGTTATCTTTTAAAAAAATTATTAATAATATTGTATTACATTAAAATATATTCAATAAAATTTTATTTTATTTCATCACTAAACTAATTTTAAAATCTTAACAAATACATTATTCCCACAAACTTATAAGAAAAAGCCATAATTTCTCAACACAAGCTCTAGATCTAAAAGGATAAGCTAAAATATAAAATTCTATTATTCTATTTTATAGAATCACAATCAGGATCCTTCGCAAATTTAATTGTCAAGTTTAATAAATTCCTCAAAAAATATTTTTACCTGGATTACAATCTAAAAATATATTGAAAAGCACTTCACAAATCCAATGTTATTAAACCTAAAATATTAAAAA
This sequence comes from Salix exigua, assembly GCA_032356905.1. Taxonomy (NCBI): domain Eukaryota; kingdom Viridiplantae; phylum Streptophyta; class Magnoliopsida; order Malpighiales; family Salicaceae; genus Salix; species Salix exigua. Next base: position 6,615,294 of record CM063598.1, read on the forward strand.
AATGTGGTCGGTCCATTTCTCGTCAAGCCCACCACCTTTTAAATACCCATTTACGGAGATGCTGGAAATTCAATACATTGCAATTAATTGTTATGAGATGTCATATCAAGATCGTACAATATCATATGTTGTCGTCGTTTGATTGGCCAGGCAATAGCAGTGTGACAGCCGCCATCACGTGTCTATTTTGTGGATGGGTCCCTCTCACGCGCTTATCTTGATTCTTTCCGGAGTCTCCAAGAAAGAAAAGTTTTTTACAGAGCGCGGTCAGCTATGTTTACTTGTTTATTATAATTTTGGATTGTTTTAGAAATTATTTTTAATTGATATAATGATTTAAAAAATATATATATTTAAAAGTATTTTTTATTACTAATAAACATCATATTTTTCAAGCCCTTTCACTTCTTTTTTTTTCATTTCTCCGGTCCTAATATCCTCTTGAGTGTTTTTAAAAGTATTATATTGATTGTTTTTAGAATATTTTTTATTTTAAAAATATATTTTTAATATTAATACATTAAAATTATTTAAAATAATAAATTAATTTGAAGGAAATAATTTTTAAATGTTTTTAAAGCACAAGAATAGCTAGTCATCTCGTATGCAGCGAGGAATAATGAAATTATTGTGAATTTGAATTTTAGAAACACCATAACTGTAAGAAATATCTAAAATCTTTATTTATATTTATTAAATTGACTTGCAAAAGAAAATTAAAAATATTGTAAATTGCTTTGTTCCATCACACGGCGGTTAAGAGTGTAGTTAGATTGTTTTTAAGTATTTTTTTGTTTATAAATATATCAAAATAATATTTTTAAAATGATATAAAAACACTGAATAATTTAATTTAAAAAAAATAATTTTTTTTTTAAAAATAGTTTTTAAAATGTATTGACGAACAGAAATACAAATACTAGCCACAGCCTGGTATGTGGACATAAAAAAAAAATGTAAATGGAGTACAAATTTGGATGGGTGAGAAGGACTCGGATCTTGAGATGAGCATAAGGACCCAGAATCCATTGTGCTGGCACATTGATTTGGGAATCTTTTAACTTGAGTGAGCGAATATCCGGTAAAAATACTACATTTAATTACATATATCTGCCCCCATAAATCAACTTTATAATTAATTGATTTAGAGTTATTAGTATGAACAATAAAGTCCTCTCGAGACGTGACATGATGATAAAGAGTTTGAGATCTGCACAATAAATTTTCAGTTGATTATATATTTTTATAAGAATATGAAACAATCAAGATTTTATTTATTAGCTTGTGTGGGTTTTCTCAAATTCAATAAACAAGTATGAATAATAAAAGAAATACCGAGATCCATCCGATTAATGCTTCCACTCTATAATAATAATAATAATAATAATAATAATAATAATAATAATAATAAAATAAAATAAAAAGAAAAGAAAGATGAATGCTTGATATGCACCAAGTCAAGTCTCGTTCGTCTAGGAGTGGAAGGGAACGAGTAATTTCATCAGGAACTTCATATATATATATATACTAGACAATGCCCGCGTTTCATCATGGACAAGACACTATTTTTTCAATGTAAAAAATATTAATTGTTTCAACTGGATAGGTCAAGTTGAAATTTATAACAAAGGTAAGTAATTTCTTTGATATTCATCATATCTTTTGGCATTTTTTTACTCTTCTTTTTTTTATCTAAAAATGAAATTTACTTGACTTGGCAAAAATGATTTGCATTGAGGTAATTTTGAACTAAAAGTGTGAATTTTTTTGCCATGATTGTTCTTGTGCCTTTAATTTCTTAATTTTTTTTTTGTAGATTTTTTTGACAATTTTTTTTCCGTTATTTATGTCATGGATGTATAATTATGCAAATTATGGTGATTCACTATTAACTGGTTACAGTGATCCCATTAGGTTATGACATTGTCCATTTATTTTACATATATAAGATCTTAATTGGTAGTTAAAAAAATTAACATTTTGAGAAATTGATAATAAATGATTTAGTATTGTTTTCTCAAATTAAAGATTTACTTTTTATAAAGGAAAAAGAAGAAAGAAATTAATTTCATACATATTGTGGTTGATTCTTTTTCTTTGGGTTTTGCATCAAATAGGCTGTTAAATCTTTCTAAGAAAATTTCTGCAGTCTTTGGGTGATGGGCCATGGGGGCAGTATGGGCTAGTGTTTATGTATGTGTCTATGAGACAAATTAATTAGCAATGTTTGGCTGGGCAAAACAATAGAAGCCGAAAAATACTTGATTTCAAAATACTTGGACTAAATCAATGAGAAACAATGGGCAAAAGCGAAATAACATAAATAGCTCTCCGATAATAGAGTTTGTAGTGCACTGGAATTCGGACCAAGTTCACTCGAACTCATCTATTCAAGTTTAAATAAACCCATAATGCTTGACATGGATATTTTCATCATCTGGTTCGGCTTCAAGATATTCAACCGAGGAAGAAACAGATTTTCTCTTATTCCTCATCTCTTCTTCATCAATGATACAAAATCAAATGAATGCAATTAGCATATCTCATAGTTGTTAGCGATCATGCTATCATATTTACTACGTGAAAGGGCTTAAGATCTTTCAAATAAACTAAGTGCACAGTTGAACATGTGTCTACACCAAATGTAGTATTTCTATTTTGACTACGTGAAAGGGCTTAAGATCTTTTCATAATCAATGATCAAATAGCGTGGTTGGCTGATCTTTTCATATCTACCACGCTTCTTCTCCTGTCATGTTTTGTTTCAGAAAATCCTACAATCATGACATCCAAACAACTTCATGAATGTTGAAAAGATTGAAGTCATTTTGAGTTTGATTAGAACTAAACTGTGATGAGTGTCATCAATAGTTTGAAGAATGAACAATAATGATAGACATATTAGAACTTAAATTTCAAAATTTTGTAAACATAAATTATAATGTTCTGATGCCTAACTTTCCTCGTAAAATGAAGCAACTGAAATGATAAAGATCTATTTTTTCCTCTGTCTTTTCTTGGATACAATTCTAAACTATGTATTTTGGCTTCCAGAATCTGCAGGTGTTAAGAAGGTTAATGGATTGAAAACAACATAATATTAACTTTTCATGACAGGGGAATGCCAGATTCAAGCACACTTGTCCTGTTTTAGCTAGAACTCAGTAATCTCTCAAAATCCAACAGACACATAACATGAATCTTCAAGAACTCTATAATTGTTAATATCAAAATAGTTTGGAGAATAAATACAGGGGAACAAAACAGAGAATTGATTAACAAAACAATTTAGATTGATTAACAAATAATCAATCTAAAATAATCATCATCAAAAACTGAAACTGAAAAAACTGAAATACTGTCTCAAACTGAAAAACTGGATTTTATGAATCCAAATTTTAGAAGAGGGAAAACTGAGATGATTCATTAGTACAACATTCAATCATGATGAAATTGATTCAACAAAACTAACAACATAAGCAGCCCAAAAAAAATACCATCGAAAAGCATACACATGTTTAGTATTAATGATATATAAAGCCAAAACCCAAAGTAAAATTCCTCTCAAATTATCCAAGCCAAAACCCAAGGTAACTAAAAAACAAATCAGATCAACCAAAAACTAAAATCACCACATAGAACCCAACTGAAAATGCAATGAGATAAGCTTTGAAATATCAACCTACCTTTGATAAATCTATTGTCCTAGTTTTGCAGACAATGAAGTAAAACCCCATAGATCCGAACAATCAATATTCTCAACTAACTAAACAAATTACATCCACAACATATAACTAAAATCACCATGATATTAACCTCATAAACAAATCACATCCACAACATATAACTAAAATCACTAAGATATTAACCTCACACAAATAGGTAAAACAATTTCAATTGCAAGATTATCTCATCACAACAAAAAACAGAACAAATCAACAAACAAATAGTTAAACCACAAACAACTAACCTCAATAATTGCAGGAGCAATAGCAAGAGTGTTGCGTGAACTTGAAATCAGCAGGGGAAAATTGAAAAGAAAAGCAAGGAAGAAGAGAAAAAACCAGACAATAAAAGTTTAGTTTTTGTTTGCAGATGAAAGGGAAATACAAAGGTAAAGAAACAATGTAATATATATAGAACAAAACTGAGAAAAGAAGCTTGTAGAATTCTCTCGTAAAAATCTGTTGCACCGCCTCATATAAAAAAAGTTAAAACAATATCATATAATCTTGTCAAATGTACACAGAGAAGCATTAAATGCAAAATGACAAATCAACAAAGTAATCAATTAAAGTTAACTAAATCAAAGCAGAGAAACCAAAGGAACCAAAAACAGAAAGTGAAAGCAAAAGACAATAATACATACAAACTTGAATTAACGTAAACAACAAACCATAATGAGGAAAAAACTGAACCGAACAGTAACCCAATCAACCCGAGATTGTTTCGAGTTGTGTTGGTAATCTGCTCCAAACCGAGAGCAAAACCCAATCGAACCGTAACCATGAGCCAAATGAAAGGTCTAACCAAACCATAAGCCAATAACCCATAACCCAACACATACAATCCACAAAACCCAATCAACCCAAACACAACTCAGCAACATACCCAGAATCCAACAAACCAATAATGGAAAAACCAAAGCAATTGCACTCCAATAAATGCAATAATCGAAAACCCATTCCAGTTGAAGTGTAAATCGACAGAGAAGATGCAAGAAAACCAAAAAAAAAAAGGAACCCATTACCACATTGAGAGAACCGACGAAGAACTCAACAATGAACGAAAAAAAATAGCTAGATCTTACCTCTTCGAGCCGCTAATAAAAGCAACGAAGCCAGAGAACGAAGCAACGACGTGTGAACCCAGATCGAATCGAAATCAATTCGTCCAACCCCACAAACGCCTGACTACCCGACCAAAGGTGGCGCCCTCTCTGCCGAGATAAGAAATGAAAGGCATGAAATAAACAAAAGGCAGCAAATGGCAAAAATAACCTGGCAGAAAAGAAAGCAAAAGAAGGCTTTCATTAAGGATAAAATTGTCTTGACACTGCCGCAAACTACAGTGCCAATGTCTCTACATGCACAGGAGAATCTACAGGAAATCAACAACGCCATTTAGATAGTTAGTTAATATATATATATATATATATATATATATATATATATATATAAATAGAAATAATGAGAATTTAATTGAGAGAATTATCTTAATTCCACTTGTTGAAAATATCATGATCTTTCCAAGGATATTACAAGCATAAAGATGTAAGGAACAGAGTTTGAATAAATAAAAAATATATGTAGAATAAATATTATGAAAAGAGAACATCTAAACATCGTGATGTCTAGATTCAAATAAATAAGAACCCTACTTAAATTCAGGATGTCATAACTTTAAACTCGTATTTTTCATGAATTTAATTTTAAATATTAGGAAACAAACTACATGTATAAACTATATAAACCTTATGCTTATCTCCTTCTTTGATACTCTGTTTATTATTTTTACTATTTATTTTAAACTAATTTTTTTATATATTTTTATATATTGATATAAAAAATAATTTTTAAAAAAATATAAAAATATATATAATTTAATAATTTCTAAATAAAAATTATTTCTAAAAACAATAAATTAAATTATATTTTTACATGTACGGTTGACATAACATATGACTTACCCGTATTTCTAAAACAATTTTTTTATATAAAAATAAGAAGAAGCGCTGGAGCATAAGACTATTTGGAGGCGGTTGCAGTTATTTTTAAAGTATTTTTATTTAAAAATATATCAAAATTATATTTTATATTTTTAAAAAATTATTTTTGATATCAATACATCAAAATGATCTAAATATACTAAAATCTATTATTTAAAATAAAATAAAAATTAAATTTTAAAAAACAACGGTACAACGGTGTACTGAACAGCCTCTATAGTAACCTGATCCTGTGATTATCAAAATCACGAACATTCGTCATGCTGACAATTGCAAGGGAGCGTTTGCTGATATCGGCAGGGCATCAATTCTCAAGTTTCACGGCATCATCGCCATGATGACTGCAAAAATAATTTCAGATTATTATTTATTCTGGGAACTTCACATCACTCACCTTTGACAATGCCCAGAACTTGTAAGGGCAAACCTCAATCTGGGCCCGAATGATTTGACTAAGATGATAAAAAAATCAAAAAATAATTAAATTGAGAAAATAAACTAAAAGTTGATTGAAAAAACTAAATTATTAAAAAAAAAAACAATTAGATTTTTAAGAAAACTTTCGGTCTCGTTTAGTTTTGGTTTTTAGTAAATCAAAACCGAACCTGGTTTAAATTAAAAATAAAATAAAAACTAAATTATTAAAATAAACCAATTAGATTTTTTAAGAAAACTTTTGGTCGGGTTTTAGTTTTGGTTTATTAAGATTAAAATAGATAAATCAAAATAAAACCGAACTTGTTTAAATTTTAAAAAATAATTGAAAAAACTAAATTATTAAAAAAAAAAACAATTAGATTTTTTAGGAAAATGCTTAGTTTTGGTTATTTAAGGTTAAAACTGGTAAATCAAAACAGAACCAAACTGGTTTAAATTTATATAAAAAAAAAAAAAACCAATTAGATTATTTAAGAAAACTTTCGGTCAGGTTTAGTTTTAGTTTACTAAGATTAAAACAGGGAAATCAAAATAGAACCGAACTGGTTTAAATTAAAAAAATATATTGTAATTTTTTTCCTGCCCAGTTCATATTTTCTGATTCGGTTCCATTTTGATGAAATAAAAAAAAAAAAAAAACTTGGCTGAAGTAAAGATAAATAAAAAAACCAAAAATAGTTTTTGGTTTTTTCTGTTAAAAAAAACAAACTAAAAATGATTGGTTTAAATTGATTTTATTTTTTTCTGATTTGTTTTTAATTTATTTGTTTTTTTATGGATAAAAATCAAATCGAAAATAACGACAGCATATTCCCTGTCTCAGATGCCTCTACAACAAAGCTAACGGTTCCCTTGAAGCCACGCATCTCCCCAGCCTGGATATTTAATATTTTTCACGACAAGGAATTTCCATGCGGGGGTATGTTACGTAAATAGGTTGATCGAGACCCTTGCAACCACACTGATAGAACAGACAATAAACTTTAGGCCTTGTTTGTTTCGAGGAAAGTGAATTTCTGAATTCACTTTCTTGCTTTCCAGATGTTTGTTACTTGAAACAACTTTCCTGAAAGTTGTTTCAGCAAACAAACACGAGAAAGTTATTTCTGTGTTTGCTAAACACCGAAACAACTTTCCGGAAAGTTGTTTCCGCCAAGAAAACTTAAGGCTTGAAAAAGGAAAGTGTACTCCTCTTTTAAAAATCCGAATACACTTTCCGTGAGCTGAGTTAGTTATTGTTTTTTTTTAAAAAAAAATAGAAACATGTTAAAGTATTATTTTTTATATAAAAAAATAATTCTGATATTAACAATTAAAAAACACAAAAACTAATAATTTAAATCTTAAAAATTCTATTTTTTAATCACCTAAATTAAAAATTAGCATGGAGATTTTGATTTAAAATTAAAAAAAACTTATTTTAAGCTTTTAAAATTGGAAAAAATATATATTAATAATAAGTTTTACTTAAAAAATATTTCACAAGCTTATTTCTCTATAATATGATATGACATATATTGTTATATTTTATAAAATAAGCTATGTATGAATATAGGATATAATAAAAAAATTCATCATTATACTTTTTAGATTTCATTTTTTTTATTTTAAGTGATTAAATATTTTATATTAAATTTTATATATATTAGATAATCTTGAAAAAAAATTAATTTATTAATAAATTATTTTTCAGTTCATTTTCCATAACACTGCCAAACATCGGAATTCACTTTTCAGGAATTCACTTTCCAGGAAACCACCTTCAGGAATTCACTTTCCAGGAAAGTGAATTCAGGAATCACTTTTAGGAAACCACTTTCCGGAATTCACTTTCAGGAAACCACTTTCCAACAAACAAGCGGGGCCTTAACTTTGTTCCTATCTGTCTACGAATCCACGAAGTGAAGTGTTCTTCAATCAAATTTAATAAAATCAACACTTGGGTTACTTGTTGTTTTCAGTGTTTTTAAATTAATTTACACTAATTCTGTTTTTCTAAACGATTATAAAAGTTTATTTCATATTTAGGTAGGTTTTTTTTTAGAACAGTTGCGGTTGCTTTTGAAAATGTTTTTCATTTATAAATACATTAAAATGATATTTTTTTTTATTTTTTAAAAATTATTTTGACATATGCACGTTAAAATGATTTAAAAACATCAAAAAATATTCATTTAAAATGAATTATTTTTTGAGAAAACGGTGGTAGAACCGCCCTCCCAAACAATTTCTTATTTATTGTACTTGGAGAAGATTAACATAAGGACCAAAGTTTGAAGGTAGGAAACTAATAAATGGAACATATCTCCTCACTTGCTAGATCAAGTTCTTGAATTTATTACCATATAGAAGATGACATAGAAGTAAAAGTTTGAAATTAAAAAGTTTGTTCCCATGTAATCTTAAGTTTAAATCCCCTGTTTGTTAATATGATGGTCACTAGAAGTTTACATAATTATAAATTTTAGGGTTCATAAAATTAGTTGAGATGTGCAAATTAATTGAGGTGCGTAAGTTTACCTGATTAACTTGTTAATAAAAACAATTCTTGAATTTATTGAATAATTTATTGGTAATAGCAAAAAATATATAAAAAAACCCAATCAAGTGTTCTTATGACAAAAAATGACCAGTTGTCTTCTCAGCACCAATCAAGTGTTTATCTAAATGTTTTTATTAAATTATATTTCTTTGAAAAATAAGAAACACTCATCAAGTATTCTTTCAAGAATTGCAAAACATAGAGAAAAAACCTTAATTTTTTTTTATAAGTTAAGTGGGACTTTAATGATTCTTTGATGATATTTGATATTGTAATCCAATTATAATTATAATATTTTTTAATTTCTTTTTTTTTTGTAAAACATTTCACTTTTGATTGATGATTTAATCTAACATCTATAAGCTATTGCCCATGTTACCCATAAATTCGAAGGTATGAGCAGTTTGTTTGTTTTATGTTTTGAAAGTGTTTTTTTAAATATTTTGATATTAAAAATAAAATTTTAAAAAATATATATTTTAAATAAAAAAAACTTTAAAAAATAATCATCTTCACCCCCACTCGAAGACCCTAAGCATTCATTTGGACCTCTAAGCGCCAACAAATTACAAAAGAATTTAGTTTTGATTAAAATATATATACCGAATTATTACTTAATGGTCCAAGTCTATTTCGGAGCTAATCCCTTAACTAAATTTGAAAAATATGCTCTGAAATTAAAAATTAAAAATTATTTTTTTTTATATTTTAATTTAATTTTTGATATTTTTAGATTATTTCAATAAAAAATAATTTTTAAAAATAATAAAAATAATATTTAATATTTTTTAATTTCTTTTTTTTTTTGTAAAACATTTCACTTTTGATTGATGATTTAATCTAACATCTATAAGCTATTGCCCATGTTACCCATAAATTCGAAGGTATGAGCAGTTTGTTTGTTTTATGTTTTGAAAGTGTTTTTTTAAATATTTTTGTTTCAAATTAATATTTTATAGTGTTTTTAAATTATTTTGATATTAAAAATAAAATTTTAAAAAATATATATTTTAAATAAAAAAAACTTTAAAAAATAATCATCTTCACCCCCACTCGAAGACCCTAAGCATTCATTTGGACCTCTAAGCGCCCAGCAAATTACGAAACAATTTGGTTTTGATTAAAATATGTAAACCGAATTATTACTAAATTTGAATTAATGGTCCAAGTCTTTTTCGAGCCAATCCTTTAACTAAATTTGAAAAATCTGCTCTGAAATTAAAAATTAAAAATATCGATTATGAGCCTGTCTTAAAAAATTAATTTTTAATATTTTAATTTATTTTTGATATTTTTAGATTATTTTAATACAAAAATAATTTTTAAAAATAAAATAAAGTTATTTAGTACATTTTTAAATAAAAATATTTTAAAAAATACTTACCATAATTCCCACAATGACACAAAAGTAATTTGAGATTTTTTTAAAGAAGTTGACATCATTGGCCTTGACAATGCCATGATCTTTCAAGGGCAAGCTTGAATGCTTGGCACCATTGAATACTTCTAAGCTAGCTGTCTAAGTCTATCTTGACTATAAACTCAAATAATTTATTTATTTTATTTTTAATAGAAAGTATTAATATCATATTTATGATAATTAAGTGGGTTTTGTTATTTTTAATTGTACATAAATTGAATCATCGAAGGTCAACTCAGATTAATAATTCTATTAAAGCAATCATATTTAACCAAATCAATTATATCATTAAAAAATAATTGCATCAATCATATTTTACTGTATTAATATCTTATTAGATAAATCAAATTCTAAAATCACAAGGTTTTCAAATTAACTAAATAATTTAAACCAAGTTAAATAACTATAAACCTCATACAAAAATCCAAATTAATGCATTTTTTTAACTAATGAAGTGCTATAAAAAGGGAAATCATATATATATATATATATATATAAAAGTTAAATGAAAAACACAAAGGGCATTATAGGAAGTGAAGAGAGCTACAACGGCTAGTTAGACAGAACAGTACCTTTGGATGAAGTTCTGAAAATAAAAAACCAGCACGCTCCCCAAAGCAACAGCCCCCTCTCCTTTAATCACATTTTCCACTTTCTTGCTTACAGTAGCACACATTTTCCTTAAATAGAAGAAATCTAGAACCGCACTAGGGTTTCTCGTCTTCTCCTTAGAAGAGAACAGGGTTTTTTTTTCCCAAGTGTTCGAGGTACACTGTTTGCAACGATGAACATCTTCAAGAAAAAAACTTCTCCTAAAGGTACTATTTTTTTGTAAAGAATATGTTTAAAGAGGGTTTTGTTTAAAATTGACGATTTTGCTGTAAATTTTTGAACTTTTTCAGTTTTGGTGGAGTAGAGGGTGTTTTTTGCTTATCTGGGATTGTGTTGCTATGAAAATGTTAATGATTCTGTTGTTTGGTTTGAGTTTTGGAGTGGAGGATCAGGGTTTGATTTTTTTGATTTGCTAGTTTTAAAGCTTAGTTTGCGTGAAATTAATGAAGGATAGTTTGAATTCAACAGAGGCTCTCAGGACTAGCAAGAGAGAGATGGTGGTTGCTACTAGAGGTATTTGTCCTTGAAGGATCAAAATTTTGATTAATTGTCACCTGATTTCAATTGGTTTAACAGTATAGTTGGAAACTTTCTGTGTTAAATAATGGCAAACCTATTATGGGTTTTTGTTTATCTTTGTAGGCATTGAACGTGAAATTGCATCACTTCAACTGGAGGTATGTTGATTTTGCTTTTTTTTGCAATGGTTTTGGATGGAATGTACTAATATTTTTTTTATATTATTATTTTTCTAAATTGTACTTTGTAATTGCATTTTCAGGAGAAGAAATTGGTGGCAGAGATAAAGCAAACAGCAAAAACTGGAAATGAGGCAAGCCTATTTATTCTTCGGTGCAGTGGTTAAATGGGTCATGGATGGGAACAAATATAAAGACGATTTATTTCAATAAATAAATAAATAAATATAAAGATGACCTATTATGATTTATGATGAGTTGTTATCAATCTTGTGCCTTTACAATTTGTTATGAAGCATTATTTGACATCATGGAAAAATTGCCCACTATAAGAAGTTGCAGATGCACTGTTGAGACGAAATGAGATAAAATAATTTTAGAGTTTAGGGAATGAGATGGTTTGTGCCTAGACCAGACCGTTCAGTGAAAATTGTTCAAGAAATTTGAGTAATCTGTAGTCGCTGCATGAGTGTGTGCATGCAGCAATCCATGCAAAGGTAATTTGGTTTGCTCGAAGTCATAGCTTGGATTTGTTGAGGATCTCTTCTTGAATAGCTTCTTGATAATGCAAGTCTTTGCTCAATACTTAGGCTGCTACTAAAATCTTAGCCCGACAACTTGTTCGACTTCGGCAACAAATAACAAATTTGCAGGGGAGTCGTGCCCAAATCAGAGGTGTTGCTACTCATACACAGGTAACTTTCTGTCTGCAAAATCTACTTAGTTGAAGGATCTGCAGTTTGTCCTTGTTATCTGATGTTGATGCCTTGCTCTTTATTTTATGTTCACAGGCACTGTATGCAAGCACTTCAATTTCCACTGGAATGAAAGGTGCAACTAAGGCAATGGTGGCTATGAACAAGGTATTAATACTGATGCAACCATATTATAATAGTTTTTATTACTAAACCCATTTACAAGAGAGATATTCATAGAAAACCATAATTCCCTGAAATATGTTTAAGTATTCTTTACAGTCGACTGAAGTATATTAATGCCTTTTTTTACAGCAAATGGCTCCAGCGAAACAAGCTAAAGTGATCAAAGAGTTCCAGAAGCAGTCAGCTCAAATGGATATGACGGTGATCCTATGTTTTCTTACTACAACTTTTCATTTTTTCCTATAAATTCCATCTTATAAGTGGAGTTCCCATATTTCTTCTAGCAATCAAATGATTATTCTAAGATAAAACAGTTTTTTTTTTTACTAATCAGAGTGGCAATGTGCCAGATGCCCCCTATCATCTGTCGAAAGGATTTGAGTCATTTGATTGATTGAACTTTTTTCTATGACTCATTTTGTTGTATAGAGTGGTACTGGGAGTATCTAATATCTTATTAAACATTTTGCAGATTGAGATGATGTCAGAGGCTATAGATGAGACTTTAGACAAAGACGAGGCTGAAGAGGAAACAGAGGAGCTCACTAACCAAGTGAAACATCATCAACAATTTATTTTCTTTTAGTTTTATTTTAAAGGCCTGCTCCATCTCTAATTTAAATACATAATTTGCAGGTGCTTGATGAGATTGGTGTGGACATTGCATCTCAGGTTTGTTTTGTTGAGATTAGTTTTCATGTAATCTTTGGTTCTTATGCTTTCCTAATTTTGGGGATGTTTAATCATATGTATGATTCTAATCCTTGTTTTTAACAGTTATCTTCAGCTCCAAAAGGTCGGATTGCATCAAAGAATGCTCCTCCTAATGTAGTTACAAGGTACGACGTAGCGCTTCACTTTGAAGTAATGTCCATTATTTAATCTATGTTGAATGAAAAAGTGGCTCGAACAAATTTAATTTATGGCATTGTTTTGTGAGTGAAACTTTCAAGTTGGTGATATCCCTTGCCTCACAAAATCTATTCCCAAGTACAAAATCTATGCTCAACTTTTTTTCCGTGTTGTTAAAAGAGACTGAACATGTGAACAAAGGGGAAGAAAAATCTTTTCATGTTTGCTACAAGACTAGGACCACACCTCTCGGTATTCTGCAAACAAGATAAAAAGAGCTAGTTCTGTTATTTTGTTAGACTTGGATATAATATATACCTGCAAAGTGCAGCAGGTATGGAAGTGCCACTGGGATTTAGATCACGGCGTACTGGGATGGCTAGTAGTGTTTGTGGGGATCATAGGCCCAATTTGTTGGGTGGTGGATGTGGGACCAGTTTAGATTTTATCATGGAACATTACCACTATTTAATAGGGCAAGTATCTGAGATGGAGGAATATATCGGGATTTGTCTACACTGATTCCAGAAATTTGTTGTATTGAACTTTATTCAGACGGGGTTCTGAATGAATGTGTTTGAGAGCTGTGTGATGATTAGAAAATTCTCCATTAATATTTCCCATCAAAATAACAATAGAATTTACTTTGGAACAATACTCTACAGACAATACTCTTAGTCGGCATCTGACCGCATGTTCTGCACAGGTTAAGTTTTTTCTGTGACACGGAGTCTTTACTTCTACTAAAAAACTCTATTATTTGAATTTGTATGCAGTCCTGATTCTACCAATGTTGAGGATCTTGAGAAAAGATTGGCCTCTCTTCGACGCATTTGATCCGGAAAGCTTGAGGCGGTGACACTTACCTGGAGCAGAATCTTAATGGTGTAAATTCTTACTAAAACAGTCAAATGCCAATTATATTATTAGCTGCATTGTCTATGCTATACATATTCTACTTATGAGAAATACAAGCATACTAGACTTATTATATGAAAAGGAGTAAAGGTAGTGTATATTGAAAGATATTCTGATTTTGTACTTCCATTTGTTCTCTTTCCTTTACTCCACCCTTTTGGGTTAGGATGTCTTTTCATTTGGGTTATGGGTTACTTCCATTTGTTCCTAAGCAAATATTTTCAAATAAGATTTTATTTTCCTAGTATGTTTGTAATTTCTAAAGTTAGAACTATTTGTAAACATAGGCACTGCAGTAGCACCTTTTTATGTTGCAATCCTCTTTAACACTAGCTATTTGGTATGAGTTTGTTTGATACTGTGTTGGTAGACAGATTAAAATTGTTTATTTATGATATTAATATGTTAAAATAATCTAAAAATATATATAAAAAAACTATTTTGAAATTAAAAAAAATCAGGTTTTTATTAAATACAAACACAAATAGGTCTACACAACTTTTTCAAGGCAAGCATGCAGTATGATAAACACAGGTTTCATCAGCATATTTTACGAGTAAATTGCAAGCTGGAAGCCGTAGTGACTTTACGCGCAAAGCAAATTCATGTCGTGGAATGGAATACAATTGGCCTAGGAATTGCAACTTGGTTTTGGTATATTCTAACAAGAATCTAATCTCAATTCTTGATCGATCCATGAACCAAGAATCAAGTTGATTTATGCATAGAATATAACTCCAAATGGTCCAAACTCCAAGCAACTTATTTTGATGCCTAGGTCTACCTTTGTTCTTATCATGATGTAGAAGCTGTTTAAGAGTTGTTGATGTAGTTTTTTAAAGTGTTTTTTAAGTTTATAAATGTATTAAAATGATACCGAGATCTACCGTTGTTCTTATCATGATGAAATTAGATGCATTGTCCAAAAAGCGTGACGTGGTGCAAAGGATTTGAGATATGCCTTGTAGGTCAAGATTTAACCTGTTTAACTTAGGCCCGCAAAAAATCTAACAATAATGGAAGTTTCTTCAATAAAAAAAACAGAAATTATATGTAACAAAATGAGATCTACTTGTAAGTCTCGTGTTCGAGTCATGACGTGTTTATCTTGTTTTTGAAACGATAGAGATTTAACCAGTGCCCGCAAAACACATCTAGATAATGGAAGTTTATATACATTGCAAACATAAATTATATGCATTGCAAGAATAGTGGGATCGGGAGATTTTTGAAGACCTCAAATTGTGGAACTGTTCTTGCCTTGAATCATGAATTGCTCAATTTGGATCCCTCTTGTTAGTGAAATTACACGAACCACCATGGATTCTTCCTCTTGCTAGGGTCATTTATGGCATGCGGGAAGGAATTGTGCACTACAACAAGATTTGAAAAGGAAATTGATATTTCATTTGGATAGAATTCTGGAAGGTACCAAGGTAGACTTTTGTAATTTCTTTGATTTAGACTCATGGAATATAAAATACTGATGTTAGTCTTTCATTTCTCTCTCTTAATTTTAAAGTCTTCTGATAAATTCTTTAAAAAATTGATGATAAAAAATTAAATCATTTTATATACTGAAATTGGGTCAAATTTGTGTAACTTAACTCACATACAATACAAGTATACGATTGCTTGCTGATGGATCTCAGGATTTTAAATTATAAAAATAAAATTTATTATGAAAAAAAAGCATAGAAAAATAATAAATTTCTAAGCTTAACAAGAAACAGAAAAAACTTTAAGACAAGAAATTAAAGGAAGCTTCTACTCGTACCGTTGACAGGGTCTATTTTTATAAACTTGCACACTTCAAAATCTTCCACCTCATTTCTCACGGAAATTACAAAAAGTGCCTCCGTTTCCTTCCTTTTTCTAACCCGAATCAGAAAATGAAATCATAATACATTCAATTTTATCGCTCTAAGCCCTCGATTTCATCAATCTATCAAAAAACCCATCTTTCCCCCCCCTCAATAATCAAACCTGTCTTTTTAAAAGCAATTCAGGGTTTTTTTTCCTGCCAGTTTTGATCGATATTCTTGTTTTGACGTTAAATTTAAGTATGCCCTTGAATATTTTGTTGTTAATTATCATGTTTCGATGTTAGATTTTGGTTCTTTCTAATGTTTCTGACCTGGGTTTTTGAATTTTTTCTGTAGAGAGAAAGAGGGAGAGGGAGAGAGATGCAGAGCCAGGTGGTGTGTAGAGGGTGTAGAAGTTTATTGTTATATCCAAGTGGAGCTTCTAATGTTTGTTGTGCTTTATGTAGTACCGTTACCTCTATTCCCGCTCCTGGTATATAATTCAGTTCCCTCTCTCTTTGTTTTGTTTGTTGAGCCCTTTAATGTATATGTTTTTATGTGAATGGCTTTCTCCTTTTTTAATGTTCATGATAGGCGCGATGGATGTTGGTTGCTTAGAAGATTAGGTTTTTGGTTTTTGTTCTTTTTTCTAATTGGTACTGCCAAGTTAAGAAAAAATTGCCCTTTTCTTCTGCCTTTGTTTTAGCGTGTTCTAGGAGATAATTGCTCGAAGAGTTGTTGGTGGGAAAAATGGAGGCTGTGGGTTTTAGATGAATTAGTTGAATTGGGTTGTTTTAGCTGAATGTAGAGATGAGTTGATGATTAGATTTGGAGGTTAGAATTTCATCGAAGCTGTTGCTTTGTATAGAGCTTACTGCAATTTTGTGGATAAAATCGAAATTTCTGTATTGTGGAATTGAAGTTTAGAAATGGATGAAAAATGCTATTAGAACTTGTGTTTTTACTGTTAAAAGAGAGTTACTTTTTGTATTATATTGGATGTCATTGTCATCTAAGATTATCCATGGATTTGAAAACAGGAATGCCTTCTAGCATAGTTCATAGTCCTGCTGTTACCTAAAGAGTGTTGAAGTCTCATGCTCGTTCCATTGATTATACCGAGTGCCAATTCTGAGCTTTTCTGAAAATGAAGGGACTAGCTTGTTTTTAGACTTCTAATGAGAATATGCATTTGTATCTGACATATACGTTAGATTGCAGTTCAAAAGGCTTTGGCAATTAAATCATTATATCCTTCTTTCCTGGTTCTTGATATGAATAGACAGCCTTGCTACCTATAATTGTAGTATTAGTTATGAAAAACAACCACTCCCTTAAAATGTCCACATTCCAGTTGTTGAAGTTGAAATGGTTGTGGAACCTCCACTCTTTCTTATGAGGATATAGAAATGCCCAGTTCCGTTTCTTTCTCTTTCGACTTCATTAAAAAAAAGTAAATAAAAAGAATTCAATATGTGGCGGGAACTTCAATTTAGCTTGGATATAATTAAAATATATGGTGATATGATATTTGGGTACAACTTGCAGGCATGGACTTTGCTCAACTCATATGTCGAGGTTGCAGGACATTGCTAATGTATGCACGCGGGGCAACAACTGTGAGATGCTCCTGCTGCCACATAGTGAACTTTGCACCAGGTATAATATAAGCGTTGTAAAATTATCTCATACCATTTGATAAATCTGGATTTGCAAGCTTAATTTATCTACTTCACACCATAACAACAGAAAAAGTCTTGTTTGTTTTTCTTTTTATAGTATAAAGGAGTAGGTTGATAATTTGCCTCCAAGAAGATTAGACTACTCTTTTCTTCCATGGACATTTTCTGTGCCTTATCAAAACATTTCAGATACTCAAGGGGAAAAAAAATGAAGTATATAGAACTATCAGCAGGGCACCAATGATTCTAATTAATTATAGAATGTAGTGGGGAGAGTGTTATCTTCTTATTGAGATGAGAATTCGTTTATAGAACTTCTATCTCATTTTATTGCTTAGTATGTATGCAGTAGATATTTTTAGCACTTGCTTTCTTTTAGTAGTTGTTTGCACTATTTTCTAGGTTCTTTTTTATCAGGTATTTGCTATTGAATTTTTAAAGTTTGAATGCTTGAAAGGATTAGTAGCTGGTGCACTTATGGTTTCTGAGAGGTGAAATGGATTTATTTTGATACCCAGTTTCCACCAATTTACCTACTGTCAATGAAACTGAAAGTCGTTCCCTAATTTTTTTATTAAAATGGCTCAGGGAACATTGCTTTTATTGGTTTCATCTGTTTACTTTTTATCATTTCATTCTTAATTGCATTTATCAATTGTGCTATGTTTCCTCTATCTTTCTCTTTTGTTTGGTGTACTGATTTGGTTTCTCTATGTTTTTGTGGCTGTGTGAGAAGGACCTAACCAGGTAGCTCATGTCAATTGTGGAAACTGCCAGACTACACTTATGTATCCAAATGGAGCTCCATCTGTCAAGTGTGCAGTCTGTCACTATGTTACTAACGTTAATGTAAGTACTATAACTATATTGAGGCACCAGTATTTACCTTGTAAAATTTGCTGTGGCTGCCAAAGATTGAAATTATCATCAGTTTTGGCTCAAGTTTTGAGCTTCTGTTATTTAAATTAATTTACATCTCCTGATATGAACTTCAGTACTTCAAACAGTAATCTTTCTTGAAAAATCACACCTATTTCTGAAAACTCAAACAGGGAGTTCTGTGTTTGCATTCGTGCATTGGATCAAGATTGTCTCCTGTTAATGTTTGGGCACATGCTTTCTTGTGAACAATAGTTTATCTAATATTGTGCTGCCTACAAATTACATGAAGGTCTTCATGTCTTCCTATCTCTGGATGCATATGATGATCTGTACAGTATGGTTGAAATAATTGAATTCTGTGGCTGACCTAAACAGCATAAAGGGATGGAAAGTGGATAATGTTTTGTAGTCATTTGGAGCTTGCCTAACATGATTTTTATCTCCCTTTTTAAGGACCGTCTTTACCATCATTGATTTTACAAAAAAATCACACACACACACACACTCACACACACACCACCACCACCACCACATGCATCCTGCTATTCATTTTTTCGTAGTTATTGCAAAATTACCACATGACAAGGTTAAGGCCTGAAGGTATATATGTGTATGAACTCAGAATGTTTTTTAGTTTCTTTGTTGAGGACACATAATAAGTTGCAATTGGCTTTCCACATGCCATTGAAATTGATTTTTAGCTCCTCTTTTTGACAGTTATCTTTACTATGATAGTCTTTAAAAAACAAAGTTTGTCTACAGTGCACCCAACCTGGAACTTCTTCCTTGATATTTTGATAGTTGAAAGCATTTGCAGCTGTGGTTCACTGGCTTTGTTATGCATTGCAGAGATTATCTTGACATTTGTTTTAGTAAATGTGCTTATTATTTAACAAAATTGACCTTTTCTACTGAATGGATGCTTGCTAGTTACCTCTGTAGTCATTTGGAATAGTCCAAAAGAGCCAAATGTTTTTCTTTTCCTTGACATGAATATTAGTTCATCTGTAAATTAAGATTATTACAAATATAAATTTCATTTTGATCCTGTCAGCTGGCTTTCAGGAAATTCAATGTTCTCCTGTGTATGTGAAGTTAAATGGACTTGGAATGTATTTTCATGTACCAGATGATTACCTTGCAGTGAGAAGTGCTCTCTAATATGGCTAGTGCATCCCTGTCATTATGAATAGACACCATAGCTTTGGATATACATCTTTGTTTTTGGTGACTGAATGATTTCTTTTATTGCATCACCAACCACCGCACCTTTTCCTCATTTGGTCATCGTGAGGTCATTAGTGAGCAATGATTGTTCTTTTCACTCCCTTGTGCTGTATCATGTGTCTTGCAGATGGCTAATGCTAGAGTTCCACTTCCAGCAAATAGACCTAGTGGTATAGGTGGAACAATGCCGTCTACTTCAACAGTAAGTAACTGGACTTTTCTTTCCTGGTGGAGAATGCCGCAAATCTTTGTTATCTTGTAACTAATGTTTACTAAATCTGTTATTCCCTTTTCTTACCTGTTTTCAATGCTTCATTCTCAGACTCAAACTGTCGTCGTGGAAAACCCAATGTCCGTTGATGAAAGTGGCAAATTGGTATAACTCAACTTGATTACTTTTGCCCCCCAAACAAACATTCCTTTGGATTAGAATATGTGCTGATAAGATTTCTATCCATTTCAGGTCAGCAATGTTGTTGTTGGTGTCACTACAGAAAAAAAATAACCCGGTGAGATTTTGAGATCTTGCTATACTTGTAGTAGGAAATGGCTCAGATTCATACTATCTTTGTGAAGAAGGATATGAAAATTCGTTTTGTATATTTTGTCTAAAATAGCTACGAGCAACATTTGTTCAAAACCATTTTGAATGCACGAGCTGTTGGTTAAATTTGCAGTGTGGATGTGTACATTTTGAGGATATGAAGCTCAGAGAGCATTGTTTCTGTCTCTCTGATTTCTGAACCAAAACATCGCTAGGTTTGTATTAATATCTGGTTGAGTGAATGTACCTGTATCTTTCAAAGTGAACTATCTTATACTTCATGCATGGAATGTGCTTATATGGTACTTCCGGAACCCTACATTCTTGAAGATAAACTCAGTACAACAACTGGGTGCTCTATCATAAAATCATGTTTTAATCTTTTCAAATAAGTTGTATCTGCATTATGGTTTGTTTTTCTGCAAGGCAATGACTTCATTTTTGGGAATTTAGTCATTTATTTAGAAAAGGGTTGTATTTCCTTTCAAAAAAGAAATGGGAGGTGCATATGATGAATTGATGGCTTGGCAATTTTTGACAGCTTATGCTAAAAAGAAAAGAAATAAGCCTTGAGCTAGTCTCCAATAAAATTGTGAAAAGAGCACTTCCTAAGCTTGGATTTTATCCTGATTAGAGTTGTGGATTACTTTTCATGTCACATGGCAATATAAATCCAAGTTGGAGATTCTATATGACATATAGCTCCAAACCTGGCTTGTAAGGTTCAATTTCGTTTTAAAAATATTTTTGAAAAAACAAAATTGGGATTTGTTGGGAGGCAAGGTTGTCAATTCCGATTCAATTGGTCTTTTATTTTTTTTCAATTGGAATAAAATATTTTGGTTTTGAAGCATTTTAACGCTTCATTTTGAGGTTGTACTATATATATATATAATTAAATACATTGCTTCAAATTTATTTTAATTTAAATTCAAAAATAAAATTATTTAGAACTGAACAATTTAATCTAAAAAATGACACAATGAAATGATTTCTTAAACAAAATTATAAACATGTATAATATTATGAGATGTCATTATCAATCTTGTAAGGTTATTATATTCTCTGATTGTTTTGAAATTTTAACATAATATATATAAATATGTTAAGAGACTCCTTGTAAAATTTCATCTCAATCAAATGACCAGATTAAAAGATATGATTGATATTGTAAAATTATTAATTATTAAAAAAAATACTATTTGGATGGATCGGAACCAATCAAAATTTTAAATATGATAAAAATTGTGATGTTTTATTTGATTTTTTTTTAACTAATATAAAATATTTTGATCATTTCGGCGGCTGAAATGAAAGGGAGGAGGAATTCTGTATAATCCCAACATAAACAAGCAATTGGTATAACAAGATCATAAGTCTTACCCTACGTGAATCTGATATTCACTGAAATGGGGGAGGGGCCTGAAATTTCCCAACCACCAAAACCAAAAATATGAACATTATATTTGATGGTTAGACGACCAAAGAAAGTAGCTTGCTAGACTCAACAAATGAATTTGGCGATCCATTTTCCTGTCTTAATCTATATATAGTGCCTTCCTGGTGCTGGCCTGCCATCATCAATACAGCACCCATCTTTCTATCCCAGCCTCTCTCTCTTCTCTTTTCTCATCATGGGTTTGCAAAATGAAGAAAAGCTTGAGCTTGGATACTCTAGCTCGCAGCCAAGTTCCAAGAAATGGGTTCTTTTGACGGTGAGGGTGATTGCATTTCTGGCCACAGCTACTGCAACACTTGTGATGGCACTCAACAAAGAAACCAAAACTCTTGTTGTTGCCACTGTTGGGAACACCCCAATAAAAGTCACCCTCACTGCGAAGTTTCAACACACCCCAGCATTCGTGTAAGCCTAATAATGATCTCATTTCCTTCCTTTAACTCTACTTTAATCAACTTTTGTAAGCACATAAACATAGGAATTACGAATTTTAGGATGGAAATGTTTGAATATTTCTAGTTATATGTGTGAGATATGGTGTGCAGGTTCTTTGTTATAGCTAATGGAATGGCTAGTTTCCATAACCTGATGATGATTATGGTGGAGCTTTTTGGACAGAAGCTTGATTACAAAGGACTGCGCCTTGCCATGATTGCCATTTTGGATATGGTAACGTTTCATATCTTTATTTTTTTCAATAACCAGATTACTGAATCCCAGCAAACAAGTAAGGTACCGCAGAGTCACAGACATGTACAGAGAGACTCGAACCCGGGTGCCGGATGCAGAAGAAGGAACAATTCTCTTCCCCACTAAGCCAAGACCTCAAGTGCCTCGTGACTTTATTCTTTACCATGGAGGAAAAAAACTCCTGTTAACCAGAATTTATTGTGGTCAAATGTTTGCAGATGACAGTGGCTCTGATATCAGGAGGGGCAAGTGCTGCAACTTTCATGGCTGAGGTAGGCAAGAACGGAAATTCTCATGCAAGGTGGAACAAGATTTGCGACAAATTTGAAACTTTTTGTGATCGTGGTGGTGTAGCAATCATTGCTTCCTCTGCTGGCCTTATTCTCATGTTGATTATTACCGCCATGTCTATCTTCAAGCTTCTAAATAAACCAAAATCTGTCAGCAGCTAGCATTGTAGTCCCATAAAGTAAGGACTGAGTGAATCCATTCACTCTGCACCATTTCTCTGCTGTCTGTATTACTCTCGCAAATAATCAAGAAAGTTGCCTTATTAGTATAAATTATATAATGAGAACTCAACTACCATTTTAAATTTTTAGACGAGATGATTCTTTAATATGATACCAGAGCCTTATTGATCTACCGATCACGAGTTCAAATCTCAACACCCCCATTTTATTTGATAAAAATCAAGCACCCTGTACAAGTTTTAAGTCTAAAAAGCTTTCACTTGAGGGTACATGTCAGAAAATAATATAAATTATATTCTAAAAGTTGCTTTCGAGCCGTCTTTTGTTATTGTTACAGAATGATATAAATTATATTATGAAATCTCAACTAACCATTTAAACTTTTAAGTGAGATGATTTCTTAACATAGTATCAGAGCCTTATTCAACCAGCAATCACAAGTTCAAATCTCAACACTTCTATTTTATTTGATAAAAATCAAGTACCCTGTGCGAGTTTCAAACCTAATTTTTTTTACATAAAAGAACGTGTTAAAGAATAATATAAATTATATTCTAATACCTTAACTAACAACTTAAATTTATAGATAAAATAGTTTATTAGCGGTTGCCATGGCCTTGAGAAATGCTATCGATTGCTTTCAAGTTTCAGCAAACCATGCAAGCGATGAGAGTTTTGAACATGAATATGACTTGATTCCAGGCTAGAGCCGTTTCAAACACCGTTTCCAAAAAAAATATTTTTTTTTTCATTTTAAATGAATATGTTTTGGTGTTTTTAGATCATTTTGATGTGCTGATGTCAAAAATAATTTTTAAAAAATAAAAAAACATCATTTTAATGTATTTCGGCACGAAAAACACTTTGAAAAACTACCGCAATCGCTCTCCCAAACAGACTCTAGGAAAGATTAGTGGACCCAGGATACGGGCACGGTAGGATATGTAATTTTATTTTTCCACAAAAAATAATGTTAAGGAGCAGACATGCCTAAGATAACATTGTTCCTAGGATCATTGACCTAACTAGATTAAAAATAAGTAATGATGACAAATTAATCAAATAAAAAAAAGTGTTCATAATAATATGGAGTTTTTATTTTTCAGAAGAGAAAATGTACTTCAATACATAGAGAAGAATGAAATCAAGCAAAACAAAGATAAAAATAACTGACTCGAATTAACCTGAGTTAGCATGATATGATAAGTTTATAACCTAAGAGAACAGTAACATAGTAGAAAGAAAATGAGAAAAATAATAATCACAAAACTTAATTCTTAACAAACAAATTATAGAATGATAAAACTAAAAAAAAAAAAATCAACAAACAAAAAGGATTTAAAAGAATCAAAAACTAAGTAAGATGACCAAACCTTGTGATCCACATCATGTTAATAGAATAACCCAAAAAAACAAAAATAAAATAAAATGATAAAGGTTAATTTTAAAACGAATCAAATTTTGAAGGATAAAATTAAAAAAATATTTTCTTAAGAGACCCCATAAAAAGAATCGAGTCAACTTAATACAAAAGAAAACAAAGAAATCACAAAGTTTTTTTTTTATAGAAAAAAACAATGTTGAATGATGAATGAGATCAAAAAAGAAAAAAAATGATATTAAACTACATTAACTTATTTAACACCATATTTGCGGGGAAAAATCACGAAACCCAATTTTTAATTAATCAAATATCGAAAAATAAAATTAAAAAAGTCAGAACATAAAATAAAAATATAAATTAAAAGAATGATGATGAGAATTGAAATACAAAAATAAATTAGAGGGACAACTGCAAATATTTTTCAAAGACAAAAACTAAAAAGAAAAATCAGTTTAATAAAATCATAAAATATTAAAAAATAAGAATAAAAAAAATCACAAATTCATCCCGACAAGAAGAAAACATTACAAAGATTCGAATGATACGACAAAAAATAAATTTCGATAACCACTTTTATTTTTTTAAAATATATTTATATTTATTAAAATATTAAATTACCCTCTTAGTGAAGGTAAAGCAGTCCAAGTTCAAAATGTTCCTTCCCTTTATACTCACCCATTCAAACTTTGATAATTAGGGTTCTAACATCACATTAACATCAATAAACTATTTTAATTAAAAAAATCTAAATGGTTTTACATTACGATCGAAGCTATGGAGCTCGCAGCACAGAAATCCAAACACCATCCATGTCGTGTAGAAATTAAAAATCAATCAAAATTTACCCCACAACGTTGCCTCATCCAAGTCATGGATCACATGGTTAGGCCACTGACCTAGCTTGTTCCTTAACACAGCAACCACTCTCAACTGATCTGTCCAGTCAAGCCGTAGCTCCAACCACTTCACACATGATTGGACGATGCTTAGACCATGAACCAGCAACAGTTGTGGCAGCCATGGCAGCAGACCAGCAAGCTGGTAAGGAAATGATCCAAGCTAGAAGCCACGCCAGCAAGAAGGAAAAAAAGAGAGATGAACAGCAGACAAAGCATATTGCAGAGATTTGTGGT
Source organism: Salix exigua (assembly GCA_032356905.1). Lineage (NCBI taxonomy): Eukaryota > Viridiplantae > Streptophyta > Magnoliopsida > Malpighiales > Salicaceae > Salix > Salix exigua. The sequence goes on from CM063598.1 coordinate 6,640,662, forward strand.
TGGTGATATGATGATCATTTAAGGTTTACATGCAGAACTCGTGAGATTAATCAAGGTGTATGCAAGCTGGCCGAACAACCATATTAAAAAAAAAATCCACTGTATTAAAAAATATACAAATTAATATTTTTTATTAAGTTCCCTTTAACTTTAAAATGAGCTCGATGCATGAAAACTGGCAAATAGCACAAGTCTCGTAATGATACAAAATATAGGATGAATCCTGATTACATTTTAATCCAAGATGCAGATCATAGGTTATATATAGGATGACCAGTCTACATTAATTTATTTTCTTTAAAGAAAAACCCAAAAATAATAATATTGTTTTTTAATAAAATCTAACTAGACCAACAAGCCCGCGAGAGCTATGATGTGATGATTGATATAAGGCTTGCGATTTATGCAGCGGGATCTATATAACGGATCTAGAGTTCTAGTCATGAAGTTATTCCTTATAAAAGACCGTAACATGTGAGGTTTTACTAGCTCATCAAAACCCACAAAATACATATTCCAAAAATAAAATTTCCTCAACATCCAAAAAAAAATGCCAACATCTTATCAAGTTATATATTAAATTGATAAGTCGGTCAGCGAAACTGAATTTTATAACTAGATTTCTAACACAATTAACCAGTAAGAGTTTTAAACACTTTTCATATTCAATAAAGTATATTTTCGTTTTAAAACAATGATTTTAATCTTAGTTTTTCTGTAAGAAAGAAAAAAGAAAAAAGAAAAAATAAAAAAAGGAAGTTGCATGCGTGCAGAGGAAGCATGGACAAAGTCCTCGTATAAAGGAGTTAGTTGGTCTCGTTAAAACCGCGTGCGTTTTAGCGGGTATCGCAATTGACTTATCCTCTCTCTCTATGATTTAACGACTTTCTCTCTCTACATAAGAAAATGTTATCCAATTGCGTGCCATTAGGGTCTCTCTCTCTCTTCATCTAGTCTTACTCCTACCTCGCTATTATTTGTTATTATTATTATTTGTTTAAAGAAAATTAAACCCCAATTTGTTTTATTAATTAATTACAATAAATAAAATGTATCAACTGCATTAATTAGATTGCCAAAGTAAGGTTGGGAGGAGACTGATTTCTTGCTGCATTTAAACTTTTTTCGATCTTAGCCGTTCTTATTTTTATTAATAAGGCAATAAATATTTTTTATGTTGATTTCACCTGCTTTGTCATTATTATTATAATAACTATTATTTATTATTCCTCTCTCTCTACCAATCAAATCAAATAAAAAAAACCGAGTCATTGTGTGTTTCTTTTAATAAAATCTTAGTATTGAATTTGGTTTATTATTATTTTTTGTGTGTGTTCATGCAAGTTTTATGAGAAAAGAAACTTTTTTAGACAATTGAGACAGAAGGGAATTGAGGGTTAGGTTTCTTTTTGTTAGGGAAATAGAATTTTTCTTTCAGGGTTTTGAATTTTGGTTAGGTTAGTTTAAAAAATTGCTGGTTTTGCAGGGTAAAGATTTTAACTTTTTGAGTCAAGATTTTTTCTTTGTTTGAACAGTCAATGGAACAGCTCAAATCTCCTGAAGAATCTCATCTCGAAGAGGTTAGTTTGATTCTGCCCCATGATTGATCTGCTTTAATGTTTTGATCTTTATGTGTTCTGTTTCTCATTGATTGAATTGTTCTTACGTAAGATTGGTGTAATTTGGTTTTGGATATAGTAATTATCATCTGCATTGTACTAATCTGGGTTGTTGAAAAGATTGGGTATTTGTCCTTTGATCAGAATGTTAGTCATAAAGTTTTGATCTTTTGATGATCATTCATGTTTCTGTTACAAATCATTGAGAATGCAATGTGTATTGATTATTTAATGTCGGTGAGTTGAGGAATTTGATTATGGAAGGATCATGGAGTTTGTTATATGATCTTAAATGTGATTGTTCCTTTTTTTTTTTTTTTGGTTTCTTGCTAAATTGGATTATGATTGTAAATTATGATAAACAGTTCTTATACCTTGCCTTGGTTGTTGTTTTAGATTGTTTTGGCAAGATTATGTTTAGTTTCAGTAGATGCGCTGTGCTATTCCGGGTTAGCGCTCTGATTATGTTGCTAATAAGGCCAAGTTTAGGGTTTGCATACATTACTTTACCTGGGGTTGTATACTAGGATCCGGTGTTTTGAGTGCCTGGATGAGGAATATGAATTTGAATTTTAACAGGGCTAGTATTTTAATTTAATTTATTAAATAATGTTTTGCAGAATCATTTTATTAAGCAATCCCCCAAAAGTGACAAGTCTTCTGAGGGGCCGCAAAGTCATCAAAATCAAAAGGTACAGACCGTTGATTTGGTTTTCAATTGTGGCTGTGAGGTGTGTCTACTCTTTTACTACTGGCCTACAGTGTTCTCAGATGCGTAATCAAATTCAAATGTAAAATTTGTCATCAATGGTATTTGGAGAACCTAATGTAATAACTTCTGTTCTTGAACTTTGATTTTCGTGCCATGAACAACTGGAAAATATTTATGTGGAAACTTACATTGCCCACATATTATTTTATTGTTTGGATCAACAAATAGACCGTATGATTTTTTCAAAATCCAAATGCTTGGAATTCTTATGGTATAGAATGTACCTGCCTAGTTGTTTTTTGAACCATTTAATTTTTGATGCTTGTTTAAGTATGATATGATTCATGTGGTACAGGTAAAGGCCAGATGGGATCCAGATGAAGCTTGTAGGCCTGTCATTGAGGATGCTCCTGTGTTTTATCCAACTGCTGAGGTAGTTGTTTGATACATTTGATGATATTACTATCTTATATTTCATTTTATAACAAGTGTCATGCTCCTTTATTCAGGAATTTGAGCATACACTTGATTATATATCAAAGATACGTGCAAAAGCAGAGCCATATGGTATATGTCGGATTGTCCCTCCAGCTTGTTGGAGTCCACCTTGCTGCCTCAAAGAGAAAGATACATGGAAACATAATAAGTTTTCTACACGAATTCAGTTTGTTGAATTGCTTCAAAATAGGGAACCAATGAGAAAGAAATCTAAAAGTCGAAAACGGAAAAGGAGGAGACAATTTAGGATGGGAATCACAAGAAGAACCAAGATGAGACGCACCAATTCTTGTTCAGAAAGTAATGTTGCATCTGAGACTGATGAGACATTTGGGTTCCACTCTGGTTCTGATTTCACTCTTGAAGAATATGAGAAAGAAGCTGCTTATTTCAAAGAGTGCTACTTTGGAATGAAGGATCTCATGGATGGTGCGACTGAAAACCAGATATTGGAGCCTTCTGTTGAGGATATTGAAGGTGAATACTGGCGGATTGTTGAGAAACCAACAGATGAGGTTAAGGTATGAAAATAGGGTTCTTGATATGATTGTTTCTCCTGTGTCTTAATTTATATCCTTGTTTAAATTCTATGACATTTCTCTTCTATCATATCACAGGTACTCTATGGAGCTGATTTGGAAACGGCAACATTTGGAAGCGGGTTTCCTAAGTCTTCAGCCTTGATGACCAAAGGTGATTCAGATCAGTATGTGGTATCTGGTTGGAATCTAAACAACTTACCACGCCTGCCAGGTTCTGTGCTGTGTTTTGAAGAATGTGATATCTCAGGAGTTTTAGTTCCATGGCTGTATATTGGAATGTGTTTCTCATCATTTTGTTGGGTAAGTCACCGGACTACTATTTTTAAAGATATTTGAGAATAGAATGATCAATACAATAGGCTCTGCTAGGTTTAGTTTAACCAATTTCAACATTACAGAGGCATACATCAAGTTTTTATGGTCTGTTGATTAGTTATTGATTCTTTAAGGTTAATGTATCTCTAGCATTATCAGCCTTGTACTATAATTTGATCAAGATTATTTTAAAGATTCAAGCTAACATGAATTGCTTGTACTGCATCTAGTTCCTATGCTGTTGGATTTTCCTTTCCTTTTCATTTGTTTACTGATTTGTTCTTCCCCTTTCACCATTTTCAATTGGTTTTCAAAACAGCATGTTGAGGACCACCACTTGTATTCGCTAAACTATTTACATTGGGGTGATCCAAAGATATGGTATGGTGTACCTGAAAGCCATGCTTCCGATTTGGAGGATGCAATGAGAAAACATTTACCTGATTTGTTTGAAGAACAACCTGATTTACTTCATTGTCTGGTAAGAAGATGACTATTTAGTATTTTTAATATTTAGATATAATTGAGTTGTTTAAGAGGTTATTTGGTGATAAATGCTGGACAAGTTCCAAAGATGTCTGAATAATGAAGAGGAAAGAGGACAAGCGAAATGAGAAGAGAAGGGCTCCTATATATGAACCTTGAGGATGATCTGTTCTACCGTGACTTCCAACCTGTTTCCTTGCTCCAATATCATTTAACTGGACTCTATTTACAAGTTTTGAGCTGATAATGCCCCCCATCCACCCACACACTCTCTTCATTGGCTGGCTTTCTTTACGTTGCTTACCTCAATGATTAAGCTGATTCATTGTGCAAGACACTCTCATTATGTTAGGAATCCACAAGGACTAAAGGCTTTTGGCCTTTGGTTTTGACCCAACTTTTCTTCTAATTTCTGTGAGAATTTATCTAACATGGTAATTTCTTTTTTGGGTACAGGTAACTCAACTATCCCCTACAGTTTTAAAAGCTGAGGGTGTACCAGTATATCGGGTGGTCCAACACTCTGGGGAGTTTGTTCTTACCTTTCCTAGAGCATACCACTCTGGCTTTAATTGTGGCTTCAACTGTGCGGAGGCAGTAAATGTAGCCCCTGTTGATTGGTTGGCACATGGACAGCATGCAGTTGAACTTTACAGTGAGCAGCGGCGCAAGACATCTATATCGCATGACAAGCTACTGATGGGAGCAGCTCAGGAAGCAATCTGTGCCCTCAAGGAACTGTTACTTCTTGGAAAGGAAACTCCTGAAAATTTAAGGTGGAGGAGTGTCTGTGGGAAGGATGGAGTGCTTACCATGGCAATAAAGGTACTCTTTTATCTTTCATGTTAAGATGCATACATGCTTGTATGTTCATGCACTTAACATTATTTAATATTTGCTTTAATATTAACAAAAGGACTAATTTTTTCAAGATTATAATTTCAACAGACAAGGGTGAAGATGGAGCGGGAAAGAATAAAGTGTCTTCCAACTAATTTAAGAGTAAAAAAGATGGGAAGGGACTTTGATTTGCAAAATGAGAGGGAATGTTTCTCGTGCTTCTATGACTTGCATTTATCTGCTGCGAGCTGTAAGTGCTCCCCCAAACAATTTGCTTGCCTTAAACATGCAAGCCAATTTTGTTCCTGTGAAATAGAACATAGATATGTCCTCCTTCGCTACACTATGGATGAATTGAATATTATGGTTGATGGATTGGAGGGAGAATCATATGCTCTGAAAGAATGGGCATCTGAAGAACACATATTGGTTTCTGTCGGTGATAATGGCACTCATGTGCCTGAGCTGGAACTTGACGGAAAGGAATTTCAAACCAGCAATTCTAAGATAAAGGAAAGTCCGCCTTGCTCTTCAAAAGTAGAAGAAAACTTGAGCACCAAAGGTTCTTGCAGTTTTAATAGCAATACTTATTCAGAAGTAATCCAGTCAGGAAGTCATCACAGCAACTTTAACAAAGAAGCTTCAGTAATGAAAAACAAAGCTAAGATGAAGCAAGAGGGATGCATTGATTTGAACATTGATGTTATGTCTATTGACCGGGAAAGTAAGCATCTCCTTGTATCTGATAGCTGTGGTAAAAATGTGAAGGAAACGAATGGTTCACCATGCATGCAAGACACAGGTTTCAGTTCAGATGCTGCAAAAGAACAAGACAGGGAGAAAGCTGTTGGAGACTGTAAATCTGAGTTTCATGAATTTTCAAATAAGAATCAGCCTTCATATCCAATGTTCAGCGCATCTCGTAAGAAGCTGTTTGGGGTTGATCTTTTGTTTCCACCTTCACATTCAGTGATGTCAGCAAAGAGATTCAAAACTGAAATGGTCGAGGGATCGAATGTAAGATGTGTAACAAACCAAAGCAATCCAGTGAAGAAATTGAATCCTTGTGTGGAACCAATAAATGTAGGATCTGTCATTTTCGGAAAGCTTTGGTGCTGTAAGCAGGCCATATTCCCTAAAGGTACACTGTTTTATGATGGTTGCTTGGTTTTCTTAATTATATTTTCTGTTTTTGTAATTCATTTTACATATTGCAGGATTCATTGACATATTGTTTCATTTTATGTTTATTTTTTTGCAGGATTTAGAAGCCAGGTGAACTTCTATAGTGTTCTTGATCCAAAAAACATTTGCACCTATATTTCAGAAGTACAGGATGCTGGTCCTATAGGCCCTCTTTTCAAGGTGTGTTTATTTATTTTTCCCCTACAAGTCTGCTTGAGTTTAGGATAGATGAAAATGTGGATTTAGAGTCTTAGAGTTGATCTTGTCATGGATATATAGCTTTAAAAATGACTCCCTGAGATTTCAGGTATCTTTAGAAGAATGCCCTGGTGAAATATTTGCTGATGTTTCAATTGAGAAGTGCTGGGAGATGGTTCTGCAAAGACTAAACAAAGAAATTCTAAGACGAAACAGTCTTGGAGAAAGAGACCTTCCCCCTTTGGAGCCTTTGCAGAGCGTTAATGGGCTAGAAATGTTTGGATTCCTCTCCCCGCCAATTGTTCAGGTAAAGAAACCTCCACATTTCATATTTAATTGATGCTTTTGTTACCGAGGCTTCTTGAATCCAATAGCATTTATTTGGTAGGACTTTCCGAATATTTTCTAAATTGGAACTTTATCATATATTTGAGGTTGCAGCACATATATGCCACAGAGGTATGATGTGCTGCTTGCCTTAGATTATACTACTGAATTCATGTCTGACTCTGATTAAATTACTTTCAGGCTATCGAGGCTCTTGACCCTGGTCATCGGTGCGTGGAATACTGGAATCACAGGCTTGTGAACTTGAGGAATGTGAGTGAAGTCAAGCAGCCCCCCTTTGGATCAAGTTTCTGTCTTGCAGAGACAAAGGAAAAGGTTGACATTAACCTTTTGACACGGGACCCTGGTAGCTTATTTGAAGGAGGTCATCATTCGGTTGATGAAGATGTGCAGCATGTGCTGCGAGGATTATTCAAGAAAGCAAGTCCAGAAGAGTTAAAAATAATGCACAGAATACTTTGCAGTGACACGCAAAGTACCGAACGAAAAGTAGCATTCACAGCACTGATGGAAGAGATTCAGAAAACAAATAGATATTAAACAGAACATGCTTAGGTTCCATCATTCTTTCTTAATGAGGGTAGCTTAACCACATCTTTCTCATAATCTAGGCACATTCTTTTAAAAGTTCATAAAAGCGAAAGAGTTTCCAGGCACGAATCGTGCGGAGATGTTGTGCAGCGTGCCTGCTCATAACATAGGGACAGCAGCATTTTGATTTCCGCTGCCTTCTGACCATAAGGAAATTTTACCAACATGTTCAACTTTCTAGGGCTGATAAGAAGAGGGAACTCTGAGATTTGTCTACAATCCATTTAAGTTTCTTGAAAGTTGAGGTGCCTGAATGAATACATGCTCCTCATGGTTATATTCCTAGCTATGTTCCTATGGAAAGTTCTCTTTGACAATCTTTCCTCTTTTCAAAAATGTAGTGTAGAATTTCCCAATGTTACCCTTATAATCTTGATAGTTTCAATTTTATCTTTTTCTAAATAATTTACAATAAATAAATAAATAAATAAAAATAATCACTCTCATTCATATTTTATTTCAGTATATCTTGATTTCTCTTGTTTTTTTCTTCTTGGATACCTATAACTATAATGATATCTCATATTAAAAGTCCATTTATTTCTGAATTTCAAACCCCATGAAAGATCAATACGCAGACCAATGATTCCTGCCTCTATTCAGTTAACAACTCTGCCAAAACCCCCTTTTCAAGAACAATCCTATCCTGTCTCCTGAATTACAACATTCTTTAGCTGCAGAAGATCCAACTACTCATCAATGGCCAATCAGACTCATTCTCTGAATCTTCGAAGCCAAAATCGTACAAAAAAACAAGAGGACAGTGCAATCCTCAGCGCACAGGCAAGCTGCGTCTGACTCTCCATTGGGAACAGTCAACTCCTCAACGTCTGCAGCACTTAGAATCATAATTGTTAATTTTGTTTCGTTTGACCGGAATGAACAAAATATTTTCTACTAGTTAAAAAATGAGATAAAATATCATTTTTATCTCGATTTAAATTTCAGCTCGTTCTATATTTTTCAACTAAATACTGTCCGAAACGTTGGTATTACTTCATGTATGTCATTTCGACTACATAAAAAAAATCATCTCCCGTCTAACTTGACTTTCCTTTGATGTTGTCATCACCGCATGTCTTTGAATGAGTTTATATATATATATATATATATAAGAACCAAAATCAAAACAATAAAAATTAAAAAATATATATATATATTATATAAAAAAAATTGTTACATCAACTTTGATTTTATAAAAAAAAAATATTTACTTTTTTTTTCATACATATAATTAATTAATTATATATAAATAGTACAACTCGAAACGACATGCCGAAATGCTCCAAAACCAAAACATTCTATACTAATAAAAAAATAAAATGCTAACCGAAGTGAAATTGACAGCCATGCTAGGAACAAATATTCTTGGAGGGGGAGGGGGAGGAGAAACAGGAGTCCCTGGCGACGCAACCATAGTTGGCTCTGAATAGTTCCTGCCAGGTTCAGCACCAAAAACTGAGTAATCAAGAAGTATATTTATGCCATGAATAGCAATGGCAGCATTAGTGTAGATATCGGGATGCGTAAGGCGAGAACCATCAAGAGTGAAATTTGATACAGAATTGTTGGTGATGAGTATGGACTTGTCAAGAATGAGAGTTGGGAGGCGATAGAAGGCCTTGTATTGCTGGAGATCAGCAAAAGAGAGGCGTTGAGGGACACAATTGCCATTGAAGACTCGGAAGATTTTACATATCAACACATTTTCAAATACAAAAGGCAATAATAACAAGCTCTGGATATCAAATTATACTGTTGTGTGCTTTATACATGCTGTATATTACACCAAAATCCAACCATTTTGAGACAAATGTTAAAACCATCTTGTGAACGAGAAAACTATGTGAGGTCATCCTCATCCAATGGTTCTTCCTCCTCTTTGGCAGCATCGGTCTTCAAAGCACTAACATCGCCAGTGGGTAGCTTTCTTGCTAGCTTGATTACCTGAAACCAAGTTTTTCAAGTCAAATCAAACAAGTGCAATTGGCAGGCAAAGTGGTTTACAGGTTGAGGTACTAGCGTATTGGTTAATTATGTTCTCAGATTAAACAACTAAAGCCCTAAAGGTGGTGATGGCATCGGATCAAATGAAATTTCAGAGTCCATTAATTTGTCTTAAAAGCACAGCGATAATCATTGAATGGAAAGGTTACCAAATACCAATAATTATGCATCTAAAAAATGTCTGATGGGGTAAGTTTCTTGAAGATATGTGAGTAAGTCCAAGACCAATAATCAAATACATGACATATTGCTGTTAATGTGAGACCAGCTGATACATTTTCAACTGGAAGGGTGAGAGAATATTAGAATAAGATTTACCACATGGTCAAGGTTTGAAACGGTGCTGGACTGGGCCAGACGTTTGATTTCTTCAATATCACCTTCTGTGTAAGCTGAAAGCAGTTTACTAGCACAGCGGTTCTGGTCGCTTCTCAAAAAAGCATCAACCCTGCAAAAACAAATCAATGTAAACTACTTCCAGCAAGCAATGACAGGATATTAGATTACTTCTTCAGTATTTTTAGTAATGCTGAGTATTGAAGATACAAGAGGAAGGTGATTTCACAATGTTACAAGTTCAATCTATTCATTCAACATAACATTAATTAGTTGATTTTTTTAAAAAAAGTTCTTGTATGTAACCAGTTAAATCTCTCTGGTACCAGCCAAAGTCAAAAGAAGCTACTTGGCACAACAACATCATCATATAGATAGAACATGATGCAAAAAATTTCAATAAGTTGTTAGCTAACGGATGCTGACAAAAAATTAACTTACTGTGAGCAATCATTGTAGCACTTTTCCGCTTGCTTGAAGTCATGAGCGTAAAGGTACACGATAATTGCACCAAGATATGCCTGAAATAAATAAAGATAATTTAAGATTAACAGAGATTCTTAGACAGAAAAGAAAAAGGGAAAAGAAAAAACTATATCATGCTGCAGAGTGTGAAGAGAGGCTAGATGTCCTAAGAGCATAAGGGGAAAAAGATTGAGTTGCCTCAGACCATGATCAGCAGGTGTCTTAGTAAATATAGGTTTAAATACAATTTTGAAAGAAGGAAAACAACAAAAAGAAAAGGAAAACACACTATGGAAAGTGAAAAGTGGAAAACACAAGAAATACATTGTTCTGCAATGAAGGAAAAAAAACAACACTTAAAATCACACCTTGCACTGGCTATTGGTGGCATTGCATTTATCTGCTGCTAAACCCAATTGCAACAAAGAAGTTGCAGCAGCACTATACCTGCATGTAAGAACACCATAATAACACTTAGAGTTTGAATTGTACAATAGCAGCCTAATATTAAACATTAGGCAGTCAATGAATACTTACTAATACATAATAAACCCTTACTTCTCAAGCTTTACATACACACTAGAGGCAGCACAGTATAGATCAAAGGTCATTTGTTCTTTGCCATCTTCTTCGAGAATAGCAGAAGCTTCATTGTACAGCTGAACAGCAGCATCAGGTATAGTATCTTCCAGTGCACTATGAAAGGGGAAAGAAAGTACTTTTCAAAGACAGCCTGATTTGGCAGGTAAATTACAATGAATATTTTATCACAGAAGAATGCATGCATGTCAACTGGAGTGAGCAAAAAAAACTCAAGTGCAAATCTGTCCTAGTGTTGAAGGATAAGTTATGTATTGAGAAAGGATAAAAAGAAGAAAAAATGAAATTAAAGGTCAATTATTATACGATACAAACATACTTCAAAAGCAGGGCAGGGGGGCACAGATCATTTTGTAATCATGAACAAACAACATGATGTAGCATATATGCTGCACATCCCCTAGATTCATATGAAGTTATTTGTTTACAAATCATTCTGAAGTTAAACTGATATGACGATTGAGTCATGGAAGAAAAGCGACTGTACTATAGAGTTATTAGGATCTTGACAGGGTATGGAGTCTGAATAAAAAGTGATGTCTAAGCTTGGTGAACCATTAGAAACTTTAATGGAACTTTCCATAAATCCTCAAGTTTTTCCAAACCTCAAGTATCTCATGAGTTCCCAAGTGCTAAACTGCAAATAGCTACATGGAAATGATTTATTTCAAATACAAAGCATTGGAGTTCCGAACACAATAGAGAAAACCAAGTCCTTACCGAGCAGCCTTAACTAGAGCATCTGATGCCGGCTGTGGTCTCCCACACTCCATGTAAAACTCAGACGCTCGTCTATAAAAGTCAGAAACTTCATTCCAGTTGCCTAGCTCCTTCGCTAGAGCAGCAGCAGACTCCATATCTTTAGCAGCATCCCAGGGTCTGATTTTCTTATTAAGTGTATAACTAAATGCAGATTTACACATATCAAAACCAAAAAAGATTAATACTTTATGAATCACTCCTAGACTAGAGTCAACAAAAACAAGGATACGAAGAAAGCATCTCTTGTCCTTTGGAAGCCTTCTCAAATGCTTCTTTTGCTTTATCATTTTTCTTTGCAACCCTAAACAAATTAGCTACAACAAAACAATCACTAATAATAATAAAATAAAAACCACCACAATCCATTTCATTTTGCATCAAAAAACAATTAACAGACACACAAACTCAGTCACTAACCAGCTTCTTCATACAAAAGAGTGGCATTTCTCCAATCAGCACTCCATCTTGTAAGACTGAGTTTAGTCCTGACAAAATGATAAATATTACAATCCAAGAAATGGGTCACCTTCAAATTTTCATAAACACTGAAGAATCTCAAAAACCCAACACTTTTCCCCTAACAGAAATGCAAATCATCAAATATTTTCAAATGGGCAGATTAAAATTCACGTTAACAATAAACTCATTGAGCTTAAGCTGTCCCAATAAAGAAAGTCAAATTCTTTTCACATTTCTCAGTAATCTATAACTTCAAAAACTCAGTCTTTAAAGGTCATATCTAACCCAAAAATAATAATCTAGAAACAAAATCAATACATAATCATTTAAAACCATTAAAACAAAATCAGAATGAGTCCTTTCACGTAGAGCGAAAAAGAGAGAAGGTGGCTTACAGTTTATCAGCCTTGGCAATTAGCTTTTCGGGATCGGAAACGGGCATGATGATGGTAATCGAGGAATGCTTTTTTTTTTCCACAGACTGGCGAAGCAAAGCTAAGCAACCAAGCAGTCTTGCTGGAATTTGCTTTCTTTTATGCTATTTTTGTATTGATATTTGATAAATACCCAAATATTTTTATTATATTTTTGTCTCCAAGAATCGTTCACACAAAAACTTAAGACTTAAGACTTACATGAGGTGTTATACTTATATCAACGTTATTAACCATGAATAACCTCTTTTTATTCTTATTAAGACTGTATATATATATATATATAGTTAGATAGATAGATAGATAGATTTCTAATTTTTATATTAAGACTGTATATAGTTAGATAGATTTTTGATAGACTTGTAACACTTTAATAAAATAATATAAATCATTTTAATAAAACAATATAACGGTTGAATATTCATTTTTATTCCAACAGTTTTGTTAAATTTAATTACAAACAATAATAAATAAAAAGAATTAAAATTAATATGACAAATCTAGTTCAAGTGCCGAATGCTATTTTTTCCTTTTTTATTTCCCTTGCAAATACCACCAAAATCTTCTCATGAGTACTCATCAAATCGAATTATATGTAGAACTCGCACACGCAAAACTTGGCCAAGTAATTAGGTTTAGTGTAGAACTTCAGCACAACCCATGAACACTAACAACCATGCACTCATACAATACCCAACACTCTCATTTCTCCCATAAAACACCATTGTGATTTCCACTTCTCCATCACAGCTATCAAACCCCATTTCACCACTTAGTTTTCTTGTGTTGATCGATCTTCACCATGGCTTCCAAGCTTGGTCTCTTGCTAATTACCTCTGCTTTCTCGCTTCTCTGGAGCTACCATTACTGCTCAGCTTCTGGCAGGCCACTGGATCCAAAAATGGCAGCAGCAGCCACAGAATTTGGACCTGACCCGCCTTACCTTCTGAAGCCAACTTTTCCATTACCAGGTGATGAGGAGACACAAACACCTCCAAGTTCCACCCTGCCTTTGCTTCCAATGCCACTTCAACAGCCAATAACACCTCCTCCTCCTCCTTTTCCGGCAGGCCAAGGTGGGGACAATTTGACTCCAGCTTTCCCATTTCCTCACTTACCTCCTCTACCCATTTTCCCCCCTTTTCCATTTTTTCCTACCATGCCAACAATCCCTGCACTCCCCACAGCTCCTTTCCCTCCACAGTTCGTGGATTCAGGCTTTTCTTCACCGGGAATTGGAAATGAAGGTCGCCCGTGAAGCTATGATTGCCATTTCCAGCTAGAACTAGTCAGTTTGCAAACTAAGTATATCATCAGGTGGTTTGAGTAGGTTTTGCAGCAAATGTTATGTGTGATGCTCATCTTGTAGCTAGTTTCGTTCTCCATGCAAGTAATATGGGATTATGCCATTGTTGATGTAGTAATTAATGAAAATCTATAATAACATGGTGATGTTAACGTTGCAAATTGCCATGAACATACTGCTCCATGAGCATTCATCAAACTAATTCTATCAGCAGTTACAAAAAGATTATGACAGGAAGATTAAGGGAAACATTACACAGTACTTCTAGCTAGATACAAAGATAGAAACAATAAAAGAAAACACAGCAGGAGAGAGTGAAGCAAAACATGTCCCTTACATATGACCCGGTACCATTACAAAGCTTATTGTTGTTTATTTATTTTTTCTCCTCCTCTCTTTTTCCATGGCTATTTTAGAGGTCTCGAGGAGCTCAAAAAAGCCGAAAAATTGATCATGCTGGAGGAGATAGGGAGAAAGGGATGGGAGGGACAGGGAAGGAGGGGAAAGGGAAGTCAGGAAGTGGAGGAACATTAGGAATGTCAAATGGAGGTGGAAATGAAAATTGAGGAAATGGGATTCCAGGAATTGGTATGTTTGGAAATGGTGGCAAGTTCTTCATCTCTCCCAGTCCCTTCTCGGCATTGATTTTGTCAAACTTCGTAGGGTTTCCATTGTCTTCCTTAAGTTGGCGAGCATCAATCTGTAGTGCAAGACAAGTGATCAGCAGAAACAAGCCTAACAAGAATACAGGCCTCAAGACCACTTTTGAGGAAGTTTTGGTAGCCATGACCAGGCAAACTTTTGATGTCTAGCTCCCACCCTTTTGCGTTCACATATATACAGAGTTTTGCAGGTCATATTTATGAGCCAGCCTTCTCAATCTCTCCTTTTCTGTGTAAAAACTTGTTGAAATTCAAAACCTCTTGATGATTGTGCCAACAAGAGGTAGTCATAGAGAGGAGAGAAAAGAGGCAAGATTACTACAGAAATTAAATGCTGCTAAAAAGAGAATTGGAAAGAGTGCCAACAAACATAAATTCATTGATCTTTCTGGTGAAACTTCATAACAAGTAGATACACCTGCATGAAACCATTGCGTGTGACTGTGTCTATATAGGCAGTAGCCTGCAATTGTATACCACTAAATGGGCACACATTGCAAGCAATATTGTAGGCAAGAAAATCACCAGACAGTCTTTAAGTTTTCGACAGTATCAAACCCAACAAAGCGTATAACGATATGAAAAAAAAAAAAAGTTTTCTCGAACCCTAATATATCAATTATCTCTGGGAATAGGGTTTGTAAAACCATAATTTCTTCGTGTCAAATTTTAGGCCTTCGTTTATGCATTTTCATCTCCGTAAGTGGTAAAGAAGAAGAAAAAAACCCTCTTCAGAGAAAGAAGCACTTGTCGCATGTCTCTTAAGAATACCATCTCCTCTCATATCATCTATATATATCTTTCTAAGTGACACAGCTTAAAACTTGCATAAGTCATATTACTTTGTGCTTAATTTTTATCAAATAAAATGATAATAATAAGATTTGGACTCGTGATCGCTGGGTTAATAAAGCTCTAATATCATATCAATAAACCATCTCACCTAAAAACTTAAATTTTTAGATAAAACCCAGAATATAATTTATATTATTCTCCACACATGGTCTGTTTTGAGATGTTCTGAATTCTTTCGTTTCCTGAGTTAGCTATGTTTTCTCGGTTGTCAACAATTCCACTATATAGACAGTAATGACAGATACCCAAAAAACACCCCAAATTACTCCCCTTAGATGCTCCAGGGGTGGAAGTGATTTAAAAAACCTATTTGCTCCGAACTAGGCGCATCGCATAGAGCCTCAGACAAAAATGTGTCATCAAAATTGCCATAAAAAAGGCCATTTTCTGCAAAATGTTACGAGGAAAGGATCTCTCTAAATTCTCTTTCTCAGAGCCTCACTTCAGTGGGATTGCTAGAACAGATTGCTAATGAACTTATCTAGATTTCTGACAAGACATTCAGTTACAATTATTAATCAATTGTTAACTACATATAACAAATGCTTTGACATTTACATGATAAAGAATGAATCAAACTAATTGGTTAAAGACATCTCACAAGCAAAAGGGAACGCTACAAAAGCATATTACAGAAGACATCTCACCAGTCTCTCAGTCCTCAGCCATTTGTCGTGGTATTATATGTGACTTTGACAATGACAGACAATGGAATGTTCAGAATATGACCCTTATCTCCAAACAGTCCTATCCTTCCATAGCTAGTGGTAGAACTATTCATTGTTGCGTCAAAGAACACATTCAAGACTTGCCTTTCCCCACCGGCAATAGAGAAGCAGGTCGGAGCCACCTTTACACTCACTCCATAAGGAGAACTCCAACCAACTTTATATGTTTCATTCCCGGCGATGTTAGTTACGGATCTTTGGACTGTTCTAGACTGATTTAGTTTAGCGATTGTGATGGAGGGAAGATTCAGGTCAGTCCCGATGATTGTTGAGTTATAAGACAAACAATTTTGACCTGTGTAGTTCAGGACCACAGGACTAGATCCGTTAATGCCACAAAGAAATGACATATAGTCATCATAACCTGCAAAGGCACAGAGTATTATTAAGTTAGAATGAGATGCATGAAATTCACAAGCAAATCAATGGATCACAGACAGCAAATGCACGATTAAAATCCATATTTAGTTCTAGTGATAACATATACGGTATTTGCATTACAGGACCTGTCATTTGCATTGCAAGAAGTTAACTCCTTAGGAGCAATGTTTTTTCCATTTCTAGAAAGATAATATGATACCTGGAATAGGGCAAGTTACTAGCAGTGATTATTTTGATCACCCGTCCTGGCTATGTTATTAGCCAGGACAAGGTCCCCAGCCATGTGGATTGCTAGCTTCTTTCTGAACAGCTATCAGTTCTGTATTTTAAACTGTCCCTCGTGTATTAGCCTCACCCTACATCTTATATAAAGCCAGCCCTTTAATAGTGGCAAAACTGATCGACACCAACTAAGGTGCCTCTTCCACTAGCAAAATATGGCTCTAGATAAAGGTCAAGAACGTGAAGAATTTATGTTTTAGACTAAAAGAGTTTGAGCATCGATGAAAATCCTTCAATCAAATTTTCACTTTTATTAAAAAAATAATTAAGACATTTAAAAAACAGCAAAAAAAGCTTCAAGCATAGAGTAGTTGGTTTGGGCTATATGGATCCTTTTAAGACATCTTCAAAGGAGAAAAGACGCATGATTAATATATCCAAGGAGGCAAGGATAATACAGGTGGATGAGATATTTTCTACAATGACAAGATAAAAATTGCATTACCAGATTCTATGTGTAATAGGATAACACCAAAATCCTAAATCAATAAATGAATGTGCAAAAATTACTTGATAACTAGCAAACAGGTTTACATGATAAATGCAGAACTTACTGGAATCAAAAATCAAACCCGGATCAAGAGCAGCAGTTGCATTCACAAAACCACTTCCCATGTCGAATGGCGTGGCTGGAGACTGATTTAGATCAGGGTTGGTATAAGCACGCTGGGCCATTATTGGCCCACCATTGTTGTCATATAAAGAAGCAGTTGTGGAAAGCACAGACACAATTGCCGAAGGACTGAAACTGGGAAATTTTTGCTTGATCAGTGCAGCAAGCCCAGCAACATGAGGGGCGGCCATACTTGTCCCAGACATCATTGCAAAGTTCTCACCTAGTGGATTCAGTTGACAGTATAAGATACATTTTACTACTTGTCTAAACTTTATAACTAACATGGAATCTCAATTGGAATACTCCAGTATCAATATTCCTACCTTGAAATTCAACTGAGTCTGTGCCAAGTGAACTCCATGCAGCCCATATTGAATTTCCAGGAGCTACCAAGTTGGGTTTCAAAATGTCAGCATCATTGAGAAAACTATC
Organism: Salix exigua; assembly: GCA_032356905.1. Classification (NCBI taxonomy): domain Eukaryota; kingdom Viridiplantae; phylum Streptophyta; class Magnoliopsida; order Malpighiales; family Salicaceae; genus Salix; species Salix exigua. The sequence goes on from CM063598.1 coordinate 6,658,321, forward strand.
TTCTGGATCCGGTCCTCGTGCGGAGTAGAACATAACTTTGGGAGCAGAATTGGAGTAGTTAGCTTCAAGTCCACCTAAAATGCTTGCAACAGCACCAAATTTAGTAATTTGCTTCGTAGTTTCGTTCCTCTCCAAAGAAGAATTGTAGTATTGGAGTAAGACCTGCCACGAGGATCATTCAAGACTAAGATTTCACAAGTGACAATTTCTTTTGAAAGGAAAAAACTACCACTGAAACACCATGCAAGCTAAACACTAAAATAAGAGAATAGTTTTTTTGCCAGAAAACACGAATGCATAGAAGCCTTCACCTTGGAATCATCAGGGGATGGAATTATGATCCCAGGCACACTCATTGGGATTGGATTAAGCTGAAAACCAATTACAAAAGGATCCATGTAGAACACCAGCCCAGCTGCACTGAGGTTTTTGGCTGTTTCTACAGCTTGTTCGATTGTGGAAAGCCCAAGCACAAATCGAATTGAATAACTACAGATCAAGAGGTTTCCTTCGATAAAATCCTGATTGAAGTTACTGGAGTCTTGACATTCACCCACATACATGTCAGTAGTAACTGTTGTCTCATTGTTCAAAGCATGAAGTGCAGAAACAAGGGTCAACAAGGTGTCTTCATGTGTTCCTGCTGAAGGGGGGAAAACGAAGCAAGTATATTAGATTCTTATCTCAATGGAAATATGTAGAAAACTATTAATTACCAGGAAAATAATAACATCAATTGCTACTATGAATTTTACTGAGTTTCTTTGTTTGCAAGTTCATTTCAAAAGACTATCTGTATAGAGAAACTAAGAAATGGAGTGATGATGATAAACTTACATGCAAGTCCAACCCCATGAATGGTTACATTGTTGCCGAGTATTACAGAGTTACTATAAACTCTGTCATGAGAAGCAGCCCCAACAGTGAAGATCCATGGGCTAAAGGAAGACATGCTCTTAGGTGATGGCCCAGTATTGCCAGCAGCTTGCACGGTAAAAATGCCAGCCTTCGCAGCTGAGAGCAATGCCATGTCTATGGGATTAAAGAATGTTGCAATACCAGGAGGACGCCTGTTGGGAGTGATTGATAAACTTACAACATCAACCCCATCCTGAGCTGCCTGCAAATACAAAATAGGTGATAAATATTTAATTATGATGACCATATGAATTAATATTCTAGCAATGCAATCTCAAGAAATTTTCTCTTTCTTCTATCTGTTTGCAGAGTCAAGCTACTCCAACAATCCCAACTAGTTGGAAAGGAACTTTCTCTTGCTTTGTCATTTAGCAAAATTGCTCTGCTTGGAAAGATAGAGCAGTTTCCCAAGCAATTAGAACTTATTAAATCTGGCCAGAATGAGGCAAACAACAAATTGGATGGCCCAAACAGATGAAGCAACAACCATTGGATGAGCTCAAAATTGTCTAGATGAAGTCCAGGTTCAGTCAGTCCATAAACAAACAAGACATATTGATAATCAGCAGTGTATAGATCAATCAAATGTCCCAGGCAGTTTCAGCTTTGAAAGTTCTTTCATCTTTTGAAAAGTTGTGTAATACAGTAACAAAATCATTTGCAGAAACAGACAAGATTAAATATATGTACCTGATCTATAGCAGCAACAACATCAGCAGCAAAGCCTCCAAAACTCTTATACAATGCCTTGTACACAGAAACACTGGAAAAGATGAACGTGCAGTATTAGACCTACTGCAAGTAAAAGCTTTACAAAAGCGAGATTTTCATTATATGGTTTTAGGCAGGAAAACATCAATTCTTCATAACATATGATTTTACAAAGCTTTACTGTTAATTTGTGAACAATTTTACACCTTCAATTCTGCCAATAAATTTTTGTTATATGATAGAGAAGTGTACTGCTTGAAAATAATTTGAAATAATAAATAGCAATTACTGTGCACGAGGAGCCATCCCACTGGCATTCCCAAAACAATGTCCGGCAACTATCACTGGAATCCCATGGTTTCCTGCAGCAATAGAGGCAGTGTGCCTGAAAATAAAGATAAGATTCACTAACTGAGTTTTGAAGAATTAGACGAACATGTTTGCTGTATTACATATCATGGAAACACAAGAACGTGGAATTGGATCAAGATCTTTGCAATAATGCATGTCAAGGAACCACAAGTGTAGGTATTATCAACAATGAAATGCACGCGCACTTACGTTCCATGACCATCACCATCAAATGGAGAGGCATAGTCCTCACTTGAATTGAAAATTCCCCTGGTGATAGCAGATGCTGCAAAATGGCGTGCCCCAATGAGCTTCCTATTGCAAGAACCAGAAGGGAAATCTCGAGTAACCTCACAAATGCCTGAAAAATGGCTAGGGACTGGATATGAGTGCAAAGATATGTCATCAGAGAAGCTGGGGTGAGTTGGATCAATGCCAGTATCAACAAATCCAATCACAATTCCTTCACCGGCAGTTTCATATCCACCTGCTTGGAACCAAGCACCTTGTGGCAAACCCAAGAACTGTGGAGTGTGCGTGGTTGCAGTTCTAACAGAGAAATCCAAAGCCACATTTGCCACTTCTCTCCTCCTCGAAAGCTTAGAGGCCTTACAAAATGATAAATATAACCAAATTAAGAACTTCAGTTTTTTCTTTTCAAATAACATAAATTCCCATCACAAGAGTAAAGCTTGCAGGGTCCTTCATACAGAAATATATAAAACAAACTACGACTTGAAGACTTTACAAGTTCTGTAGCCAAGGCCCAACAGCTATACAAAAAAATTATATTAGTAACAGAAGCATCATCAACGTACTAACCAGCACACTTATGGTCACTTAATGATGATGAATGATGATTTATACATACCTGTTCCGGGGTAACAAGAACAGCAAACCCATTAATCAAGTAGTGATAGCTGTACAGCTTGAGATACTTCTCCCCTCTCAACACCCTCCTCAATAATGAATCATGAACTCGAGCAACATATGAACTAGAACTCCTGTTGGATCTCGAATTACCCCTGAAAATACAGCAAATTCATTCAAAAACATAATGAATTAATCAAGTTCCTGTCAGCTAGATCATCATCCCCAAAAGGAATACAATTCAAGGGACAAACTGTTAGGGGGGAGCATGGATTTCAAGCACTATCATTGGCTATGTTAGGTGAATCATATACAAATAATTAAACTAAAATAAGTAAAATCTGGCTAACCACTCGTTAATTCATACTCTGTGATCCTAACCAATCCCATCAAATTTTGGAGGCAATGGTCAATTCCTCAACTAGTTATTACAGAAGAGTTCAGGAAACAAACAAACAAAAGTAAAACTAGAAGGGATAGAGGAGAAAATAAATAAGCCATGTTTGTTAGGTAACTCCTTATCCAGTGATGCATGAAAAACATAACCTTGCACAATGTCCATAGAACCCCCACATAAGGAACAAGAGGACCCCACTTGAGGAGAGAAAACAGCAGCAATAAAAACTCAAACAGTTAACAGCAAACAAGAAACATACATTTCACCGGCATTTAGCTACTTCTTTATTGGAGACAAAATGACCAGTATTGAATTAAACTAAATAAAAAAAAACATAAACCATAAACCCTGGTGCATGCAACAAAAACACAAACAAAATTACCAAAATTATCGTCACTATACAAGAAAAATCATAAAAGCACAACAATTTCACATATTAAAAACCATAAAATGTAACCAATTAACTAACCAAGACGAGACAGTCACTAAAAATAAAAGAAACACAAGATGAAGTCAGAAATTTAGTACCTTGGATTGTGAAATTGATTTGGATTTCTAGGAGCACCATGCTTGAAAACGTTAGCATTCTTTCGAAGTTCTCCATAGTAATGAGAAGTAGGAGCTTGTTTAAGAGTAACAATGTAAACAGCAGTAGTTTCATTGTCTGAACCATTATCAACCTGACAAAAAGCGCCCGATAATAACCCCAGACTAAGCACCATTACCACTAAATGCTCCAAGTAGATACCTTCCATTGTCAAACACTAAGACAAAAAACCACCGAAACACAACAAAATTGAACTCAAGACAACAAAAGCTTCGCTCTTTAACAACAAAAGATCAACAACAACAATCCATGATGCACTTCAACCAAACTTCTGTTCGAGAAACCCCACAAAAAGTAAAAACCCTCATGTGGAATAGTGCGGAAACAGCTATGAGGAAGTGGAAGTACAGAAAGAAACCACTAAACTTCTTCCATTGGCAGAGAAGCTACAAGTGATGGCCGAGGAAGAAAGTACCCTTTTGTTCACTTTGGAGAAAGCTTGAGAGTAGAAGTATTAATAGAAGAAATATTCTATTACAGAAAAAGAAACCACTGTTCAAAATTTTCTTGGGAATGTGAAGATGAACGTTTTGTTTAATAAAAAGTTAGAAAGATATTGGATTGATGACGGACGATTTATATTATCTTTTTCTCCTTTATGGATGATGCTGTTCTTTTGGTGGTGGAAATTAATTTCTCGAGTTTCTACTTTGCTGGTCAAAATCAAATTGTTAGAAATCTCATCTAGATTTTTTATTTTATTTTTTAAGAATCGCTTGTTAATATTTTCAATGAATGCTAGGAATGCAAGATACTTTAATTATTATTTTTTTTTGGCCTCTTCCTTTCATTTCTCCCAACGTTCCAATTTGACAAGATTTTCTTGCCTTCACCTTCACCCGTGACTCTCTTTGTACGCATGCACAATGTGATTCATTTTCCATGCATAGGAACGCAACAAGTTATAGGTCAACGTAGTGATATTTTAACATGATTTTTTTTTATTAAAATGATGATTTTCCTTCTACCCATGCACAATTTTCTCAGGAAAGCAACAAGTTATAGGTCAACTTAGTGATATTTTAACCTTTTTTTCTATTAAAATGATGGGTTTTTTTTTCTAGTTTTATAGAATATAAATTTCCATGCTTTCAAATCGTTTTTTAGACCAGGTAGAGCAATGTTTTACGTTACATTTCAAAAATATTTTTCAAAAATTTTTTTTTATTTTTTTATCTTAAATTGAATTTTTCAGTGTTTTTATATCATTACATTACATATAGAAAAAAGAGAGAATAAAATATATCATTTCACATAATTGTGTTGGAATAATATAAATTTATTAATTTAGAATTAATTATTTTAATTTTTTTATCTTTAACAAACATGTTTATATTAATTTTATATACGCACCTTCCATCTTGAACACCAGCCAGCACGCACACACGATGAATCAAAAGTGGCACAATGCGAAAGTGGAAATCATGGGGGAATTTGGTATATAATAATTATTCTAAATTCCATCTCTGTGGAATCCCAGCATTGCTCTCTGCATCGGATTTTGCCCATCATGTTCTTGGTGTCGAAGTGGTGGGTGGGTCATGCCATCATCTCCAAACTTTGAAGAATTTTTTTTATTAGTGTAGATGTTTGTATCAGCTTGTGTATATCTTAATTAATTTTACAGGTTTTTGAAATTAATGATCACGGAAGACTTTATTGGCTATCATTTTAATAGCCACATGACTCGAACTTAAAATACAAGAAGAACAAACCTCTTAGTTTCAAGTTCTTACAACTGGTTCCAAGCTCTTACACTTTTCATTAAGGCCCTATTTAACATAGTATTTTCGAAAGTGTTTCTGAAAAAAAAATTATTTAAAATTAAATTTTCATGGTGTTTTTAGATTATTTTCATGTGCTAATATAAAAAATAATTTAAAAAAATATCATTTTTATATATTTTTAAATAAAAAATACTTTAAAAAACAATAAAAACTATACTCTCAAGCAATATTCGCTAGGGCCCTTTTGTGCTCAAAAGAACCCCATTCTTCTATCATTAGCTTCACTTTCTCATGGGTTTTAATCAATGGCTTCCTCCATGAGAGTTGATGAAAAAGGGTCAAGCTCGCACCACGCCATGTTTTGTGGAATAAAACTAAAAGTGGAGAGCACATCCTATAAAGTGCTAGCTTTCATGCTCATCAACTTTTAACTCTATTTTCACGTTGTAAAAAGAATCTTCTAAATTTAAAGATATGTTTTTCACATTGATACGATTTTTAGATATAACACCTTTATTCTTTGAAGAGACAGACATTATGATGATAGGAAAAACATGTTTTTATGTTTTTTTTTTAATTTTAAAATGATAAAAATGCACTTAACTTGTATACCGATTTTTAAGATAACTCTTGTTCTTGAAGAAACAAAGACAATGGCGATTTAAGAAACATTTTTTTTTTGTAATTTGTATTTAAAATCATATATATATATATATATATATATATAAATCACTCAAGACTCATAGGCTATGTATTTTATGTTTGTTCTTATATAATCAAAAACATTTCAAATCAAACTATTTAGTAAGTAGCTTAATGATAAGAGTTTGAAACTACAAAGTTTATTTCTCTTGTAGTTTCAGATTTGAGTCATATGGTTGTTAATATGATGATCACTGAAAAATTTATAATATTGTTAACTTCAGAGCATGTAAGATCAGTCGAGATACACACAAATTAAAAAAAAAACATAGTTTTTTTTTGTTATTTTGTATTTAAAATGATAAAAAAAACACTCAAGACTCATGGGATATGTATTTTATGTTTGTTGTTATATAATAAAAAACATTTCAAATTAAATCATTTCCTAAGTGGCCCAATAGTAAGAGTTTTAAACTAAGAGGTTTACTACTCCTGTAATCTCATGTTCGAGTCATGTATTCCTAAGTGGCCCAATAGTAAGAGTTTTAAACTAAGAGGTTTACTACTCCTGTAATCTCATGTTCGAGTCATGTAGTTGTTAATATGATGATCACTGAAAAATTTACAATATCGTTAACTTCAGAGCGCGTAAGATTAGTCGAGATGCACGCAAGTTAACTTGGACACCCATATTAATAAAAAAACATTTCGGATCACTATACATTCCAGACTATCTTTCCATCTTGAAACACCAACCAAACACAAATGAATAGATTCCATTAAATTCTAATGTCAAAATTGAGAAGTTCAACCATCTTTAGCCATCCGATTTGTCCCTTATAATATACTTGATAAAGAAAAGAAGATTTTCTTTGTGGCCCATAATTGTTATTTGTTCGGCTCATGTCAATGCCATTAAAAAGAGTAATAATTGGAATGTCCTTTTATATAGTTAATCACGAGTAATAAAAGCCCTGTGTCCTAGTTCGTTGGACTTGTGATTCGTGAATCTATGATGAGATCGGTGGAGATGATGGTGATGGGGGCTAAAGATCAAGAAAAACTTGTCAGACTTTAGTTGGAAGTTGATGATTATTTACTATAATTCTGACATTTCAGCTATTGTTTTAATAAATATAATCATTCCATGAATTGAATTTCATGTTAATTTGTTATAGTCAATTCCTTGGAATTGGGCTCTGCTGTTATTTGTAATGGAGAAATTTATTACATTGGGCCAGATAGTACGAGGCTATCCTGTAAAGTGATGCCATGTCTTTGGGCTCTGAACACCTCTCTTGGGTTGTCGTCAATGGCAGTCTTTTTATGAAATCTGGTAGGTATTGTTATTTACCAGAAAACAGAAAGGGATAAGAGAGGAGGGAAAACAACAGTCACTCAAGAATGACATCATTAGCAACATCAACACTTGTGTACACTACTCCTGTTAGAATCAAAACTAGCTCGAAGCCAGGGTCAAGCTCAAGAAATTACAAGAAAACAGTCCCTTTCCCTGTTACTAGAGCAGACAGTTCTTCTCTTCTCCTCGATGCAGCTAAGTACACTGTATGATTGTCATCCCTCCTCGGTTTTCCCATTGAGGATCATACAGATTTCCCAAAAAATATATAATCTTTATGCTCTTTTCTTCATCACTGAGTGTATGTGTTCAATACCAAGAAATTAGTTTCTGTTCTAGCTTTGATCTGGGATTGCATTTTTTTTTTAGGGTTCTTGATCTCAAGTGTGGATTTCATGGAATTGGTTTGATTGGGATTTATGTTAGGACTTTAGGGTTGTAATCTGGAGTCTAAGAATCAACAAGAGACCGAGAGAAAAAATTGATAATTCACCTGCATTGTTTATGATTTTCCATGCAAATGTTATTGGTGGCGAATTTACTGGCAAATTCATTGTCATGTTCATTTTCTAGGTTGATAAACACATACAAAGTGGCATGGTTGTTGGTTTAGGATCTGGACAGGCTTCTGGTATGGCTATACAGTATCTGGGTCGGCTACTCCGGGCCGGGGCTTTAAAAGATGTAGTTGGAGTACCCATGTGAGTTCATATTCCCAATTTCCTGACATTTTCAATGATGGCATTGTCTTTTTCACCATTCAAATAGGTTTCTGTGCTGCTTGATGAATCTATATGATCGCCTTTTTAATGTATACTCAAACATTAGACAGCAGAATTCAATTCCTACCGTCTAGTCTTAGCTTCGTCTCTTTTTTTTCTTTTCAAGAAAATTTCTCATAACTCAATCTCATAGATAGACAGTATGCCATATATATATATATATATTCCTCTGCGGCTTTTCCTTCAGTCTTTATTTGTGCTGGAGTCTCGTTATTGTAGATGATAGCACACTTACACAGTTATACATTTGTTGCGTTCGGCTTTCACTATGGCTTACAAATTTGCGGTAGTCTTGTCCATTCTTTTGCTAGAATGTAGATCTTGCTTTCATTTGCTTCCAGGTCTGTAACAAGTGCAAGCGAAGCAGCAAAGGCTGGCATCCCATTGGACGTATACCAAGATAGTTCTCAAGTGCGATGAAGTTCTGATCACTTTTAAAAAATTCCTTCTTATTGATATTTCACTTGTTCAGGGTGGCTACATTTGCACGCATAGATAAAAGAACATGCTGTAGAAGATTTATACATATGCAAGTGAACATCACGAAATAAAGTTACATAGCCTGGACAGGAAGATTGGAAAACTTTCTAGGATCAGATTAGGTTGTCTAGTCAGAAGTTGATATTTATGAGAAGGAAGGAAAACAAATCCCTCTAAGAATTTGTACTCTAGTTATAGTGACTCTGTAGTAGTTCATCAAGTCAAGTGGTTCTAATTTGTAGCCAGGAGGGAGCTTAAAGTGGCTGGTTATATAAAAACCTTCTAGACAGATGTGATGACCTTGGTCTACCCACGATTGCGTGGAGTCACTCGCTTACCTTGCCCCCTACCTTTGAGTTAAAGGGTTCCTCATCCATCATGGGTGGACAGCACAACAATTTGTAGTAGCTCTTTTGCCTTCTATAGTTTGACTGTTCAAATATCAGAAATCTTGGACCTTAGTCTCGTGTCACTTTTAAGCTGTTTTGTAGATTGATTTTGCATTTGATGATGCTGATATTATAGAAGAAGAAACACTCGTTGCAATCATTGGTCGCCAGAAATCACAAGCCGATGAGTCCATCATTCAAGAGAAGGTAAGTTTTGATTCTCTAGGCATCTGGTGGTACTTTCTCTAAACCATTTGTGGACAAATTGATAATCAAATGCATCAACTGAGACATTGTTCTGAATTGATATCTCAAAGTTGGTGTCTCAGTTTCAAATTCTGACTGGTTAGTTTTCCTCCTTATCTCTTGCAGTCAATACTCAATGCAGCCAAAAAGCTTGTATTCATGATTGCAGAAAACAAGTACATGGGAAGTCTTGAAGGTTCTATTCCAGTTTTGGTTCAAGCTGTAAGCCGTAACGATTCTGATACATAAGAAGCATTAACTTCTGAAACAGGAGATTGATAACCTGATTAACACTTGCATCAATATCTCAGCTCAACTGGATGGAAACTGCTGAAGAGATTGATGACCTATTTTTAGGTGATGCAGAGGTATGAACTTCACAGCATACAACTCAGTGCCACTAAATTGATTACCTATAAATTAATGGCTAAAATATTAGAAGGGTAGGTCATTTCTTTAAGTAGCAGAAAAATTTAACTTTCCATGTAAAAAACTGAATTAGGGAAGCATAATTGGGGAATAATATCACCTGAACAATAAGCAGCGGTCTATAGCATGGTAGAAAGCATGCATTCTATTTACTAATCTCTGTGCCTTCTGATGTAATCTATTGAGAAATCTTGGTTCCCAATTATGTCCCTGCCTAAGGAGGATCATTGCCACAAACCGTTTTAGGCTATGTTTGGTAGCGCAGCCAACCGCGTGGTTGGCTGTTCTACCAAACAGGCTCTTAGCTCCCTGTACTTTCTGATGAAGTGATTTTTATTGAACCCTTCCTCGTTGAAATATCGGCCGGTTTGGTAAAACTAAATCACGCATTAAGGGTTACTGAATATGGAGCTGTGATTAGTAGCTTCATTCATACTCTAATGCCCAACTTCCACCTTCCTACTTTTGCTTGGCATTCAAAGGTATGGAGGAGATCATCGATAGGACAAGTTGATCCGATGGGAGGCGATTTCCCTTTAATTACAAGAGAAGGTCACAACGTTCTTGATGTCATCTTCACATCTCCAATACAAAGCCTTGGTAGGTCTATAATCATGAGTTCTTCTCACTCTAATCTCTTTGTCCATGCATTAAGTTACTCTTTTCCACAACTTCACACTAATCCCAGTCTGCAGCTGAAGTAGCTGAAAGTCTTGATAAAGTTGATGGCGTTGTCGATCATGGAGTTATTTCCAAGCTCCCGTTAGTTCTCTTGTCTCCTTCCAAACTCTTACTTGTTTCCTTGTATTTTTTTACTTGTATACAAGGTTGTGACAATGCAGTTTAAAGCAAAATCATGCCAAATATTTCTCTGTATTTCAATATGGAGGAGTAGATTTTGTGTTATTAAACCCATCTCTGCTTGGTGAGTCAACCTAGTAACCTGCTAATTTGGACAAGATCTCAAATTGAACTGGATAGAAATTCACCTAGCACGCCCTGTTAATCCAGTCAAAACCCGGTTGGATTTTATTCCAAACTGGTGTTATTTTAACTTAAAAACAAAATCTTGAAATGATGTTTTGATTTGGTTCTAGTCAAACTAGATTAACTGTTCACCCTGTGATCTAGAACTTGAGTCGGGTTTAATAACTTTGGAGTGGACTAAACACATTTTTTTTCTTACTTATCATGTACAAACTACTTTTTTTTTGGCTTTACTCAAACATGTGTTTTCAACTGATAAATGAAGAGCCTTATTGTCTTGTTGCAGATGCACTGTTGTGATTGCTGCTGAAAGTGGAGGTCTGAACATTGTTGATAGATAGTCTCCTAATGTGGGCTATGATTCTTGAGTCTGTTTTTGTACAGAAAATTGTGAAGAAAAATGTGAAATTTAGACATCCTGTTTTTGGACCAAGGTTTAACTGTATTTAAGGTAAGGTTTGAGCTCATATGTGGCACAGGATTCTTCTTTTGTTTAAAGCCAGTTAGAAATTCCTGGTGTGTTTAATTCAGCATAAGGTATGCTGAATTGAGTTTACTTTGAATTTAATTTAATTACTTATTTTTCAGTTTAATGGCTCCAAGACTTGCTAATCAAAGTATGGTTTGATGGGTATTTTATATTGAAAAGGAAATGAGTTTTGTTGTGTCTTATAAATACTAAATTAATATTAGTACATTATAATGATCTAAAAACACTAAAATACACTCACTTAGAGCAAAAACAAAATCCAATTTTTTTTCTTAAAATATCAAAAAATGTTTTTAAAAATAAAAAATATATATATTATTTGAAGGCGTTTCTAAATGAAAAATGAAACAAACTCTTTTATAATAGGATATTCAGGCTGGTGTTTATATTCTAACTATAATACACTCACAAAAAATCTTTATACAAAAACAGATTAAATCACAAACTTTTAATACTAATAAACATGAACAAAAAATATATAGCCATCAAGTCTCCCAGTGCGCTTTAACACCGGACAAGGTCAATCAATTATCAGTTTTTCAAGACAACTATGAGGCTTTAGCACTAGCTAGCAGCCTCCTTGACTGCTCCCTTATGGTGCCACATTAGCCGCCCCATAACCTAATTCACATCCACTTGAATTCTAAGTGCAATTTGCTCAAGAAAACAATGTCTCCCACTAAATTTTTTTTCGGCTATATTTTGATTAAAACTTTCAAATTCTTATGCATGTATCCATATAAAATTCTTGTATGAAAACAAATTAAATCATTAACTTTTAGTACTAAAAAAACATGAACACAAAAAAAAAATATTCATCAAGTCTCCCACTAAGACAAGGGCAAATTATTTGTTCTTCATTCATATAGTTAATGATTGATGATTCGATGATAAGAGTTTAATACTAAAAAATTTGTTTTCTTTATAATCTCAGGTTCGAGCTATATAATTGTTAATATGATAGTCGTTAGAGATTTATATGGCTATTAATTTCAGGATCCATGAGATTAATCAAGGTATGTGAAAATTGATCCGTGCAATCAAATTAATCCAAAAAAAAATCATCTTTGAGCCACCGTCAAGGCTTTCGCACTGGCTAGCACAGCAGCTTCCTTGATTGCTTGCTTATGGTGCCCCAATTAACCCCCATAGCCTTAATTCACATCCACTCTCATAATTAAATTATCATAAACTGTCTAATTTCAAGGAATCTATCTAATAAATAATTAAGAGTCATTTTATAAAAATAAATAAATAAATAAATAAAAGGTTAAATCAACTGATCCGAGATTTGAGCCCACAAATCTGGTTAAAAACAATGTGAACATCGTGCATGAAAAAAGATGGACAGAAAGTAGCAAGAGAATATGAAAATGAGGCTGGCCGGCAATTAAAGTAGGTTTGGGGGACAACTCCTCAAACTTTAGATTTTACTAATATCCTGCTTTTTTAAAAAAAAATATTCATTTTAGATTAGAGTAGAGGATTTGTATGTGTTTTTGATGGTAGTTGTCTATTTCGTTCTGTTTCGGATGAAACGGCTAAAATATTTTGTACTAATTAAAAAAAAAGATAAAACGACAATGTTTTTAGTCAATTCTGGATTTTTCGATCAAATACCGCCTGAAATGTTCTGGTTTCGTTCCGTTCATTCCATTTCTTTCAAATAGTATTTTTAAAATATTTTCTTATTATATATGACCAAATCCAGGTGTTCAAAACCTTGTTAAAATCAGGTTTATTAAATCTTATTTTTAAAACATGGCCATTAACATCATGATAAGTTAATGCATTTGTTTTTTAGAATATAGTTAGTCAATATATTAACAAACCAATTACAATAAATTGGATAAATTAGATGACATAATTTGTGCGATGATAGGAGGATCACAAGTAAAAAATTTAAATATAGTCTTTTTTTTTATACTGTCTAGTTGCATTTACCAAATACCTTTTGACCATTGATTATGAAATGAAATAAATAGGTTAGGTCTACAGTTGACAAAATTACCAAATTAATTTTAATATGTAGGGTTTAATATCTTTATTACGACATTATTCCCCACCCACCCTCCTTTTTCTTATAGATTCCAGTTACGTCATCATGCATGCTTCACATTGGACAATAGAAATTTTTTATGAGTACAGTACTCATCCTGGCGTACATAAACCCACCATTCCATCCCCTGAAACCTCAGATCTTCAAAAGTTTCTCTCAAAACGATTGAAGAGACTCGTTAGCATAAAAAACAGTCATGGAGGTGATATGTTTATCGTTGTCCATGGTTCTGTCGGGCCTGGCACTTGCTATTGGCTTCTTCGCTTTCAAGCACTCATCCCATGGCTCCAAAAACCTGCCGCCAGGGAGCTTGGGATGGCCTTTCTTGGGCGAAACATTAGATTTCTTGTTTGGTAAGCCGGAAAAGTTTGTTTCTGACAGGATGAAGAAGTACTCTGCTGATATCTTCAAGACAAGGATTCTTGGGGAGGAGACTGCTGTCATATGTGGCCCTGGTGGGCACAAATTTCTCTTCTCCAATGAGCAGAAGCTTTTCACTGCCTTTCGACCCCATGCGATGCAGAAGATCTTTCGTTCCTATCAAGCTGCCGCTCCTGCCCATATGTCACGCGAAGCTGAGTCGAAAATATTGAGGTCGCCTGGGTTCTTGAGGCCTGAGGCGCTGGTCAGGTTCTTGGGGAAAATGGACTCCATCACACAGCTTCAAATGGAAACTTATTGGGAAGGAAAAGATGAAGTCAAGGCCTTTGATCTTGCAAAGAAGCTGACTCTGTCTCTTGCGTGTCACTTTTTCCTGGGCTCGGATGATCCCGAACGTATTGCCAGGCTTGTCAGGAATTTTGATGATTTGACCCTGGGGATGCACTCCATTCCTGTAAATGTCCCTGGAACAGCTTTTTACAGAGCTAACAGGGGCGCAGCTGAAATCCGCAAGGAACTACGAATAGTAATCGACGAGAAAAAAGCTGATATGTCCAAAGGAGCACAGATGCAGGATATACTTTGCCATATGATATTGGCCACTGACCCTTCAGGAAAACACATGGCAGAGGCTGAGATTGCTGACAAGATCATGGGTTTACTAGTTGCAGGATACAGTACAGTGGCCACCGCCATGACTTTCTTCATGAAAAATGTTGGAGAGAGGCCTGACATTTATGCTAAGATCCTAGCTGGTAAAGAATTCATTCCCTTCTGGTTTTTATGATTTAGAGTAATCGATTGTCATGTTACTGATCTTATCAGTGGCCTATCTTCTTGAAATCCAGAGCAAACAGAGGTTGCAGCAGATAAAAAGGCTGGAGAGCTGCTAGATTGGGATGACGTTCAGAAGATGAAATACTCATGGCATGTAATCTATGAAGTGATGAGGCTCACGCCCCCGCTCCAGGGAACTTTCAGAGAGGCCCTGGCTGACTTTACCTATGCAGGATACACTATTCCGAAGGGATGGAAAGTATGAGTGATACTTTTTTTTTTTTCAAATTCATAACTCTCCACACTACACTTTCCACGAACTCATGATTTTCTTTACATTTGTAGATATACTGGACTGTTAGCACAACGAACAAGAATCCACAGTACTTCCCAGATCCTGAAAAATTTGACCCGTCGAGATACGATGATGAAAGGGTTTTGCCTCCGTTCACTTTTGTGCCTTTCGGAGGTGGCCCCAGAATGTGCCCTGGAAAAGAGTATGCCCGACTAGCTATTCTGACATTTGTTCACAATGTGGTGAAGAGGTTCAGGTGGGAGGTAGCATTTCCGGCGGAAAAGATCGACGGTGACATGATGCCGACACCTGAAAAGGGACTCCCAATTCGCCTCCAGTCACGCTAAGCCGGAAATACTAGCTCGCTCCTAGCCGTTGCCTTTCTCCACCGTCAAAATCTCAACTTTCCACAACCCATTGGTCATGGAACTTGTCATTTACGGCTACATTTCTTTGTCGGTTCCCTGCAAGACCCGGACTCGTGCACCATTTATTTCCTTGTACTTGCAGGCTGACCGCTGCAACATTTCTGCTAGTTTCTTGCAAGTCCCAGAACCAAGCAAGTTGACTAGCGACACGCAGGTTTTTTTTAATAACAATATTACAAAAAAAAAACCTAGAACGTGCCATTGACCTGGCTTGAGCTACTTCCCATGTTACCAGGTTAACTAATGATGTGTAACACAGAAAAAGAATTGCTGGAAAAAAACTGCCAGGAACTGAGTGTTAAAAAATGTTTTTGAAAAACATTATTATTTTTCTTTAAATTACTTCTTTTAGTGTTTTGCGAGTGGATTACAAATAAGTCCATTATAAAAAAACACTTCATTTTTACAATCGAAAAGAAAAGAAAAAAGGTAGAGAAAAAACCTCCAGCGCCTGTCAATTACGAGTGGATTACAAATAAGTCCATTATAATCTAATTTTTTCGGTTCCAGGTCCAGCCCTCCAAAGTTTAACTTGGCATGCACTTAGTGGGACGGAGAAGAGCTGAAAACAGGGCCAACTGGCATGCAGAGAGCCTGACACTAACAGAGAAGTACATAACAAAGTGCCTGAAAATTTTAATAGCCGAGAGACACCACCAAACATCCAGATACACCACTTCAAGTCTCAATTTGCAAGAAATTGTAAGCACCACATTTCCACAGCATCTCTTTTTCAATGGACATCAGGCGATCAGCATCATGAAGCTTGAGCACATGCATCATGCAATGAAAATGACAGACACTATATGATGACTAATTTAGTTGAAGGCCTGCACTGTCCCAAGTTTGTTTCATCTAATGATCAGATTTGCTGATATAATTTTCCCTCTTGGCAGTGGATACTCTGCTAGAATAACATATTGCATCGATAATCAAGTCCTACACTAGAATATAAGCGAGATACACAGTAGTTGATGTAACTTGCAAAGTTGAAATGAGTTCAGACAAAATCAACAAGAAAGCTTCCCGACAGCACTTGAAATAACCGACTTCTACAAATTCCATCTGTGAACGTTCAAGGCACAAACGACCTGCAAGAGAAAGATGATCAAAGTTAAATTTCCAGGACATGCTTGGGGCGCAGTGCAACTGGAATGCAATCTTGCAATTGAGACATGTTGACAACATTATAACGTTTCTAGCATCTGATTTATATCCCCAAATAAATCTGCCCAGAGTTGGTTAACAAGCAAGTCTTTGGTAATGTTGAAAGTCAAGTCAAATCTAACAACAGTTGGATCAAAAATATACTAATCTTTTAATAAATGCAAGCAAAACAAGCAGATTTAAATATTAAATACATGCATAATATTTTATGAGCTAAGACCGTTACTCGTTCAGCAATGAAATCTGCAGGCAGTCAATGAATAAATCAAAAGCAGAAGCAGACACAAAATGCTATCTTTTAGCAAGGTGACTGCATAGGAAAAACATTGAACACGAGAATTAGTTTTAGCCACGTTTGTGTTTCCTAAAATACCTACTGAACCCCAAGATGACGTGCTGTGTACCTGCTAAAATGACAAAAGACCCATTCACACCAACCCTTCCTGGGATTGGTGAAGATGAATGGATGATTAATGTTCTTGGGAAAATGTTTCAAGCTTATTGGAATCTAAGGATAGATAGAAACTTATATTTAAAATTATGTACCCAGTGGTCGCTACAAAGTGGGTTATGACTAAATGGCACCACCACACAGCGTGTTATGTGCCAGTGTTAATGGGGTCAAATATTGCCTTGTCAGTGAACTCCATATTCCATAGGAACAATTATGACAGGGAGCATTATGTATTCCCACCATCTCCAATTATACAGACATAAACTAAGAATTTAATTCATCTGTACATATAAGTGCACTTTTATTTGAAAAGACTGACAAGCATAACCGCTTAAAACTCATAGTTCAGTGGCATACCTAACAAATAAAAGACTCTAGTAAAAGAACCACATTCTACTTGGAAAAAAAAGCATAACTATCCAGATAAAACATCAAGTGGGTGAACATGCAGAAACTTGGAATAACAAACCTGGTAATAAATCAGTTGATAGCAGAAAATTCTTAACATTGCACAAAACACATTAGGCGTGAAAAATTGGAATGCTTGGTCATAATTTGAATAACTGCTCACTCATTCATCAACTAAAAGTAGTAAGCAACTGCTCAGAAAGTTTGGAAACTACATTTACTATAAGAGCAACAAGCTCAGTGTTTCAGAATTCCTTCTAAACCAAGATCTTAGCCCAAGACCTAAACTTTCAGCAACATGGCAAAATGAAATAGGATTGTAACTAGAAACATTTATAACTAGCTAGCTTCCTCATGCATGCATTGAATTTTTTTTGTTCTTGCAACTGCTATATTAGAGTGTCTAAGTTGATTACATATCCAAATGATCAATGCTCATCAAGAGTAAAAGCACTAAAAATCTATGAATAAGTTTATGTTTTCAACAATTCTGTTCTCATTGAAACTATAAACCCAAACCCATTACCCAGTTAGTAGCATATTTCACTACAAAACAATCAGAACATCATTTATTTAACATATTTTTAAATGGCAGAAATAGAAAACACAGGTTGCTGATAAATAAATTCATTCCATCAATGTAATTAAACAAAATCAATCCTATCAACTTTGTGTAAATCTCCAGGTCCAAAAGATTGAAAAATAAGTAGACCTTCAAAATCCATTAACCAAATATCAAAAGGAGGCATACCTAATCATTATTGCTGCTGATTCTGCTGCTGTTGGGAATTGGGAGGAGGTGGCATACCCGGACGAGGGGGGCCAAAAACAGGAACATGACCACCAGGTGGATGTGGCATCCCAGGACGGGGTGGAGGTGGTGCTGGCATTCCAGGTCTTGGTGGAGCAGGTGGTCCTCTCATCATTTGTACCTGTTGCTGTGGTGGCCCTCCCATTGGTCTCTGGGAAAACTGTGGTGGCATCGGGAAACCTTGTGGGGGCCTACCAGCAAATTGAGGTGGACCTGGTGGAGGTGGACCCCGGCCCATTGGTGGACCCTGGCCAGGATATGGCATAGGAGGCATCTGACCAGGTGGCCGGACAACAGGTGCACCACCAGGTGGCAGACCACTTGCTGCAGGGTAGGTCATGGGTGGAGCAGAAAGTTGAGGACGAGAGAGTTGTGGCTGCATCATGCCAGGGGAAGGCCCACCAACACCACGGACAGGGCCTGCTAGGCCAGGCTGCGCCTGAACAAGAGGAGCTGTAGGAATTCCACGACCAGCAGCACGACCAAGACCAGGACCAGCAACAGCTGCAGCAGAGACAGCCTTGGCACGAGACTCTTCAGGAGGAGGAGGGCCCTCAACAGTCATAGAGATGACCTCTTCACCACGAAGAAGAACAAGGCCAAGAGTACGGCGGTCCTCACGCTCCTCGTTATTCTTCTTGCCCTTTGCTGGGGGGAGCTTACGGAACTCCTCGCAATCACCGAGTACAAGGTTCATGTGGCGATCAAAGGCCATGAATTTCCCTACCAGCTGCCGGCCATCTTGGATGGTCACACGCATCCGATAGTTGATATATTGGAGCATCTTAGAACTTTTTGACATCGACATATTTGCAATCTACAGTTTGTTCAGCAAAATGTCTTTATATATCCAAATACTGCCTGCATTAGTTTAAAAAATATCAACAGTTCTGGTCTTTACACAAATCATCAAATCCAAAAGCAAGGTCTTTAAAAGCCACCTCCAAATACAACCATATTGCATCAGGAAAAAGATAAGACCAGAGCAGCAAAAGATACCCTCTTTCAGTTTTACAGATTCAGTAACTGAAACAGCGTCTATCATTCTTAACTAAATACAAAACTCCAGAAAATAACTTCATAATTTGACACAATGGTAACTGCTATTATTTCATCTTTCTTCACAAAAAATCACCCTTTTGTCTCTACAAACATTTAATTACTTCACATTGGAAAAAATAAAGTTTCTCATATTACTTTTCCTACTCTTAGATTCCAAAATTCAAGCACCAAAAATATAAAAATTCACTACAGCTACCATTCCAATCCTCCCATCATCCTAAAACCGAAAAAACCATCAGATAAAACAGGAAAAAACACTAAAAACCCAGATTTCAGCAAAACCAAATCTGGGTTTCATTTCTACTCATCAATTAGATAAAACAACAAAAACCATCTCGTAAAACAAGAAATAATAACATAAAACCCTAGAAATAAGATAAGCAGTGAACAAACAACAGAGTTTAAAAAATCGAGACTTCTGCTGAAAAATGATATCAGGAAAAAAAACGCAAACCTGAAAAGTTTGGCTCTTTACAGGAGCCCTCTTGGAAGTTTCAAGCCTCTTTTTCAAGATTTTGGTTTTTAGGATACTTAGAGATGGAATCTGTAAGAATTAGGGTTTATGTGAGTGAAGACTGAAGAGTGGGGCTTTTCGTTTTTGAAAGAGAGGAGGAGGGAGAGGGGAGGATTAATTAGAACACGCTCGCAGGGGTAACATTGTCAGGCAGAATAAAGAAAGGATTTGGTGTAGTTCAGGTGTATATATTTTTAGAGTTGATAGCCGTTGGATCATAATCACAAATAGATTTTAGTATGGCTGACAATTTAGCCGAACCGATGGATGCTTAATATATGATTTTTTAAAAGAATTAAATTTCTCGATAAATATTAAATTGGATAGATACGATTTCCTTTTTATCTTGCTTTGGTAATATCAATGGATATTAAAAGGTCATTTTACAAGGTATATAAAGTCATCCTATTATTTGTTTTTTTTTAATTCTATTTCAGAATCTAACACTAATTTGTTTTTATAGGGTTTATAGGTAAAAAAAAAAAAATTGTCATAGGAGCCTCATGTCAAGAGTTTGCTAGTAGGGTTTCATCTATAGTTAATGGAGAAGATACAGGTGTCATGAGAACCTCCTATCAAAAGTCTTCCTCTTTAGTTAAAAGAGAAGATAAAGGTAAGATTGATTAAACACATTCATATCTATGTTCTATAAATCTTGTAAATGAGCAAACATATTAGTTCAACACAACTGTGTGGGTATATATAAATTTAGTACTAATAGAACCATTGACATGCATAAACAATGCATTTATTTTAATAATATTAGAGTAAAATCTATAAATATATTAGTTATTTATTCTTCTTTTTGTGTGCTTAACATTTCTCAACATATATATTTTCTCTCAATTCTATCATGTATTATTGCCTTTATATATCTATTGATGTTAATATTAAAGATTCGCTTGTTCTTATTCAAGAATAATCAGGTTTACACACCAAGTTCATATTCAAGTCCATAATTCCATATGTCTTGGCCAAGATCGCAACCTATGAAAAGCCTAATTTTTAAGTGAGATTATTTTTCATAACTAACTTTATCAATTGATATTATTATTTGTTATCTTATATCTAGAGTAGAACCAAAACCCTATCTATTAATTATTTCAATATTTTACAATGGTAAGTTGGGGCTATTGTTTTTATTCTTATTAAAGCACTAGTGATTATAAACAAGGAAGAGAAACTAGTGATGAGCAGGAAACAAACCCTAAAGAGAAAGAATATATGGTGTTAGGAAACCCTAAAAAAAAGAAGGAAATGCAATTTGACTCTTTATCCTTCTGTATAAACATCTTATTCACCAAACTTTGTATTTAAGAAATGTGCGAAATGATAACTATTTTTTTCACTCAAATAAAAAATAAAAATAAAAATAAAATTGATGGCATGAAAAAGCTATTTAAGTTAAGTATTTTTTTTCATTACATTAGTGATATACTAGGAAAAAAAGAGTCAAGGTTAGGGTTTCAGTCTAATTATTTTTTATTTAACTTTTAGTTTTTTTTCTCTAAAGATAGGTTGAGGTAGTATCCATGATCTTATGCTAATATATCTTTCCTTTGACATTGCATATAATCTTTTATGTATTAAAGATAATGCCTTGTTGCAAGAATTATAAATTTTCATTAGATATAGTGAAAATTTATAGTTATTGCAACGAGGACTTATCCTTCTCTTTAATATTTTTATTAGATTTCAAATTTCATTCTCATGTTCTTACTAATTTAACTATGGTTATAGCTTGGTTATCATTAACTAGAAGATGATTATAAGGTGATAAGATGTGTTTAATTGGTTCAGGAAGGGGTATAATGTGTAGAAATCATGAATATTGTCTAAATTATTCTTTCCATATTCTCGCTTCAAAGATTCAAAAAGTTGGTAATTTAAAGTTTTATCGAGGCTCATTTCAATTTGAGCTTACTTTTGATATTAATTTGATTAAACCCAAATGACCAATAGATTAGCATATTATTGGTTGATCCACTAAATATAATTCAAATACATTTGAATTAAAACAACAAAATATAAATATAAATTAAATGATGTTATTGTGGATAAAAATAATGAACTCGAACTAACATGTATATTAACCCAATGACCCAACAACATCAACTTCTAAAAAAAAACCAAAACCAATTCTTATAATTATAAGTTAATTAAAACTCCACTAAGAGTTCAGACATCTCCAATCCATTTTCTACCACTATTCATGTTAAAATCTCCAAAAATTAGCCTAAAAAGGTTAATGGAATAACTATTGGATTGAACCATTAGGATCCATTGGGCCATTCTATACTCTAATGAACCTATACTATTTCATCAATCCAAGCCCCCCATAGGTAAAATAAATCCATACATTTTTCTATCATGCTTCCTTGATATATAAGGATCAACAATAAAAACACTCCAATATCCTTCTTCTCCAGATCTACCAGAAATCACAAATCAGTTACTACAAGGCAGGCAGAGACCCAGAAGAAGAAGAAAATGGCAGGAGCACCAGATCATCTTTTCAATTTGCGTAACAACTTCTATTTAGGAGCATATCAAGCAGCAATCAACACCAGCGACCTTCCCAATCTCTCCCCTGACGACGCCGTTGAGCGTGACTCATTTGTTTATCGTTCTTACATTGCCCTTGGCAGCTACCAGGTTTAAAAAGTTTATATCTTTTGGTTTCTTTTTTGGATTTTTGATCTGGGGTTTTATTTTGTCCAGAAAAGCTAAGAACTTTGTGTATGGTTGTGTGCAGCTTGTGATTAATGAGATTGATGCTGCTGCTGCTACTTCACTTCAGGCTGTGAAATTGCTCGCTTTGTATCTCTCTAGCCCTGAAAACAAGGTTCCATTTTGTTGGATCCGTTGTTTTTTTAATATTTTTATGATTTGTTAAGATTCTTGCATTATTGATTTGGTTTTTGTGTTGGTGAGTGAGATCTGTTTTTGATTTGTGGGATTTTAGTTAAGAAAAGATTATGTTTCTGGGTTCTTAATTTTAGGGAATTTAAGTGTTTAGAGGATAATACTGTTTTGAGTTTTGGCGAATCGATTTTGGGTCGAATGATCTGGGTTTTCTTTGTTTTGCTTAGTTTAGTTCTGGTTATTATTTTGCAAGTTTATGTGAGAATTGCTAATTGGTGTCTGCAATATGGGGTCCCAGTGGACTTTCGAGTGATATGATATGAATCTGAGAACGTGCAAATAATTTGAGAGTGTATGCTCAATCTTAGATCTGTCCATTTGAAAGAATGAAAGAAACAGGTAATAGAATTTCCATGGCAAATGTGGTGTGAATCTCTCCATTTTGTTGGTAGGATGTATATTCTTATATGTTGATTCTTGTGTTTGCTCATGTAGAAATTGGATAGGGAAGCTATGTGTTACTGACCTGCGGATTCTTGATGCCTGTAACATAAACTGGAAGATATATAAATCCAAATTGCCATGCTTATTTGAGAGTTGCTAAATAGTGTGTTAAAAATGGGTTATTGTAGAGTTTAGAGCAATTTAAAATGAACCATTTGAGAATAGATGGTTGACTTTTTTAAGACTGTACATCTGTGGTTTTGAGAAAATATAATCAAACTTTGTTATGGAAATTTCTGTAAGAATCTAACACTTGTGTCAGTACAACATGTATTCTTATATGTTGATTTTTGCGTGTCTGTGTGCATGCCTACTTGTTTGCATGTCTAGAAATTAGAAACAGAAGTTGTGTTTTAATGCTTTTTTTTTATCGTATGTAAGGTGAAGTAAAAGAAATAAAGGTCAAGAATGTGTGAAGTCTTGTCTTAGTGATTGCTTTTAAATTAAACAGGAATCCACAATTTTAAGCTTGAAAGAGTGGTTGTCTGATTCAACTATTGCAAACAATGCTATCTTGAGGTTGATTGCTGGAATCATATTCATGCACGAGGAGGATTACAATGAGGCTCTGAAACACACTAATGCAGGAGGCACAATGGAACTGTGAGTTTAATTTGATGTAGAATTGTTTAGCACATTATGCAACTAAATGACTAAATGTACTTGCTCCTCCTGTTTAGAATGCTTAGCATTTTCCTGGTTCTTGTTCATTCATTACCCTTGCTCATTCATTAAAGTGTCGCTGCAGAAATGTTTTTGATATTCTGGTGTATTTATATACACATGTATGTTATAGCAGTTGATTTTCTTGGTTTTTTATATCATTTATCGGATTTCTTTACATGTTTGAGTTAATGGAAAATACCATGGACCAAATGATGGGAATTTTCACGTACTTAGGCAAGAGAATGCCAACAGATCTAGGTAGCTGATTTTGTTATTTTTTAAGAAAAAATTAGGAATTAAGTATAGAGTTAGATGTACAAACTTGTCTGGAAAGTACTTGAGGATAGCATGGAACTTCTATGTTCATATCTACTTCACAAGAAAGCTTTTGAGCTAGAATACAAGAAGTCTGCTGTTTTGCTGTAGTTTGGAAGAAAAGTCTTTGAAAAAATGTAGTGCATATTTTATCTGCTTTTATGCTGATTTATACAGCAAGGTTTGATTGAATTGATCATAAATCATTGGCATATTGGAATTTGAATATTAAAGCATTGTCCTCCATGTTAATTCTTGGAGCTTTTGGGAGGTTTTCAGGGTTTGGAGTAGGATTTAATCAATACATTTTTAGCCCCTATTTCAAAAGCATAGAGTACATTTGGATGTTCATGTAATGGGCTAGAGGACTATCAGAATTAAAATCATAGATTGCCACATCTGTATGCACATGTCAATGTGAAACAAAATTCTTGCTGGGTTTGTCTTTTATCAGTTTTTAATCCTGATGCATTACTCCCTTTGCAGACATGCATTGAATGTCCAAATATTCCTTAAGATGCACAGGTCAGACTATGCAGAGAAACAGTTGAGAATCATGCAGCAGACTGATGAGGATCACACACTAACTCAACTTGCAACTGCATGGTTGAATCTGGCAGTTGTAAGTACACCTTCTCTGTTTAGTTATGATTAGTTAGGTCATAATGAATGATCGCATGCTGATATGCCATTGTATAAACCAGGGTGGTTCAAAGATACAGGAAGCATATCTCATCTTCCAAGATTTCTCTGAGAAGTACCCAATGACAGGGTTAATATTGAATGGAAAGGCTGTTTGTTGCATGCACATGGGTAACTTTGATGAAGCTGAAACACTGTTGCTTGAAGCACTAAACAAGGCAAGTTTAAAACAAAGAACCTTGTAACTTCTGCTGAGATCATGTCTCACAACACCATGTTCTGTCTTCTGTAACATGCAAAGGATGCAGTTTGTAATTCATATAACTGACTGAGTTTTACTTGGTATGTGGATCAGGATGCAAAGGATCCAGAGACACTAGCCAATTTGGTTGTATGCAGTCTTCACATTGGCAAATCTTCTTCACGTTATCTCAGGTTAACTATCTCTTGCACAATCAATTTTATCATCATTCTATACTTTTGTGTCAGATTGAATGGATTATTTTATGAACTAAATCACTTTGTCCTAAAGCTTTGCCAAAACAAGAAATTAAATTATGGGAAACAGGGCAAGCCAGATAGTTCATCAATATGTTTGTACTGTTTTTAGGTCATCACAAGACAATGTTATTAGGAATTGAGCCTTACATTTTTGTTCATCAGAAACTAAAGGGGAGCATATTGTCTTGTGGGCTGCACCACCCCTGACGGATATATATGAATGAAAAACAGAATCAAATAAGTCTTAATGCTGCTTTCAATTAATTGCTGGGACAACACTGGGCATGCTGCGTGGTTCTTTATTTCAATGATGCTTGTTTATTATTATCCATGCTGAAGTAAAAAGGCATAGCCATTGCTTTTACATTCAGCTTCAAGAAGTTAGCCTTGCATAGCATCATGTCTGCAGATTTTCAAAATTAGTCACCCAGTGCTCGCCCCCAATTGCTTTTGCATCTTCTATTTTTCTATGACCATACCTAACCAATTGTGCACAATATTAGATATTTAAGAGAAAAACAAACTGTTTCATTGCTGCATAAATTGGATGGCAGCTTTTACTGAAGCATACTAAAATTTTTGTTTTATCTTGGTGGCCTGAAATTTCTAGGTTTGCTATGTATCCTGTTACTATCCCGTTTGAGTTGATTTGGAGTTTTTCCTTTTCATCTGTTTAATATCTCTCCAAGATCAATTTCGAGACTCTTGTTAAATCATATTAATGAAATTGCCTCATGTTCTGCAGCCAACTGAAGCTTTCACATCCAGACCACGTACTTGTTAAACGTGCATCATCTGCCGAAGACAACTTTGAAAGAGCAGTTCAGTCAGTTGCTTGATTTTTTTTTTTTGGTTTTGGTTGTAGTTAACAAGGTGAATGCTGTTGCTTCACTTTTGTCACAATTGTTTTTTGGGATTGCGCAAAACCTAATATAAAGCCAAGAAATATGCCAGCTGAACCTGGAAAGTATGCTTTTGATGTAGAGCTCAAATCTACTTAGTGGTATTTGCCAAAGTCTTGTTTGATAAAGTATGTTACTTTTGCTGCTGCATTTAATTGAAACTTGACAGTGCTATTTTTCTTCTACTTCAGATGTCATCTTGTAATATGTCATCGCATCCCTCTTACACATTCATTTATTTAGTTTTCATTTGATAAGAGCAATGCATGATTCGATGGCTCCATACACATATCAAATCTGTTCCATCTATAAAACCAGGACAAAACGGTGTCGTTTTTTCCCGATTTTAATTCCGCTCTGTTCCGGAAATTCCGGCCGGAACGCCTCGGTTCCGTTCCGGGTTTAAAATCTATTTTTTTTATTTTTAAAAATATCAAAATATTTTAAATAAAAAAGAATTCAAATTTTAATTATGTTTGTTAAATTAAATTTTTTTTTCATATATATATATATATATATAATAAATATATATGAACAGTACGACACTGAAACGGAATGTCAGAACGCTCCGAAATCAGAACATTCCGTTCCAAGACTGGAACGATATTAACAACTATGACTCCATATGTCTACCAAGTTCCCAAGGAGGCACTTCAAAATTACAGAGATCTTGGTATTGGTAGCAGTCCGAGCAATCAGACCAACTTTGAGGACGTATGGCCTCAAATACTTCAAGGGTAACTTTCTAAGATTGGTGAAAGTCAAGGGGATGGCTGATCCAGATAATTTCTTCAAGCATGAACAAAGCATTCCTCCCCGTTGGATTTAGTAAAAGTTTACAAGTCTATATTGTTTAGAAATTTAGAATTGGGTTTAATATTGTGTATTGTGGTTGCTTATGGCTTTTTTTTTTTTTTCATGTATCGCGATGATCTCTTTAAACCAATTACATAAGTCAAAATAATATAAAATAATTTTTCAAATCTCAATTATACAGTACCAAACTCAAACTAGATGGATAAATTAAATAGTTTATTGAGCTAATAATTTATTCTTGAACAAACATACAATTTCTTTTTGCTTAACTACTCATTTCAAACTAGGTGGAATACTCTGTTCATACTCGAAGAAATTATCAGGATCTACCCTGGACTTGACTTTCACCAATCTTATAAAGTTGTTCTTGAAAAGCTTGCAGCCATAGACTTTAGCTTTCTCAAAGCTGGTCTGATTGCTAGGGTTGCTACCAATGTCAACATCTCGATAGTTGAGAAATGCCTCCCTTGGATTGCTACTCACATATGGTGTCATTTCATCAAACAATTGTGTTATCAGATCTATGTGATGGTTGGCAGCCTCAATTCCTTCTTGATCACTCCAGTCTACTGAGTACTGAATTTTGAACAGGTTTCCAGCTCTGTGAGGAAATGCAGTTGCTGTAGCTGGAATTTCATCCATTCTTCCCCCATAAGGATTCCATTGCATCCATACTCGCTCTACCTTGATCATAGTCTTCCATATTTTTTCCAAGCCTTTCTTCGGGATGACTCTTTTTACATAATCAGATTTCCTTTTGAAAAAGTCTGATTGGGTAGGCCTACGGAGTAGAGTTTCAATGGATGTTCCACTTGGAAAGCCGAACCAGTAAAGTGTGGATTCTACCCAGCTCATTTCTTTGCAATTTTTCAGCTGTAAACCCAGTTCAGGGAAGCTGATTTTCATCAAGGGAAGAAGTTTGCTGCTCGGTCCTAGAAACAGGCCAATAAAGGAAACCCTAACAGTCTTGTTACTCCCGGAGCTGCCATTGACTACCTCTTGCATGACTCTTATGAAAAGTTCTTTGTCTAGCTTGCTAGCAACTTCTTGCCACCGGTAAACAACATCTGCTGCACCTTGCTCCAACCTCTTATAGACAGTAAATGTTGTCACTTTGGGAGGAACATCAACCAAATTGATCTTCCAAGAAAGGATGACACCAAAACTTGCACCACCACCTCCTCTGATTGCCCAAAACAAATCTTCTCCCATGGACTTTCTATCAAGGATTTTGCCATTGACATCCACTAATTTCGCGTCGACGATATTATCAATCGAAAGACCATATTTTCTCATCAAATTCCCATAACCCCCACCACTGAAGTGTCCTCCAGCACCAAGAGTGAAGCACACACCAGCCGGAAAGGCAAGCACATTGCTCTTATTGGCAATATTATAGTAAAGCTCACCGGTAGTTGCCCCAGATTGAACCCAAGCTGTCTTCTCCGCCACATCTATGTCGATAGAACGGAGGTTGAACATGTCAAGAATGACAAATGGAACATTAGATACGTATGAAAGGCCTTCATAGTCATGGCCACCACTACGGATTCTGATTTGCAAGCCGTTAGACCTTGCACAAATAACAGTTGCTTGGACATGGGATTCATGAATGGCAGCTACTATCGCAACTGGTTTCGAGGTTGCTGGGGTTAAAAATCTGCTGGCTTTCGCATAAGCTCGTAAAGTAGGTTCGAATGAGGAATTCGTAGTCCTGTAAATGGCTTCAGAAATAGGGTAAGAGTAATCACTGTAGCTAGGAAGGCATTGTAGGAACTTGTCAAGAGATGAATCCGAAGTTGCTAGTGGTACTAAGACCAGAAGAACTGAAAATACTAAGAGTCTCATACACATTGAAGACTTCATTTTTTAAGGATATTGTTGCTCCAGGCTTCATTTACAGACACATTTCATGCCTGTACTTGTAGGAAGCAGGAGAGGAAGGCAACCCTAGCTATTAATTATTCCAAAGAAACTGTATCACAAAATATTCAATGCTTTCTAGTGTGTCAAAAACTTTGAATGTTTTGTATATCTTGGAACGTTTCTTTTGAGAAATTGAAGAGGATGGCGGCTACAGTAAAAGTCTTATATACTTAGCTGGTTCACACATGATCATGATGCATTCATTACACGTTACGAAGCTTGAGAGGAAGAACTTTGGCAAGATTTAGGGTTATGACTTGGCATCAATGCCATGATCTTGATGATGCGTTAAATGGTAGCTCGAATTAATTAAAATGATGTTGTTTTGATAAAAAAAATTAAAAAAATTAAATTGGATTTTGACTAAATTAACTTTGTTAGACTCTATTAACTTTCACTTAAGAAACTCATTGTATCAGAGTTTAAACTCCTTATAATTAAGATCATCAAGAATGGTAAATGAAAAGGAGTTGTAAAGCATTTAAGATTAATGAAGATAAGTGTTAAACTAATTACGTTCCTTAATTTGGCTTAAGTTAATATAGTTTGGAATTATTATATGAAGATTTTCGGTATATAAATCAATGAATAAATAAATATAGAACATCAAAGAATAAATTATAAATTACTGTTACGTTTTTTCAATCTCATTTAAATTTAAGAATATCTGGATTTGGCGATTAAACCAACCGAGTGCTGAAAATCAAAAGCAGGAAGGCACAGTGCGCTACATTCTTTTATGAAAGATTGAATGGAGAAAATCTCTTCTTCACCAGGAATTGCAGAATCATACATTTCTACCAAACACAAAAACTGAAATTTCTAGGGGTAGGTCTCTATTTCGAGTCAGGGCGTGTATTTCTTATAAAAGTTTGGAACAACAAGAGTTTTACTCGCTCGTCTAGGCCCATATAGTGTGTTTTCCGGGAGTGGAGTTTTCTCGCATAAAAAAAAAGAGTTATACCACGAGCTGCATTAAAACAAGCATAGGAAATTCGTCCATGCTCATGCAGTTCATGAGAGCTTGAAATTTACATAATAGATCTCGAATTCGAGTCAGGACGTGCACCTCTTATAAGAGATTGAGATAGCGGTGCTTTACTAGCTCACCTGGATCTATAAAATATATTTTCCATATCCAGGAATGGATTTACTCGTCCATGCTCACGCAGTTCAGGTCTAGGAGCCTCACCTAACCTGCCATCTGGATCTGATTCAATCACATTGAAGTATCTGAAAGTTGATAAAAAAAAAAAAAAAGTATTCATCATTTCATAACATTTCAGAGTGAGCAGTTCTCATTATTAAACTTCCATCTAATGTCGGCATGGTGTTTTAAAATATCAATAATGTATTCAAAGCCTCATCTTCTGCAGTTAGTTCAAAAACTGAAGGGCATTTGAGAAATACTTTCAAAAACAACGAATAATAATAATAAATAAATAAAACAGAGATCAGCTGGTAAATTGAACGAAAAGCATTTGAGAAACACTTCAAAAATAACAAATAAAAATATGCCAGCCAACTATTGGAAAGTCAATAATTCAAGGAAAAAGATAAAAGGGTACTCAACACCAACCTCAATATCATAGTTGACATGTCTGAAAATTTAGAAAAATCAAGGATGATATCTTCTGCCATCTTCATAGCTTTTCCATATGGATTAATGGGTTCCTGAGTTGAGGGACAGAAAATATAAATCAGTCACCTATCATGTAACCCGATGAGAGGGAGAACGGGTTGCAGCATTTGTTCTTGCGCACTGTTGTCCTAAATGAAACTATATATAGACCGGACAAATCGAAGAAAAACGAATGCCAGTAGGAAAGTTTTGGTAACTCAAACCTGTGGATTTTCTTATGATTATTGGACTGAGAAACACAATATGCAAGATGCAATAGAAGTTTCAACCAAAATTGGCTTCCCTGAGCTATTAGGGAGGGTGATGTCCAGTGGATTTTAATAAGATGCCCCAATAAAAGGTTGTCATGGAAGAAGTGGTATCATATGAGTATTGCCACAAGTGATAGTATTCCTGTAGACCGGAAACCTGAAAGAACTCACGGTGGTAGTAATGGCGACGGAAACAGCAGTAGTACTGCCAGTGGGAAATGCAGCAGCTGACTGGATCGTCCGATGTGATCTTGTAATATGTCATAGCATCCCTCTTACAAATTCATTTATTTAGTTTTCATTTGGCTACGTACGGATTGCAAGCTGCTGGGCACATGACGGTTTTATTAATTTTGTGTTTTTTTATGCGAAACGCATCGCGTCAGTGTTAATACGCTAATCAAAACCAAACCATTTGCCTATGGAAATCTTTGCAAGAACTTGACCTTGAACTTTTCATCAATATGAATGGAGCGCATGCATGCATGGCTCGGAGAGAAAAATTCAAGCCATCGCGATCTCTCTCTCTCTCTCTCTCTCTCGGTATTTTATTGAGGAAGATTGATCAGCCTCAACTGTTCTCCAGAAGCTACATATTATGGACTTTGATACAAGTTGTCCACAGTTGAAAATATGGGTTGCGGAAAAATCATGCCACAGCAATTGAGGAAATTGATGTGGAAAAATCTCTCGTTGAACGTTTGATAAATTTCATATTAGTCCTGCAAATATGTAGATCCTCTCGATTTAATCCCTAACTACATATCCTATGATCAGTCTACCTTTCTTCATCTGTATCTTTCTGTTAAAATAATTGGAGATGGTGATAATCATGCTTGTGTTTTCTAATTGAACTTATTTTCTAGAAATCGTGGGTGCAAAAATACCAAATAATAGCTTGCAATTTAAGATAAGTTTAGGCAAATTGAACTGATGCTTTTGTGTTTTGAGTGGAGGGAAACTGCTATTATATATAGAGGACTGGTTTGATGTTTTCCCTTTTAACTTTCGAAGCATGAATAAGCTAGGCAGGCACACTGTTTTTAACCAACATATTCACAAACTTAGATTGTTATGACCAGAGCCAAACCTTGTAAGAAGTTTATGTGAATCAAACTAGAAAAGGGATTTTGTTTTTATCCCTTGTATTGACATCGATATAGGTATGCCTCTCATGCATGACTGAGGGGAATAAAGTTAATTAAGCCATCACAATGTTGTATTTCATCCTTGATTATGATCATGATGG
Organism: Salix exigua; assembly: GCA_032356905.1. Taxonomy (NCBI): domain Eukaryota; kingdom Viridiplantae; phylum Streptophyta; class Magnoliopsida; order Malpighiales; family Salicaceae; genus Salix; species Salix exigua. Next base: position 6,690,342 of record CM063598.1, read on the forward strand.
AACCATTCATAGCACACCATGCCCTTTTCTTTCGTTTAGATATCCCTTCCTTGTTATGCTCATCATAGCTGACGATATTGATAGGTATATATGCAGAATATTCAATGAAGGCAACAAGGTCTAGAGGTTGGAAATGGTAAAAGTATGCAATATTGACATCGATAGATTAGGGTTAGGGTTACTTGTCCCAAAAGAAACATTGCTACGTACGCATGCTCGCACCCATTCCATCTATAAATACAGCCATGCATTCAAGGTGTAGGTACCCTCAAGTATTGCCTTAAAATGAAGGTTTCAATGTCTGTAATTCTCCCAATATTTTCAGCCCTTTTGCTGTCTGTATCACTGGCAGCTAATTCTGATCCAAGTCTTGATAACTTTCTACAATGCCTTCCAAATAATAGCCTCCCCTCTTACCCTATCTCGGAAGCCATCTATACCACTTCCAGCCCCTCTTTCGAGTCTGTTCTGCTGACATACATCAACAACCGTAGATTTCTGACCCCAACAACACCGAAACCGCTTGCTATCGTTACCGCCCTGCATGAATCCCATGTCCAAGCGACAGTAGTTTGTGCAAAGTCTCATGGCTTGCAGGTTAGAATCCGGAGTGGCGGACATGATTACGAAGGTCTTTCTTATGTGTCTGAGGTCCCATTCGTCATCCTCGACATGTTCAATCTCCGATCCATCGACATAGATCTTTCCAGCGAAACGGCATGGGTTCAAGCTGGGGCAACTCTTGGTGAAATTTACTACAATATTGCAAACAAGAGTAACGTGCATGCCTTTCCAGCTGGTGTTTGCCCTACAGTTGGTGCAGGTGGTCATATTAGCGGAGGGGGTTACGGGACTATGATGAGAAAATATGGTCTTTCGGTGGATAATGTCATTGACGCGAAAATAGTAGATGTCAATGGCAATGTCCTTGACAGGGAGACAATGGGGGAAGATTTGTTTTGGGCCATCAGAGGAGGAGGTGGAGCAAGCTTCGGAGTCATTCTTTCTTGGAAGATCCATCTGGTTCGAGTTCCGGCTAAAGTGACTGTTTTCAAGGTTGATAGGACCTTGGAGGAAGGTGCAACTGATATCTTTTATCAGTGGCAACAAGTTTCCACTGAGCTAGACAAAGAACTTTTCATCAGAGCAATGCCACAAGTTGCCAATGGAAGTGTTGAAGGTACAAAGACGATTATAATCTCTTTCTATGGCCTCTTTCTCGGACAGAGTGAAACCCTTCTTTCCATGATGAACAAGCGCTTCCCTAAATTGGGTTTGCAGCAAAGCGACTGTATCGAAATGAGATGGATAGAATCCACACTTTTCTGGTTCGATTTGCCAAACGGTACGTCCATCGATGTTCTCCTCAACAGGCCTCGTGGAGCGCAAGTCTTTTACAAGAGCAAGTCTGATTACGTGAACCGTATTGTTCCAAAGGAAGCTCTGGAAAGCATATGGAAGATGATGATCAAGGCCGAGCCAATGTGGATGCAATGGAACCCTATTGGAGGAAGAATGAGCGAGATTCCAGATACCGCAACTCCATTCCCTCACAGAGCGGGATACCTATTCAAACTCCAGTATTCCATAAACTGGAGTGAAGAAGGAACTGAGGCCACAGACCGATACATAAGTTTGATAAGAGAAATGCATGATTCAATGGCTCCATATGTCACCAAGTTCCCAAGGGAGGCATTTCAAAATTACAGAGATCTTGATATCGGTAGCAGTCCGAGCAATCAGACCATCTTTGAGGACGCTAAAGAGTATGGCCTCAAATACTTCAAGGGTAACTTTCTAAGATTGGTGAAAGTCAAGGGGATGGTCGATCCAGATAATTTCTTCAAGCATGAACAAAGCATTCCTCCCCGTTGGATATAGTAAAAGTAAACAAGTCTATATTGTTTAGAAATTTGGTTTAATATTGTGTATTGTGGTTGCTTGTTGCTTCTTTTTTTCATATAATTAATAAAACTTTGAATATTTTGTGTATCGATCTTGGAATGTTTCTTTTGAGAAATTGAAGAGGTTGTCGGCTACGCTAAAAGTCTTAAATACTTAGCTGGTTCACACATGATCATAATGCATTACACATTACAAAGCTTGAGAAGAAGAACATTGACAAGATTTAGGGTTTATGACTTGGAATCAATGCTATGAAGTTGTTAAACCCGCCCGCTCATGATCTTGATGATCATAAGTTAAATAGTAACTCGAATTAATTAAAATGATGATAAAGAAAATTAAAATCAAAATTAAATTGGATTTTGACTAAATTAACTTTGTTAGACTCGATTAAATTTCACCTAAGAAACTCATTTTATCAGATTTACTAGGTCAACCTGTTAAGCTGAATTGTATTTAATAATGTAGAAAAGATTATAGTCTTGCCTGGTTTTTGATGATCATGTCAATCGGGGATTGATTTTTATCTAGTTAGTTTGATATAAAACTCGGCCGAAATAAAATTTTAGATCAATAATTTATATATTAAGTTGATTTATGCAACTAAACGAACAACAGTACTCTTTTGAAGCAGTGTGAGAAATACTATGAATTATATGTCAAGTTCCGAACAATGATATATTAGCAAACACATCACACCATTGAGCTAATCTTGATTTTAATTTATGTTCTTACATGGCTAATGTTGTAGTAAAGCTCACCGATGTTGGTGATTGTCTTGAGATAGAAAAGAGGCATACAAAAGGAATAGAAAGTGTCTGGATTGAAGAAATAGAAAATTAAAAATAAACTCACACAAACTATGTCTTTTACGTGAGATTGAACCAATGTCGTCTCACTCTGTCTTTTTTCGATGGATCAGAGATTGAACATGGGATTCATGGATGGCTGCGATGATCGGAAGTGGTTTCCGGGGGTGTAGGGGTAAGAAATATGCGATTTTTCTTACCGGTGCTTCCAAAATACATTCAAAAGAGGGATCGATTAGTGTTGCTGTAGATTGCATGAGAGATTGGATGACTAAGACTAGGAAGGCACTGTAGAAAGTTGTCAAGAACTGGACCAGAAGCTGCCAACGACACTAACAACAACAGGAGGGCTGAAGCTACCGAGAGCAGTTGATATTAATTTCGTTTCGTTTCGGTCGAAAGGACCAAGATGTTTACCGGTTAAAAAAATAAAATAAAATAAAACAACACGGTTTTAAAATTTCAACTCGTTACTGAAATTCCATCCAAATTTCAGTTTATCTCTCAGTTCCAGGTTGCATGATCAGACAAAATTGATTGGAGTATGGGAAAGACAGACCAACTGTGTGAGTGGAAAGTCATTGCAGAGTTCTTTTGGAATTCTAAAATGTTTCCAAAACTAGGGTATTATTATAACTAGGGTTTATAATGACAGGATATCTTTGCTAATCTTCCAATTTCTGATGCTAACCTGAAGAGGGCTGCCTGCTATTTCATATACAGAATATTAAATCTAGCTGGTTGGTTCACACATGATCACAACTGTCAATTAATCCTTATAATATTGATTGTCTTGGCGTGATTCTGCTTCAGAGTTTTCGACAGAACGATCACCAATTATGCGATGCAAGCCTGTGTCCTGTAATACGATGAACATGTGATTTCATTTACGATAATTCTCGATTTGAAGATGGTGTTTTCTTAATACTCGATGAAGATTCTTGAATCTCAACAATGAAGATCCGAAAGAGACCAGAATACATCAGCACCGCCAGCAAGAAAACAAAGCAGGCGGGGTCTCTTCTCCTCCTCGCACCCGCTCACGCTTACGCATGCAATATTAGTAAGAATATAGTTGAAATATTAGCTAATGTGATTGCTAATATGATGGCTATTAGAGATTTACATGATCATCGTTAATTTCAGGACCATGAAATTAGTCGTGGTGCACGCAAGCTGACTAGGATATCCATGTTAATAAAAAAAATATACTTGAAATTAATTGAATAAATAGTTTTTCAAGCTTGTTGAATAATTATAATTATAAAAATACATGTTTCGATTTTAGATTTTAAAAACAACTCGAACCCGAACTATACCGAACCGAACCAATCGGTTTGTTTTGTTTGGTTGATTACATAATTATTTATTATAAAATATAGGATCTACATTTGATTCCAAAATTTGAGGGGAAAAATAATTCAAATAGATTATTTAATTCAAACCAAACCATTTTAAACGATCTCAATTCTGATTGAAAATTTGGGGTATGGTAAAAGACATATCAAGCTCTCTGAAAACTTGGTATCAATTTTTATATTCAACACTCAGTTTTTATATTAAATAAAAAGTGTGTGTGTATATATATATATATATTTCAAACTAGATTTCAAGTCGAGTTTGATAACATTCATACCTTATCAATTATCCATAACGTTTAAAAATTTCTACTCATTTAGAACAAGTCGGTATTTATCAAATTTAGATTAAATTTTCATCCTATTAATAGATATTTTGTTCATTACATTCCTTTTTTTTTTTAAATTTCCAGCCATTTTTTTGGATCTTTAATGCCTAGTTACTGCATTCCACTCTCTTCTTTCATGTCTCCTAGTTGTTTTCTGGGCAGTTTCAGGGTTTGTTTGTTTACGAGGTGTGTTAAGCATAAACACCTTTTCATATCTGACTTTTTTTTCTATTTCTTGAAACAAAAACAACATAATCATTTTAAAAAATGAAATAATTAAGCTATAAATGGATTTGATAACACAAGAATTAGATATATAGCTCATGAAACTATGAAGAGCGATTAGTCAGCCAACATAAACTACAAAGATTAATGAAGTCCTGGTCAAAGCCTGCATTAATTTCCAACAAAGAATTATAACATTAGCATAAATGATTCAAAACATAGTATAAGGATGTTGTGCAATGGCAGCCAGGAACTGGCAAAGTCAAGAACCATTCGGTCAACATTCTTATAAACTAGAATCTTGTAAGCCCGACAGGTTCTTCTATGGTCTTCTCTATTGGTGCTATTCATACACCCACTCAAGGTTTGACTATGGCAGATCTCTACACAAAGTTCAGGTTAACTTAGCTAAAATGACATGATTCTGGAGGCAAACAGCAGAGTCCCCATTCTCCAAAAAAATACAGCTTTATTGAACATGAACTATGATAACTGACAGGTATGAACGAAAGGGTAGAATCAATACAGAAACTATACCTGCACCAGGGCATCGTATTATTGAGATATTATCGTTTGGAATACATATAATGAATTGGCCGCTCCTAAACACTAAATATTTGAAGGTGAAAATTATCTTTATCAGATACCCCTCTTTCTATGAGAGAATAGATACAGCCGGAGTCAGTGCTGCATGGGGTCTGCGGAGGTCTGAGTTAAATCTCTGCTATAGACTCTTCCCTAAATGTTCAAGAAGCCATCACCAACGGGGATCCATACCCGTTTTGATGTGATTTTTGCCATCTCCATGCAGTCTGTAAGCTCTTCTGGAGATCTGTGTATTGTGCTGTCCAGTTCAGCTCCCGGTTAATTTTAGACGGGTCACTGTATACTTCGGCGTAGTCACCAGGACGACGAGGTAAGTACTCAACTTTGATATCTACACCAGTTGCCTTCTTACAAGCCTTCACAAAGTCCTTGACTGATCTACCTGGTAATAGAAACAAGAGCTTGAGAACACAAGACAGACTGAAAAATCGCTTAGCAAAAACAGTGAAACCTGGTTACCCACCTTTCCCAGTGCCAACATTGTAGATTCCAACTTTAGCAGGCATTGCCTTTTCAAGTGCTTTAACATGAGCATCAACAAGATCAGTAACATCAATATAATCTCTTATACAAGTTCCATCATGCGTTTTATAGTCTGTTCCTTTAACCTGCAAAGTAATAACAACAACACATTAAGAGAATTTCATTCATCGTAATGTAAATACAGCAGATCAGGGCATGGCACAACGAATATGGAGTCAGGAAGGTATTACAATCTCTAGGTACGAAATCTCAATAAATGTTCCAATAACCTGATTCCCAGACTCCCAAAGAGTCCAGGTTTTCAGCAAGGAAATCAACAGCTAAAACTAAACCAACCGGGTGCTGAAAATCAAAGTAACACCAATTACAAAGCAGGAAGGCACTGTGCTCTACATTCTTTTCTGAAAGATTGAATGGAGAAAAAATCTCTTCTTCACCAGGAATTGCAGAATCATACATTTCTACCAAAAAAAAACTGAAATTTCTACTATTTTTGCAGGTCAGCCTTGAAATAACTCAACAGTCAAGTTGAAATTTTGATCTAAAGGAGGGGGGTTCAAGGTAAAAACAAGTAAAAGTACCTTCAGCCCAGGAGTAATACCACGAGCTGCATCAAAACAAGCACCAGAAATTCGTCCATGCTCACGCAGTTCAGGTCTAGGAGCCTCACCTAACCTGCCATCTGGATCTGATCCAATCACATTGAAGTATCTGAAAGTTGATCAAAAAAGCATTCATCATTTCATACCCTTTAAGAGTGAGCAGTTCTCATTATTAAACTTTCATCTATTGTCGGTATGTTGTTTTAAAATATCAATAATGTATTCAAAGCCTCATCTTCTGCAGTTAGTTCAAAAATTGAAGGGCATTTGAGAAATACTTTTAAAAACAAGGAATAATAATAATAAATAAAAAATACAGAGATCAACTAGTTAATTGAATGAAAAGCATTTGAGAAATACTTCAAAAAATAACAAATAAAAATATGCCAACTATTGGAAAGTCAATAATTCAAGGAAAAAGATAAAAGGCTACTCAACACCAACCTCAATATCATAATTGCCATGTCTGAATTTTTAGAAAAATCAAGGATGATATCTTCAGCCATCTTCTTAGCTTTTCCATATGGATTAATGGGTTCCTGAGTTGAGGGGCAAGAAATATAAATCAGTCGCCTATCATGTGACTTGATGAGAAGGAAAGCGGGTTGCAGCATTCGTTCTTGCACACTGTTGTCCTAAATGAAACTATAGACCGGACAAATAGAAGAAAAACAAATGCCAGTTGGAAAGTTTGTAACTCAAACCTGTGGAGTTACTTCAGTAATAGGCATCTTTTCAGGTTCCCCATATGTTGCACATGTACTTGAATATATCAAAGTCTTTACATCATTTGCAGCCATTGCCTCCAACACTACCAAGGTATTTGATGTGATATTGTGATAGTACCTGCACAGCAAGGACATGCATCTCATTATTTTGGACACGTGATTAAGGGTATTGATTGACAGAGAATATAGGTTTTCAGTTGGAAGATGATCCATATCTGTACAAAGTGAATTTATGATAAAAGAAAATCTCAAGACTTGATTTACATTATATCAGTTCTCAAAAGCATTGTTCTGTATTCTATAGCTTCCAGTGGATTTTCTATGATTATTGGACTGAGAAACACAATATGTAATAGAAGTTTCAACCAAAATTGGCTTCCCTAAGCTATTAGGCAGTGTGATGTCCAGTGGATTTTAATACATGCCCAAATAGAGGGTTGTCATGGAAGAATTGGTATCGTATGAATACTGCTGCAAGTGAAAGTATTCCTGTAGACAGGAAACCTGAAAGAGCTCACGGTGTTAGTAATGGTGATGGAAACAGCACTGCCAGTGGGAAATGCAGCAGCTGAGGGGATCGTCAATTTTAGAGGTGGAAAACAAAGATTATTCCTGTTAGGAATAGTAATCAGGTAATCAAGAAACTCTGCTAGCCAAGCAAAAGTTTGTGGTCCCCGATACTTATAGCAGACGGCCAGTTATAACAGGTTGAAGAAGGGCATGGATATTCATATGAATGAATCACCGTAAGCAAAGTGACAGATACTCATGCAAGCTAAAGCAGCAAGCCTCACAAAAGTATGTGCAGTTACCTGTTAAAGAACACAAGTTTTTCTATCCTACTGGCATACTTTTTCACTTTCAAAGAGCAGAGATTTTAATTATGGCTAAATACTCCTCTAATTCTTTCCTTACAGCTGTCTAGTACATTTACTTCCCCTCATTTTCCCTAACCTAAAGAAGAAAACGTATATTATCAAATAAACACAAAAGATTCAAGGTTCTATCTAAACATCCTTAAAATAACATGATTTCTGAAAATTTCATTGTCACGCTTTTAAGGTTTGAACCCAAATATCACTGATTACCAGCATTAGAAGATAGTTTCCTTCTATTCTTTTAATGTTTGTTCACTTGTTAAAAATGAGGTTCCTTTGCCTTCATTTGTTTTCAAAACGACACCATGGAAATGCTATTCTGCAATAATTTGATGTCTGTTATCTCATCATCTAAATATTCTTGCAATTCTTGTATGCAAATCATAGTATCGGGCTATACAAGAAATCCCTTGTATGAAAAGAGGTTTCAATGATACCTTAAACTTATTATTCCATGCAGCAATGGAAAAAGAAAACCTAAACTTGTAATCACACAAACACAATCTATTTTGCAGCGAGTTAAAAAAGAGACCACAAAGAAAGCTTACTTCAGGGGGTTCATGGTGCTTTCCCCAACATATGCAACTGCTGCAAAATGCATCACAGCATCAAATGCATTTTGTGAAAAGATAATGTTAACCTGAAGTTTTGGTGAAGGAAACATGTTGCAACATCCAAGTTCAGATGTCTTTAAAAAGAACCTAAAATCAGCATTATTCATTATATATCAAAGTATGAGGATACAGTTTTAGGATCTCCCAGGTCAGCATATATAAACTGAAGCCTCCCAGGCTCTGGAAATAATTCTTGTAAAACCTTGACTGCACCTATGTTTCCTCGAGAAAGGTTGTCCTGTTAACAATATGAAAATATTTACCTTAAAAATACAGAGAAATTAACATCACAGGTGATAACAGGATCTTTCAAGAGATAAAAGATCCAAAAGGAAGTTGCTATATTTCATGTAAGGAACATACCACTATGGTTACTCGGTAACCATCCTTCAAAAGTCGCATTGCGGCATGGGAACCAATGTAGCCAGCACCACCTGTCACTAGGACATGGGTCACCCCTTCTTCATGCAAGGAGAACTGAAAAACAAATCATCAAGTTCGTAAAATAAATGTCTTAAACTCAATTTGTAATTCAGTGGCCAAACATAATTGAGATTTGGACAACTGATTTCAAATTTTGACAGTCATGCAAAAAAATCTGAATGCCCTTTAATGGAGGAGTAAAGGTGGCAGAACAATTCCCAGAGTGACATGACCCTGCATTTTCGAGGGGCAAATAATAAACATGCTTCAAGTTTCAAAATGCTATTTCTGCAGCCTCAGGGGAAGAACCAGGATGCTTGGACAAGTCCAAGCAATCAAAATGTCTGTTAATTATGTTTATGTCAACTATTCCACACCAACAGAGTATTGACTTTACAGAAGACAAATGAACAAAGTATCAAGGAGTTACCGGGCTTGGAGAATTAAAGGTCGGAGATTGCTTAAGCATAATTATACATAAAGCTGTGAGGGTAGCAGCCAAAAGAATCTTTCCTACAACGTTGTTTTTCCGTTTTGGATCTGAATAGTCCATGCCTGCAACAGAATGAGCAAAACCACAAAATTAAACCCTGAAAGCAACTAGCAACTTCATATAATTCTAGCAGGTAGAAGCCAACCAAACAATTGCATCGCCATAAACATCAAGGGAGTAAAGAGGGGGCATTTTGATATCAAAATTTAGAGCAATGAAACAAACCTCCAAGAGATAAAGGTCTATTGGACCTTGTCTGAGCTCTGTTCCTGCCAAAATTTAGCATTTGGAGAGTCCTTCAATTCCAGTCCTTTTCACTCTCAAAATTGAGCTTCAGTATCGGTGATTTTCTGTTCCGGTCTGCTGCAATGAAATCAAATCCAAACAATTAGCAATGATAGAGTTTGAAACTGAAGAAACCAAAAGACATGAAAGGTCAAATCAGAAGAAAAGAAAGACCAGCTGGGCCCTGTATAGGTATTTGAAGCCAGAACAAACAAAGAGAACAATTACAATTCAAATGGGGACAAACAAATGCCCAGGAAAATTCACCACTCAAATTCAATCTTTTACAGTCTGAAACCAGTTAAAAGAGAGAAAAGGAGAAAAACCTCAAGATCCAAAAAATACAGTAAACACAAGAAATCACTCCTCAGAACTCCATTTTTTACATTAAAAAAAAATCAGTAAAAAAAAAAACAGATGTAGCAGTTGTTTGTCAGAGCATGTCTGATACCAGAAATTAAAAAACAAACACAAAAACAAAATTCTGATATCAGAATGTCCACCATAGATAACCCAGAAACACAAACGATCAAGCTTCAAAAAATAAAAGGAAAAAAACCATTTTACAGATAGAAGAGCAAACCAAATCCCAGAATGAGAAGTTCCTCAAGATCCAAGAACACCAATAATTCAAAACGCAATTCCGAAAACACAGAAAAATCCAAAAAATTACACCTTCATAAATAAAAAGCTAGTCAGTCAATACAAGAACAGCAAAAAAGCTCAAAAGCTTAGCGGCAGCAGCGGCAGTCTACTTGAAAGAAAAATACTTAAATTCTAACATCAATACCATTACAAACTTCCCAGAAAAAAACTAAATTTATTTACCAAGAATCAAAGAGGATCTATCTTTACTGTAGAGACGGTTACACAGCAAAAATGGAAGAAAACGCTTGAAATTTAAGGCCGCGGACTCATATGGGGAATGAAGCAGAGCCCACAACAAGATGATGAAGAAAACGTAAAAAAAGAGAGAGAACTCCAACTACAGAAATAAATTAAAGATTTTTAAGAGAGAGAGCGAGAGGGGAAAACTTGTTAGAACTAGAGAGAGAGAGAGAGAGAAACGTACAAGAACAAGAAACAAAAAAGTGAAGAGGAGAGAAAGGTGGGTTCCGGTTGTTAAGGTACGTTTGAACGTGAAAGAGAAGAGTTGTGTAGTCATAGGCGGAGAATTCTCTGTGCGCTCCATGTTGTCATCGAATGAGAGCATGAGAGAGAGAGAGATAAAAATTTATTCTTTAGACTTCTTCTTCTTAACACTAATTAGTGTCGGTATGGCAACATCGAGTTTTACCAAATCTTTTAAATTCAGGTTGAAGTTTTTTTTTAATTTGAATTATTTTAATATAATGATATTAAATATTAAATTTCATAAATTATATATTATTTTAACGCATTTTTTAGCTACAAATATTTTAAAAAACAATTATTATTATACTTTCAACCATCATCTACCATTAATATACTTTTAATATATTTAAAATGAGGAATTAGTTTGAAGATTATGATACGACATTTTATTTATGTTTTTCTAGTAGTTATTTTATGCAATTTTAGTTCATTGTAATTTAAAAATAATATAATTAATAAAAAAATTTCTAGCTCATGGTGAAAAAAAACTATATTTATGATAACTCTGAGCTTGTTTAGAAGTGTGGTTGTGTTTGTTTTTAAAGTATTTTTAATATAAATAATATTGCTATAAAAAAACATTCAAATACAAAACATGTTATATTATATAATAGTTGTGCATTTTAAATCATATAAATTGTGTTATAAAATTAGAATATCATAGAAAATGGATTTCTTTTCAATGTTCTCCAACTCCAAAAGACATTTGATAGAAATAAAAATTCTACTATTTTTTTAAATAATAACTCAAAATATTGAAAAGTTATACTCTTTTTTATATAAAAAAAGTCATTTCTAAAAGGAATTCACTTTCTAAAACACACAAACGAACCTCAATGTAAAAAAGTTATTTTAAGGATTTGAAAATGAAAAAAGATATTGATAGATTTACTTATAAAATATATAACAAGGTTAGATGACTATATTATATATATAGGTGTATTTTATAAAATAAATTATTTTTAATGGCATGATCAATCACTAAAAAATATATTTTCTATTTTATTTTGTATGACACCAATAAATATTTTTAAAAAAATGAATTGATTTGAGAAAATCGAGACACTGATTTTGACCCGACACTTGTAAGAAATATTTCTGAGATATTTACGTGGGACAGGAGAAGTGGGCTCCACATGAAGAAAAAGAGGACAGCTTGAATGATCGGAAGACGTTGGTGGCTTGTTTTTTAACTGCACTGTCACTTTTCATTAAGGAATCGTCTAGAAAATAAAATTAATAAAAAATACAATAATTAGTTTTACTTGTTAATACGCGTGATATTGGTGGCATGATTTTGTTTTTGAAAATATTTTTTATTTATAAATATATTAAAATTATTTTTTAAAAAATAAAAAAAAATAATTTTAATATTAGCATATACAAATGATTTAAATCTATTTTTTTTAATTTAATATAAAAATAAAAATAACAAATTTATATTTATTCAAAAGCGTTTTTTAAATGCAATGTCAAATAAATAAGTGTAGTTGAGGCTGTTTTTGAAAGTGTTTTTTATTCAGAAATGCATCAAAATGATGTACTTTTTTTTATAAAAAAAATATCATTTTTAAAATGATTTAAAAATACAAAAACAAAATACAAAATGTTAAAAAAGACCCAAATACATTACAATAAGTAATTTAGCATCTGTTTGCAATTACAATGATATTGTTTTAGTAAGAAAATTTCTTTGAAAAAAATAAAAATGAGTTAATGAATTGATAGTCAAGTCTTTAATTAGATAATTTTAATTTTTTACCTAATTAATCAAGTTTTATATATATATATATTTTGTGTTAAATGGGAAACACAAACTTGGCATGAAATCCATAAATCTTGTCTATCACGAGTCACTAATAAAAATCTGAAACAAGGTTATGCAATAGCATGCAATTTATGATCTTTATAGAAAATCTTAAATTCAAATTATGACGTGTATTTGAATTCGAGCTATGAAAATTGTAAGCATGTCGCAAGAGGGGAGGGAGTCAAGAGGCTCTTGGAGCTCTAATTACTCTACCAACTCACGTGCCAGCTCACGTGCTCTATTTTTTTTTTTTTATTATTTTTCCAGATAATCAATGGATCGATAGAGGCAAGATTAGGCTTATGATATAAAGTTCCCACTTTATGAAATGTGCATCTCCCATGCGCAAAAAGTCTTTTTTATATATAAAAATCCAACATGAAAATAAAAGCATCATATGATCGCTGTCAAATAAACAATTTATTTATTTATTTATTTATATATTTATGGTAATGCTATAAGAAGATAAATTGATATAATATATTGCCTTCCACCTTGGACCGTCTCATCCGTTCGCTGTATTTTACATATAAATATGTTGTGTCACACACAAGAAATGACAATAATGTTGCACATGTAATGGCATGATTGCAGCATGGTCTAACTTGTTCTAGCATTCATAATATACTTATAATAGCTCTACTTAGGCCATAATTTAAGGTTTGGGTATATATTGAATAAATTAATTTAAAATGATATTGTTTTTTTTAAATAAATTCAATCTTACTCGAGTTTTAATGACTTGATGGGTCTGTTTAGGAGTACAGTTGACGTTGTGTTTTCAAAGTGATATTTATTCATAATGATATTTAAAAAAAATTATTTTTGATATCAACCTGTCAAAATGATATAAAAACATAAAAAAATTAATTTAAAGTAAAAAATAAAAATATTTTTTTTCAAAAATATTTTTGAAAAAAAAGTAACAAATCCACTTAAAACTCAAGTCATATATTGATTATTGAATAAGTTAATTCAATAATTTTATTTTTTAAAAATAAATTTAATCCCACTTGAATTTTAATCAATTTAAGTTTCATAACTTGATTTAAGGCTTAGTTCATATATTGATTAAGTTCATTCAAAATTATATTGTTTTTTTTAAATAAATTTAATCCCACTTGAATTTTAATCAAGTTTCATATATATATATATATGTATATATATATATCAGTGGATGATTTTCAGTGTTTTGGACTGCATATCCCATGCAGCTGGTAGGCGAGGCTGGCAACAAGTATAGGCAGTAGCAATCTGTGAGGTTAGGATACCTTTTTTATTTTTTTTATAATTTTTCAATGTTCTAGTTTGTCTAGCACCTAACGTGGTGTTGACTTTAGATTTGCAGCCCACTTGCATTGTCTGTATGGCTTAGGAAGAACCCTATCTTATCTCTATTAGTTTGACTTTTCAATTATACTCCAAGCCTCGAAGAAGCCTAATCTAAGCTATTTTTTTTTTAATTAATTGAAACTTCAATCTTTTTTAAGTATTCTTTATGAGCCTGAATTAAAAAAAAAAAAAACTCTAGTTGTTTCAAACATTTACAAAGTAAAACCCCGACCTCCAAATCAATTCTCGTAAATGATCAAGGAAAAATATAAGTGGAAATGAAATTCTTAATTAGTGCTTCCACCTGAAGGAAAATAATTAACCAGCAATCCGTTTCGAATTTCTCATGATTAAGGTATAATCCATGAATGTTGCTGCCATTTCAAGCAACATGATCATGGCGGTCCTTAAAATTTAGAATGAATGAATTTTTTAATTAATTACGTATGTCACTTATTCTAATAGCATGTATTAGATTAGCAGTTGAGACTAATCCCTCATTGGATTGGATGCATACTATAAATTAACTTGATTAATTATGGGTAAGGTTGAAGGAAAAGAAAGATGGAGTGTTATATAAAAAGAAATTGACATGAAATACTGCAAAATCTACATTGAATTGACCAAGTAGAGATAAAGATTGGTATAGAGACAATTAATTGATGGATTTGGACCAAACTTAAGAAATTTAATAAACTTTTGACCAAATCAAACTCAAGATGTTGACTAGGTTCACTATAACTAGATGGCTACCTTTTCTAGGTAGGATGCAGGTAAGTTCCTGTTCGTGCACACAAGATTTTTTTGGGGGTACCATTCCTTTCATCACATCCTGGATTGGAAAGAAGGGAGGCTTGAAAATCATGAAGTAGAGAGGTTAAGATGACCAGAACCACAAACTTAAGGGACCACATTGTTATTTACTCTGTAGAGTCGTGCTGCTCCACCACCGAAAGTGTCGGAGAGTTGCCCGGTCGCCCATTTCAGTTGCCGGTTTTGGCCATCTATTTTTCAGCACGACTGAATCTGTACTTTGTGGAGAAATTTGAAAGCAAAGGTCCTTACTTTGTAGTTGACTGAAGCTGTAAGGACGGCAGGTCACCTCGGCCAACCTTTATGGGTCCTTGATGCATGGATCCCATCTCTTTACAAGTGCTTGCCATGAACGCACCAGATTTCTTTAAAATGCCTTTTCTTCTCTTTATGTTTAAACTTTATGGCTCTTCTACGCCTATCATCATCAATAATAATAATAATAATAATAATAATAATAATAATAATAATAATAATAATAATAATAGAAAAAAGGTAAGGCATTGAAGAGGTTGAGCAAAATCATAAACTTAAGGGAACACAATGTTATTTACTCTGTAGAGTCGTGCTGCAAAATAGGTTGTCAATTCTATTTTCTCCGGAATAATCAATATATTTTGTTTTAATTTAAAAAATATCTCGTTCAGAATATTGCCTTTTCTGGAAATTCGGTCGGAATGTCCAGTTTCGTTATCCTCGTTACGTTACAGCTAAATAGTGTTTTTTTAAATGATGAATAATTTTACATTATCTCTTAATCCGACCGTTAGATTGAGATGAAATTTTACGAGGAGTTTCTTGACATATTTATATATAGTATGTTAAAATTTCAGAATAATTAGATAATGTAACGACCTTGCGAGATTGATGATGACATTCTAGTAATATTATGCATGTTCATTATTTGTTCAAAAATATCATTTTATTGTGTCTTTTTTTAGATTATTTTTTTCTTAATTTCTTTATTCAACAAGGAGTTTATTATGAATTGAACTTTATAATTTGAATTGTTTTATTTAAGGTTGTCATGATCTTATAAGTTATAACGGAGATCACATATTTGAAAGGTTAATTTAGGTTGATTCGAGTTGATTCAATATATCATTGTTTCAATATTTCTTTAAGATGTTAATCTTATTTTTCTAGTTAAACTATATTTTTATCAATTTTTTATGTTATCTTTGAACTCATCAATTCAATCAAATTATATCAGTTTATCTTTTTTTTATTTATGATTGAAATTTAAATTGAACAATATTAAATAAATAAAAAAAGATGGGATCCATGCGGCAAAACCCATAAAGGCAAAAAGGTTGGCCGAGGACGACTCTATAGAGTATAGAGAGGTGACCTGCCGACCTTCCAACTTTCAAGTTTCAACTACAAATTAAGGAACTTTGCTTTCAAATTTCTCACAAAGTACAAATATAGTCTGTGGGGTTTGCAATTTCGTGTTGAAAAATAGTTGGCCAGAATCGGGCAACTCTCCAACACTTTTGTTGGTGGATCCAAGGTTGCTAAAATTGGTTTGGATGTTGTTTTGTTTTTTTAAAAATAAAATTATTTAGAATTGTGTAGTTTAAAATTTCAAATATAAGTGAGAAAAAATAAGAGTTGAACTGATATAACTCAAAAACATGAAAAATTGATAAAAATATAGTTGATATCTTAAAAAACAAATTGAAACAACGATATATTGGGTTAATTCGAGTCAATCTAGGTTAACCTTTTAAATATGAAACCCGTGTTATAAGACCACAATAACCTTAAATAAAACAAATCGAAACAAATTATACAGTTCAATTCATAATAAACTCAGTTGTTGAATAATGAAATTGAGAAAAATTTAATCTAAAAACATACATAATAAAATGATTTATCTGAATAAAATTATGAACTTGGATAATATTACGAGAATGTTATCATCAACCTTGCAAGGTTGTTATATTTTTTGTTTGCTCTGAAATTTTAACATAACAAATATAAACATGTCAACATACTTCTCATAAAATTTTATCACATTCTAACGGTCGAATTAAGAAATAGAATTGATATTGTAAAACTATTCATTATTTAAAAAAACATTATTTGACCGGAACAGAACAGGCTGAACGAAACCAAAAATAATAATAATAATAATAATAGAAAAAGGGATTGAATGCAGGAAGATTCAATTCGTGCTCAAAGACCTTCAGGAAAAAAGAATATCCCAAAAACAGAGGAAGCAGGCTGGTGTACGGTCATATAAATGCCTAGATATAGCAAAATCTTATATATTTAAATCATTTTTTTTTTATGTTTTCATACATCTACAATAAAATCATGTATAAAGTGACTGAATATCATTTCCTGCTGCAGCTCGAGAAACAAACATGGCCGACTGCCCACTTCGAGGATAGTTTTGAAAAAAGACCGCAACCCAACCACATCGAAACCTATATAAAACTAATTCTGAATCGATTTCTATGTAATTTAGTCGAAATACAAACTTCAAATGATATATTATCACCAAGTTCATGGAGAAGTCCAACGGATCCAAAGATGAGCCATTTATAACAAGACGACAAGGCAGCAAGACATTCTAGAGCATTCTAGAGCTTTAACAAGATGGTACTCATAACCAGTTTCACAGCTTGAAATGTTCTAATGCAGAGATCCCATCGAGTCCTTTTGCATAGTAGTGAGCCACCAAGTCCTTTACAGTGGTTTCTCGGTAGATTGCGGGGCTTTCTTCTGACAGCAACTCCTTGATTGGCCCATAGAGTCTCGAGGCATTCTCGGGAGGAAGATGTTGTCTTAAAAAGCTCGCCACTGAAATTCTTGGACCTACAGTTTTTGCCAGCACTCTGTGCTGCACACTGATAAATCTGTCATTCGAAATTAACTGCACCAAAACATGGAGAAAAGGTAAGCCATGGACCTCCAGTTTTTGCTAGCATCATCTAGGTATCATAAGAATGGCAAATTCCAACTCTCATTCAAAATTGTAATAGCCAGTGTAGACTGTAGATCATTCATCACCCAATTAGAGGTATTAAACTTTACTTAATCATTACTTGACAAGCCAATGAAGTATGTATTTGGACATAACTTACCTGTAACATATCTCCCAGGTTGATAACAAGAGCTCCTGGAATGGGGTTAACATCAAACCATTGATTCTCATGAAGGACTTGGAGGCCACCGATTTGGTCTTGCAGAAGAACAGTGAGGAAGGAACTATCAGAATGGCTGCTGGTTCCAAATGTCAAATCTGGTTCAGGACATTCTGGGTAGTAATGACCCAGAAAAAAGAGTCCCTCTGCACATTGTATGTCTTTAAGGTAATTAGGATCAAGTCCTAGTGCTTCTGACAGCAACTCGAACAATCTTTGTGCTAAAACCATCACTTTGTTCGAGTAATCAATCATGATATCTCTGCAAATTTTGATTAAACAGACAAAACACAAACACCTTTAAATGAAACAGCTAAAACCTACTTCATAATTATAAGCAAAAATCGCAATTATCAGCTAACCTGCACACATGAGGCAAGTCTTGGGGATTAGGTTGGCGAGGAGCCATGACACAACTCAAAGTATCTCTCCAATTGGCAGCAGGGGCTTGAAAAAGATCAAAATTTGAATTATAAAGCACCTTCCTTTTGTAATCCCTTGAATACCATTCTTTCTTCACTTCACTATCTTGCTCATGAAACCTAGCTACCCCGCTTATCATTTCCTCCAAAACACTCTCTGGGATTCCGTGATTGACCACTTGAAAGAAGCCCCACTTGGTACAGGCATCTCTAACTCCCTCAACTACCTTTGCACGCTGACTTCTATTTTTATCTATGCCTTCTAGGTCTATTACTGGAACATCAGAAGAATGATCAGAATCACTTGAAACACCTGATCTTCTGTCATGAATGAATATCTTTGGAATCTTGGCTATCCCATTATCTATCAGTCCCTTCACTCCGGTTCCTGTGTCATCAAAAGCTTTGAGTTCACTTCTTTTGTCATAGTTTGATTCTTGAACTTCATCTGAGCTTGTGATCACCATGTTGTTCTTGATTTGATGCCACGAGGAGGGGCAAAAATTGAGGTTTTATTGTGACTTCAAGACATGTAAAGCTATTCAGGATCTGGCCTCATCGCCTTTGAAAGTGACTTGGTAGGTTGAGCTTAAGATAAGGTAAGACTAATCACAAAATTAGTCAGCTTAAGCAAATTATAATGTTGTGTTTAATGTTGCTTCTAATAAATCAAATACGAAGAATTTAAAAATGAGACTACGGAAGTATTTTCCAAGAAATTATGGATATAAATTTTGTTTTCCAACAAATCATGGAATACATAACCAAAAAAGGCTACACCACTTCACAAATAATGGATTGATTATCGATACATCCAAAAATAAGAAAAATGCTTGATCAACTTTTTGAGAGTACAAGAGCTCATATTTGAAATTTTCAATACAAAAATTGTTATGGTGAATGAAAAGTTACATCTTGGTAAATGAAAAGATGTATTCTTCTAAGACAAAGCAATGCTAATTAACTTTATCCTAGTAAAATATGTTTGTTTATTATAAATAAAAACTATATTAACTTAATTATAATCTTTCTAAAAAAATTCTCTTTTATATATTTTTTTCTATTAAAACCCCTCAACTCCTTTCTTATATAGATTAATATATAAAATTCTTGATTCGATATTTATTCTTGGTTATGCTACCAATAATAAAAGATTAAGTAAGTTTGAGAAACTATATTGCAATAGCCCTGTTAGCAACACAGAGCAAACAATAATTTGTTTTAAGGTCAGAGGATTGATCTTTGTCTTAATCTATTTTTTCATGTTTTTTTTTGTGTCAACAAATATTGTAAGTTATTATTTTATTTATATATTTTAGAGGTGCGTGGATAACCTCACAATTATATATATATGGATTAATGGAACATGACTCCGCCTAAGAAGTTTGGGTTAAACAAGGTAATTGATTTGATGATAAGGTTTTATTATTTTTCCTCTTTATTTTTGTATTTCATTTTCTTAAAGACTTTTTCCCCTTTATTTTTTGGATTTCCTTAGTTTAGCTTAGTTTTTTTAGGTTTATTTAAGGAGTTCTAAATTGCTTAAAGATGCAATCAACTTGAACATAAAATAGTTAGTAATAAAATTTTGAATACTTCTCCCTATGATCATAATAGAAATCTGTAACTTCTCTTGGAATGGAACTTGGTTTTTAAAGGGGGTGTTAGCGTTGGATTTTTGGACAAATTGATCCTGACTCGACTAGCTCCATTTAAATGGGTATACACCTTAAATTTCTAACCTTGTTCATATCCAAACCCTTTTTAGTTGGTATTAGACTTCAATTTTATGGCTAATAGACTTTTCCCCCAAGCATGACTGAACTTGGTTTTTGGGTGGGTGTTAGCCTTGGATTTTCGGACAAATTGATCATAACTAGACTAGCCCCATTTAAATTGGTATAAACCTTATATTTCTAGCCTTGTTCGTCTTTTCATATCCAAGCCCTTTTTAGTTGGTAATAGACTTAAATTTTACGGATAATAGACTTTTCCCCCAAACATGATTGAACTTGGTTTTCGGAGGGGGTGTTAGCCTTGGATTTTCGGACAAATTGATCCTGACTCGACTAGCCCCATTTAAATGGGTAAAAGCCTTAGATATCTAACCCTGTTCATATCCAAACCCTTTTTAGTTGGTATTAGACTTCTTTTTTTTGATCACATGTAAGTTGGTATTAGACTTTAATTTTATGGGTAATAGACTTTTCCTCCAAGCATGATTGAACTTGGTTTTTGGAGAGGGTGTTAGCCTTGAATTTTTAGACAAATCGATCCTGACTCGACTAGCCCCATGGGTATAAGCCTTAGATTTCAAACCTTGTTCATATCGAAACCCTTTTTAGTTGGTATTATACTATAATTTCATGGGTAATGGACTTTTCTCCCTAGCATGATTGAATTTGGTTTTTGGTTGGGTGCTAACCTTGGATTTTCGGACAAATTGATCCTGACTCGACTAGCCCGATTGAAATGGGTATAAGCATTAGATTTCTAACCTTGTTCATATCCAAGACCTTTTTAGTTGGTATTAGACTTTAATTTTATTGGTAATATACCTTTCCCCCAAACATGATTGAATTTGGTTTTAGGAGGGGGTGTTAGGATTTTTGTACAAATTGATCCTGACTTGACTAGCCCTTTTAGATTTCTAACTTTGTTCATATCCAAGCCCTTTTTATTTGGTATTACACTTCAATTTTATGGGTAATAGACTTTGCCCCCTAGCATGATTGAACTTTGTTTTTGGGTGGGTGTTAGCCTTGGATTTTGGGACAAATTGATCCTGACTCAACTAGCCCCATTTAAATGGGTAAAAGCCTTAGATATCTAACCCTGTTCATATCCAAACCCTTTTTAGTTGGTATTAGACTTCAATTTTATGGGTAATAAACTTTTCCGCTATCTTGATTGAACTTGGCTATTGAGTGGGTGTTAGCCTTGGATTTTCAAACAAATTGATCCTGACTCGACTAGCCCCATTTAAATGGGTATAAGCTTTATATTTCTAACCTTGTTCTTCTTTTCATATCCAAGCCCTTTTTAGTTGGTATTAGACTTCAATTTTATGGGAAATACACTTTTCCCCAAACATGATTGAACTTGGTTTTTTGAAGGAGTGTTAGCCTTGGATTTTTGACAAATTGATTATGAATCAACTAGCCCCATTTAAATGGGTATAAGCCTTAGATTTCTAACCTATTTAGTTGGTATTAGACTTCAATTTTAAGGGTAATAGACTTTTCCCCCTAGCATGATTGAACTTGGTTTTTGGGTGGGTGTTAGCCTTGGATTTTTGGACAAATTGATCCTTACTCGACTAGCTCCACTTAAATGGGTATAAGCTTTATATTTCTAGCCTTATTCTTCTTTTCATATCCAAGCCCTTTTTAGTTGGTATTAGACTTCAATTTTATGGGAAATAAACTTTTCCCCAAACATGATTGAACTTGGTTTTTGGAGGGGGTGTTAGCCTTGGATTTTTGGACCAATTGATCCTGAATCGACTAGTCCCATTTAAATGGGTATAAGCCTTATATTTCTGAACTTGTTCATATCCAAGCCCTTTTTAGCTGGTATAAGACTTCAATTTTATGAGTAATAAACGTTTCCCCTAACATGATTGAACTTGGTTTTGGGGTGGTGGTAGCCTTGGATTTTCGAAAAAATTGATCCGACTTGAGTAGCCTATTTAAATGGACATAAGCCTTATATTTCTAACCTTGTTCATATACAAGCCCTTTTTAGTTTGTATTAGACTTCAATTTTATGAGAAATACATTTTTCCCCCAAACATGATTGCACTTGGTTTTTGGAGGGGCTCTTAGCCTTGTATTTTCTAACAAATTGATCCTGACTTCACTAGCCACATTTAAATGGGTATAAGCCTTAGATTTCTAACCTTGTTCATATCCAAGCCCCTTTTAGTTGGTATTAGATTTAAATTTTATGGGTAATACACGTTTCCCACAAACATGATTGAACTTGGTTTTTGGGTGGGTGTTAGCCTTGGATTTTCGGACAAATTGATCCTGACTCGACTAGCCCCATTTAAATGGGTATAAGCCTTAAATTTCTAACCTTGTTACTATCCAATCCCTTTGTATATTGTATTAGACTTCAATTTTATGGATAATAGTCTTTTCCCCCAAGCATTATTGAACTTAGTTTTTGGGTGGGTGTTAGCCTTGGATTTTTGGCCAAATTGATCCCGACTCGACTAGCCCCATTTAAATGGGTATAAGCCTTAGATTTCTAACCTTGTTCATATCCAAGGTCTTTTTAGTTGCGATTAGACTACAATTTTATGGGTAATAGACTTTTCCCCCAAGCATTATTGAACTTGGTTTTTGGGTGGGTGTTAGCCTTGATTTTCGGACAAATTGATCCTGACTCGAATAACGTCATTTAAATGGGTATAAACCTTATATTTATAACCTTGTTCATATCGAAGCCCTTTTTAGTTGGTATTTGACTTCAAATCTATGCGTAATAGAATTTTCCCCCAACCATGATTGGACTTGGTCATATCTAAGCCTTTTTTTGTTGGTATTAGACTTCAATTTTATGGGAAATACACTTTTCCCCCAAACATGATTGAACTTGGTTTTTGGAGGGGGTGTTAGCCTTGGATTTTCAAACAAATTGATCCTGACTGGACTAGCCCCATTTAAATAGGTATAAGCCTTATATTTCTAACCTTTTTCATATCCAAGCCCTTTTTTCTTGGTATTAGACTTCAATTTTATGGGAAATACAGTTTTCCCCAAACATGACTCAACTTGGTTTTTGTTCAGGTGTTAGCCTTGGATTTTCATACAAGTTGATCCTCCTGACTCGACTGACCCCATTTAAATGGTTATAAGCCTTAGATTTCTAATTTTTTTTTCATATCCAAGCCCTTTTTAGTTTGTATTTAACTTCAATTTTATGGGTAATAGACTTTTCACCTTAGCATGATTGAACTTGGTTTTTAGGTGGGTGTTAGCCTTGATTTTTGGAAAAAATGATCCTTAGTCGACTAGCCCGATTTAAATGGATATAAGAAATAGATTTCTAACCTTATTCATATCCAAGACCTTTTTAGTTGGTCTTAGACTTGAATTTTATGGGAAATACACTTTTCCCCCAAACATGATTGAACTTGGTTTTTTGGTGGGTGTTCGCCTTGGAATTTAGGACAAATTGATCTTGACTCGACTAGCCCCATTAAAATGGGTATAATCCTTAGATTTCTACCCTTTTTCATATCCAAGCCCTTTTGGTTTGTATTAGACTTCAATTTTATGAGAAATACACTTTTCCTCCAAACATGATTGAACAAGGTTTTGGGTGGGTGTTAGCCTTGGATTTTCGAACAAATTGATCCTGAATCAACTAGCCCCATTTAAATGGGTATAAGCCTTATATTTCTAAACTTGTTCATATGCAAGCGCTTTTTGGTTGGTATTAGACTTCAATTTTATGGGAATAGACTGTTCACCCAAGCATGATTGAACTTGGTTTTTGGGTGGGTGTTAGACTTGGATTTTCGGACAAATTGATCCTGAATCGACTAGCCCCATTTAAATGGGTATAAGCCTTATATTTTTGAACTTGTTCATATCGAAGCCCTTTTTGGTTGGTATTAGACTTCAATTTTATGGGTAATAGACTTTTCCCCCTACCATGATTGAACTTGGTTTTTGGGTGGGTGGTAGCCTTTGATTTTCGGATAAATTAATCCTAAGTTTACTAGCCCCATTTAAATGGATATAAGGTTTATATTTCTAGCCTTGTTCGTGTTTTCATATCCAAGCCCTTTTTAATTGGTATTATTCTTCAATTTTATGGGAAATACACTTTTCCCCAAGCATGATTGAACTTGGTTTTTGGGTGGGCGTTAGCCTTGGATTTTCGGATAAATTGATCCTGACTCGACTAGCCCCATTTATATGGGTATAAGCCTTAGATTTCTAAACTTGTTCATATCCAAGTTGTTTTTGGTTGGTATTAGACTTCAATTTTATGGGTAATAGACTTTTCCCCCTAGCATGATTGAATTTGGTTTTTGGGTGGGTGGTAGCCTTGGATTTTCGGACAAATTGATCCTGAATCGACTAGCCTTATTGAAATTGGTATAAGCCTTATATAGCTAACCTTGTTCATATCCAAGCCCTTTTTAGTTTGTATTTAACTCCAATTTTATGGGAAATAGACTTTTCCCCCTAGCATGATTGAACTTTGTTTTTGGGTGGGTGTTAGCCTTGGATTTTCGAACGAACTGATCCTGACTCGACTAGCCCCATTTAAATGGGTATTAGCCATAGATTTCTAACTTTGTTCATATCCAACACCTTTTTAGTTGGTATTAGACTTTAATTTTATGGGTAATAGACTTTCCTCAGAGCATGATCGAACTTGGTTTTTGGGTGGGTGTTAGCCTTGGATTTTCGGACAAATTGATATTGACTCGACTAGCCCCATTTAAATGGGTATAAGCCTTACATTTCTAAACTTGTTCATATCCAAGCCGTTTTTGGTTGGTAGACTTCAATTTTATGGTTAATAGACGTTTCCCCGAGCATGATCGAACTTGGTTTTTGGGTGGGTGTTAGCCTTGGATTTTCGGACAAATTGATACTGACTCGACTAGCCCCATTTAAATGGGTATAAGCCTTAGATTTCTAAACTTGTTCATATCCAATCCCTTTTTAATTGGTATTAGACTTCAATTTAATGGATAATAGACTTTTCCCCGAGCATGATTGAACTTGGTTTTTGGGTGGGCGTTAGCCTTGGATTTTCGGATAAATTGATCCTGACTTGACTAGCCCCATTTATATGGGTATAAGCCTTAGATTTCTAAACTTGTTCATATCCAAGCTGTTTTTGGTTGGTATTAGACTTCAATTTTATGGGTAATAGACTTTTCCCCCTAGCATGATTGAACTCTGTTTTTGGGCGGGTGTTAGACTTGGATTTTAGGACAAATTGATCCTGAATCGACTAGCCCCATTGAAATTGGTATAAGCCTTATATAACTAACCTTGTTCATATCCAAGCCCTTTTTAGTTCGTATTTAACTTCAATTTTATGGAAAATAGACTTTTCACCCTGACAGGATTGAACCTGGTTTTTGGATGGGTGTTAGCCTTGGATTTTCGGACCAATTGATCCTGACTCGACTAGCCCCATTTAAATGAGTATTAGCCTTAGATTTCTAACCTTGTTCATATCCAATCCATTTTTAGTTGGTCTTAGACTTTGATTTTATGGGTATTAGACTTTTCCCCCAATCATGATTGAACTTAGTTTTTTGGAGGTGGTGTTAGCCTTGGATTTTCGGACAAATTGATTCTGACTCGACTAGCCCCATTTAAATGAGTATTAGCATTAGATTTCTAACCTTTTTTGTCTTTTCATATCCAAGCCCTATTTAGGTTGTATTAGACTTCAATTTTATGGGTAATAGACTTTTCCCCGAAACATGATTGAATTTTCTTTTTGGAGGGGGTGTTTGCCTTGGATTTTTAGACAAATTGATCCTGACTCGACTAGCCCCATTTAAATGAGTATTAGCCTTAGATTTTTAACCTTGTTCATATCCAATCCCTTTTTAGGTGGTTTTAGACTTCAATTTTATGGGTATTAGACTTTTTCCCCAATCATATTGAATTATTATTTAGAATAATAAAGTATATATCATTCATGATTTTTATAATTTCTTAAAACAATACAGATTAAGTGCTAGAGGTTGGCTAAATCAATGGAATTAGACATGCTTAGGCTCAACTCTTGATAAAATACATGTATCAATTCCATCTTATATCTTGCTTTCTCCCAAAATAATACTTCTCCTAAAGTACCCTACTATGTTATTATTTTATCCTTTTGGAATGCTCACAGTAATTGTCACGACCCGATTCCCGGATCCTTGACCGGCACATAGACATGGTCCCCCTCCAAGGTCCCAAACCTATGTGAACCCAAACTTACACAAAAACTTATCATTCAACTTCAGAATTCAACGCAACCGAAATAACAAAATAAACTTCAATACATAATTCAATTGTTGTTACACCAGAGTTGATTACATATTAGTATACTTGTGGAGCACTAACTAAACAGATGAACAAAAGTGTCTACTACAACCAAAATAGCAGGTTCCAAGAGTAGGACAAAAATGACCTGCTAACAAGCTACGACCCTGAAAATATTTAATAATTAGGGGGTGAGTTCAGCAACTCAATGAGTAGATAATATCCAATATACACATACGAGATAATACAACGAAGAGAAGTATATTAACAAATCGGCTCGAAGTTATTACAAGAAGTTTCTCAAATAGTTCATAACAAAAATTTAATAGGTAAAGCTCGTCAGAAAATCAGAATGCAATGAGCATGAGGCTCCGTACTGTGGGATGATCAGTCCACACAAGTTGGTGACTCCCCCGACCAACTAGGGTTTCATATATGATGTGCACAGAGGCTAACACTACCTTGTTAACATGGGTATTCTGACTAGCATACCATAGTATATCTTATAATTAAACAAACATATTCATATCTCAAGGCTCAACTCATGGTATCAATCAAATGAGAAACTATCAGTTCACAAACATATATAGGCTCATATCAAGAACATATATTCAACAAATAATTATGATTTATCGTATCAAGAATATAACCAAGGTATATATTATCAAAAAGCATAATCCAATTCATACTAGCAAATTCAAATATTTTTATTATTTTTCATGCATATTAAATATTATCCATTCATCGGACTCAAAAGCAGATAAGGTCCAAAAGCATAATGTTGATGAAACTTTACTGATGTCCCGCGGGTAGAAGATCAAGATTATCTGAATATATAAAAGAAAATATACTCAAAAAATGACTCAAAAGAAGTAAAATACCTTTAATAACATATCTAAGAGTTCAAATCATTCTCCTATGTGTTTTTGAATCAAACTATCCATTCTTCGTAAACCTAAAACAAAGGTTTCTTCCGAAATCTAATTCCAAATACCTAACTCATTAAATTGATAAAATCCATCAAATGAACTTCAATTATCCATCAAACCAATCTAAAATGCTATTATTTCACCTAGGGACCATTCTGATTTTTTCTCATATTTTTAGGGTCAAATCGTAATTTTACCAAATTGAAGGACTAAATTGAACTCCTCTTAAATTAACAACTATACTGAAATTTTGTCCATAATTCATCCTCAACTATGTCCAGAATCTCAAATTTCATTCCAGGGACCAAACTGTAATTTTTCTAAAGTTCGGGGACCAAATTGTAATTTTCACAAAAGGACCAAAATGACATTTTGTCATCTTCAACCTCAGCCCAGAATTCCAGCAAGGGATTTTCAAGATTTATCAACATTACTTTACCATTTTTCTCAATATTTTCTTAAACCAAACATCTCAAAACTTCAAAATCATCTACTATCAAACTAATTAAACCATTACCCAACACATTCAACCCTTAACATCTCTCTTAATTCATTAATCAAACCCAAATAAAATTCTCAAACCCTAACAATCAATACAAGCAAAAATCATAGGTAATAATCACATTTATACATAATAAAACATACACATTATGTTAACAACTTATTTTTCCTTCTTCTTTTCTCCTCTTCTCTTTCCCTCTTTTCTCTTCTTCTTCTTCTTTCTTTCTCTCTTCCCGATTCTCTCTCTAAATTTTCAGATCTATTTCCTTTCTTCTTTTTTTGTTTTTCTTCTCTATTTATATTTATAAGCTTATGCAATTACCACAACACTAATTCTAAGCTATAAGGGCATTCATGTATTTTCCTTTTTAAATTTTCCAAAATACTAGAGTAATTTAGTCTTCATAGAGTTGCAATATGGAAAACATGTGATAGTGGTTGTTTTTGCTATAATGGAATATATATTTTCTTCGATCACCCATTGGTCTTCTTGTATGGACCAATTTGCTAAATTATCAAGTAACTTAACATGGACACCATCTTCAGTAGGGTTGTTCCTTGTTAAAGACTAGATTGTTTTTTATGAGCCAAACACTCCATGTTGATGAGATGTTAGGTAGTTAACAGTTATTTACATATTAGCTCTCAGCTTGCAAGATTAGTTAGTTGCATGTGTTAGCAAGAATTAGTTAGTTTACTGCAAAACTATAGGTACTCTGTTAGGGTTTTCACTACTACATTTATAAATGTAACCTTGATATAACAGAATATGCAATGAATAAGACTCTTTTACATACAAGCTTTCCTCATATATGATATCAGAGTCTATAGAATATCATTAAAAAAGAAAGTGCCAAGAAACTGCAATTTCTTGAGGAAGAAGGCAAGGAAACTTGTAGCAGAAGAAAGCAATACATGGCTGCAAAATCAAGCAAATTTGCGCAGCCAACAATTCCATGATTTGATGGTCATTATGACCATTATGCTATGATTATTAAAAAATTCCTTAGATCAAAAGAGTACTGGAGTTTGATAGAATGTGGAATTCATGCAATAGGGGGAGAAAGAAGGCATACTGAAGCACAACAAAAAAAACACGATGAAAAAAAAAAGATTTAAAGGTCAAGAAGTATCTAATCCAAGACATAGATAGGACCATTATTGGGACTATACTCAAGAAGGAGACTTCAAAAGACATTTGGGACTCCATGAAGAAGAAACATCAAGGCTCCACTAAAGTGAGGCGTGCCCAATTACAAGCCTTGAGAAGAGAATTTGAGATTCTTGGTATGGAGGAAGGAGAAAAGGTTGATGATTATTTTGCTAGGACATTAACTATTGCTAATAAGATGAAAGCCCATGGAGAAAGATAGAACATAATGTAATTGTTGAGAAAATCTTGAGGTCAGTGACCTCAAGATTCAATTATGTCGTCTGTTCCATAGAGAAATCCAATGATCCTTCTATCATGTCTATAGATGAACTTCAAATTAGTCTTCTAGTTCATGAACAAAGATGCAAGATCGGAATTTACGATTCAAGTTTATATCATATTTCTGTGTTGTGTCAAAAAAGCGATTTTAACAACCTTGCACCCTTAAAAAGTAAATAAGTAAATATATAGAAATTATTACCTTTTATCTAAATGGTGTCGGAGAAATAATGTAGCAATTCACTTTGAAGCATCTCGAGGAGCTGTATGAAAGAAATGTTTTTCGATTATGTTTTACTGATTTAGACCTTAAGGATTGGACTGGACTTGTCACATAGAGAGACTATAGTGAGCATTAGACCTATCCTCAAAATGGGCTAAACCCCATAAAGTACATCTCGGTCCTTGAACTTTTAATAAATCATTTTTATAGATGATGAAGGAAAAACATAAAGAAGAAACAGGGAAAAAATAGTTCAAGATCCTTTTTTTTCATTCCAATGATTAGAGTATTTATAATTTAGGTTTTCACATAACATCTTAAAATTAAGTTGCAATTTTCTAATTAATTTTGAGTTTTATTCTTGGATTACATGTTACTTTCTATTTAAATTATATATGTTTTGTAAAGGTTGGTTTGTTTCAAGCTTGTAATCTTATTTGAGGATAGAACATTAAAAAATCATGAATTAGAGTCTATCTATGACTTCTTTTCCTTTCAAATTCTGTTTTCTTCCTTCTTAGATATTTCTAGTCTATCTTGTGTGGTGTGGTAGTAATAACTTGAGATCTGCATAGTAAGCCTCGAGTTTGAGTCAGGGTGTGCACTTAATGTAAGAACCTAAAACAATCAGGATTTTATTCATTAGGCCTACAAAATATGCTTTTACAAGGAATGTGATTTCATAGAATAAAAAAATAATATTTCTAGTCCTTATGTTCAGCCAAAACACTTGTCAAACCGCCAGGATTACTTATTTCTATACGAATGCTCGAGGGGCGATTCTAGTCAACTTTTCCATTTGATTGCTTTCACTACTGCATGAACCTTGTCATATTAAACTCGGATGCTAATAAACTCTATATTTTATAAATTATACTTGTGATTTCAAGTAAACAATTAAAATTTCAATTATTTTAGGCTTTTACAAAGGATTCATAACTTGACTCAAAATCGAGATTTACTATGCAGATCGCAAGCTATTTGTCATTACACATCATCTTTTAAGGATTTTTATTTATTGTTATAAAAACACAAGTTCTTTCTTTCAAAATATTACTTCAGCCAATAATTCTTTGTGCAATTGGTATTACAATAGTTAATTCTCATTAATGCTATTTTTGGCTATAAATATTTCTAATTTATAGCTCCTTTATGTGAAACCATATCAAGGTATTTGGGTAAAGTAAAAAACTTCAAAATCTTGATTTTATCAAAAAAAAAAAATTAGGGTTGATTGAACTTGAGGCTACACAATGGAGCAATCCTTTTTCATTATATAATAATAATTTAACGAATAAAATTATGAGAACTCAAATTTGTTATATTAAAGGGATCAATTGGATACATTACCGCTAAATTATTGATACCTGATTGTGTTCCATTTCTTACTTTACAAATACTTAAAAGTTTTATCATTTTTTTCCCTGTTACTTTTTTCATTATTTTTTTAATGAAAATATTTGTAAATTAAATTAAAAAATAAAGAGGGCAGTAAGGGAGTGGTCAAGGAATACAAAGTTTTTTTTTTTTTTTACCATGGCATAATGTATCAAATCGATCTCTCAAGTCTCAACTTAATTTTGCACTATTCCTTTATAGGTTTGTGAATTTTTTCCCCGGTCATTCTCAAGAAATCTAAAATAGTATAAACGAGTCATAAATCCGCACTCCTGAATTAATTTTTTTATCTAGTTTTAAAATATATAATTTTTTATTTTATATTTCAGTTTTTCTTCTTTTATTTTTTGGTTTAGTTTCAATCCCTTGATTTTTTCGATCCTTTTGAGATAGTTTTTAATTTCTTGTTTATATCTATACACCTATGATCCTAGTTTAGATTTTTTATTTTTATTAAATACAGATTGCGTTAAAAAACATAGTAAGTTTAGTTTTGATAGTGTAAAATGAAAGTAAAACTATCTTTTATGCAATGTGATCATGAATGACAGACATAATTAGCGTACGGTTTACAATATTCGATATTTTGTAAATTATTCGTCAAATTGCTGTATTTTATTGAATAATTTAGATCTGAACATCATCAAGGATTCATCAACAACGATTATTGCATGTCTTTTTACTAAATTTTGACTGCTACATGACAGAATAGCTTGCTTACCACATCGTTTAGGGATTGGAATTAATTTTTATTCGACCACATTATTACAGTAAATCAAGGACGCTTATCCTGTATAGAATTACACCTGAACATTCATGGTGACCTAACCGCCCTCCTTTCTGGCCCTGAGTTATTCTTCAACTTCTCTATCTCATGTGAAGTGGAAGAGGTGGGATGCTTTGTTCATGCCTGAAAATGTTGTCAGGATCAACTTTGCTCTTCACCATCGCCAATCTGTAGAAGTTACCCTTGAAGTATTTAGCTCCCCAAACACTTGCCTTAACAAAGCTAGTTTTAGTATTCCTGTTGGTACCCAGATCAAGATCCCTGTAATTCACATATGCTTCCCTTGGATTCTTGGAAACATAAGGTTCCATGTACTTGTAAAGCTCCCTGATCCACTTTACGTGCTTTCCAGCATTCCCTGAAGCATCCTGCCAGCCAGTTACATACTGGATCATGAATAGGTCACCCTTTCTATGGGGGAAAGGAGTCTCAAACTCAGAGATTCTGCTCATCATCCCACCAAATGGATTCCATATCATGAAACCGCCCTCTTCTTTGAAAAGCCTTTTCCAAATACCTTCCAGTGCAGATTCAGGAATAGGTTCTTGGACAAAATCTGACTTTGCTTTGAAGTAGCTCTTCAATGCGTTATTTGCTTCAAGTAAAGCTTCAGAAGGTGTATTGCTCGGATAGCTGCCAGTAAACAGCACAGATTCGAGCCAGGTAGTTTCGATGCAGTCCTTCTGTGTCAATCCCAATTCTGGAAAGCTAGATTCCATTACCTCTAGGAGTCTCTTGGCATCACCAAGAAACAAGGCATTATAGGAAGTTGTGATAGTTCTATTGCCAGTTGTACCAGCTGTCTGAATGCTAACTCTAATGAAGAGATCTTCGTCGAGTTTGTCAGCAACTTGCTGCCATCTGTAAAGGAGCTTGGTGGCACCTTGTTCCAAGGTCTTAGTAACTGTAAAAACTGTTACAGTTTCTGGGACAGGAACCAGTTTTACTTTCCAGGCAGTAATAATACCAAAGCTTCCTCCTCCTCCTCCTCTGATTGCCCAAAACAGGTCTTCTCCCATGGCTTTTCTATCAAGAATCCTGCCATGAGCATCGACTATGCGAGCATCGATGACATTGTCAGCACCGAGACCATATTTTCTCATCATAGGACCATAAGCACCACCTGTAATGTGCCCGCCAATGCCTAAACTGGTGCAAAGGCCAGCAGGGAAACCATGCGTTTTACTTTTTTCAGCAATCCTGTAGTAAAGTTCACCATTTGTGGCGCCTGCCTGAACCCAAGCGCTACTATCTTGGATGTCAACGTCAACAGACCGTAGTTTGGCAAGGTCTATAATAATGAAAGGGGATTCAATTGCAGAAACATAAGAGACAGCCTCGTAATCATGGCCTCCACTGCGAACTCTAAAGTGAATTCCAAGCTGTTTGCAGCAAACAACCGCTGCCTGAATGTCTGATTCGTTGAATGGTGTGAAGATAAACTCTGGTTTCGGTACTGAAGGCAATGTGTACCTAAGGTTTTGAGCAGTAGAAAGTAAAACTGCGCTGAATGAAGAGTTATTAATCGGAGTACTGTAAAGGGCAGTCGAGAAAGGAAAGGAGGATTCTGAAGTTGCCGAGAGACATCGCAGAAACCTATCCTGAATTGGGTATGGAAATACAAAAGGAGATAGGAGTAGGACTGCAAGTATTGAAAGAATGGTAGAACTTGGAAGCACCATTTTTGCCCACCTATTTCCCTACAAGTATCCTGAATTGGCTTCTGTATCTAAACCCGAAGCTCCAAGATTACTTATATAGTAATTTTGGTGAGTTCCAGTCACATTACTCGGGGACTAAATGTAATGAATTTTATTATATTCTCAACAACCAACAAGTAATCCATGCTGTTGCCATGTGAGGTTCATGCTTTGGTAAATATTTCATCTGACTTTTCTGTTCTTCAGACACCAGACGGACGGAAACTTGTTCTGGTCACCATTTGGTTTCTCATTATATTTACTTCATTCACGTGCTCTTACCCATTTCATCGTGCTTGGAGCTATATGCGTTAGGCTAACTGAGTTCAGACTGGTTCCAGCCCTTCTAGATTCTGAAACAACTTGCCTCTGCAACTAATGATTCCACTGGTAGGAGAACATTATTCGTTTCCATACTTTAATTTAGCCCTAGCCCGCAGCCAATCAAGAATTTGAAACTACAATTCTTAATTGACTACTGTTCGCATATATATACTATTTGGTTGGTATTAATCAGAAGTCATCTCTCTTTTTTTTTTCTTTCTTTCAAACTGGGTCACTTCAAGTTCGAAGAGAATTGTCTGTAATACCATTGAATTGAATATCCATTTCAGCGTACCAATTTGCTAACACCCTAGATTTAAATCCCTCCATTGAAATGGATTTAGCTGAGTTTTTTCTATTTATGTAAGAGAATATTTATCTTGTAATCTTGAACGACTAATACAGAATTCGTCGAAGTTAAGGATTTCTGTCGGGTCAATGATTGTAGGCCTCCAAGAAATTACGAAACCTACAAAAATGGAAAAGCCTGGCCCAGAGAAAGAGCCAACCCCGCACTTGGCGCCTCACCTCCACGATAACATAGAATTTATGCAGCCGACATTGAAGACCTGCTATCATATGTTTTGAATTTTTTTCATATTTTTTTTTCATTGAAGTGATGCTTGAAATACGGTTGTTGATTTTTAAAATATATTAAAATATTTTTTTTATTATATAAGTATATCAAATAAATTTAAAAATACTGAAAACAATTAATTTAAAACAAAAAATAAATTAAAAATCTCAAAAATAAATACACCATCAATATATTTTAATCACTTATTATAGATATATATAAACCGCGTGCAATTTTTACTGTTCACACAGATATAAATTACTGTGGACAGCGACAGTAAAATTATCATTTTATCCTAGAGCCAAAAAATTTAACCACCAGGACCAGGGTTATTTTTGACACTTCAAGAGGACATGAATGATATTTCTGATTTTTTTCACAATAAAACTACTATTTTATCCTTAAGTGCTAAAAAAATTGCGTTTTTTCCTGAATTTTTGCATAGTAAAACTATAAAAATAGCCCTCGAAAACGACAACAAAAGACACTTGGAACCCGGGATATTGCAGTACTTTCACTCCAGGTTTTTTCATAGATATCGGTGAGTCCAGAAGTATAAAGGTAATTTATCATTTTTTTTAATCACTACATGCTCTTTTCTTCATATAAGCAACTCAATGCTCGTATAACTAAACATGTTGTTGATCTTGGCCTTCCATTGTCATCTGTCTGATCCTTGTTGATTGTTTACACCAGACGATTGTTAAACTTTGAATAATTATTAGAATAGTGAAATATGATGATATTAAAAAGTGCAATCATTTGAAATTTTGAACAGTCATCGAGCTTTTTTTATTGTGTTTTACAAATATTTTTCAAATATAAAAAATATTTTTTATTTTAAAAAATTTAAATTATTTTTTTATGTTTTTATATATAGTGTTTTGATTTGTTGATGTAAGAAAATATTATTCTTTTTTATCTTAATGTATTTTCAGACAAAAAAATACTTAATAAAATAATCTAATAAAACCACGAGCATCATATCATATTATCGATATTTAAAAATAACAAAA
Organism: Salix exigua; assembly: GCA_032356905.1. NCBI lineage: Eukaryota > Viridiplantae > Streptophyta > Magnoliopsida > Malpighiales > Salicaceae > Salix > Salix exigua. The sequence goes on from CM063598.1 coordinate 6,725,654, forward strand.
AATAATTAAAAATGTTACGCCTTGAAATTATGGCAAACCTTCAAATAATACACACATACATGTAATCAAGATATTTAAATCCCAGCTGCGTCATTGCTTTCTACTACTGTAGTTGGTCTGTAAGTACTATATATGAATACCTGTAACTTCCCAAAAGATCGAACTTGGGCACCTCAGTCCTCCTCCATGAAATATCTACTTGTATTCTATACATTCCACGTACCCAATTTAGTATATTACTATAGTTAAAGAAGGATATTTTAATGACAATAAGAGGAGATGTCAAAGCTCAGTATGATCAACAATGCGGTCGTCGTTTGAATCTGCAAGCTCAACCATTTCTTCTGCCTCGTCGTTGAGGCTGTGGTCCTGGGAAACTTCTGTCTGGTCGAGGAAGTTATAGTCTTTTTCATGGGAAGTTAAGCAATCAGCTGATGGGTGAACAATGCCATATCCAAAGCCTTCGGCAGAATTGCAGTAGGTCTCTACGGTGCCATCCTCCTTCTCCAAGTTTACGTTGCTCAGGACTATGGTGCTGCAAGGAACTGTGTCACTGCAGGAAAACTTCATCGCTTTTGCACTCTTTGTAGTCCCACTGATATTGCGGTACATGATCTGGCTAACTTTTACTGCTGATGTCTAAGAAAATGGGGGGAAATTCTGATCAGATGACTTGGATAGTTATCAGAGAGTAGATTGTAAGATATGAATCCAGCACAAACAATGGAATATGTACCTGGTTTTGGCACGATTTCGGGGAATCACAGTAGAATTGGTCAATGATGATGGGGTTATCGACATTGTCCATCCTGACATTTTCAAAACGTATCCCGCGAACATAACCATTGCCTCCCTGCAGCATATAGAGATCCAGATAGGATGTTATCAGGGGGGTTTTAGATGCATACTCCATCGAACATTCCTCAAGTCTAGCATGAGACTGTAATTGAAACACTCCCATTAGAATCTGAACAGTTTTAAACATGTCCTAGAGTCCTATTACCTGCCAAGTCTTAATCCTGACGCCATTCGTTGTCTCCCTGATAACTGCAGTATCCAGGACAACCTTTGTGACTATGCCTGTTGAGTTGTCCTTCCCAAGACTTCCAATGCTGAGTGATAGAATTTAAAAGAAGAGGGTTAGTGATGAAAACTAAGAATTTCAGTCCCAGCTCTTTATGTATAGAATAATGGTAAAACTTGGCCTAATAATATCTTCCTTTATGGGATATGGCATGATGTCTAGAATCTCATATTTAACTCAACCTGATTCCATGCCCCGGTCCACAATATATTCCCTTCATCTTAATCGCAGAGCTACCATTGACAATCGAGATGCAATCGTCACCTGAATATACCATAGAATAAAAAAAAATGCAATCTGTCAACATGTATGCCAATCTTATCCCCAGGATCTCTATTCTAGTTATGATGATACTCTTTACTTGGAGAATAGGTTAGGAAAATAATGGGGCTGAGGCCTGAAAACCTGTTCCAATTTTGCAATTCTGGAGAGCTACATTAGTTGATTGAGTAATATGGATTCCATCAGTGTTAGGACTGTCTCCAGGTGATGAGACACTAACTTCAGATATTCTCACGGATGCGCACTTGGAAATCACAAAATTCATCTGCTGGCTGTTCTTTATAGTAAGACCTTTTACTTTCACTGCTGAGCTTGAATCAATGGTCAATGCCTGCAAACGCACGCCTCATTTGTTAAATCCCTGACAATCTGCATAGTTTCTTTTTTCTCCCCGGAAGGATGAATTATATAATGAAGGGAAAAAGATCCTTACTGTTGGTGCTTCTCTGCAAGGCTGCAAAGAAAGAAAAACGAGTGTTCAATTTCATTCTATTCAAGTAGTGAAGCAAGGATTGAACTATAGGATAGAAGTTTTGAATAGTCACATTGGTCTTGTTCTTTTTGCAAGATGACGCCCACCATTTGCTGCCCGATCCATCAATAACTCCATTCCCTTGGAAGAGGACTCCGTTCAGCTTAGTGAAATCAAGCCATAGTCGTGCGAGATTGGGGTCCCAGTTCTTAGGCTCGTCAGGTGCTACAATTGTTCCGTCTATCTGCGAAGTCGTAATGACAACAAATTGTTAAAGGTAAGATTGTAATGCAACTGGCTCGACAAACATCTGCCAGGAAAGTGAAAACAGTTTCTGAAATATAAATTTGGATAGATTTCATTTGAAGCAACGCAACAAATTACCTGGATGATCAAGTTATCTGCACAAGGACCCTTAAATCTCGTTGCATTGACTAAATAACGGCCACCGGAGGGAACCAAGAATACTGATTTTGGTACAGCACAGGCAGTGCCCCAAGCTTTTACAAATGCCTGGTAATATCAGAACGGAACATGTAACCTGATTAGGACTACAGTCAATGCTGTTTATTTTGAAATTCAAAAATCGGATTTCAACCTTGAAAGATCAATCATTAAAGCAAGTGGCACAGTACTGAAAACAATTAAAATAATTTCAAGATTTCTAACACGCACCTGGGTGTCATCAGAAATCCCATCTCCAACAGCACCAAAGCTATCGACATTCACAAGAACCTTGCCACCTCGTTCACTAGTCCATGACGGGATATCGAAAAGTCCCACATCATCTTCATCATCTATCTCGAAGCTTTCAAGCTCTTCTAGCATGGCAAACCTGTTATAGACCAAGTTTTCAGCAGCTCCATTAACCAGTATCAGCAAACCAAGCAAGGCAATGATGAATAATTTATCCATGATTGTGTAATGTGGATATTGTACTTGGAAGATTGGTTCATGCAAATTGTTCCAAACATCGGATTTTAATTTATATGTGCATATTAGATTTGGAAATGAAGTGTTTTGTGGGCTTATGTCTTGGCTTAAAAGTTCATGAAGGAGCAACCTGTTTTACAAGCCTCGTACTTGAAGTAAAGGGAAATAATAGTTTTTTGCTTTACTCTTCAACCAATACACATAAGTTCACTTTCTGCGTTTGCCCTGTCTTAGTTTCCAAGCAGAATTGACTAAAACCTCCAAAGCTTGCCCCTCACCTCCTCTAATGGTCCAAGATGAACTCTGTCTACCATGCTCAGCTCCTCCATGAACATTACTTCTACGAGCATCAAGGACATTGTACGCAGAAAGGGTTTTTTTTTCCTCAACATGGAACTGTATGCACTTCGAATTCTGTATATTGTAAAGTTCACCAATCTCAACACAACTACTTATTTTGGTGGTTTCAATATAATTTGCTTCAAAAAATCTATGTTCGGGACCTAACAGTGGCAAAATTACATATTGCTAACAGAAACATGGTTTTGAAGGCAGATTTTTTCTTTCTTTCTGACTAAACCATCTGACATTTGCAGCATACGACGACAACATCAGCTTTCTACATAATTTTTTTTTCTCACAGGAGAGCATAACTTTCCTACAAATTACTTTTGGCTATAAATATTTCCTAGGCATGCATACAAAATTACTCCTCAATCTCTCTCTCTCTCTCTCTCTGTTTTTTTTTATAACGGGGTGTCCGGGTCAATTTACACGCACCACAACTAATCCCAGGATCCACTGAACAACCTGTAAATTTAGTGGTCAGGTAAGGCACCAAAGGGTGACAGGCATACACATAAAAAATAAACAAATTATTTCCTCCGCTAGGCCACGATCTTAAGTGCATCCTCAATCTCTTTTTTCTGATGGAAGGTGGAAGTGGAGGAATGCTCATTCCTCTACTTTTACTTAACCAAACATCACTTCATCTCAGACAGTATCATTTAGTCAGGAGTCTCTCTCAACTCTTTGTTGGTTTGTTTTTCTTTGAAAAGGCTGAAGAGGAACATAAATCCATTGGATTGTTCAACTAGCAAGGCTCTATGAACAGGCTCTGATTGATTTCTACTAGAAAAGTTGGATTTTTTTTTCTTTTGAGAATGAAAGATGGAAGTCTGATTGTTGCAGCTTTAGCTTGGCCAAAGTTGTGTATCTAACTAAGTTTAGTCTATATGTGACAAGAGAATCAACTTTAGTTTATCTATTTTTTCTTTTTATCAAAATAATAATCTCCGAAAAATGTTTTTACTTTTTTTATATGAAATACCAAGTTCAACTTGGATCAATTGAATTACAGGTTAATTAAGATTTTTGATCGAATTAAACTTGATTCATTATTTTATTTTATTTTTTACTCGGACTAGTTTTGAATCAACCAGATTCCAGGTTAACTTAGTAGTAGTCCGGTCTCAAACTTTATAACTCATAAATATCCATAACCACTTAGTTTTTTATTAGTAATTTAGAAGAAAAAAAAACATGAGTTGAACTTTAAAGTCTTCACCTGCATCAATTAATGAGTTGGATTTATCTTTGAACAACATAACAATTAAAATACTTGCCGTGCAATCTTTATATTGCTAACTGGTCAAGAATTCGGCACCGAAAGTCAAGAATTCCATACAAATATGGACAACTTGCCAATAAAATAATTGCTTGCTGGTCAATCATCTCGGCACCGAATCCTGTGGTGTTGTTAAAGATTACATAGTCTCAAAACCATTTTTTTAAAAATAATTTTACTTGATATTTATTTTCAATACTAGAATACCACATGGATACAAAAAAAAATTAAAAAAAATAATCAAAATCATGATTAGAACACAAAAACAGTCGATTATAAAAATTGGCAAGGAAACATTGTTTATTTAATACAGCACCTGAGACATGGTGTTTTTTTGTAAGATTTCTTTGGACTATATTTTTTTTAAAAAAAAACCTGGCTGTGACCTGATGGAGACGAGTACGGTGCACCAACCAGAAATATATGTAGCCATGAATTCTTCTTCAGTTTCTCATGGAAAGTGGGAGAGGTGGGATGCTCTGCTCATGCCTGAAGAAGTTGTCAGGATCAACTTTGGTCTTCACCAGCACCAATCTCTTGAAGTTATCCTTGAAGTATTTTTTGCCCCAAGCACTTGCTTCTTCAAAGCTCGTATTAGTCTTCTTGTTCATCCCCAAGTCAAGGTCCCTGTAATTGACATATGCAGTCCTTGGCTGAACATAAGGTTTCATGTAATCGTAAACCTTCCGAATCCAATCTAGATGTTTTTCAACATTCTCTGACGGATGATCCCAGCTGGTCAAGTAACGGATCATGAACATGGTTCCCTTTCTATGAGGAAAAGGAATCTTTTTTTCTGAAATCTTGCTCATAAATCCTCCATAAGGAGTCAATGCTATATTAGGGCTATCTTCTTCAAGCAACCTCTCCCATAAACCTTCAAGTATGGTTCCAGGTATGGGTTTTTTTGCGTAGTCTGACTTGGCTTTGAAGTAACCCTTGTATATGTTCTTATTTTCAAGTAGAAATTCAGGTTTTGTATCGTTGGAGTATCCAGCTACAAAAAGCACAGAATTGATCCAGCTTGTTTCAATACAGTCCTGTCTTGTCAAGCCCAGTTCAGGGAAACTGTCTTGCATTACTCGGAGGAGTCTTTTGGCATCACCAAGGAACAAGGAAGTATAAGTTGTTGATACTGTTCTTTTTCCTCTGTTACCACCAGCTCTAGTCAATTGTAAGGTGACTCTGATGAGGAGATCCTCGTCAAGTTTATCAGCAACTTGTTGCCATCTGCTTAGGATCTTAGTAGCACCTTGTTCCAAGGTCTTTGTAATCTGAAAAACTGTCACAGTTGATGGAACTGGAACCAATTTTACTTTCCAGGCAGTGATGATTCCAAAGCTGCCTCCACCTCCTCCTCTGATTGCCCAAAAAAGATCTTCCCCCATGGATTTTCTGTCGAGAACACTTCCATGAACATCAACTATACGAGCATCGAAAACATTGTCTGCTGCAAGGCCATATTTTCTCACCATATAACCGTAAGCACCTCCTGTGATGTGCCCGCCAATACCTACGGTAGTGCAAAGAGCAGCAGGGAAGCCATGAGTTTTGCTTTTCTCAGCAATTCTATAGTAAAGTTCGCCATTTGTAGCCCCTGCTTGAACCCATGCACTATTATCATTAATATCAACACTAATGGATCGAAGGTTGGCAAGGTTCACAACAATGAATGGTGTTTCAATTTGAGAGACATAAGAGAGCCCCTCGTAGTCATGGCCTCCGCTAAGGACTCTGAGATGAATTCCAAGCTGCTTTGAGCAAATAACAGCAGCTTGGATGTGATATTCCTGTAACGGAGTGAATATAAACTCTGGTTTTGGTAGTGAAGGCGCTGTGAATCTGGTGTTTTGAGCAGAAGATTTCAGGATTGTAGTGTATGAAGAGTTTTCCAGAGTGTACAAGATGGTGGAAAAAGGAAAGGAGAATTCAGAATTTTCTGAGAGACAATGCAGAAAACTCTCCTGAAATGGAAGTGAGAGCAACAACGAAGGATGTAAGAATACAAGAACAAAAACTGATAGAATGGAAGATCCTGAACTTGCCATTTTGATTGTTTTTTCCTGCTGCTTCAGGATTTCTCTTATAGAGAGCTGTGATCTGTTGGGATTCTTATCTTAATGCCACTACCTGGAACAACTTGTATCATTTGCTCAGAAATCTATTGAATATTCAGTTTTCAGGGAATTCAACCACGATTGATTTGCTTGTCTTTTTCAAATTCCACTTGGATTTGTTTTTTCCTGCAAGATAATTGTAAAATGTTGGCTAAAATCTTATTGTAATTGTCACTGGGAGACTTTTTTACTCACCTTTTAGTGACATTTGAGCCATTAAATTATTTAACTACTTGATTTTCAAAGAACTCCACTGGACATGGTATGGATATCCCGTCTTTGACCAGAGATATATTTTCAATCTTAAACTTTGAAAACAAGCAAACAGGCAGCTTCGTCATAGGTTATTATTTCATGTTAAATTTCACCTAAAAATTTAATCTTCTAGAATATGATATATATTATTCTTTAATATTTGTTTTCAATAGAAAATTTTTTAGGTTTGAAACTTACATAGACTCATATTATTTTGTGTTTGATTTTTATCAAATAAAATAAGGTGGTAAGATTTGAACTCGTAACCGCTGGATCAACATGACTCTGATATCATATTACAGAATCAACCCGCCTAAAAATTTAAACTAATAGATCAATTTCTAAAATAATATTCAGAGTTTTCAATACCAAGATATATGGATTTAAGATGTGTGAGGGTTAGTTCATCTAGGAGCAAGAAATTGAAAAATGGGCTTATATAAACACCTCACCAGGCCTTGCTTCTCAGGAGCCTAGCCTCCTTGATCAGCTTGACCATATTCTACTTCAAGTTCATGTACGATTGATATTTGAAGTTCATCGTGACTGATTAGAAATCCAGTTTTACAACCGTTTATTAAAGTGTTTTTTATTTAAAAATATATTAAAAAATTTTAAAAAATTATAAATAATCTAAAAACAAAAAAAATATTTGATTTTTTTTTCAAAAATACTTTATAATAACACTTCCAAACAAAGCGAGGGTACTATAGAGAGTCGAAGAAAGCAGCACTTCCCAATCTTTTCATTGGCTTGTGGGGAATTTTGAATCAATTATTAGAAACCGGAAATCGGGATACAAGACAAGGATAACAGGCGCAGAAAGCTGAAGGCTTTTGCATCTCTCGAGTCTGGGTTTCTTGATCGATCAAATCAAATTCTCTATCAAGTATGAACTGATTGGTAATTGCTGTCACTTCGAGGGAACAAACAAAAATAGTAAAAAGATGACATTCCCACAACATGTGATCTGTAAGCTATCTTTCTTTCTTTCTTTTTTCTTGGATTTTGTGTATATAGAAAGGTTAATTCACTGAAAGCATATAGTTTATGCACCGATATATAGAAATTCTCACGTTTTTAGCAGCAAATCCGAAATCTCCATGAACTGATCTTGCCTGGGATAGCAAATCCCAAGTTTGTAGTGAGCATAAACTCCATGGGATGATCATGCATGGAGGCGAAGGTGGCATGATCTTACAAATGATGGTTCTAAACGTCAAAATCTTGCTGAAATCATCTTCTCATTAACACCGTGTTAACATTTGAAGGTGCTGTTAATCTTGTGATGGAAAAGGGAAAGCAATTATTGCAAGATTGATGTGTCTACAACTGATCATCAATTGTCTAGTTCATATGGGATCTTCTTTGAGTTGTTTTTTTAAAAGTATTTATTGTTTTTAAATATATTAATTATTTTTAAAAAATTATAAGAATAATCTAAAAATACTAAAAAAATTAATTTAAAATAAATCAATAATAAAAAATATTGTTTTTTATTTTTTTAAATATTTTTAAAAGACATGATAATTAATCCCATTTGGTGTTGAGGATGTGTTTGCTATTGGATTCCATTCCTATATATGTTAAAAAAAAATTAATGACCACATCAAGGTCCATGCATTTCTAACATGTCAGACAAAGGATCGACCTAACATTTTGGTTTTATCTAGAAAAAGTGATGGAGGGTATTCGAATCAAATGTTTTATAATTTTTTGATATTAAATAAAAATTTATGAATGATTTTGCTTATTGGGAGTAGAAAAAAATATTATATGAAATAATATATTATCAAAGCAATTAAATTACTCTCTGCATCTCTTTTAATCAAAACATTAGAAAAAAGAAGGGAACATTTGAAAACACAAAAACTTTTTTATTGCATACATTATTATCATCATCTATATAACTAGAACACATGATATATTTATTAGCTCAGCAAAACTAATAAAATAAAATTAAGCACAATATTGGTCCGATAAAGACAGATATATAAAATTAAATGTCTCTGGCTAGTGAATCCCGTGGTGTCCCTTTCCTTTTCTTTTTCTCGAGGAGACTGGTAGAGGTGGGATGCTCTGCTCGTGCCTGAAGAAGTTGCCAGGATCCACACTCGTCTTAACCTGTACCAACCTGTTGAAGTTATTTTTGAAGTACTTGGCTCCCCAAACACTAGCTTGTTTAAAGCTTGTGTTATTCTTCTTGTTCATCCCCAAATCAAGGTCCCTGTAATTGACATATGCTTGCCTTGGAAACATGGAAACATAAGGCGCCATGTAATTGTAGAACTTCCTGATCCATTTTATATGCTTCGAAGCATCCTCGGCAGGACTTTGCCAGCTCGTCAGGTACTGGATCTTGAAGATGACGCCTTTCCGATGTGGGAAAGGGATTGAAGACTCTGAAATCTTGCTCATCATCCCACCATAAGGATTCCATATCATGAACGGAGTCACCTCTTGAAAATACCTTTTCCATATCCCTTCCAGTGCGGTTTCAGGAATGGGATGCTGGACAAAATCTGACTTGGCTTTGAAGTAGTTCTTGAATGTTGACTTTCCTTGAAGCAAGACTTCAGGAGGTGTAGTGGCCGGGTAGCCTGCGATGTATAGCACAGATTTAATCCAGGTAGTTTCGACGCAATCCTTCCGAGTCAGGCCCAATTCAGGGAAGCCAGTTTTCATGACTTTGAGTAGCCTGGTGGCATCACCAAGAAACAGGGCATTATAAGAAGTTGTCACAGTTCTTTTACCCTTTTTCGTACCATTAGCTGTTTGTATGATGACTCTGATGAAGAGATCCTCGTCAAGTTTATCAGCAACCTGCTGCCATCTGTAGAGAAGCTTGGTGCCACCTTGTTCCAGGGTCTTAGTAACTGTAAAAACGGTCACGGTTGACGGGACGGGAACAAGTTTTACTTTCCATGCAGTGATGATACCAAAGGTGGCTCCTCCACCTCCTCTGATCGCCCAAAACAAATCCTCTCCCATGGCTTGTCTTTCAAGAACCCTGCCGGTGGCATCGATTATACGAGCATCAACGACATTGTCGGCACCGAGGCCATACTTTCTCATCATGGAACCATACGCACCTCCTGTGATGTGCCCCCCAACGCCTAAACTGGCGCAAAGCCCAGCTGGGAAGCCATGATTTTTGCTTTTTTCAGAAATTCTATAGTAAAGCTCGCCGATTGTAGCACCTGCCTGAACCCAGGCACTATTATCTCCGATATTAACCTGGATAGCTCGAAGCTTGGCGAGGTCCACAACAATGAAAGGCGACTCAATTTCCGAAGCGTAGGAGAGACCCTCATAGTCATGGCCTCCGCTGCGGACTCTAAGGTGAATTCCGAGCTGTTTACAGCAGATAACAGATGCTTGGACATGGCCTTCATTCAGAGGCGTGAAGATAAACACAGGTTTTGGCACTGAAGGCAACAAGTACCTCAGGTTTTGAGCTGTGGATTGTAGAACAGCATTGAACGAAGAACTATTGTCTGGGGTGTAAAAACTTGAGGTAGGAATGGCAAATTCTGAGTTTTTTAAGAGGCATTGGACAAAACGATCTTTGATTGGAGATGAAACAATCAGCGAAGAAGAAAGCAGCAGAACTACAACACTCGAAAGAATATAAAAACTTGGAGGCACCATGTTGCCCCTCTTTTTTTTGCTGCTGCTTAGGTTTGTGTTCAATAATTGAATTCACAAGACTTCTCTTATAGAGGGGTTACAGGGTTTTGATGACTCTCCTTGATCTAATCCTAACGTCACGTTATACAAGTTTTCATAGTTTGTTCAAGATGCAATAAAATTTAAGGTCAAGTTCATTCTGATCCCTCATGCCTTAACAATTGGTTAAATTTGCAACCTTATTTGATTTTTTTATTTACACGGGTGTCCGGGTCAGCTTATGTGTACCTCGATTAATTTCACAGGGTCTGAAGTTAATGGTCATATAATCATATTAGTCATCATAAAACTCGAATCTTCGACCACAAAATAATAAAAATCTTTTAATTCTAATTTCATACCACTAAATCACCTGCTAGATTAGTCCTCTATTTTATTTTTACCATGCCAGTTGTGTACACTTGTTTTTAGCATGAGTGAATGCGAACAGCTTTTAAAGTTTTGATTAAGTTTTAATCGAAAATATATTTAGTTTAATTTGAAATTTAGTTAGGGTTAAAATTTAATTAATTAATTATCAAGTTAAACAGTTAGGCCGAGTTTGATAATACTGTTTAATTTAACCATGTAATAAATTTACTTGGTTGAATTTACATGAACGCTTGCCCAAAATAAAAAATGCATGAGCCAATCATGTATTTTAAAATCGCTTTTGAGAAAATTAAAAAATATATATTTTATTTTATTATTTTAAATTAATTTTTAGATTATTTTTATATATTGATGTCAAAAATAAAAAAAAATATTTTAATGTATTTTTAAATAAAAAATAATTTTAAAAGTACCTTAAATCATAATATTAAACAAACACTAAGACAAGTGTCTATTTGGAAGTATGGTTAAGGTTGTTTTTTAAATTATTTTTTGTTGAAAAATATATCAGAATAATATATCAAAGTTATCTAAAAACACTAATTTCTTAACTTAAAATTAAAAAAAAAAATTCTCAAAAAGACTGTACAAACTCATTCGCAAGCACCCCTTTACGACCATGCAATGAGTTTTCCCAGAAATTCAGTGTTCTGTGAATCAAACAATAAATGTTCACAGAGATTTTCTTGATATTATCAACCACCGACTTGTAGCTCTACCTAAATTCAAGTGCACGAGGAGTTTGTCGTCTATTTAATGCTGAGTGATTTGTTTTTCACCCAGTGCTAAATTATAATATTTTTAATTTAATTTCACTTTTTTTTTATTAAATCACATTTAATTTTGTAATGTGAAAGAACAACGCTAAAATAATGTTGAGTTGGGATTTAACTTTATTTTATTTTATTTTAAAAAATCTAAAATAATGTTATTTTGATTAAATATATCAATCCACTTAATACATTTGATTTATCAACCAAACAAGTTTATTAAAGTTAGGTAAAAACGTTGTTGTTGACAATTGTCGGTCATTTAAAATCTTGGTCAACTAATACTAGCCAGTCCAAACTTCAATGGTCAGGATCTTTCTCATGTTCTAGTTGAAAAAACACGCTACAGAATTAAATTTTGTTTGACTTGTGTTTTATTCTTCTTTCCAAGTTCAACAATTACTGTTTCAAATTCCTTAGACCCTGTTTTGTGTTACATTTCAAAACTTTTTTTTGATTTTTTTTTGAATTCTTAATTTTAAATTAAAGTATTTTAGTGTTTTTGTATCATTTTCATGTACTGATGTAAGAAAAAATAAATTAAATTAAATTATTTTAATACATCACTTTCAAAACACAACTTTAAATATATTCTCAAATAGGCAATTATTATAGCTTGAAGCAATTACTAGCACCTCAATTTGTTGCTGTCACTTCTTAAATATTTGTTGCTTCAAGCAATTAGTTGTATGAATCCACACTCTTTTTGTAGTGGTTTTGAATTGATCTCTCGATATCGTTCACTTTCAATGTGAAGTATGATGGTTAAAAACTTGTGATCTGTATAGCAAATTTTGAGTTTGAATCAGAACATAAATATTTTATAAGAATATGAGATAATTAAAGTCTTACTCCCTCGTTTAGATCTATAAAATATATTTTCTAGAAAATAGAGTCTTACATCCCAACACAAAATTGGAGTAGAAGCCAAAAAAAAATAAAAATGATCAATTTCATGTGTTAAATGTAGACTTCTTGAACATGCCAGGGAAGAAAATTCTGCCCCACCCCCCAAGTTGTTATTTATCCATTAGTGGACATGAACTGAGAAAACATCATTCAATTCTGCCCGACATAACTTCAAGAAAGCTTTGATTCCTGCACTCTTTCTGCTGCAGCAGCCAAACAAGAAAATCAAGTTGACTTATTGCCTGGGAAAAAAATCCCAGATTTTTATATTCAAATTACTGTTTTATTTTTATTTTTATTTTTATTTTTATTTTTATTTTTATTTTTATTTCTTTCCTTGGACCTCTGGTTGTAGATTAATTGACCATTTAGTAATCCCAGATTTTCTAAGGACCAAATTGATTGCTTTTTTACTTGAGGCATGAGCAACATGGCTTGTTCATCTAGAAGAACACATGAAATTAATAAATAAGACATCCCAGTTGAGGAAAAGAATGATTTTTCTCAGTTTTAATGATTGCCAGATTTGATTTTTATTTTTTATTTATCTCTCTTATAAAAAATAAACACAGAAAGCAACTCCTGTCTTAAACCCTCCCTCCAAGCACTATAATTTATTTTTTAAAAAATAAAATAAAATAACACATGTTAAATTGCAGGAGAAAACATTAATTAGGGAGATCTAGTGCTCAATAAATATGTATAGAAAATCAATGACAGGGCTCCATTATGCCTGTTTTGTCCAGGCAAGAAATCTCCATCAGTTAATTAAAGTGTAATGAACATAATTAAAGTGACTTGACGGTTGAATGAAACACGTTATGGCACCTCTACTTTAAATGTTCAGTCAATTCAGTCCCTTATCTTTTATGTTTCCTTAACATTTACCCCTATACTTTCGATTAAGGGTTATCTGAGCCCCTCTATGGTATCTACTTTGTTACCAACTGATCAGACAGATGCCATCTGCGTATCGGATGAAGGATTATAGTTAGATTTTCTTCAATTGGAAGTAGAAGGATTGATTTGATCAAATTCAGATTATAAGATTTGATTTAACAAATAGTAAAAGTGAGAGGACCATGTGAGATTATTTGCAGCGGTAATAATTTAGGAGCCAGGACCGGGATATGCGTTCCTCCTCCATGATAAAGATGGTTTAGGGTTTACATTGCATTGTCAAAATCTTATTTTACCATATGAATTCGGTTAATAATTAGATGTCTTGAACATGGATTTTAAATTTTAAAAGTATGATCAAATTAATGTGAAGTGGTTAAGAGATTCAAGCATTAAATGAAAAAATTGTTTGTATCATTCTAGGGTTCTAAAAGGATTAACTTATGTCAGCCATCCATGGAAATGGACCGGACATGCATGCTATCATACCTTCATCCATGAAGTCTTTTTATATATATATATATAAAATGTGTGTATAAAAATTATTTTTGATATCAACACATAAAAAGGATTTAAAAATAAAAAATAATTTTTATTTATAAAAAAACACTTTTAAAACAATATATCAAACAAATTAAATTCCCATTTCATATGCTTTTCCGACTTTCAGAACCCTATTAGTCATCCCATTCTTGTACATGATGCCCCATTCAAAGAAGAAGCCTTTCTCCAAGCTTTGTTAATAAATGAATGAGGCAAATAAAAACAATAAAAAAAAAGGTGTGGCCTGAAGAAAAAAGTTCTTAGGGCATTGAAAATTATGACCTAGAAGAAGTAATTAATTAGAAAATGGAGCATCAATCGAGATGATGATGACAGGACTAGAAAATTGAAGCTTGCTGAAAGGAACAGATAGGCTCCATGTTCAAAGGAACAGGGTCATCTGCCATCATTGTTCTTCAGATTTTTCAGCTTTTTTCTTTTCTTTTCTTGCCAAGAATATATATATAATTGTTAAAGAGATTGCCGCCGCTTAAAGCTATCTTCGTTTCTAATTCACACTGTATTAGTTTTTTTTTAAATTGTTTTTTAATATATTTATAAATAAAAAATATTATAAAAAACAGTAACTTAAACAACACTACCATCAGGGAAAGTCAACTTTCCCTTCTACCATGAACGCGTGCTAATAAAATTTCTTTCTCGAAATTATTTTAAGGAGGTTTTAGAAATATTTTTTAATTTAAAATATATTAAGATAATATTTTAAAAAAAACTAATATTATTATATTAAAATTATCAAAAAAACAATAAAAAAAGTATTTAATATATTTTAATATAAACAAAAAATTGAAAAGCAATTAATGACTTTACCAAACACACTTTAATAAAGAAAAGTACAAGTATGGGATCGAACATCTTAACTAAGAGACCATTATCTAGTTTATTTTTTATGCATGTTCATTAAATTGGGAGGGATATAGTTTTGGGAACAATGGTTGTTGTTGTAGTAACAGTAGAAATAGAGATTGTGTTCATCCGCAATTATATTCAAACTTTAATGTTTATTAAGAGTATTTATCTAACTTTATGTTCTTACGTTTGGTATGGATACAACTAGAGTTGTCAATATTGTTCTGTTTCGGCCGTAATGGTCGGAACATTCCATGCCGTTAAAAAAACCGAGACAAAACGACATCGTTTTTGTCTCGATTTTAATTCCGGTCCGTTCTGGAAATACCGGCCAAATTCCGGTCGGAACGTCTTAGTATCGTTTCGGCCTTAAAATCCTTCTTATTTTGATTAACTTGTGATTGTGTTTTTAATTTCAAGATTATGTTTGTTTAACTTTGTGTTTATATTGTATAATTTAAAGTTAATTTATCTTGAATTTTAATTATTCTTGTTAAATTAATATTTTAATTTATATATATATATATATATATATAATTACATATGAACAGTACAACCCCAAACGACAAGCTAAAATACTCTGAAACCAAAACGTTTCATACCAATAGAAAAACCAGAACGATATTAACAATCTTGGATACAACCCTTCACATCACAGAATAAAACGCAAGAGCAAGAACATGAATTCATGATTTTGTTACCATGGTTACGGTTGAAATTATTTTTATTTAAAAAAATATAATAATTATATGTTTTTAAATTATTTTTAACATCAGTATATTAAAATATTTAAAATTATTATTATTTAATTTCAAATAAAAAATATTATATACAAATAATTAAAATCCCTGTAATTATTGAAAACTGCAAGCATTGGAGCTGGACATCTAATCATAGCCATGATCGAGTTAAAAAAGCTCTACTCAAATCGAAAGGTTCTGGCACAGATAGAGTATCAATAAATGGCATGTTGATTCATTTATAGAAAAGTTAAGTTATTTTCTGAAAAAACGACAGCATCTGCTGTGGATTTTTGTCAGTTTTTTCGTAAATATAATCACAAAAATGGATTATTAGGGCTAGAGTCAACTATTATCATATTTGACAAGAATTCCCAGCTCCAATAACTCTCCTAATATTAAAAGTAATGATTATTATTAGAGGAAGAGGTAATTGGCATGAATTAATTGCAGTAGCTTGCTAGCTAGGTTTCAATTGGGGGTTTGTTTTTATTCTTAAATTTCACCTTAAAATATTATACTTATATTTTTAATGGTTCAATTTCTAGTGTCCAAATTCCAAAAAAAAATATATTAATGATTTTTCAATTATAAAATACTCTTACAAAAACACGCTGCATTGTGTTAGAAAATAACAAAGAATTTATGATTTGTATAGTAAATTTCAAGTTCAAATTAGTGTATATATTTTTTGTAAAAATTTAGATTAATCAATATTTTATTCATATAAAAATATAGTTTTCGAGAGATAAAATTTTCTAAAAAATGAATTACAAAATACACTCAATACCATAAAAAAACAAAAACAAATTATTATTTAATTTTCAAAAAAAAAGAAAACTCCTCATGTGACTTTATGGACTTGCCAACCTTCGGAGCAATGCAATGAATGTCAAATATCTCAACTCACCAGATAAAGTGCATGGCCAGGGAGTTCTCTTCTCACACAATTTGGTTCGACAGTGGCTGAGAGAATCCCTCAGATCCGTCTATCTGCAGATTCGCTACATGTGCTTACATGGATTCAATGGTCGAATAGTGAGTCTCAAGCTGACATCCAGCATAAAAGAAAAAAAGAAGGAAGCATTATAAACAGGGAGATGGTCATGGCCCCATCCAAGTATTCCAAGTCTTCACCGCACCATGCCTTCACCCTAGGGCATGTGTACCACTTTCCATTGCATTTAGTGGCCATAGATAATTATATGGATGAATCACATTTTTCTAATGTCTTTGAATTATGGCCATTATACATTCGAGAAGCTGTATGCTCAGTGGATTGATTATTGTAATAGTAATTCTCTGATGTGCTGATAGATACCGTTAATATCAGACTTCGCCAATCAAGATCGCGCTTTTCAAGAACATATAATGGTGCACTTCAGAGGTTTTTCTCTTCGATCACAGTGGTTTACCAAGTTCTAGCCAGAAAGTGACATTAGAAGAGGCTAGTAGATGGCATGGATGTTAAGGACTTGGCTGGCTGGTTGATTTCATTTCCTTGTATATATATATATATATAGACAATGCCACGCTGTCTCGTCATGAGGCGGTACCATATTTTTTTCAACAAAAAAAATATTAATTATTATTTAATAATATATTTTTGGTCAAAATAATAAATTTGTGCAAAATTTCTGTGAAGTGCAAGTTTTCTATAAAATATATGAATTTTAAATAGATATAAATTTATCTGTTTAATAGGTTTCAAAAAAATAATAAATATAAAATTATCATCATCATTAAAAAAGCAAGAAAATTATCATCATCATTAAAAAATTAATCATATTTTTAAGTAAAATAGAAATCTGTCAAGAGTGGGACTTGAACCCCCAACCTCTCGAACGGAATATTTGTCTCCCGCCTCATAAACCTGCTCGGTCACCTTAACATTCGTTCATCTTTCTTGAAAATATATATTAAATTTAATTTTAATGTGGATTCGAACCCATGCTCTCGGAGAGAACTTTAATCTGACGTTATTTAGACTATCCCGGCTACCTCAACAACCGTTTATCTTTCACGAAAATATATATTAATAGTAGATGTTACTGTGGATTAGCACAGTAAAACCGGGACGTGTTTTATTGTATATATATATATATCATGGCGCAGGAAAAACATTGTAGATTGCTACAGTGCTTTTTGTGAACAAAAAATAACAATAAAAAATTTAAAAATAAAATATAATATGACCGATATAAATTAAAATTTCAGAACGATAAGTACAAAAAAAATAAAAAAATAAAAACAAAATCTAAAAATACAAACACATAAAATATGGATCATTTTTGTCCAAAAAGAAAAAAAACACCAAAAGAATATATATATATATATATATATATATCATGACGTAGGAAAAACACTGTAGATTGCTACAATGTTTTTTGGGACCGGAAAATAATAATAAAAAATTTAAAAATAAAATATAATATAACAAACATAAATTAAAATTTCAGAACGATAAGTACAAAAAATAAAATGAAATAAAAATAAAAATAAAATCTAAAAGTACAAATACATAAAATATGGATCATTTTTGTCCAAAACAAATACCAAAAGAACATATATATATATATATATATATATATATATATATGTATATGCTTTACCGCCTTGTGAACTCAAACATGGCAGAGGGATCTCGGGCTTACCCTAATAGAGATAAATTAAGTGCCAGTTGAGCTACCTAGGAAATCGGTCCAGCCAGGTGAGCTGGGTGATCTTAGAGAATGTGTGCCTGGATGGAAATGATAGATGGGCATGCACATTCTAGGCCTAATCGTGGATCCATCCCATCCTACCTATGCTCAATCATGGGCTTGTCGTTGCTGCGTTTAGTTTGCATCGAAAAAGGGAAAGAAACCGTGGTTGTTCTTGTTCTTTAACCCAAATCCAATAGCATTCGCTTCAATCCTCGTCACGTGCTTTGCATACATTTTCTAGTGTGTGTATATATATATACACTAGCCAATTCTTTCTCTTTTTAATGATAATGATAATTTTATATTAGTTATTTTATTGAAACTTAGTAAACAGATAAAATTATATCCTTTTAAAATTCATATATTTTATAGAAAACTTGTACTTCATAAGATTTTTGCACAGATTTATTATTTTATCCAAATTTATATTATAATAATAAAATCAAACATAATTAATATTTTTTTACGTTGAAAAAAATAGGGTTTCGGCCACGACAAGACACGATTTCCATGTCTAGTATGTGTGTGTGTGTGTGTGTATTATGTGTGTAATCCTAATATATTGATTAATGAAAACAAATTCTAGATTCAAAGACTCGATATCAGATTGAAGCGATTGACATGATTTTATAGAGTTCAACCCTTTAATTGAACTACAAAATCACAAGGTTCTCCCAGCCTTGGTTTTCATATGAGTATATCAAGAAACCATCTCATTTAAAAAGTTAAGTTTTTAGATGAGATAGTTTCTTGACATCGTATCAAAGTCTTGATAACCCAGTGGTTATGATTTCGAATCTCATCACCTTCATTCTATTTGATAAAAATTAAGCATAAGATAATGTGAGTCTATGTAAGTTTCAAGCCCAAAGAATTTTCAGTTGAGAGAGTTTGTTAGAAAATAATATAAATTATATTATATAATCTTACATAACAGCTTAAATTTTTAGATAAAATGGTTTTTTAACAAAGTAGAGATTCAATTTCAATGTAGCAATATTAGATGAGAGGTTTTGGACTCGAAGATTCATGCAAGGAAGAAACAAGAGGAAGTGAATTTGTACAAGGCATTTCTAATATTTAACCTAGTTGTATTTTACTTGTTGTTCACTTCTGCCTGGCTAGTATGGGAAACCTTGCCCTAATACGTAAGGAGAAAGAGGAGCGTTTCGTAGAGATATGGATCAATGAGAATTATGACAAGAAAAAATATGGAAGGAGAAGCCGATAGTAAACTTAATTTAATTATTATGATAAATAATAATAATAATAATAATAATAATAATAATAATAATAATAACTTGATTTAATATTCATTGCAGCCATGTGAAACCTTCCGAATTGTAGACGGGCTCCGATTTTTGAGTTTTGGACAACCTTGTGCTTAGACCTTACCGAACTCTTCTATTGGCTCACAGAGTAGTATATTTCAGTTAAAACCCAACGCATCTTCCAGCCATGTGCCCTCAGACTCAGTCCAAGCCAATTTAATATGATTGATTTAGTCAAACTTAAATGAAATCTGATTTAATTTTATAAATAATGTTATCTACCCTTAAATTGAACCACTGACCAAATCAAACTTTATAGTTGTAATGTCCCCCCCCTGCTATGAGCCAACAAACCAGGAACTAGAAAATGAGCACGAGGAAGCACGATTCACCATAATAATCATATAATAATAAAAAAGTATCTTTGTTTGATTAATGAGTCATGGCCGGGTCTTTTATAAATTGAGGGTTGACTTCAATACAAGCTTGGATTAACTTGTAAAAATTTAGTACAATTGAGATTTTACTCGTTCATCTATGTTTATAAAATATGCTTTCAGAGAATATAATTTTCTCGAATCTAAAAAAAATCAATACAAGAGCCACTAATGGTGGTAGTTATAAAGCCAAGTGTACTTGAAGATTAGTTGATCATGCAACTAGGGCTGGGGCACACAGCATTGATGGAAAAAAGAAAAGGAGAGGAGATGATGTAAAATTGAGAAATCCGAAAGGAAATAATCGTAATGGCCATGTGATTGCAAGTACAAATGTCCACCATGAAGCATATGATATTCTTCTTATTATTTTTTCATGGGGTAATCCATTTGTACGGAATGGAACACAGAGCTAGCACCTGTTCCTTCCTTGAAACCATGGCAACAATCATGGGGTTTAAGCAGTCGACAGTTTTCTAATCAGAATCGGAATGTCAAGAGCCTCAAAGCTTCCATACATGGATGATAAGCTTCATTTCCTCTTCCCTTCACGTCCCTGAAAACTTTTTTTTTTTTTTATGATCGAGGTGTGCAGGCCAGCTTACACGCACCTTGACTATTCCCCGGACTCAGTTGAACACCCTGCAAGCTCAAATGAGCATGTAAGACACCACGGGGGTGACAGGAATACCGCGCAACGATTGACCAGGGAACAAGAAAGGAGGACCCCTCTAGCTCCCATTCCCACTGGGATTCGAACCTTGGTCCGGTGTGAAAAAGGAGCGCCTCTTCCCGCTGGACCACATCACGTCCCTGAAAACTTGATAGGAAGGAAGGGTGGGTTTGACTTTTAGAATTTCTAGAGGGAGTGGATGGAGCTGCTATACGTGCACCTTTTCTTATCTTCCATGTTTTGTGGTTGCAGATGAAGTTGCTATATGAAAACAACATGCACCATTAATTCATGAGATAGCAACCGAAGAAAAATCGAACACTTTGGTAACATGGGAGGGACTTTTCAATTTTCAGCCCTCGAGCAGGCAACTATATGAAGCAATGATCGCTAGATTTTTTTTCTAGAGGGAGCCCAAGATTAAATTTTTTTAGAGGCGAAAAACCTCATCAAAAATGTATTTTTTTTTGTTAAGCGAACGAGTAAAACTCTGACTGTCTCGGATTTTTACAAAGAATACACGTTCTGACTCGAATTTGAGACCTGTTGTACAAATCGCAAGTTTTATATCATCACTCCATTTAATCACAAGATTTACATTACTCTAATGGGAGCCCAAAACATTTATTTTATAAATTAAAGAAAAGAGCAATAACGATACAAGGGCAATGATGTAGCCTTTAAATTAAAATAAAGGATCTATGAATAATCTCTATTGCAAACCAATTGGTCAATCACTGCTAAAATCTTCTATGCCTTTCTTGGTAGAGGAGGGATGCTCTGTTCATTCCTGAAGAAATCTTCTGGGTCCACTGCAGTCTTTACTTTCACCAACCTATCAAAATTATCATTGAAATACTTGTAACCATAAACACGACCCTGCTGAAAAGTCCTTTTATTAGGCATCATAACACCAATGTCAAGATCCCTGTAGTTCAAAAATGCACTCCTTGGATTCTTGGAAACAAATGGGGTCATGAAACTGTGAAGCCTCCTTATTTGAGTCATGAATTTATTGTCTGCGTCCTTTCCAGCTTCTTGCCAATTCACTGAATACTGGATCTTATACAGATTGCCTGCTCTGTGAGGGAATGGCGTCGCCGAGGCAGGAATTTCACTCATTCTACCTCCGTAAGGATTGAAAACCATTCCAGTCTTGCCTATGTCAATCATCTTTTTCCACAACCGTTCTAACCCATCTTTTGAAATTGGTTTCTGAACATAATCTGATTTCCTCTTCAAGAAATTGGCATCATTGGGATTCCTATCAAGAAGAACATCTGGTGATGTTCCAATATCAAAATTAGCCCACCATAACACAGACTGAATCCAACTTGTTTCGTTACAGTTCTCCTTCTTCAATCCCAACTCAGGAAATTCTTTCCCCAGTAAGGCCACAAGACTATCAGAATTCCCTAAATACAAAGTCACAATAGATGCTCTGATAGTCTGTTTACCGTTCCTTGTCACAGGCTGCAAAAGCATCCTCATGAAGAGATCATTACTTATCGTTGGAGCAACTGACTGCCACTTGTGAACAACATCAGTAGCATTCTGATCAAGTGTTCTTTCAACTCTGAAAATAGTAACTGTCTTAGGAACCGGAACAAGCTTGATCTTGTAAGATATTATAACCCCAAAACTTCCACCTCCGCCTCCACAAATTGCCCAAAAAAGATCCTCCCCCATTCCTTTCCTATCAAGAAGGTTCCCATTAACATCAACAATCTGTGCATCCAATACATTATCAACAGACAACCCATACTTCCTCAACATATTGCCATAACCGCCGCCACTTAAATGACCGCCAACACCGACTGTAGGACAAACCCCAGCAGGGAAACCATGGCCCTTGCTGCTTTCCCAGATTCTATAGTAAAGTTCACCAAGAGTAGCACCTGCTTGAACAGAAGCAGACTCATCCTTGATATCCACTTTAATGGATCTTAGGTTAAACATGTCAAGAATGAAAAAGGGTGTGTCAGAAATGTAAGAAATCCCATCGTAATCATGCCCACCACTTCTGATTTTGAGTTGGTAACCAACTTTTTTGGTGCAAATAACCGTGGCTTGAACATGGGATATTTTAGTTGGAGTCACAATGACAAGTGGTTTCGGTGTTGCTGAAGTGTTGAGACGTGCGTTTCTTATGTAAGCTCTTAAAACTGAAGTGTAAGCTGTGTTGGATTGTGAGTAAACGAGGTTTGAGATTTTGTCTTGGGGATTTGTGTTTTTCTCTAGGCATTGAAGGAAAGATTCATAGACTGATTCATCATTAGTTGTGGCAGAGAAAGAACCAGAAGGTCCATTCAAGACAAGAAGTAGTGAAAGAAAGGCTAGAATGGTTGGCTTTGCCATATTGTGAGATTATGAGAATGATTCTCTGTGTGGATTTCGGTTGAGCAATGAGAACATATTTATAGGAATATAAAAGCTTTTTTCTTCAATTCTCGAAATGGATTAACGTGTTCTTGATAGAAAATTCAACACGGAAAAACAGTGGAGAAAATGGGGATCATGTGGTGCAGTTTGGCAAGTCAGCACTGCTAATTGTATTTTTCTAATTTTAGTGTGAAATCATTTATACCATATACTCTGCAAAGGGCATATTGGCAAGCAGCAGAGTTTTATTGTATTTTGTGCACTGACTTTTGACTTTTTGATAAACAAGATAAACAAGTGTGTGTGTGTTAACTTGTACATTTAAAAAATTTATAAATTTTCTTGGAGAATTAGTTTTAAAATTTTAATTTAATAAGTTGAAGAAAGATTAATATTTATTTGATGATAGATTAAACGCTTTGAATTTAAGATAAGATAAAATAAGATGTAATTAATTTCTCTAAAAGAGAGAAAATGATGTGTGTTGACATTTCAAACTATAAGAATGTGATTAATTAGTGGCACAAATCATGGTTAGGGATTCCAAAGCATAATGATAATGTTGATGTGGTGGTTAAAAAAGTGTTTTGATAGTTAAATTTGACGTGATAAGATGGTTTGAGATTTCTCTTTCATCGCAATCTTTTCTTTATATATAATAATATATAATTTTTGTTATTTACATTTTACTATGATGCTTTTCTAAATTTTTTTATTTGAATATAATTTTTTTTCTTGATTATTTTCTTGCACAAAATATTATTAGATTTTCTTTAAAATTTTATATAAAAAGTTGCAATAGTTTTTTTTTTGGCAAGTAGAGACATATATAAAATAATAAAATATAGTATTTTAAATTCCTTGTTGCAATGTTGCGGTCGCACAAATTAATTATCATAGCTTAAAACAAATCACACAAGAAAATATAGAGCAATCAAGGGGTCGATCCCAAGAGGATATTTTAGTTCAAATTTTCATGCTATATGGTATGTAAATGGGGGGAACTTATAGAAAATAATAAAACAAACATTGATCGCAAGTCAACATCCACCTGCAAAAATTAGAACTGATCATGGCAATAAAAAAATCACTTTATATTCTAAATATTTATCTCTTCTTACTATTGGTTCGTCAATGAGTCTGTCGTATAACTTACCCTAACCATCAAACAACCACAGTGTCCGCATTAGTAATTTGATTCAATAACATCCTTAAAAACTAGATAAATTGATTAATAAAGAGACACATAATTGTCTGTAGTCTATGTTTGATTTGATTTAATGTTCTCTCTAAGATTAATAATGTAGATCCACCACAATTATCAACTCAGTTGCTTCACAAATTCAAATACCACAACTCCGGTTTTGATATCAAACTTAGCATTCGATTGTCTACAATAATAACTTAGAGTCCACTCTTATCAATTAATAAACAATCATAGAAAAATAAGCATATGAGAACAAACATGTTCATCATATAATTTGAAAAACAAGGTAAAATAGATCTCGCAGGTCTTAAAATATGAAGGTTTATGTATCCTTGTAACCAAGCAAAAGAGTTTAGTCTTGCATGTTTATTGAACAACTAATTAAAAAGATGAAAGAAAACATGATTTAGGATTTGGGGGAGGAAGATTTGTGTTTTCTTTATTGCAGGATGAATGCTCTTTGCTGCCTCTCTTCCTTCATATATGCTTTGAATATTTGGATTGGATTTTCTGAAAGTAAGGATAAAAAAATTAAGGAATTAAAAAAAATAAAGAAAAATAGAGGAGTGAAAATCTTTTCTTTGAAGGAGAAAATAGGAAAACAATTTGGAAAAGGTTTTGCAAAAGATATTCCAGAAGAAAATGATGTATTCAAGTTGTTTGGCTAAAGGGTTAACTTCTTGTATTGACTATGTCAAGGAGCTTGACTTTAAAAGATTGATGGAAAAAAAAAGAGCAAAACAAGAAAAATAAAATAAAAAATAATTCGAATACTGCTTTCCAACTTCAAATCATTTGTCTCATATAGTTATAGGCGGGCACCCTTATACCCTTTGAATTAAGTGGTTAAGTTTAATTTTTTTAAATAACTTTTGTTTACAAATGTATTAAAATTATATATTTTTTATTTTTTTAAAATATATTTTTGAAATTAATATATTAAAATATCTAATAATATTTTAAAAATATTTTAAAATAAAAAAATCAATTTTTTAAATGCAGTGCCGCTAAAAATGATTGATTGATCGATTTGCTTGAAGTTCACCCCTCTCTTTGTTTTCATTTTCATTTTTTATAAATTTAGATGTATGAGCCAACTTGTATATATTTTAATTAATTTTATGGACCTAAAATTAAAAATCGTATAAATTTCTGGTGATCATTATATTGATAACTATAGAGTATAAATATAATATCATAATAAAACAAGCCTTTTAATCTCAATTTTTTATTACTTTGATATAATTTATTTATGTTTATTTTTATTTTGAGGTCTCCAAGCCTTCCGGTCCTTTTAGTCTTTCAAGTCTTTCATTGATGGTACGATTTTTTAAGAGAGCTATTAATGATAAGGCTATGAATCCATCCACAGTATTCATTATTTACTATATATATATATATATATAATAAAACAAATATTGTGGGGACAAACAAAATCTTTGACCTAAATATTAGTATGAAAAATATATAAAGAATTAATTAAAGAGTAATATAAAGCTGGTGTATCCTTGCCCAATTACATTTTGCAGACACGCAGTCATTGTAATCATTAATTAATTCAATTTTAGATATTTTGACCAAAAGATTACTTCTCAATGTTAGATTTAACGTTTATGAAGACTATTCTAAGGTATCTCTCTCTCTCTCTCTGTGTGTATATATATATATATGTAGAGAGAGAGGGTTGTTGACTTTCCATTTTTTATTGACTTTTCATATGGATGCAGGGTTGTTGGCTATCAAGCACCGGCTGATCTTGTATGGCTATCAATCTTCCTTTCCATCGTTTTCTTTTCCTCTTTATTTCGTCAATTATTCATGAGAAGAAATCTAGCACACGGCAAGAAGTTTGATTCTGCTAAATAAAAGTCAGCATCTCCAATACCAGTATAGTATAAACATAAGCTGAAACCTCTCGAGGGAAAAATAAAATAAAAACCATTATTCTCCCATAATCACGAATACTGTTTTACGTTATCGATTTATAATCTCAGTAGGTCTTGAATTTAAGTTTGGATGTGTTTTTAATCTTTTAGATGAAATGATTTATTAACATGGTATCGGAGCCTTATTGGCCTAGTGGTCACGAGTTTGAATCTCACCACTCTCATTCTATTTGATAAAAATCAAGCAAAATATAGTTTGAGTCTGTGCAAGTTTCATACTCAAAAGACTTTAACTTGAGATGGTATGTTAGAGAATAATATAAATCATATTTTGGGAACTCACGTAACAGCTTAACTTTTTAGGTGAGATGATTCTTAATAGTAAGAGTCTAAGACATCCAAGATTTTACTCGCTTAACTCGGCCTGCAAAAAGTATCTAAACAAAAAAGATTTATAACTCAATTAAACCTGATTAATTCCTAAATTGTATCTTATAACTATGTTTTACAGCTAGAATAACTTCAATCAATTTCCACTCACCAATAAAAAAAATCAAGCTCTTCAAATATTATAATTCATACCAAACATTCTTTATTACTAGAATTAATTGAATACTTAAGGGGCTTAATTATAACAAGTTGATTTCATAATCACCGAGAAATCACATGCATCCACTGTCAGGACACGATGCATTGTCGCCATGACCAAGATATGTCTTCTTTGCAATTCCTTGGAATTTCACAATTCATTTTCTTATTTCTATTGAAATAATGTTTGTATTACAACTCATAATGCTCTACGAAAATTATGCTCTACGAAAATCAAGAATTTAAATAAACTTATAATTAATTGGTATCAGAATTTCAAGGCAGCACCTAGGGACCTTTCACTTAAAACTCGGTGTCCTCGCAACCCTCCAATTTCTAATTAATGTACGTTAATTTAAAGATTAATTTGTTTTTTCTGGCTGTGATTTCTTTATTTGATCCATTGGTATTGACCTACTTCGCGATTAGCTTGGAAATTTTATTTTTGTTAGCTCCTTGTGACTTTGTCGCTTGGTCAAGGAAGCATCATGTTGATGAGTTTGTTCTTGTTCTTGATAAGAATTGTTTATTTTTTTTGTATTTTTTTGGTATATATGTGATTGTTCATATACTCTAACTTACTTTTTTTTTTATTTCCCTGTTGTAATAAAATAAAAAGGGTTAAGTCAACTGAATGAAGTCCAGTGTATGTAATAGATATGGTATTGACAGAAATTGAAAAAAAAAAAAAACTATCATGAATTGTGATATATTTTTTGATAAAATTATTTTAATCTTTAAATCTTTATTTTGCACTATTAAATCCTTTTACACTTAAATCAGTATCTAGTTGCATGTTTTTTTTTATATATATAATTGGAATGGTTGGATTTTGAAATGAAAATTACGAGTAATATAGGTCATGACTTTGCAATTTGTCTGCAAAGTACAATTTGATCTTCTTTTTTTTTTTGCCACCAAGAGACCAATCCCTTTGATTCTAGAGAATCAACACTAGAATTTATTTTCGTTGCTTTCCAATTATTTGTTTTCACGAAAGGAGGGAGGTACGTCGATCCCGATGAAGAACGAGAAATCTTTTTATTGACATTGTCTACTGATATTTTTATTTGTTAACATATATATATTTTTTAATTTATTTGACTATATACATGCATAAAAAAAATTTGTATTTAAAATTTATTTTAACTACAAAAATATGTAAGAAAAACTTGTATATAATTTTTTTTTATTGAAAAAACAAACATAACGCCCGACAAAACACGGTTAAAGAATATAGTGTTCTCTAAGTGGGTCTTTGGCATTGCGGTTGAGGCTCACCGCAGAGCCAAACATAATTTTAACCAAACGGGACTCTAATTTTTAAATGTGGGTCCCACCTAAAAGTATGTTCCAGCTGCAGATAACGATTAGCATATGTGAGATGCTTTTTGAAAACTCAGTCACAATGCATGGGATTAACATACAAGAATTTTTCTAAGTATTAACAACACAAGAAGACAACGATTCCATGTAATTTTTTGAACAAACCAAGCTCGAAGAAATATGCGATTCTTCTCTCTCTCTCTTTGTTTCCCAACATAGCCGACGATCTCTCTTTATAGTCACCGTCGTTGCCCTATCTCTACACAGTCACCAATAACTCTCCGCACCACCATCATCCCCCTCATCATCGTGAGCTTCTCCTCTACGCCACAAGCTCCGCCGTGACCTCCAGCAGCCGCAAGAAACCCTAACGTAAGTAGCACCAGCTGCAACCTTCCGACGCTCCTACTAGCCACCACACAACACTATTTTCGACGTCACCATCACAGGAAGAACCACCTCGGCCTCCTCTAACTGTCGATATCGGTCGTTGACCCTCTTGTCACAGTCGATCGCGTTACTATTCACGTGTTACGTGAATAGTAACTACGTGCATAATTCGAAACGAAAGCAGCAGTGCAATGTTTTGTGTTTTTTTAGCTCTTGGGATGGGCTGGACCTGCTCTTGGCCCAACCCAAATCCAGAAGAGTTGGGCCCTTTTGGCCCAACTAGGTTGGGACGACCCATTTAGTTTGGGACAAGCATGGTCTGATTTAAAAAAAAATATAAAAATCATATTTTTAAAAAATTAAAAATTGTGTAGATAGAAATCAACCCTGATGAAAGAGAAAGGTGCGTGTAACTTCATTACTCCACAACCCCGTTGCTTTTCAATTGATTATGGATCAGAAACTTGCAACTGGATTTTGCCTTGGAATTATATATCTACAACATGCAGATAGATATCATGAAACAACACTATTTATGGATCACGAATGTTGTTCTTGATGATATTTTACCAGATGTTCATCGATCAAATAGCAAGGGATCGCAGAGGCCTTGACGTATCGTATGAATTTAGTTCATGATGAAATTGCAAGTAGTTTGATGGGAGAATAAAAAAAAGTGTGTAATTTACTTGAATTATTGATTATATTTTTTATTATGATAATTAAATCTACAATATTTTAAAAAAAATATGTGTGTGAGTCCTTTAAAGTAATTTCACAAGTTGACAACAATATAAAAAACATTGTAACCAAATACTTGAAACTACTTTTCATTAAACCTCAAACTCAATCACAATTTTAACCAAGTATTTCAATTTCAGATATGAACCGCAAACACTTTTCATGAAACTGTTTTTTCTTTCAACCTCAACAACAAAAGCAACATCCATCTCAAACACACTCTAAAACTCGCAAGTAGAATGAACTATACAAGAGGCTTGACTCATTGTTGATCCACTACTAGCCCCTTCTCTCTATTATTGCACATAACATTGATTTTTTTTAATGAATTTAGGTTAAAGATAAAACTCACAAGATAAAAATATTTTGCAAGGAATATTATAGTTTTTTTTATAATTATTATATTTCTATTATATCAAATATTGCTCCTAAATATTTTTAGTCAATATTTTATTAATATTGGACATTAATTAGATTTGTTAAGACTAATACATATTATTATTTTTTTCTTTAATGAAAGAAACCAATTGCTCAAATAAAATAAGATACGAGGAATACTTGAAACTAATATATATGTGCTTATTAGATGATATATATATTGAAGTGACCCGTATGAGAATTCCATATATAGAAAATCACTTATGTTTATGGAAAGACTCATGTGACAGTTGTATATGTGATCTATAGACTTAAGTTCACTAGGTTATCTTATATAGATAATGTTATATTTTGAACCTCACTTTGCATTTTCCTAATAAAATGTAATAAATGAGTAGAAATTGAGTATAACATAAATTGTAAAAATATATTTGAGTAATGAAAAGATGGTTCATCACCTTATATAAATTAGAGAAAATGATTTATTTGTTTTTAAATAATATTGATTATAAATTTTTGGCCAATATAGAATGAGGTTTGAAAGGAATTTCAAATCTTATTCAAAGAATCAATGACTATAGTATTGAGAAAAAAAATGATTTAGCAAAGCATACACACCCTATGCTATAATATCTATATCAAAATGTTTAATGTTAGTTAAATGTTAAGTTGAATTAGTTATGACTTTTTTTTAATATTTAAAAGATTATGATAGGTTGCTAGACATTGTATTTGAACTTCAAATATAAATCAATCAATTACCAAATCGTATTAAATTAAATTTATTAATTTAATTAATCATATATTATTTAGAATTTTGATTATATTTGAACACACTTACGAGGTACCCTAATGGATCACACATAAGAACCATTAATAAGAAATTAAAATAGAATGATTAATGAAACCTTATTTGATTTATAATGTAATTAATATTGGGGATTTCAACTTTAGACCTAAGAAAATCAAATAGATACTTGATTGAATAAATTTATAAAATATCCTGAAATAATATATGTGGTATTATATAAATAGAAAATTGATATTTTTGCTATTTATAGGGTTTCTAAGTTTTCTTATAAATAGAATGTCACACTTCCTATTTTTTATATAGTACTCACAGAGAAAAACTATGTAAGTTATAGAAATACTGATACACAAAATAAAAAAGCTCACATTCAAAGGCTTAACAATTCTTCTTTCCTTAAAGGATTTAAGTGATTATTACTAATAATTTATATGGATTACCGTTAAAAATTAGATACTTGAACAAATTTGCAATAACCCAACTATGAAGTAATTATTTAAAGCTTTGAGAAATATAATATCTTCAAGTAATCATTTTATAAATTATAAATAATTCTAGATTTATGTGATAGAGTATTTGAAACTCTTATAAACTATAAATTTACTATTTTTTATTACATATATCTCTCTTTCAGTAAACCAACACCCTTCTCTCTCTCTCTTTTTGTTTATATCCCTTGTTTTATGGTATTCTAGGTTTTGTTTAGGTAATCTTTTTTCTAATTATCTTTCTTTTTTGATAATGTCTTTCCTACTTTATTGAAGCTTGATGATAGATGCCTATCAGAACATGTATAGACTAACAATTTTCTGCAAATGTAATTTATCAAACACATACATTCGATCTACAAGGAACCACTACTCTCATATGATGCGTGAGATCAAGACGTGCCTTTAAAGTTTATATTTTGTTGTTAGGGTGAATTCAATTTTGTCAAGCTCAATTCCATTTGGGTTGGTGACTTGTGTGAATTCTATATCTAGATTGGTAATTTTTAATATTTTGTATTATGTTTTTTTTGTTATAAATATTAAAATTAATATTTATATGTTTTTTGTCATAGTTTTGATGTATTCACGGTAAATTGTTTTAAAAAAATTAATATATTTTTATTGAAAAATATTTTTGAGATGCATCATACACCGCATCATCAAACAAATACTGTGTTTAAAAAGGAATGTTCTTTCCTTAATTTTCCTCTTTTTTGTTTTCTTAATTCAAGATCTAAAAATACTTATAATTTTCTTGATAAGCACAAAAAATGATGCATTTGAGTAAAATGCACTCCTTGCTATAATCTATTATTAAATCTAATTGTTTTTTGAAAATAAAACTAAAGATTGAAGTTGCAAACTAGGAATATAATTTGTTACTTGAAGTTCAAATTAATTATTCTCCAACACAGTATACAACAAATCCCATCAACCTACAATTAGAAAAATCATGGGGGGAATTAACCAACATTTTTATTTTTCTTTCCTGAGTGTAAGACTTTCAGTCCTCAAACTGAGCATACCGAGACAAGCAGGAGATGAAATAATTCGCCATAATTCTCTACAATCTTCATAGGATTTTACTGTAAGATGATGATTGAGTTGGAATACTTTGTTCATACCCGAAAAAGTTATCCGGATCAACCCTTGTCTTAATTTGCACTAATCTGTCAAAGTTATCCTTGAAGTACCTGTGCCCATAAACACTTGCTTCCTGGAATGTCCCATTTGCATGGCTGCCAATGCTGCCGATGTCGATATCACGGTAGTTGAGGAATGCTTCCCTCGGGTTCTTCGAGACAAAAGGAGTCATGGCTTCGAAGAGAGTTCTTGTCAAATTGACATAATGGTTGGTCGTATCAATCCCTTCTTGCTTCCAATTCACAGAATATTGGATCTTGAATATGTTTCCAGCTCTGTGCGGGAATGCAGTTTCTGTCTCCGAAATCTCACTCATTTTTCCACCATAAGGATTCCAGAGCATGGCCACTTCTCCGACCTCAGCCATAACCTTCCAAATGGATTCCAAATCTTCCTTTGAAATAGGTTCTTTAACATAGTCTGATTTCCGTTTCAGATAGCTCACACCCTTCGGAATCCTGTCTAGTAAGACTTCAATCGGAGTTCCGTTAGGCATACCGACCCAAAACAGGACAGATTCGATCCATCTCATTTCAACGCAGTCCTTCGCCTGTAAGCCTAATTCAGGGAAGCTTTCGTTCATAACCGAAAGGAGTCTTTCTGCTCGGCCAAGAAACATGGCAACGAAGGATGCCTGTATAGTTTTCTTCCCTTCTCGAGTTCCATTTACTGGCTGTAGCATTAGTCTTATGAAGAGATCATTATCTAGCTTATCAGCTGCAATCTGTTGCCACTTCCAAGCAAGGTCACTGACACCCTCCTCCAGAGTTTTGTCAACATTAAAAACAGTGACAATTCCCGGGACCGGGACCAATTTTATTTTCCAGGAAAGGATAACTCCAAAGCTTGCTGCACCTCCTCCTCTAATGGCCCAAAAGAGATCTTCTCCCATAGATTTTCTATCAAGAATCCTGCCCCTGACATCAATTATCTGTGCATCAACAATATTGTCCACTGACAGGCCATATTTTCTCATCATATTGCCATATCCACCGCCTGAAAAGTGTCCCCCAACGCCTAGTGTAGGACAGACCCCAGCGGGAAATCCATGGACATTGCTTTTCTCTGCAATTCTATAATAAACTTCGCCAAGAGTCGCTCCTGCCTGAACCCAAGCACTCTCATCTTCGATATCAATATTGATCGATCGAAGATTGAACATATCAAGAATAATAAAAGGGACATCAGAAACATACGAAAGTCCATCATAATCGTGACCGCCACTCCGGATTCTGATTTGCAAGCCAAGTTTTTTAGAGCAAAGAATGGTTGCTTGGACATGGGATTCGTGCTTCGCGGCGATGATAGCAAGGGGTTTTGGTGTTGAAAGTGTCAGGAACCTTAGGTTTCTGGCATAAGACTGCAAAACTGTTGTGAATGAAGGATTGTCAGGAGTATGGATAGCATCAGAAATGGGATATGTTGGCTGAGAGTTTTCTGTAAGACATTGAAGAAAGTTGTCTGGAAGTGCAATCGAATTTGGCAATGAAACTGAAATCAGAAGAACTGAAAAGAGCACAAAATGACTCTTCATTGTCTGTTGGTCTGAGATTTTAGCAGAAGATATGAGTGATTGCAGGTGTATTTATGGGGGGGGGGGGGGGGGGGGGTATCAAGGCTTTCATTGGAAGAAAAACAATACACGTGAGCCATTAGGTGATGATTTTTAAAAGGAAGTTTTATCTCTGGTTAATCCAACTATTCATATGTATTTTTTTTCCTGTTCATATTTTCTTAATATTTAGTGTTGTTTTTCTTAAAATGCAACAGAAAGTTGTATATATTAAACCTCCGAGAGGTCAGTTAATTAGTTTCTATTAGAATTGTTTGTAAGGTAATAAAATCATTTGATACTAAACAATGGAAAATATATTTTCAACTTTGCAAGCAAAACCCAGAAATAATAATATTGTTTTTTAATTAAGTTTTACTAGACCAACAAGTCCACGAGGGGTGTGACGTGATGCTAGAAAGTTTACGATCTATACAGCGGGTCTCAATTTTGTAAGCCTAGGACAGTTGGAGTTATACTCACTCACCTGATCTACAAAGTGCACTTCCTGGTGGGATTTTCTCGAATTAAAAAAATAAAAAATAGGGTAATTGATACTAATATTGTCGATATTTATCAATGTTTTGAGCCAATTGATCACTTTCCCGAAAATGTTTACGCTTTAAACGGGAATCTGATGTATTAAATATGTGAATTTGGCTATAATTCAAATAATTGTTGAAGTTTTAGAAGAAGTGAATTTGGGTAGAAAATTTCGGAAATATTAGCATTATTCTTCAAAATATTCATATATTAAAAAAAGCAACATTACAATGAATTTGTATTTTCTTAATATTTATTCTAGAAAAGAAGATAATGGATGCCCCTAGGTTACTTGTTAAGAGTCATTTAACAATTATTTAAGATATTTAATTAGCATGATTAACTCTTTAGAATATCCGTTAAGTATTATTTGAAAGTATTTATTAGATTTCATTTATTGTTGAATTGTGTTTAAAAAAAAACATAATCAAATAATAATCAGTCATGATAATTAAATACATTAAATATTTAACTTTTATTTTATAATGATATTCCAAGCCTTTTCTAATTATATATAAAAAAAATAAATTAATGGGGCGACAGTGGTGTTTGAGATTGTCAGGCAAGCGAAATGGTACTCCTTCCTTCACTTCAAAGAGCACTATTGCCACCTTTTGACTTTGCTACCACCATCCTTCATTGGAGTGATGACAAAGTTTAGCGTATTTCCTTCTCTCCTTTTTCTTATTTTTTTGATTTATTTTTCTCTTATGAAGTCAGTTTTTTTAATAAAAAAATATGGATGATAAGTGATTGTTTAATTAATTTGTAATTTCTAAAGTGTTTTTAGAAAATGCTTTTAGATTATTTCATGGTCATGGTAACAAGCCATGTAATATTTTTATTACTTTCTTTTATTTTACAAGTAAAGACAATCTTAAGGAAACAACAGTATAATCACCACATAAACAAAAATCTTTCCAAAAAAATGTTGGGATTGAGAGAGTTTGCATAATTGAAAGAAGAATTAGTTTAGAGAAGGGAAGAGGTATAAGAGAGAAAAGAGAGGGAGACTGAAATTTAAAATTGTGCTGTATTGATTTCTGTTTTGTATATATTTGTTGTGTGTGCATTTCTCTATTTATACATATTTTTCGTATCTTTTTTCATACTCTAGATTACAAATACACTACTCTAGAGTATTCTTTCTTCCATACTCTGACAAAGAATTGGAACATCAAATAAGATACGAACTCGATAAGATATAAATTACAACATAGATATAATCTACATTAAATCATGTCTAGTGTGTCCATGGAAATTCATTATATACTTGAAATGTTTTTCAAATCCGAGATCTCCTAAAAAAACATCATGTTAAACAGTACTGACTAGCAGAAACTTACCATAATTGTAATTAATTTTTCAGTGGTGATAAAATAAATAAAAATCAAAGGAAATTAGTATTTTTGAATTACATAACTTTGATTTAGTTTTAACAAAGACCTAGACTTCAATTGATTATTTCTTTTCCTTTTTTTTGGTTTGCTGAGCAACAAATTAATTTAGCAGTAAACACCTTGTCAAGATTAAGCTAGATGGAAGAGTAGGAATACTCTGCTCATTTCTGAAAAAATTGCATGGATCAACCTCAGTCTTGATTCCAACCAACCTGTCGAAATTCTCCTTAAAATATTGGATCCCATAAACACTTCCTTCAAAGTAGCTTTTCTTGCCATGGCGATTGGTTCCCAAGTCAAGGTCTCTGTAGTTAAGGAATGCTTGCCTAGAATTCTTGGACACAAAAGGAGTCATGTAATTATAAAGCTGTCTTGTCAAATCTATGTAATAATTCGCTGTTTCTTGACCACCTTCATTCCAATTTGTTTCATATTGAATATTCCATAAGTTCCCAGCTCGATGTGGGAAAGGTTTTGCTGTCGATGGAATCTCCCACATCTTTCCCCCGAGAGGATTGAAACTGAGCAGAGGTACTTGTAGCTCGACCATTTTCTTCCACATCCCCTCCAAACCATCCCTTGGAATTGGATTTTGAACATAATCTGATTTAATTTTCAAGTAAGTCAGAGATTGCGGTGTTCTACTTAGCAAAGCATCAGCTGGTGTTCCCAGAGGGAAGTTTGCCCAGAAAAGTACTGACTCGAGCCAACTCATTTCGATACAGTCTGACCGAAGCAAACCCAGTTTAGGGAAGCTTGCGTTCATGATAGAAAGCAGTCTTTTCGAGCCTCCAAGGAACAGGGCTAAGAAGGTAGTCCGTACAGTCTTTTCACCGATCCGAGTGGTGCTGCTCACCACATCCATGTCAGTCCTGATGTAAAGGTCATCGTCAATATTGTAAGCAATCTGTTGCCACTGCTCAAGAATATCTGTTGCATTTTGGTCGACTGTTCTTTGAACTCGAAAAACAGTGACCATTTCAGGAACGCGAACAATATTGATTTTATATGCAAGAACAACTCCAAAGCTTGATCCTCCTCCACCTGTTATAGCCCAAAATAGATCTTCTCCCATAGACTTTCTATCATGAACTCTTCCATTAACATCGATTATTTTCGCGTCGCTAATGTTGTCAACAGATAGGCCATATTTTCTCATCGTATTGCCATAACCTCCACCACTGAAATGACCACCAACACCAACTGTAGGGCAAACACCAGCAGGAAAGCCATATGCTCTGCTTTTTTCAGCAATTCTATTGTAAACTTCTCCAAGTGTTGCTCCTGATTGAACCCAAGCAACCTCATTTGCAACATCAACGTCAATTGCCCGAAGGTTGAACATGTCGAGGAGAAAGAATGGGCTACCGGACACATAAGAAACTCCTTCATAGTCATGGCCTCCACTTCGAATTTTCATGTTCAAGTTATGTTTCCGAGCACAAATGATGGCTGCTTGTACATGAGATTCATGCATTGCACTGAGTATAAGAAGTGGTTTAGGGGTTGTGGACATGTTGAACCGAAGATTTCGAATATAGGATTGCAAGACAGATGGGTAAGAATCATTGTTTGGAGTGTAAATTGCGTTGGAGATCGGGTGAGAGGGATGCGAAAGGATTAAAAGACATTGGAGAAAAGTTTCAAGAGCTAAATCAGTTGAAGCTGCCTCCCATGACACGGATAGGAAAAAAACCAATAGTAATGAGAGCATTTTAGGCCTTGACATTATAGACAAGAGATGTTTGATGTTCTCTTCCAAGAGGGACTACTGGGGTTTTATAATGAGGGATTAGATAAAAAGGAGTGTGAGGATCATGTAAGTCCCCTCCCAAAGATTTCACGAGAAAAAAAAAATCAAAGTAAAAAGGGGGAGGCAGCAAATTAAATAATATGAACTTAAATAGATTTATTGATCAATGTATTGATAAGAACTTTCTTTTTGAGATTTATTGATCAATGCTGAACCCATTAAATAGATGAGGTTCCATCTGAAATGACATTAAGAAAAAAATTAAGTTATAAAGGCTACGGGAATTGCACTAGTTTGTTCACTGCAGAATCCTCTCATTTCTTCCGAAAAGAGCATTTCATGTGCACTAATTTATTGACTAGAACAATACAATTATCTAAGCCTCGCTTGGATTTATGTTAATTTTGAGTTAAAACACAAAAACATTACAGGGTTTGCACTTGCCGTCAACTATGTCAAACGTCAATAAATTGTCAATTACTACTAATTGTTAGGATTTTCGTTGATGCCTTGTGAGATGGGTAATCCCTTGACGAGAGAAAAAAATCCTAATTGTTAGGCCTTTCATCAATGCCTTGTGAGTTGGGTGGACATCATGTTTCAATCAGATGGATTTAGGGCCACGAATATGATTCACAAAAATAGACTAAGCCAATGAAAAAACAGATCATGTGAAACTTAACCATTCAATCTACAAATCGTACCTAACTACGTTAACCATGTCCAAGAGTAGGTTACTTAAACCTAGCCAGGTTTTGTTTGAACTAAATTTATAAACTTCAAGTTCAGGTTAAGCTTGTGGTCGTGGTTTTTGTGGTGGCCTTTTGCTTTCGGTAAAGATGCTTTCTTTTCTTCGCCTTCAGTGTGGGGGTTGTGTGATATGGGTGTGTTTCTCTTCTACTCCTCTCCTGGTCTTTCTTATGTATTTTGTGCTACCTAGTATTTCTGTTTATATTAGTTAAGGAATCATCTCACCTAGAATATGATTTATATTATTTTCTAACATACCACTTCAAGTGAAAGCTTTTTGGGTTTTAAACTTGCACAGACCCACACTGTAGTATTCTGAAAAAAAATAAAAAAATGGAAAATACATGAGTGCCCTTGGTGGCTAGAATTAGGAAAAATTAGGTAAAGGGGTAAAGTAGTAATAATACAAGCTAGTAAATATAAATAGAAAAGAAAAGGAAAAAAAAAAAGAGATAGATCTACAATTAGAGAGAGAATCGGAAGAGAGGAAGAAAGAAGAAGAAGAAGAGAAAAGAGGGAAAGAGAAGAGGAAGAGAAAAGAAGGAGAAATAAGTTGTTAAGGTAATATGTGTGTTTATTTATGTATAAATATGATTATTAGCTATGATTTGGTTTGTATTGATTGTTAGGGTTTGAGAAATTTATTTGGGTTTGATTGATGAATTAATAGAGATGTTAAGGGTTGAAAGTGTTGGGTAATGATTTAATTAGTTGATTGTAGATGATTTTGAAGTTTTGAGATGTTTGGTTTAAGAAAATATTGAGAAAAATGGTGAAATAATGTTGAGAAAATTGAAAATCCTTGCTGGAAATTCTGGGCTGAGGTTGAAGATGACAAAATGTCATTTTGGTCCTTTTTGTGAAAATTACAGTTTGGTCCCTGAACTTTGGAAAAATTACAGTTTGGTCCCTGGGGTGAAATCTCAGTATAGTTGTGAATTTAAGAGGAGTTCAACTTAGTCCTTCAATTTGGTAAAATTATGATTTGGTCCTAAAAATATGAGAAAATTTCAGAATGGTCCCTAGATGAAATAATAGCATTTCAGATTGGTTTGATGAATAGTTGAAGTTCATTTGATGGATTATTATCAGTTTTATGAGTTAGGCATTTGGAATTAGATTTTGGAAGAAACCTTTGATTTAGGTTTTATGAAGAAATGGATAGTTTGATTTAAAAACACATAGGATTATGCTTTGAACTCTTAGATATGTTATTAAGGTATTTTACTTCTTTTGAGTCATTTTTGAGTATATCTTCTTTTATATATTCAGATAATCCCGATATTCTACCTGCGGGACATCAGTAAGATTTCGTCAACACTCTGCTTCTGAACCTTATTTGCTTTTGAGTCAGGTGAGTGGATAATATTTAATATGCATGAGAAATATTATAAATATTTGATTTGATAGTATTTGGATTATGCTTCTTGATAATATATACGTTAAGTACTATTCTTGTTATGATAAAGCATAATCATTTATTGAATATATGTTCTTGATATGAGCCAATATTTGTTTGTGAATTGATAGCTCCTCATTTGATCGATATCATGAGTTGAGATATGAATATGTCTGTTTGATTACGATATATATGTACCTACGGTATGCCAGTCAGAATACCCATGCTAACAGGGGAATGTTAGTCTTTGTGCACATCGTATCTGAAACCCTAGTTGGTCGGGGGAGTCACCAACTTGTGTGGACTGATCATCCCACAGTACGGAGCCTCATGCTCATTGCATTCTGATTTTCTGACGAGCTTTACCTATTGAATTCTTGTTATGACCTATTTGAGGAACCATCACGTGTTTGTTTGTAAGAACTTCGAGTCTATTTGTTAATATACTTCTCTTTGCTATAATTATCTCGTATGTGTATATTGGATATTATCTACTCACTGAGTTGTTGAACTCACCCCCTCATTATTCATTATTTTCAGGATCGTAGCTTGCTAGCAGGTCAATTTGTCCTACTCTTGGAACCTGCTATTTTGGTTGTGCTTGATACTTTTGTTCATATGTCTAGTTAGTGCTCCACAAGTAAAACAATATGTAATCAACTCTTGTGTAAGGACAATCGAATTATGTTATAAGTTTATTTTGCTATTTCCGACAATTGAATTATGTATTGAAATCTATTTTGATATTTCCGCTGCGTCAACTCTGAAGTTGAATGATAAGTTTGTGTGTAAGTTTGGGTTCGCATAGGTGTGGGACATTGGAGGGGGACCATGCCTGTGTGCCGGTCACGGATCCGGGGCTCGGGTCCTGACACACACTACCTTATATTTGATTTTTATCAAATAGAATGGGGGTGGTGAGATTCGAACTCGTAATCATTGGATCAACAAAACTCTAATACCATGTTAAAGAATCATCTCGCCTAAAAGTTTAAGCTATTAGATGAAGTCCTAGAATATAATTTATATTGTTCTTTCCTCTCGCAGAATATATTTTTATCTTCAACTTTTCTTATTAGTCTCTTAACACTGAACCTAATATAATCTCAAAGGAAAAAAAAATCATTTATCCCACCAAAATAAACACTTCTCCATAACTTATCAGATGAAATAATAATATGATTCCGTAAGAGATTACATCTAACGGTGTGTTTATTTCTCTAAAAAGGACGTTTGATTTTATTTATATGAATTTGTTAGTGAGAGGCTTCAAAAATAGACGTCTATATATTAATTATATTCCCCGACAGCAACATCATATATTTTAAAAGAAAGAATTACTCTCGAATTTCTCTAGCGTTTTTTTATTTTAAGAGGAAATTACTCGGCATCCGACATGCAAATTTCCGCTGTTAGGTTATTTGAGAAAATCTTAAATTGACTCCACCGTAGATATTAAGATCTCAAGATTAATCGTAGAAAAAATTATTATTTATTTATTATTATTCAAATTGGTATGTGTGGAATAGTCAAGAGGTGGGCTATCATAAACTTTCTTAAATAAATTTTTAATTGTTTAACTATAATTTATAGTTATTCTCTCACACATCCTCTCAAATGAAAATTTT
The DNA here is from genome assembly GCA_032356905.1 of Salix exigua. Taxonomy (NCBI): domain Eukaryota; kingdom Viridiplantae; phylum Streptophyta; class Magnoliopsida; order Malpighiales; family Salicaceae; genus Salix; species Salix exigua. The sequence goes on from CM063598.1 coordinate 6,766,669, forward strand.
CCGTGCTTGAAACTTGTACAAAATCATATTATCTTATGCTTGATTTTTATCAAATAAAATAAAAGTAATGATGAGATTCGAACTCATGATCGTTAGGTCAACAAGATTCTGACATTATGTGAAGGAATCATTTTCCTATAAATTCAAGCTGTTAAGTGAGACTTCAAAAAAAAATTATATTATTTTTAACAAAATATGCATGTGCAGGAATGAAATGCATGCTGTAAATTATTATCAGGAACGCTTTTATTTATTTGATTAATTTGTATGAGCATGCTCACACTTATAGAAACTGAACGTGCAATTGCATTACATTGCATTGAGAGATAGAAAAAAAATTGACAACTTTTATTGACGTCTAAGAGAGACGAGACACATCCTTTAATATATCATATATATATATATATATATACTGTTTTGTAACTCTCTCCTATCACCAAGATGAGAGAGGAGGAATGCTTTGTTCATGTCTAAAGAAATTAGCAGGATCAACTGCAGTCTTCACTCGTACCAACCTATCGAAGTTATTCTTGAAATATTTCCTGCCCCAGATGCTTGCCTGTTTATAACTCGTGTTGCCTGCGAGGTTATTGATTCCAAGGTCAAGATCTCTGTAATTCACATATACTTGTCGAGGATTTTTTGAAACATAAGGAGTCATGTAATCGAGCAGACTTCTTATCCAGCTTATGTACCGTCGGGATGCCTCTCTACTTTCTTCTTCCCAAAGCACCGCGTATTCAATTTGATATATAATTCCAGCTCTGTGTGGAAATGGAAGGCTGGACTCTGATATCTCATCCATCCTGCCTCCATACGCAGTAAATTGCAATTCAGATATCTGGACCTCCAATTGATCCATCCTTTTCCAGATACCCTCCAATGCGACTTCCGGTAGAGGTTCCTTCACGTAGTCTGATTTTGTTTTGAAAAATACATCAGATGAAGGAGTCCTATCAAGTAAAGCATCTAAAGATGTGTTGCTTGGGAATCCGGCAAAATACAGAACTGACTCTATCCAACTCATCTCGATGCAATCTTCCCTCACCAATCCGAGCTCGGGAAAGCTCTCTTGCATCAATGAAAGAAGCCTATCTACCTCGCCAATATATAAGGTGGTGAATGCAGCTTGTATTGTGGTCTTTCCTCTTTGGCTAGATTCAACTTTCCTTAGGAAAATTCTGGTGAAAATATCTTCATGAAGCTTATTTGATACGTATTGCCACCGATGAACAAGCTTTGTTGCATTTTGCTCTAAGGTTCTTGAGACGTTGAAACCAGTCACAGTAGGTGGAACTGGAACCAAGTTTATCTTCCATGCAACAACGATGCCGAAGGTGTTTCCTCCACCGCCTCGAATGGCCCAAAATAGATCTTCTCCCATTGATTTTCTGTCATGTATTCTACCTTCAGCATCAACTAATACAGCATAGGTGATATGGTCGGCGGCCAGGCCAAATTTTCGGAGGATCATGCCGGATCCTCCTCCACTGAAGTGGCCACCAACACCCACAGTAGGGCTAACGCCCGCAGGAAAAGCAAGGGTTTTGCTTTTCTCAGCAATTCTATAATAAACTTCACCTAAAGTGGCCCCAGCTTCCACCCATGCATTACTATTCTCGACGTCAACATTGATCGTTCGGAGATTAATAAGATCAACAAGGACAAAGGGGACGATGGAAACATAAGAAAGACCCTCAAAGTCATGGCCACCACTACGCACTCTAATTTGCAAGCCATTTTTCTTGGAACAAATAACAACATCTTGAATCTGGGAAACATTCACAGGGGTAACAATGACTAGTGGTTTCGGGGTGGCGGTTGTATTGAACCTGAGATTTCGAATAGAAAACTGCAGGACAGATGGATATGAGGAGTTTATCGGGGTGTAAATCACCTTCGAAATGGAGTTGCTGTTTTTTTTATAAAGGCATTGAAGAAAATCTTCATGAGTGTGAGCTGAAGTTACCCATGAGAAACAAATTAGCAGAAAGATGGACAGAAATGGCAGAATTGAAGGGATTAAGGAATTCATCTCTGTTAAAATCTTATGTGAGTGGGCTTGAGACTCCCTATCATTTATAGAACGGAGTACAAGTTCTGGGTTTTCTGAACACCGTGCCTCTATCTTGAGTAGGGATACAATTCAACCATGATCATTTATCTAGGATAGAGTTTATTGACAATCTGGATGCTGAAAATTCTTACCAAGAAATTAAGAACAGCATAGTTGGACAAATTCACCAAGTTGTCAGCTTTCGGATGCTCATTTTAAACATTTATCACATCATTGCTTCATGGATTTGCCTTCTCTATTTTTTCTTCGTCGATTACATGGACAGTGACGCGAGCATTTTATATTAGGACGGGGAAATTCAACTGATCATCACGTTATATAATACTCCTATCTGTTGTTAGAGTACAAATTAATGGCAACTCATAAGTTTGAATCCTGATTATATATATATATATATAATCCTCCTCGCAGACATTTGTCCAGTGAACCTTCTAATGAAAGGATATAGATTATTGTTTAAGGACCAACAGATCTTCTTTTGAATCCAAAGAAAAGAAAATCGCGTAGATAAATATTTGAGAGTGATGTGGGGATTGTGTTTCAACCTTGTGGATTGGCCTTCCATTCAAAGAATGAGTTTTTAAAAAAGAAATTAGTACAGTAGGAATTATTATTATTATTATTTGCTAAAAAGTCACCCGAATAGTGAAAATAATATAATTTATTAAGATAAACAGAAAATATGTACATGTCCTTTAAAATGTTCATGTCCTCACGTATACTACGCTATATTTACTATAACAATATTTTTCACAATATTAAATTGATTAATTTGTAGTCAAATGCAATCTTTGACATGAGTACCTCTTTTTTCAAGATGTTTATCTAAGATTAGAATTTGTACTCATCCCTCAATAATTAATTATTTTAGATCAATAAAATTATAATTTAGTTTGCAAAACTGAACATCAAAATGTATGTCAGAAGTTTCCTTGACAATTTGGGATCCTTGTATTTGGACAAACAAACAAAAACTTATCTCTTCTATCCTGCATAATGATCGAGATAAGGGATGCTTTGTTCATTTCTAAAGAAATTATCTGGATCAACCGTTGCCTTCACTCGAATCAACCTGTTGAAGTTATTAGCCTTGAAATATTTGAAACCCCACACACAAGCTTCTTGATAGGTCGAGTTCCCATGAATATTATTGGTTCCAAGATCAAGATCTCTATAATTTACATATGCTGTTCGAGGATGTTTTGAAACATAGGGAGCCATGAAATCATAAAGCTCTCTAATCCAATTCATGTGCCTATCGATCTCCTTGATGCTCTCTTCATGCCAGAGCAATGCATAGTGAATTTGGAATAAATTTCCAGCTCTGTGTGGAAATGGAATGCTAAATTCTGAAATCTCACTCATTTTCCCTCCTAAGATTGTAAATTGTAATTCAGCCATCTTGGCATCCATTTCGTAAAGCCTTTTCCATATCTTTTCCAAGGCTTTTTTAGGTATAGGTTCCTGGACATAGTCAGATTTTCCTTTGAAATATGTTCGAGCCTGAGGATCCCTCTTGAGCAAAACATCCAAGGACACACCATTTGGGATTCCAGCAAAGTAGAGGGTGGAATTGATCCAGCTCATTTCAACGCAATCTTTTTTTGTCAAACCAAGCTCGGGAAAGTGTTCTTGAACTATTGGAAGAAGCCTGTCAACTCTACCAAGATATAAGGAAGTGAATGCAGCCTGTACTGTTTTGTTTCCTTCTTGGCTAGAATCAACTGCTCTTAAAAAAACTCTCAGTGCCAAATCTTCAGGAAACTTGTCCACCAAATACTGCCACCGATGAACAAGATTTGTTGCATTTTGTTCCAATGTTCTTGAGACATTAAATACAGTCACCACAGCTGGCACGTCTACCAAATTTATTTTCCAAGCAACAGCAACTCCAAAGGTGTTTCCTCCACCACCTCGAATGGCCCAAAATAGATCTTCTCCCATTGAAGCTCTATCAAGGATTTTGCCTTCAGCATTGATTATTTTTGCATCAATTATATTATCTGCGGCAATGCCATGCTTACGCATCATCATTCCCTCCCCTCCTCCACTAAAATGTCCACCAACACCTACAGTAAGTCCAACACCTGCTGGGAAGCCAAGAGTGCTACTTTCCTCAGCAATCCTATAATAAACTTCACCTAAACTTGCTCCGGCTTGAACCCATGCAGTCTTATTTGCTAAATCAACAGTAATATCCCGAAGATCGATTAGGTCAACAACGACAAAAGGGAGAGGAGAAACATAAGAAAGGCCCTCATAGTCATGCCCACCACTTCGAATTCTAATTTGCATGCCATGTTTTTTGGAACATATAATGGTGGTTTGAATGTGAAATGCCTTCTTTGGTTTGATAATGGCAAGAGGCTCTAGGGTTTTGGTTGCCCTGAGCCTCAGATTTTCCGTATAATTTCGCAGGAGGGATGAATACGAGGAGTTGTTTGGAGTGTTAATGAAACTAGAAATGGAATTGGAGTTGTGGTAGTGAAGGCATTGAAGAAAATCCTCGAGAGTATCCTTAGCTGAATTTACCGATGAGAAGGAAAAGAGAAGAAAAAACATATAAGCAAACATGGTTGAAGGACCTAGAGAATTCATGTCAAGACTCCAGTTTTTTTTTTTTTGGTGAATTAAATCTTTAGATTTATTAGAAAATTAGATGGCAGACAACCCTAAGAAAAACTTATGAACCAACAAGCAAGAAACTGAAGTATGCCCTAAACTGAAGTGTTCAATTTTTAGCTATTTTGTTACGTAACAAAATTATTATTTGGATATGAGTTAATCTCTCAATTAGCCTTTAATGTCTTGGTGCTTCAATTAGTTTTAACATCTATGGAGTTTCTCTAAAAGAGGTAATACAATGGTAAGTTTTTAACTATTCCATATATATCATTTAATGTTTATTCAATTTTGATAATTATTGATTGATTCAGTAATGTAACAATTTTTCAGGTAACGGTGGCGAAGAAAAACATTAATTAATTTTTATTTTATCAATGTATGTGTTAATTGATTTTTTTATTTTTTTTAGGATGAATTGATTAAAGAATATATATGAAATTGCACAAATCCAATATAAAAGTCAAACCAAAACAAGATCAAGGCAGACATTAGAATTAGCAAGCGCGGGGTAGTGATAATTACTTTAATGGATGGCACCAAGTGGAAGGGTCATCTCTCAATGGATAAAAATTACTTTAAGAAAAACATTATTTTTAATCATGAAAATCTCCACAATCTTATACCATTGAGTCAAACTCTAAAATCTCTGAAATAGTTCTCTATAATAATGTCTAGGAACAAATCTCTTTTTCAATATTATTTTCATCTCATCTCGAGTTTTCAAGGGCCTCTCTTCATTCCTTCTATATAAAATAATCTTATCTTATAAAATAATAGCAAATGATGTTGAAGTGTGAGAAGTAATGGGGTTATGATGCAAATCAAAATTTTATTTTGTATGTGGCTAATGTTTTAGATCCATGTTTTAAGTTGAAATATATTAAATTTTATTTTGGTGAGTTGTATGATTATCATAAAGCACAACCTTTAACAAAAAAAGGTAGAAGATAATTTGGTAAGCCGATATAAGTTTTATTTAAAAGTTGATGAAGTGGAGGATCATAATAGACATATTCATGATGTTAATGATATGGATTGCAATGATATGGAGGTAGATATTAATATTTTTGCTCGATTTAAAAGACATTTATTAGAGGAAGATAGTGTAGAAAATAAAAATAAAATTGAGAGGTATTTGATTGATGGTTGTGAGGATCCTGATGATGATAAATTTGATATTTTAGGTTGGTGGAAGGGTAATACTTTAAAATATAAAATACTTTCAAAGGTTACATAATATTTTTAGCTATTCCAAAATCTCCAATATCTACAGTGGCTTCTGAATCAGCTTTTAGGTTAGGCAGTCATATACTCGACCAACTCCGAAGTTTTTTTTATCTCCGGTAACTTTTCATTCACTTATTTGTTGTCAAAATTGGTTGCATCATGGATCAATCTCAATCGATATAACAACCTTGATGAATGATTATGAAAATTATGAAAACCTTAAATCATGTTATTTTTCTTATACATTTATACTTTTATTTTATGATTTATTAATCAACTTATTTTCAATCTAATATTTCTATTATTATTATTATTATTATTATTATTATTATTTTTAGAATTTGGTAGAAAGTTAAATCAAGCATCGAATAATTAGTTCAAAACCTAGTGTATTTCTTGAACTTTTTTATGTTAATGTTGCTTGTTGTTTATTTTGAAGGCAATATTCAGTAATTTAAATTTCATCTTGTTCACTTGTGTAATTTTAACTATTTTGCCCCATGCTAAATTAAACAAAATAAAAGAGTAATATTAGAAAGGTAAAAAAACTTAATAAACACTATATTAACATTAACAATTTAATACATTAATATTTGTATTAGTGGCAAAAAAAATTAAAAATACTTTGGCATCTTATAAGAAAATCAGTCTTTATTTATATTAATTGTAAGCTCATCAGAAAGCCCAAAAAACAGATCCATTTTTCCCAATTTTTTAATCATAATAACTAAACGGAACCGAAAACTGAAAACGGTATGTTCTTACTAGGTTCAATTCGGTTCGGTTATTTTTTATAAATATATATATGTAATTTTTTATTTGGTTATTTTTTTTTATAAAAACCGAACCGGACCGAAAATGCCCACCCTTACCTTCTATATGAAATAATTTATCTTATAAAATAATAGCATGCTTTGTAAATTTAATAACAACAATTTTACCTTTTTTTTCTTCAGAGTATCAATGGAAAGAAAAACAAGTTTATTTTCTTCTCCCACTCAAAATATGCTCCAATCGCATTTTTACCTGAAAAGTCTTAATTAAAGTGTCACTAAAAAACAACTCGGTTTATAGGTTTTCTACCCTTAAGACCTATATTTATTTTTTTGATTCGGGGGAAACCCCACATCCCGGAAAGCGCACTTTGTGGGCCCAGAGTGTGGGTAAACCCCGGCTGTCCCAGGCTCTTGCGAGGAGAGTTGAATATGCAGGGCTCGAACCTGGGCATTGCCTTTGGCAACCCCAGGCCTTACCGCTGCACCCCACCCTCGGGGACTTAAGACCTATATTCATTAAAGTGATAATTCACTTTAGGGTTAATATCATAAAGATATAAAAAATATATTAGAAGCAAGAAAGATATATCCCCATATATTTTCTCATATATTTACACTAAATAAATGTAACTCCTCTCGTGTTTCACATAACTTTTTTCTTTTTTACTATAATATGCTTTGCTACCCTTTTTCTTTTACCATGCAATCTCGAAATTTCAAGTTCTTCAAGGAACTAATTCACAACAAATTAGAGGAGGGGGGATAACCACTTAATAGCACAATCCAATAAATATATATTGAAACAAATTATGTAAAAAATTAAAGAAAAGAAAACTAACACACTTTTTTTCTGGAAATTCTTTAATATCTCTAATACTTTGGTCTATGATTTGATATTCATTTTTTTTTTCGGATAACAAATCATTAGCCTAATTTGAGTTTGAGACGTGATATGTTTCGGTAATGTTCAATGAATCATGATTTATACAATTTCACGTGCTAGAGATGGCTACATTAAACTCAAGTTGGACCAAATTACATATATATATATATATATATATATATATATATATATCTTACCAGAGATTATATATTCACTACGTATATCCCCTAAAAGATATTATCAAAAAAGAAATATCCCTTAAAATATAATTCAAGAAATTAAACAAAAAGATTTAACTCAAGTAATCCACTGCGAAGAAATTTATTTATTTTTATCAACAAATCGATCTCAAATTGGATAACCTTGTACGTTTTAACTTTGAAAATCAGATGGATGAGTTTGAAGGACAATCGCATTGGACGTTTATAGGATTACTTTAATGGGAAATCTCTTGAAAATTCCGTAAATAATATTGACTATAACAAAGAAATCTGTTGTCGGAGAAAAAGACTATATAGTTAATATAATGGAAAACAACATGATCTTACCAAACATAAAATTTGCCTACCATTCATGGATATGGAAAAAAAAGACCAATTTATCATTCTCTTGTTAGGGAACCATCTCGATTAAAAGCTTAAGCTTGTAGGTGAGAATCCATAATATGATTTATATTATTCTCTAATACACAAGTGAAAACTCTTTGGGCTTAAAACTTGCACAGACCCACATTACCTTGTGCTTATATTTTATCAAATAGAATGGGGGTGATGAGATTCGAACTAGTGACCGCTGGGTCAACAAGGCTCTGATACCATGTTAAAGAACTATCTCACCTAAAAGCTCAAAATTGTAGGTGAGGCCCCATAATATGATTTATATTATTCTCTAACATCTCTTAATTTAATTAAAGTAAATTTACTTGAAGCTTGAACCATACAATTTTTTCGATTCATCGATAGTTTGATCTATGATTTATAATTTATAGAGACTCTAGAATATGATTTATATTATTCTCTAACATACTTATTCAAGTGAAAACTTTTCGGGCTTGAAACATGTACAGACTCACACTACCTTGTATTTAGTTTTTTATTAAATAGAATGAGAGTGATGAGATTCGAACCCGCGACCGCTGAGTCAAGGGACTTTGATATTAAATTAAAAAATTATTTCACCTAAAAATTTAAATTGTTAAATGAAACCCTAAAATATAAGTTATATTATTTTCTAATATATACATATCGATCATTGCCCATGAACTTACGATCTATGAATCTTTTAATGTGATTACTAATTATCATTGGAATATTCCAAAAACAGTTTATTGAAATTTCGATGGTTATTGTCATTGCCTATGTAATAGAGCAAGAAAATATTAAGCATGCCAAGGCTTCAACATAAGTACGTGGTCAATTTCGTGTCTTGTCATCCAAGTTGTCTATGATCCCTGCTTTGGAAATTTGATCATGGTTGAAATTAATGTCACTTTTTTTCTCGATTGATAACATCACAAACAAGCACCGTTGAGAACTATATAAATAAGGGAGCCTCGAGCACCTTTCCATGTGCACAAAAGACCATCAGAATCATGAAATCTCCAAGTTCTTTAATGATCCCTTTCCTATTTCTCTTTCTGTTTTCAAGCTTAAGGGCAGCTTCAGCTGATCGCCATGAGGATTTTCTTCAATGCCTAGAATCTCAAAACTTCAACTCCATTTCTAAGGTCATTTACACCCCAATCAACTCCTCATATTCATCAGTCTTGCAGTTTTCTATACGAAACCTCAGGTTCAACACAAGTGCAACCCCGAAACCACTTGTTATTGTTACAGCTCTGAATGTAGCTCACATTCAGGCTACCGTCAGGTGCTCCCAAAAACATGGCCTGGAAATCAGGGTTCGAAGTGGTGGCCATGACTATGAGGGTCTCTCCTATGTCGCGGCAGGTATACCCTTTGTGGTCATTGATCTAATCAATATGCGAACAGTTACTGTAGATGATGCAAATAAAACTGCATGGATTCAAACTGGGGCCACTCTAGGCGAAGTTTACTACAGAATCGCGGAGAAAAGCAGAACTCTTGCCTTCCCAGCAGGTGTTTGCCCTACAGTGGGGGTGGGTGGGCACATTAGCGGAGGTGGAACTGGCATGATCATGCGTAAATATGGCCTCGCTGTAGATAATATAGTCGATGCAAAACTAATCGATGTTAAAGGTAGAATCCTTGATAGAGCATCAATGGGAGAAGATCTGTTTTGGGCTATTCGAGGTGGTGGAGGAAATACCTTTGGAGTAGTTGTTGCATGGAAACTCGAATTGGTTCCAATTCCAGCTAGTGTGACAGTATTCAACGTCACAAGAATTCTAACGGAACAAAACGCAACAAAACTCATTCATCGATGGCAATATGCGATCGAGAAGTTCGATGAGGATTTGTTCTCAAGAATTTTCATATGGAGAGCGAGCTCTAATCAAGAAGGGAAGATAATGATACAAGCCGCATTCACTTCCTTGTTTCTTGGTGGAGTCGATAGGCTTCTTTCGTTGATGCAAGAGAGCTTTCCCGAGCTCGGTTTGGTGAAAGAAGATTGCATTGAAATGAGTTGGATCGAGTCTACGGTTTACTTTGCTCAATTTCCTCGAAATACACCATTGGATGTGTTGCTTGATAGGATTCCTCGATCCACAAGCTTTTTCAAAGGAAAAACTGACTTTGTTAGGGAACCTATACCTGAAATTGCTTTCCAAGGAATATGGGACAGGCTTAACCAGGTCGATGTCCAATCGGCTGAATTGCAATTCACTGCCTACGGAGGAAAAATGGATGAAATTGCAGAGTCCAGCACTCCCTTTCCACATAGAGCCGGGACTCTATTCCAAATTCATTATGCAATCAATTGGGAAGAAGAAGGCATTGAAGCATATGCTAGATATACAGGTTGGATCAGAAAGCTTTACAGCTACATGACTCCTTATGTTTCGAAAAAACCCCGACAAGCATATGTCAACTACAGAGATCTTGACCTAGGAGTGAACAGCCTAGGCAACACGAGTTATAGACAAGCAAGCATCTGGGGTGCCAAATACTTCAAGAACAACTTCGACCGGTTGGTGCATGTGAAGACTGAAGTTGATCCTGCTAATTTCTTCAGAAATGAACAAAGCATCCCTCCTCTTTCATCTTGGTAATGGTAGATTCTAAGATATTACTGAATTTCTATAGACATAAGATATGATTTACAATAAAACATGTGCTTATTGTATGTAAAAAAATCTACTTTGTATTGAGTAGGGCCATGTGATGTGCTTGTCGTACGTAAGAGATTATTGCATATTTTAATAAAGATTATGTATAAATAATAAATAATATAAGATAAATGTTTGCTTTGTATTTCATTATTTTCATTACTTCAAATTACGTGAGCCCGCAAGCTTCTCTTCAATGAAAAATCGAAATCCTCCTCTTAGAGGAGCTTAGAGAAAAGGGAGATTTTTTAATTTACCCTAGGGGTTTAAAGGGTTTCAGATTTATCCCATAAGTTTGGATTATATCAATTTGCTCCTTCAATCTTAAATTGTGGTTTCAATTTTCCCCTTCACATGTGCAATAATAGGAAAATAATAGAACCCAAAAAACAAGAAGTTAGGGACAAATTTGTTTTCTAAAAAAAAAACCTTAAGACTTGTATTTTTGTTTAATCCAAATTTAAACATTAAATTAAATTAGAGTTAACTTGATGTAACAAATCGACTTAATTGATTCAAAATTGACTTAGATAACTTTAAGAAAATAAAAAAAATGGCTGAATTGAAATTCAACAAAATGACTTTATGATTTGTCTTAAGTCTAAAAAAGTGAACCACGGAATTACTTTAAGATGGACCATTGATAATTTTTTTGACATTGCTGAATTCATTTTGATAATATATATATATATATATATATATATATATATATATATTCTTTTGATATTTTTTTTGACAAAAATGATCCATATATTTATGTATTTGTGCTTTTAGATTTTATTTTTATTTTTTTCATTTTATTTTTTGTACTTATCATTTTGAAATTTTAATTTATGTTGGTTATATTGTATTTTATTCCTAATATTTTTTTGGTCCTAGAAAACATCTGTAGCAATCTCATGATGTTTTCTGCATCATGATAATATATATGTATATATATATTCTTTTGGTGTTTTTGTTCTCTATAGATAAAAATAATTCATATTTTATGTATTTATATTTTTAGATTTTATTTTTATTTTTTTCATTTATTTTGTGTACTTATCGTTCTGAAATTTTAATTTATGTCGGTTATATTGTATTTTATTTTTATTTTTTATTGTTATTTTCTGTTGCCACAAAACACTGTAGCAATCTCATGATGTTTTTCCCGCACCATGATATATATATATATATATATTAACTATACAATAAAACACGTCCCAGCTTTTCTTGTGCTAATCTACAGATAACATCTACTATTAATATATATTTTAGTGAAAGACAAGCGGTTGTTGAGGTAGCCGAGATAGTCTAAAAACGTCAGATTAAGGTCTTCGAGGGCATGAGTTTGAATCTCACTCTCAACATATTTCTTTTAGCGAATCCACATTAAAATTAAAATTTAATATATATTTTTGATAAAGATGAACGATTGTTGAGGTGGCCGAGCGGGTTTATGAGGCGAGAGACAAAAATTCCGTTCGAGAGGTTGGGGATTCAAGTCCACTCTTGACAGATTTCTATTTTACTTAAAAATATGATTAATTTTTTTTAATGATTAATTTTTTTTAATGATTATGATAATTTTCTTGCTTTTTTAATGATTATGATAATTTTATGTTGGTTATTTCGTTGAAACCTATTAAACAGATAATTTTTTTCGATTTAAAATTCAAATATTTTATAAAAAAACTTGCACGCCACAGGAATTTTGCACAAATTTATCATTTTAACCAAAAATATATTATAAAAAAAATTCATATTTTTTATATTGAAAAAAATATAATACCACTCGCATGACAGTGCGGGCATTTAGCTAGTATATATATATATATATATATATATATATATATATATATATATATATATATATATATATAGATTTGATGATGCTGGGGTTGTCATCATCAAATCTTCAGTGTTTCTCCAAGATTTGTTATCTCTCTCTCCTGTCTTGTCATTTAAATTTGTACGTGTCCATTGATTTAAAACATTTTTATTGACCCAAAAAATTATTTGATTTATTTTGTTAATTTATATATATATATATATATATATATATATATATATATATATATATATGTTACTGGGACATGCATGCATGTTGTTTTCTACTTGTTTATTTTATTTTTACATATGCATTTTAAGAAATGAATAAAATGATTGGTTAATTATTTAAGAAATTAATTGTTGTGATTATGATACATAAGGGCTAAATTGAAAGATTGGAGGATCATACAGGGATGAATATATATTCTTTGCTGACAACTGTTTTCTTGTCAGCAGCTGATGCCATGTGGAAATTTTAGTCTTATTTCCAATCAAGTAAACATGTGAAAGATTGAAACTTTTTCAGAGAGGAGAAAACAGAGAACAAGAGAACCTCTCATAAACCCTAAACATTGAAGAAAGATCAAAGCTTTAGCTTACTATAACATTCTGTCTCTCGACAAACTTGTCTTTGATAAGGTAAATCGTTCATCTTTCATTTTATGTTTCCTTTTCTTTTATGTTACTTAAAGTTCGTTTATTTCTTAGAGAAGGATTTGACAATATGGTTTAGGACTAAGCTTGCAAAGATTTCATCTTTTCTATGTTTGTGTCTGTGTTTTTTGCTCAATTGCCATGAAATAAGAACGTTGTTTTCTGGGTTGGTTCTGTTTTCTGTTTTCTGTTGTGATGGAACTTACAGCTTTAGCTTAGTACCATGTTTTCTCTTTGTTGTTATATTTTTTCCCTTGTGTTATTTTGGGCATTTCAAGTCTAATTTTAATCTTAATGGCTTTCAATTTTTTTAGTATGGTCTTAGACGCCAATGCCAAGAAGGCCAACAAGGCGTCTTCGATCAATGATTGCTGGGCCCCTAACGTTTGTTCAAATGCCTGGCAGCAAAGTCCCTGGGTCTCCCTCCAATAATGTAGGTATCATATTTTTAGAACATCCTTCTGCTTTAATTTGAGTTGTAGTAAAGTGCAGTGTTTAAGGTCTTCCTGATTCAATTAGGTTGGCATTGTATCAAGCGATTGCGGTCTGTTAAGAAAGCTTTAAAGGCAAAGAATGAGAGTCTGAGTCTGAGTCTTCTGAGGAAGAAGAGTTAGAGGTTTGTGATTTATGATGGAGGTGCTGCCTTCTTTTGTGTTAGGCTAGCCTTTCTTTTGTTTATCTAATCTGATTCTATGTGTATCTTTTGAAGAGAGAGGTCCAAACAGACTTTGCATTCTTTGATCCAAAATCTGACGACTTTCATGGAGTGAAGATCTCCTACCTTGATAATAAAGAGTGGGATTCGAGTGGTTTTGTAGACTTGGTATTGGGACAGGCCACAGTTGTTAAAATTGAGGATGATGAAGATAACGGACTTTTCTCTGTTGTTCCTGTCCTTGACTTGGGGAGATATAAGGCAAGTAGCTTGCTCTTTGAGATGCTCCCCCCACCGTTTTCTATATTCAGTTTCAATGGCTAATCTCATGTCAATTAAAATTTGGAAGATCCACAAACCTGAACCCAACTGTGGCTACAACATTGAATTATCTTAATTTGAAACCTAACATTGTTACCAATTTTGTTAACGTTGCCCTCTCCGGTTTGAATGGTAGTAATTTTGAACTTAAAGATAGAACCAGTGGAACTCCAGTTGGTAAAATTTATGTTTTAAACTTTTTGCCTTTATTTCCTTGCATAGTTGTTTACAGCATTCTGTTGCTCAAGTTCAAGTTCCCTGGATGGAAAACCCTATAAATGCCACTAAGTCAGCGTAGACAAATCTCCATTTGTTTTTGTTGTGCTGTGTAGGTGACCAAGTCTTTTGGTAGTGTATTATTGCTTCCTCTGGACATTTACTTGTGATGGCTTTAAAAATAGAAATGTTTGCTAATTTTTGGTTTTGATAATTTACAGCTAAAAAATTACCAGCCAATGGGATTTGTACTGGCTGTTGAGGCAGACAAAATTTCTACATTCCGGGAGCAGCTTCATTCATTGATTGATGTGCAGGGGCTTTAGATTTAATTAAACAAGTCCTTCATTTATTATCATTAATTTCTTATCTTCTGATGCTGGTGACAAAAATAAAAAGCAAAATCAATTCCAATGCTTGATCTTAATTATGTGCATGGGTATCCAAGGGATGTGGCGTGATGACAAAAGACTTGAGATCTGCACAACAAGTCACGAATTCGAGTCAGGGTGTGCACTTCTTATAAGAGTTTGGGATAGTCGGGGTTTTACTCGTTAACTTGGGCTTACAAAGTGTGTTTTCCAGGATGTGTGGTTTTCTCGAATTCAAAAAAAAAAAAATCAGTTGCCTAGTTTTGATTTCTTCCCAGCTGTAAGCAATTTTGTAGACTCAACTTCAACCTTGTTTGGCGACTAGTTTATAGGAACTTAGTTTCAGATAGGCTGGATGACATTTGTTGTTGTGTTTTGAACACGTGTTATTACTCTCTTTATTAGTTTTCCCATTTATCTCTGTACTTCTCGGCCACAAACTGTACAGTATAAGTGTTTTACAGCAAAGAGACATGTATGAGCACAACAAGGGTAATGAACCTCATGATTGAACAACATAAATTCGATGTTTTATACACTGCCTTGGAGAGAAGCAAATTAGAAGTCTTTTATATGCACACTTTCTGCAGAACTTTGAAGAAATCTGAAGGCACCAGAAATATATCCATCATGACCTCCAAGCCATGGTGAGGGTGATCGAGATCAATCCCTGGATTCTTCCCTGCGAAGGAAAGGAGGGGGGTTTTGGCATCAATGTCGTCAGATCGATCTGATACAGGGATTTGATTCGAGAAAAACCAGGTCTTCACGCAGGCATTCCACCATGACTTTGAGCTTTGACTGGATCTTTGCAAGTACTGGTCATGGCTCACTTGACTGGATGTGGTTTCTGAATTTCACGGTCGGTAGAGAGCGCCGGTGAGTCAAAGACACTGAGGAAAATGGCCATGTATACTGAGAGCGTGTGGCGGCGATCAATTCTCGGCAAGGGAATTCTAATGAACCTGTCACGTATATGCTAATCTGCCTTAACTAGAAAGATAAATATTTTGCAGAAGCCCACAAGCTTGCATGTTTGCTGAAAATTATGAACGTGGCTTATGTAAGATTCGATACTTAAAAATGATGGGCAAAATAACTTTTCTAATTGATTGAAATTACTAAAGTTATCAAAAATTGTGAGTTAACCAGGTAACTCGCCAACATCAAGCCTAATGGAACTCTTAGAGGTTAAAACCATGTGAAACTTGGCAACGTCAATCCCCAGGATTTCTTAAAAATTATGCACAGTAAAATAGGAGCAACATCGTTTAGAGATTGAAACTGTTGGATCAAACAAGTAGACTATGAGTATTTCACGAGTAAATCCGTGTTTAACAACTATGTTTAATATTACTAATGATTATTAGGGATTAATTTCATTGAAGCAAAACAAAATAGATCAAAGAGTAACTGCAATGAGGTTGTAAAATAAAGCAGCCGCCATGCATGCAAAGTAACGGTCTACAGAGAACAAATGGGAAACCCTAGCTAGCTTGCATCCAAAGAAAAAACCATGGTTATTAAAAACATGTTTTGACTTGTAAAATCGTATAACATAGAAATCTAGTAAAATCAGGTTAAAAAATCGGTCCAAATCCAATAAAATCGGGTAGAATCGTAAAATGGTTTTTCAAAAACCACCTTTATAATGAGCTATAATTAATTTAGTAGTCCCCCCCAATACTTAGGAGTTGGTTACTCCATCCGCTACCCATAATCGCCTCCTTAATCTCCTAAAAATACTCTAACTTCCCACTCCCCCACTCCTCTCCCCCTCTCCCTCGCACTCACATAGTTAACAATATTTAGCGCAAGTCTTCTACTTTTCAAGTTGATTGCCTCTGTGTCCTGTTAAGTGTTAGTTTGATAAGGTTTGTTAGCGAGTGACTTTAGGTCTACCTGAATTCAAAAGGACAAAAAATCTACAAGAATCTCGATCTCAGGTACCATATCTTTCTGTTTCTTTATCTCTCAATGTCTTGTGGATTTCCTTTTATAGTACATGTCTTTCTTAAGTATCCTACACTTGTCTTCTGTCCCGTGATTTTGTCTGTATAATATTTTCTTTCTCGGATCT
Organism: Salix exigua; assembly: GCA_032356905.1. Classification (NCBI taxonomy): domain Eukaryota; kingdom Viridiplantae; phylum Streptophyta; class Magnoliopsida; order Malpighiales; family Salicaceae; genus Salix; species Salix exigua. The sequence continues at coordinate 6,783,616 of CM063598.1, forward strand.
TTTCTAAGTTGTTAGCTTCTTGGCTATCTTCTCCACCTTCTATTCTTCTGTTTATATTTATTTTTTTTGCTCAAATGAGCTCGAGATCACTGAAGAGGAGGAGGAGGAGGACATTGATCGATGTGCTTGTTCACCTATATGCTCGTTCGACGGCCTATTTGTCTTCCTTTTACTCAAGAATTTGTTGGGGTTTTTTAATTATTGATTGCATTAACTAGCAGCACTTAAGCTTAGTAATTAGTACTAATTGTTGAAGTTAATGGCAACTAATATATATAATGATAGCCATAATTAAGTAACTGCTCTTCGTTGGCTTTTGTACTCTAATAAGTATAGACTTAATTTCTGTTTAGCTTATGATCCTAAATTCTGATGGAAGTTTTTTATCTTTTTTCTTTTCTAGATTCTATCCTCCATGGCTCTAAGCTTTTGTTCAAACTGGGGCTCATCACTTCAGCATCACAACCTTCAAGAGATAACAGAATACCCACAATGCGATGTAGAGATAGGAAATGATCAGTTCTTCGCCTGCAATGACAGCCTGATGTTTTCTGATGCTTTCATCAACCCTTTGTATGAGGTTGAGGAGCAGCTAGTTTACTCGGATAGCTACACCAACCTCCTCCCACACTTCTCTTCTCCTTCAGATAACATGATATCTCTCGCCCCCGAAATCTTTCCTCCCGAAGATTTCGAGTCCTACCACTGCTTGAAACTCCCAAAAACCTACACAGACCATTTCAACTCAACTTTTGAACCCAGTTTCTTCGAAGGATATGCTCCGAATCCCAATCCAGGACTCCCAGAATTCTTTCCAGAAATCCCAGCCCCAGAACCTAAGTTTCAGGTTCCAGTAACCTTTAATGTTGGCAGGACTGACCAGACGGGGATGAACTCAAAGAAACCAAGTACTGGAGGGAGCTTGTCCACACAGAGCATCGCTGCGCGTGAGAGAAGAAGGAAGATAACCGAGAAGACACAGGATCTTGGAAAGCTTATTCCTGGCGGGCATAAGATGAACACTGCCGAAATGTTCCAAGCTGCTTCCAAGTATGTCAAGTTCTTGCAGGCTCAGATTGGAGTTCTTGAACTCATGGGGTCAACTCAGGTAAAATTCCATTCCATCTTTCAAATTTCCTGGCAGGTAGTGCAAATTCTCTGCATTTTTATAACCTATGTGTTAAACAAATGTTACAGGGAAACAAAGGAACAATGCCCACACAGGAACTCCAAACTCTCCTTATAACATCTCCAACAATTCAAGAGAAGTTGTACTCGGAAGAGAAATGCTTGGTTCCAAGAGATTTTGTCCAAACTATTGCTAACGATTGCCAAATCCAATCAAAACCCTTGATCATTGAGGAGATTGATCAGTTGCTGGGGGATCAATGCTTGGATAGTTAATGGCAGATGGCTCAGTCAAAAGGGTGCATTTTTTGTGTGCTTTTTGCTCATATCTAAGTAGAATCTGTTTATATTTTTTTATTCCAGCCCTAATTATCTTCAGTTTAGTTGCTAATTGTTAACTTTCCTTTTTGTAATGTTAGCAATAGGTGCTCACTGTGAATCTTCCTTTTAGTTTTAGTTCCTACTTTCAACAATTTCTTGTAAATTTCTTGTTTTCGTGAAATGGGTTGATTAATTTCCTCTATTTCAAGAGCTCTCCTTTGATCGATGTTGATGTTATGATTTGTCACAATTATAATTATAAATGCACAATTTGTTTTTTATATATATGGTAAAAATACATAAGTTGTGTATATGATATAAAAAAATGAAAATATAATAATTATTGAAAAAAATGTGTTAATAGTATTATATATTAAAAATGATAATGTCTCTAACACTCAATATCGGTTAATAAACGAGTTTCAATCATAATTATAATTATCTGATATAACTTTAAAAACAATTAAATTATCGAATTAACTTAGATTAATTCTTTTTATTAAAGCTATATTATTTTTAAAAAAGAAAAAAAACTATCAACCTTGCAGAGTTTACCAACTTGAAACTAGGTTTTCTAAATCAATGTAACAACTATACTTCCAATAAACAGTCTCAAAGCCTCAATGATTCATGTATAATTAAGAATTATATTTTAATGATTTTTGTTCATAAATAAGCTAAGGTTAGAAAGAGAGTCTCTAAGAACTTGTTTAATATTGCGTTTCAAAAACTCTTTTGAAAAAAATTTAAAAAATATATTTTTATTTCTTACTTTAAATTAAATATGTTTGGTGTTTTAGATCATTTTCACATGCGCTAATATCAAAAATATTTTAAAATATATATATATATAAAGAAAAAAATACTTTCAAAAATAACTTCAATCACACTCTCTACAAGTATTAAAACAACCAATTGTGTTTCACTATAGAATATCATTTTTTAATTGAACTTGAAATTCAAGTAAGGTTAAAATCTATGAGCCAAAGTCTCCATGATTTATAATCAAGTATCACATTGTAAGAACTTTTGTTCATGAAAATGACCAAAATTCAGTTTATTTTTATTAGAAACACATTACTTGAGAGTTTTATAAAATTATTGGACCTTGTATCAAGATCTAAATTGTTTTTTTATACTATCATTTGAATATAAATTTTTAATCCATTAAAACTATATGTCTTAAAACTATGTCCAACTCTTAAATTTATTTGTATCAAGACTATAGAGTAATATATTACTTCACCTGAATCATTTAATGTTTTGAATTTCTGTTAAATATTTGGCCCAAAATAATTTAATGAGATACATTTGCCCTCTCCCTGGAATGGTAACCACCAAATTTGGCACTACAAATTCAAATAATAAACCTACTAAAACTTCCACATGGAAAATGCATGAAAACCGCTTGAAAATCTGGATATCTATCTGCCTCTCAGAGATTTCTGTCAACTTCTTTCATGGATTCTCCAAATGTTCTCCTTCTGTTGACAACATTATCACTCACAGTTTCTTCAGCAATCTCAGGATCAGTAGTGGAGGACCTTGCAAACCTGCAACCCCCGTCAGATTTCAACACCACGATCATGAAAAATTGTCAACACAACCCTTCTCTTAGATACTGCAACTCCTCTTCTGTGGACCTGAAAGAGATCTTCAAGTTCACCATTGTTGCAAGCCATCTTTGCAATGAATCGAAGAATCCAAATTGTGTCCATTCTTTCGACAAAATAGACCTGCGAAACCGGCCGAAGATTGCACCACTCTACTTGTCATACAGTTTCTTTTGGAAATATTGCCCTTCAACCATTTTCTCCATTGATCTGTCAAATACTTCTCTTAAGGGTAGTTTTCCTACGGAGGTTCTATGTTGTGCTCAAATCCAGGCTCTTGATTTGAGCCTTAATGGCCTTGCCGGTGAATTCCCAATCGAGAGCTTCTCTCCTCTCACTAACCTTACATCTCTCAACCTGTCATATAATTATTTTTCAGAGAGTAAAATCTCAGATTCTCGGTTTTTCAAAAGGTTTAATGCTTCAAGTTTTATTCATTCTGGTATCCTTCCAAGTCACAGGAACTTCACAATCAAGGCCATATTTGTACTGGTTGGATTTCCAATCTCTGTGATTTTCATGGTGGTTTGCTTTGGATGGCTGTGTTTTCAAAGGCCGGATTTCTTACCAAGAATGTTTCAAAGAGAGCACAAGTTTACACCATCAATGCTAAGGGCAGCAACCAATGGCTTTTCAAGAAAAAATCAGATAGTTAGAAGTGAAGGAGTAGAAATTTATAAGGGAACTTTGCGGGACGGTACTGAAGTCAGGATTGAAATTTACAGGGATTGCATTTCAAGGGAGAAACGCCAGGAATTTGTAGAGGAATGCAAGGTTCTTGTTGAACTACGCCACAAGAACTTGGTTCAAGTATTAGGTTGGTGCAGTAACAGAAATAAGAGAGCTATTGTTACAGAATGGACAGATGGAGAGACTATTGAGATGTGGCTATCAGATTCAGCTCCTCCATGGAAACTAAGGTTGAAAATACTATCTGGAGTGGTGGCCGGCATGCTATATTTGCAGGAAAATTGGCCTGAAGTGGTGTCTGATATCAGGATAGACAGCGTTTTGCTCACGGACAATCATGAGCCACTCCTTTCACGGTTTCAGGTTGGAGATCGATACAGAAACAGCAAAAGTATGTGCTCTCCTGTTCATAGCTATCCCTTATTTATCTTCTTTGTGTGTGGTTTGCTTGACTGGTTTCTAATTTTCTTGGTATTTCAGAAATTTACTGGTTTGGGATATTTCTGCTAGAGATTATAACAAATAGGAGGTCACAGGAATTTGAGAGAGGTGAGGCTGGATTTATTGAGCATGTCAGAGAGAATTATCCTGAAAACTTGCACGAAGTGGTCGATGCAAGAATGAAATTGCCAGAAGATATATTTGATCAAGCTAAACATGGAATAGAACTGGGATTGATGTGCACTGACCAATCAATCAGCAAACATCCAGGCCTGGATCAGATATCCCATATGATAAACAAAGTCTACGAGTCTTGCCTGGAATTAGGAGCCCAGAACCATAAAAGATCTCATGGAGATGGAGGTAAAGGACACAAACATCTTCAATGAAGATGAGCTGATAACATTTTGGATCTTACTAGTTTCAATTATTTTACAGATTCTATAAGCAGCATCATTTGCAGTGACTATGTGTTAGAACTTAAGTTTATCGTATATATTCTTTCTAAGCAGATGCATATGCTACTGTATTTGAATGATTATACATGGAAGATTCTACCTCAGCTCTCGAACCATTACAAGATTAGGCATCTTTTCTTTTGTTTGATGAAAATTTTCCATGGGAAAAACAAGATGATCAAAGTAAGCACCAGAAAACCAGACCTAAAAGATCTGAAACTGGTGATACAGTCATACAACATTACAAGTTATTGTGTCACACAACCGTTTGATATCACCCCTAGGAAGACTGACAAACATGCAGTAAATAAATGGCTACTGGCTGTTCAAACTCAAGATTTCTATTCGATCATCATTAGTTTTCATCTTATCTTTATCTAAGACCTAGGAGACTAATAGCCGGAGGCGACAAATCTACTAGCGAGGTTTACATGGGCTCGGCAAGTTTACATGGAAAACCAATGACCTGGAGCTTGATCCGAGATGAGGTTCAAAAGAACCTATAAAGGATATTGATTTGGCAAAATATAATTGATCGGCCAAACTAGATCAACTTCAATGAACTTTAAAAAAAAAAACATTTTGACAAAAATATTGATCCAAGCTGACTCCATGACCCGTGGATTAACATTGCGACCTAGTGAGCCATACCCTTTTCTGAATTAGTTCCCTGAACTAGATCTTTGCAAGTATACACAGGGCAATTCTAGTCCTCCTGTTTCCTATTGTCAGCTATGAACTCTATACAAATAACCAACAAAGATAAAATAGAAAACTCACCCCCCATCTGGTCAGTAAAGCCTGTTATTTCTAAAATCTTATAAGTTATTTGAAAGTTTGTCATAATTTTCTTAGCAAAATGCATCCACAAGGTAGTATAATTTATTTTGAACCCGCACAGAAATTTAGTCCCTCGATACCGTATAAACATAGATTATCTCGGGGAGAAAAGCCATAGAATTGAAGAAAATATCATAATCATTCCTTGTGGTGGCACAAATGTATACTGTAACTATTTTGGGTATTGAAAATATTAAATTTTAAGGGTAAAATCAACTTTAAGAACTTGAAGTTCAAACAACATTGCGGCTAGGTCAGTTTCTTCGTACAAGCAAGTCATTGTTGGCTGCCGCAGAGAATCTCCAAGTGAGTTGTAGTATGTCTTTGTTACAAGAGGCTGGCTACCTCGTATTAGTCCGAAAGTTTAGCTTGTTATTCTTTAATTCATCATTCAATTTCCAGCAGCAATATCATTCAGATTCCAGAAAAGTTCATTATCATTTTCCAGCACCAGGTTCAATATCATTTTCCAGCAGCAGGCTTGTTACAAACCCTAAAAAGCTAAGCCGGTGATACATCATTCCATCTAGCAGTTGAAGGAACACAAAACTGGTGACATATCCAGTGCTCTGGATTACAAACATGTAGCGTACTCGAAAGTAACCAGGCTGTCTCAGATCACTGCTATTATACTCTTGAAGGTGACTTCCTCACTCAACCATGGTAGGAGTAAACTCTAGCATTGGTCAGCTCACCAAGCCAGAATCAAAGATAGCTATCAAAGCTCCTGTCTCCATCCCGTCGATTCATTAAGCAGGTTTTCACGCTGCAGTAGCACCCCCTAGACAAACTGAGATACAAGCAGTGAATAAATATTTGTCAGTTTATTTCACAGAGGTCAAAGTATACCAATTGATTTTGCGAGTTGAAAACAAAGATGAACTTTAATGCATGTCAAGACAATGATAACATTTAAGATACTGTAATTAAACTGATGAGAAGCAGTTGCTGACATCTTTTTAGGAGGACATCAAACTAGTTGAAAATGTAGAAAAAAGGAGTTCACCATCTAATCTCAAATGGTTAAGTCAAAGACATTTGTTTCTATAGTAATAATTACTTACCATTTGCAACAATTTAAAGCCCGAGAGACTATTTTCATTTGATTATCCCCGGTCGATTGGCTTGAACTTTGGATCTGGCCTTAGTGACTCTCTTTGGAATATCAGTTGTTAAAGCATACATCTTCACAGCAAATAGCTCCTTGGGAAGTCCCTTTTGTTCCTGATTAAGCCAGTGAAAGTAATCAAATGAACAACAGCAATGCAAAGTCTCTCTGGTATGCAGAGCAAGTGGAAAATTCACTCTCAACATCTCTATTTGGCCATCAGGATTTTTTATTTTATATTTAGCTAGGATCTCGTATAATGCTAACTGGGGGAGAAGAATTTGCTAGTCAGGTTACATGGCTTCAGGAGAGGGGGGGAGCTCTCAAACAAGAATCTGATTTTTTTTATTATTATTTTTCTTAAACTGAGGTTGGAAAATGCAACTCCAAACTCAAATTGGTAAATTACTCGGATTAAAAATAATAAAAAGAAATTTCAATTTTAGTAAATACAAGTACAGCAATAAAGTTCTGTATTAAGCATTGATTAAAAATCAGTTAGAAAAATGATGGTGCGGGCTGGTAGAGGACAGCTAGCCAGAAATACATGCTGACCCATACTGTCAGGTCCAAAAATTGGCTGCCAAATTGCAGTTCTGCACTGGGCATTTCTAGTGCAATTTCTGATCATCAATCCACTATTATCCGTTGGAGTGCAACTAAATGCATTGCATCATTACTGGCTTGTGCCCCAATTTAAAGTTTACGAGCTATTTCCCCACCTAACAACAAGAAACTTCATTTGTGGTGCGGGGATGCAAATAACCTGCTTTATCAAACTAACTTCAAATGCAAATGCAAATTCAGCTCTAAGAGACCCTTTGGGAACAGATTCTCACATTGCTACATTTTTGCAATGAAGCCGAATTGAGTAGGAAGACTAGACAATATTGATAGAAAGCTATAAGGTGAACTAGTACAAGCACCTTTAGTTATCTATTTCAAGTTAAAATGCATAGGAGCTAACCCTTGATTTGTAGAGATGCAATCCACACCGACTAAAGAGCCCCTTGAAGTATGAATCAGACCTAGTGATACTTCGATCTTCTTTGTCCAACACAAATCCTGAAAACATGCAGTTTGAGTTCAGAAGTTAATAACATCAGATCCTTGCAGTGACTATAACTAGACTTTTCCATATGGACATCAAGTACTACTTCGACGATTTCAGAATCGTCTTAAATGGAAAATGGGCCGATGCATTTTTTCACTATGAGATAGAAGGAAGCAAAGTACCACTTCTTGCAAGATTCTCCTTCAGGACAAAAAATCCACCAGGTTTGAGGCCAATCTGCAATCAGCATGAAAATTAAAGAAAAGACAGTACATAATATGGAAATCTTAACTCTCACCCCCAAAAATGAAACCCAGCCACCTAGATAGTGCAATTCAAGAACATTATTTATTTGTTAAAGTTACTCATAAGCAATTAGACTTTTAACTTCAAAATTTTCTTTTTATTTAATGATAGGTGTAAATCTTACTGGTTTTTTTTTATAGTAAATGTTATAATTTTCTTGCAAAAAATGGCAACTACACAATTGGTAAAATACAAAATGAACACTTGAAATGAAATGTAAATGTAGTCTTTAATTAGCACACAAGGACAAGTCATATTATTTCAACAAAGCAAAGAAAAAATTGAGAAAATATCATAATCATTCCTTGCAGCTGAATAAATGTACACTATAACTGTTATGGTATTTAAAATATTAAACTCAAGGTCAAAGTTGATTTACCTTAGCCCTATTGAAAAATGACACAAAGTCATCATCTGTGAGATGCCCAATACACCACTGAACCCAGATAACATCATATCTTCCTACATCTGGTGTAAATTCCTAAAGGCAATGGCAAGTAAACTTCATTTACTGGAGAAAAAGGCAAAAGCAATGAAAAAAATAGTGAAAGGTAAGCTGGGCTATAACTATAAATTAACAATGCACATAAAATCCCAACCTTTTAAATGCACTTTATGAATGTAGTGTAACAGAAAAATCCATTCAATGTATAATATACTGTAGGACTGAAATAAATTTGGAAAAATTATATATTGAAAAGAAAATAAGTGATTCATTGCGACTCCACAAACTAAATCATACCGATTCCAATTTCATCCTAGAGCAAATAAAGTTTTCAAATCAATCTAAAAGTGTGTTACCTGAAGTGGGACACAATAAAAATTAGTGGCCTTGTGCTTATCTGATGCCATATGATTTTCCTGGAGCAAGTTTTCACGGGCAGCATCAAGGAAATGTGACACTGGCTCAAGAAGATCAACCTGGAAATAGAATGAAAAGATTAATGAGCTGCATCAGAATTTTATATTTGTAGAAAGGCATAAACAGCTCATAGCTCATACATCTAGGAATATACAGGGACATAAGGATCAATGGTCTTACCTCATTGAAATACCTTATGAGAAGATTCTTAGTGATTCTCCCAATACCAGAACCACAATCTGCAGAGTTTCAATTTTAGAGAACTGACAAGCAATGTGCATGGCCAGTAATTAAGCTGACTAAAATTCAAGATCTTGAAATAGTAGTTAATAAGTTTTAAAGAATTAAATGATATCAGACACAATAGAATCCTAGGACGAAGATGCAGCTTCAAAATGTTATTATATGAGTACAGAGACTGCTGTTTTCCTAGCGTGCCAACACATAGTAGCATCAATATTCAGTGACAATTGCTATCATAACGATACCATTATAAATGCCAAAAGTGATACATGAGCTTCAATAGCATCTAGAAACAATTCTTGCTCGAAATTAGTCATAATTCTGTAGCCCACCAACTAATCTAAACGCTCTATACACTTCTTTCTTGTATATGAAACTTGCCCAAATGCTAAATGTAAATAGACAGCCTTGTAAGCAAAATTCAGCTTCACCCACCTAAATAAAAACTAGAATCATTAAAAATATGTGTTTCGCATATAAAGCATGTACCCATCACCAAACGACAGTGAAAAAAACTCCAAAGCTTGCTTCTTTAAATTCAATACTCGGCAGCACGGTGAAAAAGAATACCAAGAGCAACAAGATGCCTGTCAATTCCACCGTCAACAAACAGTTCAGCTAAAAGGGTCTGTAGAAACCCTTCACTTCCCTTGACATCAGCATCATTCACGTGCCCATATCCACCTAACACTCCATTCACTGATGCCTCCACACCCTTCAAACCAAACCACAAAAAGAACAAAATTTTATTAATAAAAAACAAAAATACATTTTAATATCTGCATCAAACTTCCATTTTTTTAAATGGGTCCTCAAAAATACACACATATTTAAAAAAAAAAAATTATAGTACCCTCATCAATCTTTCAGCTTTCTCGATTGGGTTCTCAAAAAACACAAACAAACAAACTTACTTCCCAATAAGCAACACCATCACGGTACCATTGAGTCTTCTTGTTATTGTCTCCAGTGTGTTCTAACCACATTTCATCTGGGCTTTTGAATTCACGTCCATCGGAATCTGTGCCGGCAGCTTCCATTGTAGACTGTATGGCTGCTGTTGTGTAGTGCCTGTGGAATCTTGTAGGATGGCAGTAAGTTGTAGTTTGGAGGGAAAGATGGGATTTTTTGTAGGGCTTTTGGGTATGGCATAAAGGTCGAAATCTATATGGATTAGTGTTAACTAGGTCCATTTTTTTATTCAATCCATGACTTTAACTACGGAATAAGAGTCATTAACAATAGTATTTGGTATGCCGTTTTGGAGTCCTTATAGTTTTCGTAACTTCTTACTTTAGCTATCAAAGGTTTGAGAGTCCTTGGATTTTCTCTAGTGAAAAGGTATATTCTAGGAGAATCAATAAATTTTGTTTCGTAAACCAAAACATTAATTCCTTTACTAGGTTTAGGTATTCATCAATTTTATATTTCCTTCAATCTTTGATGCTATTCTCATTATTTTATGCAATAAAGCAAAGTATCTTGAAGAAGGTTTGATGTGATTGGAGAAAAAGTGTGATGACTTTAGATGTAAGGACCAATTGAAAATTCTCTGTGTGCAAGGATGGAAACTCATAGTGTAAATTTCCCTATGACAAAATTGAGATTCTCACCCTCCATAGGCATTAAAATGAGGTTGTTTGGTATTGTGATTTTATTTGTGTTTTATTGTATTTTAAAAAAATATTAAATTAATATTTATTTTTAGTTTTTTTTATAGTTTTGATCAAAGTTGTCAGTTTCATTCTGTTTTAGCCGAAACATTTCATATCAGTTAAAAAAAAACTAGACAAAATAACGTTGTTTTTATCTCGGTTTAAATTCCGGCCCGTTCTGGATTTTTCGGTCAAATACCGGCCAAAACGTTCCGGTTTCATTCTGCCCTGGCCAAATATTATTTTTTTAAAATAATAAATAATTTTACAATAGCAATCATATCTCTTAATCCGACCGTTAGATTGAGATAAAATTTAACGAGGAATCTCTTAATATATTTATATATATTATACTAAAATTTAAAAACAATTAAAAAATATAATGATTTTAATAATAGTATACTCATGATAGTATACATGTTCGGAAGGTATTGGAAAGCTCGAAGTTGAAGAAATTCCTGTTTCCAAAGTCTCCATCGTTGCTTATAAATAATCAATCATCCAAGCAAACATTCTCCTCCTTCAGCCAACACTCACTGCCAGCTGCATTTGCAACGTACAAATATTGTGTTGATAGCAATTGCTTAGAAAGCAACAAAACCATGAACACCCTCTTCTCAGTGATCTTCCTCCTCTCCTTTCTCCTCTGCCCTACCAACATAAACGAGGCAGCTGTTCCATGCAGCACTGCTTCCTGTGTGGGGTTTGCAACTGGCAAAGATCTTAAGCCAACTCCTGCTTGCTGCACCAGGCTGCGTAAGTATATTACTGTCACCTTATAGGCTCCATTGATTCTCCTCACAGCTTGTGCATCCACTGATAACTAGCAAATGATCATTTGGGCCATAGTGATTTGCCTATGCTTAGATTTTGGTTTTGAAGGATTTAATAAATTTTGGTTTTGCAGGATTCACTGGATTTCTTACAGTGGATCGAGGTTGAGCAGTGGCTGAGGGGTTTCTAGGAGAGTAGAAATTTACTGCTAGTTGAACGGACATTTTAAGGCAATGCTTGTGGTCTATATCCAGACCCTACTCTCTACCTTAATAATCATGTGATTTGATACTATAACAGGTTGGCTTTTTAGATTCAGATTCCATCTTTTTCATTTCTTCTTCTGCCTCCTATGATCTTGTTATGTGCCGAACTTCAGATCTTGACATATTGCAAGGCATCCATTCCGGTGTTGTGCTGTGATATAACTAGATCAAACTAAAAATATACAGGGTAGCCTGCTACATTTGTTAGCATTTTGTTGCAGTTCCATTCTGCTCTCCAAATCCAGCTATCAGCCATAACCTAACGACCAAGCCCACCAACTGCCACGATTGTCCATTTACAACTGCCATCAAGGCACTCGTAACAAAAGGAGCTCTAACATGCCCTTATGGGAGCATCAAAAGAAATGCTGACATGTGCAGTCCTGAACACAACTCAATAGCTTCGAATCCCATAATGATGTTTGGAACATACGAGAGAAAAATTAAGTTACAGATAAGGAGCCAAGAAATCAAATAAGAAATTGTTCTCATACTTTGGTGCCTGGGGTAGCATGTTGTTCACGATGAGGATTTACATGTTTTGCATCAGGAGAACAGAGGGAAATGGATGGATCACTCAGTCAAATCAATTTATGATCAACGAATTAGGACAGATACGAGTTGCATGGTAAAAAAAATGTGACTTCAATTCAGTACTGTAAACAATTACCAAGGGATTTCCTGGCCATCCCAGGCGAAAAACTTGCCGTTATCATGGCTCTTTGCATTATTAATGATCCTTAAGAGCTTCTGCACTGAAAACTCTTTGGTGAAAAGCTTGCCTTCGGGGACATTTCTCTGAAATGGCTTAGAAAGGTCTGTGTCCACCGTGCCTGGGTGCAAAAGGATGCATATTATTGGATCCCTTCTTCGTGTGAACTCCACAGACACATTTTTTGTCACTGCTATCATCAGCCAACAGAAGTGTTATCACAAGAGAAATTCAAATAATGAGAGCTTTAAGGTGTATCTTTTAGCATGGATGAAACAATAACAAAAGCCAACAGAGACATATTACCACCCAAAACAGATTTATGCACACCAAAGATACCATGCTTCCACGCCCTAGTAACACTCATTCACTTTTGTGAATCTGCATATTCTTAAGGGACTGCCGATCAAAGTCATTCTATGACATGAATTAACTGAGTTATATTTATCAGAGGAAAGTGAAGACTGGAAAGAGTAATGATTTATTTATTGTTTTATGGTTTTTAAGGTGGAATGGACATGATGAAGGAGGTGGCATCCAGCAAGGTTTCACAATATTTGAAAGAAGAGCACAGAAAGCATAAAGCAGATGACATCCAGCAAAGTTTCACGAAAGTAACTTCCATGCTGGGAATCTTTTAGAATATTTCTCAAAGACCATAGAAATTTGCTTCACAAAGTAATTATTTCTTCACTAGTATTTCCTGCCTGAAAAAGACCTAGCTGGAAAACTTCTGGATGTGTTTCAAGAAACCAAGCATGTCCTTTGCATATACCATCTGGAGCCTGTGCATTGGATGGTCCAAACAAAGAAAAATGGCATACCCCACATGCATGAATAGTCTCAGATCTTAGGCAACGGTACCCTTGACAGATTCCTTGCCAAGTTGCACTCAAAAGAGTGTTGAAAGCTGACGTATAAAATGTTGCAGAGGTGAAAATAAACAAAAGCCAACATAGATGCCCTTCACTAAGGTAATCATGATTCTTCTTGTCATCTCTAATTGTGGTACTAGAAAATAAGACAGGTAGGAGCTCAAGCCAAGTTGTGAATCACATTCACATAAAATACGTTCAGGGTCTGAAAGGACTAACCATGCAGTAATGCAACGTTTCATTGCTTGTGGAAATGATTAAGGAACAGTTAAAGTTGATAAATTGAAGACATGAATCAAGAAATTCATGCCATGGGAACTTTTCAGGAAAAAAAAAATCATACACTGATTTAGAGCAGCTTTTGAAGATCGATATGAATGCCAACCACCTAGATGATTATCTCCAATTGATCCAACTCTGGCACTTAAATTGGCCACCACTGCAACATCCCTTTCAGTTCCAAAGCCTCCTCCAGCCTTCAGAAGAGGCCACATGTGCTGCAAACAGTAAACAACAGTATTTAGCTCCAAATGAATCACTACCCCCTTAGAAGAAACAAATAGGAAATAGAGAAACCCCTAGTGCAACAACTTTATTGTTGCCTGATAATACCAATATCATCACTTCAAGGTTAACTACTAAGGAGTTTTTGTGCCTGTAATAATTATTCTTTCAAACTAATAACAATTACTACTAGTTATAAACAGCGTTAGAGAATCAGATGCTTGTGTTTGTTTTCCTTTATAGTGCTAGATTCGTGCATTCATCCAAGGACCAATTTAACTGAACAATTCGTTTCTCTCATGAAAGAAAGGTTAAAAGTGATTCTTCCTGAATTTGGCTTTGTGTATTGAAAGAAAAAAACTATCGACAGCAAGACTGGTTTTAGTACTTCAATACATTTGATATTTCAGCATTCATAAAATGCTGATCTTAACCCAAAAACAGTTGCAACAAAATGAATGCAGAACTAGGTTCTTCCGAAGACATTTCACAGAAAAAGAATTATCAGTCATTAACTAAAAACAGCATTCCCCATACCTTGATCGCTAGAATAGGACCCACAGCATTGACCTCATAAGACAGCATTAAGGATGACCTCTCTACTTTGCTCAATGTAGTTTCTGCACTGGAAACAAAAGAAATCAATTCTTTTTCCTACCTAGGTACAGTGGCGAAAGAAGCCTAGCTTCCTGTTAGCTACTATATAATACATTGCAGATGTGAAAGTCTACTGCTCAACTTATATTCCTACCTGGTTGCAACACATTTGGTATTGATAGGATTCCTGATGCATTAATCAGAAGGTTCAGAGAGCCATATTTTTCCCTTATGAACTTTGCAGATGCCTGAAATATGACATCATATCAGGAAATTACAAGCTATAAAAAAAATAACAGTTGCACTTTCCTTCAGCATGTTGGCTGTTGGCAGTTAATCAGAATACACAAGTGTTAATACACCAGATCATTTCTGTGAAAATGCTGAAGGAAATTCAGAAAAAATTCCAATCTCACTAGAGCCATTCCAACCTCAAGCATTTTTGAAAGTTTAAAATAATGATATGGTCATCCCGAAGAATTTCATAAGGCAAGAAGCGGGAAAAACTGGGACAGCTGAGTTCAAATGATGACTCAAAAGAAAAGGCAGAGGTAAACTTGTCTTCTGGTCTGAACAGAGGCAGGAGATATCAACCAAAAAATGAGCACTAACCTCGATAGTACTTTCAATGGTCAGGTCTAATGGCACAATGTTAAGGCGCTCAGCAAACTTATCTTTCAAATCAACAAGTCCTGTAGCTCTATCAGGATTTCGGCAAGTAGCAACAACGTGTCCCTTGTCATTTTTTTCCAGAAGTTGTTTAACCTACAGCAGGCAGTAAACAGGTCAAGTTTTGTTTACAAAATGGTTAGATGCGTTGCATCAATAAAATTAAAAAATAATAAAAATGTAAATTAATCGAACAAAACATAAGAGCTTTTTGTCATTTCCTTTCCCCAAAAGTCAGTTGGCATCAAGAATAGTACTTGATCAACTTATTACAGAGTAACTTCTACCTCGGAAGAAAAATGAGAATAATTATGTTCTTCAATAAAGTCTACAATTCATATCCAACGGGTTTCCAATAAGAAAACAGTCATAACAACCACACGATAAGCTAATCGAATTGGTCCAACAGGTTTTGAACAAAACAATGCCACTAACTACATCTGAAAAGGCGATGAAAACTGACGTAGAAAATGATTTGGCCTCCTTATAATACTCCAAGGATGAATTAATCCACAAAATTCCTCTTCTGTAAACAAAATCTAAAAAAAAAAGGAAGGCCCTTTTATTGATTATCAAGGAAATGGCCCGCATTTCCAATGCCAGATGGAAAATTAAATAAATAAATAAACTACCAGACAAACCAGCAGCTCTATTCCTCAAAACCATGACAAAACAATAGAGAGAAACATTAGCAACCAATGTGATAGGTCTCAATCAATGGACTTAATTATGCACGCAGTTAATTTGACTATGCTAATCAAGAAATCTAAGCTCGATTATCAGAAACCAAATGCCAATCGTTTAGCTTACAATTCTTCTCCAAATATTTCTGTACAAAAAAACCAGCCCATTTTTAGCAAATGCAACGAAACGAAAGGCAAAAAAAAAATCGAAACAATCAAAAGACAAGAACTTTGCATAAAACACCTAAAGTAAAACCAAGAAAAGCTTACAAATTCAAGGCCAATTCCTCTAGAAGCTCCTTGAACCATGGAGACCCCACCTTCCCATTTGAGAGAAGAAGATGCAGAACAAGCCCTTCTTACTGATCTGAAAGCCGATGGTGTGGCCATGAATGCATGGGACGTTGGAAGCCAAAGCTTCATTCTTTTCTCATTTGTTTACTTGAGTTTTACAAGTAGAAACAGACAGCTTTAGAATAGGAATTAAACTTCAATTGAGTCCCTAACTTATATTTTTATCCTTAATTGAGTACTAAGATAAAAATATGTTATCAATGGAGTCCTTACATCAATATTTTGTTGATATCCTCTTGCATATTTTATGCTATAAAACATGTTTTGAAGAATTTTGGTGAAATATTTTTATTAGAAAATGATGAAAGGACTCAATTGAGAAATTAGAAGACAACTGTTGCCTAATTGATGAAATATTACATCTTGGAACCCAATTTAGAATCTTTATGATACATTAGGAACTGATTTGAAATTCCCCCTTACATGGGTAGGTGAATATTTAATTATGAGGAAGTTAAATAGCCTCCTTTGCCTTTGATAATATCTTAAAAGCACAAAATGAAAAGATTGCAGACTCATAGCCCAGTAGAAATATAGCCCAATAGTGTTTCACCTATAATGGGCTTAACAGACCCTAAGTAATTTTCAAATAAAAATAAAAAGCTTGAAAAAGAAAACTACATTACAAATATATTAACTTGAGATTTTAATAAATGAATTATAACCACAAGTGGTTTGCTTGATGGTCAAGACTCCACTTAAGTTTATATTATTTTACCTCAAATATCTATGATATTTATTTATTTATTTAAAGAAAATAATTAATTTTTATTTTACTTTATGATTAACTGGTATATGAATCAGAGGTGCCAATAGAATCAAATTTATGGTCAACAAATAATAGAATTTATCCCATTATATATTATGATGGATTTGAATGCATTAATTATTTTGTCCCACTACACTGTAATAGAGAGAGAGGAAAGGTACTACTTGATATGATCAGAAACTTAATTTTGGAGGTATTTTTATATACCAAAATTGATTGATTAATTTTTTTGCTAAAAAAGCAATTATTAATTTATTGTGCTTAACTCTGTTCAGATGATCAACATTTTTTTTTCTATTATGGCCAAAATGAAGTTCATTGTGTATGCTTTGCATCATTCGTGACATGATAGTAAAGAGATTACGGTTTATACGACAAATTTCAAGTTCGAGTGGGCATGCACTCCTTGTAAGAAACCTGAGATAATCAAGATTTTACTCGCTTACCTAAGCCCATAAAGTACGTTTTTCGTGAAGTAGAGCTTTCTTACATCCAAAAGAATATTATTCATGACTTGAATTTTTTTTAAAAAAAAAATGTGTAAACAAGATAGAGACACTCGCGTATAGATTATTTGCTTTAGATCACTTGAAATTAATAGAAAAAAAGGACTTAATTTTACATATACTATTATCTTTAAAACTAAAAAATAAATAAACCAAACTCATATTAATTTGATATATCAACATAAAACTCAATCAATTTAAAGCAATCTACATCAATCCAATTTAAAAAAAAAACAAATTGACTTGGTTTGATTTAGTAAAAAATTCAGGTAGATCTAGGATAAAACCTTATCAAAACATAGCCCTCAATCTATTGTTTATATATATATATATATATATATATATATATATATATATATATATATATATATATATAATCATTCAAAATCATGTAGTGTTGATACTGTTTTAAAAATAAATTTTGAGGTACCAAGTTGAATTTTATAAAAATATAATTGACTCAAGAAAAAATAAGAAGCAAAACATAAAGATAAGGAATGACAATAATAAAACTCAAGATCTCATCAAGGGATATTAAAACTAAATATATAAACATCTTGGTCCATTTAGATTATTAATTATAGGTGGATGAAGTCATCATCATATATTAATATATAGGACAACTTGAAAGGACTCAAGAATATTCTCTTTTATCAAATATTTATTTCTTAATTCCCCTACTGAGATCATGATAGGGATACTTAATAATCTATCATGTTACTCAGATTCTTTTATTGCCCAGTCATGACAATTGAGATTTTGTTTCTTCCACATTTATTTTAATAATTACTCTTTTTTTAGATGCAGGAAAAATCAATTTCTGGGAAGGGAATTTATTGGGTGTAGATATTTTTACAAGGAATACACACCATGACTCAAATTTGATATTTGTTATGCAGATCGCAAATCTTTTATCATTACATCACATTCCTTAGAGACTTTAATAATTACTCGATCCTTGAAGAATAAAATATACAAAATTCTTAAGCAATCTAAATAATTGAAGAGAAAAATATAAATATAAAAAAGACCTGGGTTTCATAACGAATGTCTCTAATACCTAATTAAGTGAACTAAACACAAAAATAATATGTCTTATTTTAATATTTGTTTTTTTATTAGAGTTGTCCAATTTAATTCTCGTCTATTTTCTCTTTTTAGAAAATAAAAAAATTAGTATTAATCAGATTTTAGATAAATCAATCCCCAAAGTCATCCCATCACATCAAAGAGGGTCATGAAAGGTGCTTTCATGGAGCGTGCATCAGAGTTGAAACCTAAGAGGAAATCCTGGTGAAGATAGATAGATAGATAGCATTGTAATTATGATTAAAACTTTGACCAAAAACATGGTTATGGTCAAAGTCTCGAGATAAGAAGATTAAAAGCACGCACGCACAGAGATTCACAACCAAACTTTTCAAAAGAACAAGGAATTGTCTGCGAGTAATCAATGAACTCCATCTCCTCCTCCTTCCTTTTCAAAATCATGATCACAGGAGTCCCAATTGCCCCTAATTTCCCTTCAAATGCGTAATCACATTCACCCCCAACCCCGATCACAGAGAGAGAGAGAGAAAGGAGCCATTCCATGGAACTTTACACTGTTCTTTTCTCCATTGAAGTGACTTCGTTTGAAAGAAACTCCATTAAAGGTGATGGATTTGACAGAACTTGGTTCACTGTTTGGCATTTGGTGATCAAATGGGTAAAGCTGGTTGCTTCCATGATTGATGCTGCTGGCTTCCCAATGCAGCAATGGCTCCATAGTTACAGACAATTTTACGAGATTCTCTTGACAAATTTATACTGAATTATGATTATTAAAATTGTGTAAATTCTCTTCAACTTATAAGATTTACAATATTGATGATCATATATAATAGTACGACGACCATGATGATATTCTCGTAATATTATATATGATCATAATTTTATTTATAATAATTATTTTATTGTGTTTTTTTAGATTAAATTACATAATTTTAAATAATTTTATTTTTAGATTTGAATAAAATAAATTGGGTTAATATATTTAGTTATATATATACACGTAAATCGTATAATCTAAAAATAGCATGCCGAAACAATTTAAAATTGAAACATTCTGTTCCAATAAAAAAAAACAAAGTACCAATCGAAACGGGATTGACAAACTTAATTTAGATAAATTTATTTTAACATCATCTCTTTATTTATAATCTGAAAATCAACCTCAAACACTTTCAATTAAACTTTTCATTGATTACTGAATTATATCACACCAATTTAAAAAGAACAAATGAATGATTAATTAAAAAATACTATAATAATAATTGTTTTATATTTTTAATATTAACCTACTAAAATAATATAAAAATATATAAAAAGTAATTTGATATAAAAATAAAGTTTTTTAAAACCTGTAAACATGCCGGGCCATGCTACATGGAAATACAGGGATCTGAGAGCCGAAAGTTTTGTCATCTCATCTCATGAACCTCATTGTTTCAAACTAGGGTTCTAGCTAGGGTTCTAGCCAGAGGAATGATAGGGTTCAATGTTCATGAAGCCATGGAAAAGACACCCACTCGATCCTCCTCGAGCACCACTGCACCAGGCAGCCTCGTTAATTAATGTTAAAAATGGTAAATTAATTATATCATCTTAAAATAAAATAAAATCTTTAATGAAATTTCAGAATATAATTTGTATTATTTTTTAATATTTTTTTAAATATAGTTGGTTAGGTTTGAAACTTGCATAAATTTATATTATTTTATGCTTGTTTTTTATTAAATAAAATAAAAATAATAAAATTCATAAGTACAATCATCGCAGCAACTGTACTATAATGAAATTCACAAGAACTTTTGCTGTTGTTCGATAAACAATTCTTCGATAAATATTATGGTGATGGTTATTTTTTACAATAAAATAATATATATTATTTATTTTTTACGTCCATCCCTTAAAACAAATAAAAAAATCTAAAAAAACAATTTTAAAATACAAAAACAAAATTATCTCAAAAGCCAAACCAGATTCAACGCTACGGTGGATGGATAAAAGAAAAAGAAAGCTGAGGAGCCCAATGCATTCATGATCTCTCTCTCTCAGCACACATCCCTAGAGATCAAGACTGAAAATAAAATCTATCTTTTTTTTCTAGATTTTTTTTTTTTGATAGGTAGAGTTGTGGTTGTATTTGAAAGTATTTTTTGTTTAAAAATCTATCAAAATAATATTTTTTTTAAAAAAAATATTTTTTACATTAATATTTTAAAATGATCTAAAAACATCAAAAAAAATTATTTATAATAAAAAAATCAAAATTTGGCCAAACGGCGATTCAACCGCTTAGCCAAACAGACACTTAATACTAGTGATTATTTATAAATTTATTTTTAATTTAAATAAATCAATATAATCAAAGGATATCTAAAAATAATAATTTAAAATTAATACAATAATCTTGAAAAAGAAAAAAACATAAACACATCCCTAAAACAAACTAATACTATAATGTAGTTATAACTCAATAATAAATAAAACATTAAGTCAATATGACATGCTGATTGTTTTTGTAGTTTAAATGGCGTTTAGATAGACTCGATATGAAGAGAATAAGAAATTAACATTTCTTATTCTTATTTTAAAATGCTAATATAAAAAATAAAATAATTTTAATTTATTCTCAATTAAAACATATTTCACAGCAGAATCTCAAACAAAAACTGGGTATATAGTATGTACTCTTGTCATCATCTCCAATTTCATTCCCCGTGAATGCAATAAAAGCATATATATATATATATATATATAAAGAATGGCAGCATGATGAATAATTTTTTCCACTTGAAAAGATGGAAGGGGAAGTCCCATCGTGTATCAATCTCTTCACTGAGCTTTCGAGTCATGTCTGATGTATCTACTTGTTCTAACTGTTCAAACCTTCTGTTCCACAGCTTTCTGTCCCATCCACCAAAATTCCAAAAGGAATGTGGGGCTCATTAGGTCTGCTCCCAATCACCCAGCACTGACTTTTCACTCTTCCTTCTCCGGCCATTTTCCCTGACTGTTTCGGTAAATAACAGGAAAAACCATGCTCGATCCTCCTCCCATGGGAGCTTCAAAGCTGGAAGACAGCCTATTTTTCGATGGGAAGTAGTGGATTTGCTGTTGTTTTTCGATCACTGTCTTGTCATAAACCCGGCCTCCCTGCTTGTCCGAATGAAGTGTTTGTGTCCTCGGACCAATCGAAGATACTGAATATTGGATCCGAGGCCTTGCTCTCTTCCTGCTCCTCTCCATTGAAATCTTGTGTAAACAGCAGGTCAAGAGGGTCAGCATCTATTTCTCCCAGTTCAGCAAACAAGTCTTCATCAGACTGACCAGCTGGAATTGATGGCGGCCTGTAACGGTGAGAAAACCCTTCAGTACTGCTGATGAATTCATCGTCTTCCATCTCCATTTGCTTCTCGATTTCATCAAACTCCTCTTTGACATATGCACTTGCCGATGAGCTGCCGCCACCAATATCGGCCGGAGACAATGTATCATTGCTACCCTCCTTCTGATCTTCCATTGTGTTTGCTGTGGAGCCCTTTGGAGCTGCACTGTTCTTTGTTGGCTGAGACCTCGTCGAGCCAGCAAGTGCATTTCTCTGAGTTGGCCATGGATGGTTGTGCTCGGAAGTGTAGGTGATGACCAACATTTTAGGATCATTCCGGCTCCGCTCCACTTGCTTCCTGGCTGAGCAACCCTTGGAGCTGCTGCATCTATAGTAACCCCTGGATGCGAGTTAAGACAATATGTTAATTTTAACATTCTAGTGCACTTTTTTTAACCAAATTAACATTTCCAGGCCACTTTCACATTAATCATTACTGAAAGCAAATCTTATAAGTTCAAACTCAGAAAACTGATCAGAAAGATGACAAGATATATCGAAAACCACAAATAGTTCACAGCAATATTAGTTAGTCATTGTAACCCCATACCAATTAAGAAACACAGGAATGATTTGGATTCACTTCCTGCCAATCATTTGAGCATGCAAGTTGGGAACTCTTTGAAGCTGTTGAGCTCAAAGAACAATAGTGCATACACTTTCATCCAAACTGTAAATTACGACCAGTGAATGTTTAAAATGCTGTTTATGTACTAAATAGCAAACTGTTTGAGCTACCAGAACTTTTTCAGGACATTACTATGCAAAAATTTATTGCATTTCATGTGCAAAAGGGAAAAAAGAAGGAGAAGAAGAAAATAATAAACCAATTAAGAAACATTTTTCTTTTCCATGGAAAAGGGGAATCATAATTAAATTCAGCTGTTTGTTCTTAATTTGTAATCTTAGCAACTTTGATTACACACACACAGACAAGAAAAATAAAATTACTGACCTTGGATAAGGAGAGCCCTTGATGGGTTTTTGTCCATATTTTCTCCATGCCCACAAGTCAGATGGAACTACTTCTCCACTGGACCTGCTGTTGGCAGCTGCTGGTGCTGGAATACAAACCACCTTCTTCGCTTGACTCTTCCTGAAATAACAAAACAAAAATTAATCTTGGAATTTTGTGTTTTTCATTTCCAAAATCTAAGACTCAAGATAGAAGCATTTAATTAATGAAAATGATGGTGAAGAAGAAGCAACGAACAAAGAATAAAATATTTATCATACTATATTTGTACAAGAATATTGATTCAATTTCCATTTCGGGGCAGCAATGAATTCTTGAGCTTGAGCTATGAAGCTTGAAAGGGATGGTCTGTTCTCAAGGACAAGTATGCATCAATCAAAACACAGAGCTATATATCTTTTCAGGTGATCGCTCTGGGGAAAGGAAATTAAGAAATAAATAATAAATAAAGTTAATTGCTTGATCCGATAACTACTACCATGAAAGCTAAGTCTCCGTGAATGTTTTGATGACACCAGTTAGGCTACCTTTTCAGGCTACTTGATTAAATCCCATCAAAGATTTTATGTTCTGTTGTGTAATGTAGACAGTCATAGAACAATATCCCTTTTC
Source organism: Salix exigua (assembly GCA_032356905.1). NCBI lineage: Eukaryota > Viridiplantae > Streptophyta > Magnoliopsida > Malpighiales > Salicaceae > Salix > Salix exigua. Next base: position 6,807,064 of record CM063598.1, read on the forward strand.
ATATGCTTTATCTGAAACCCTAAATTCCTGGATCCTGACCCTCACCATGCTTTTACTCTCTCAAGTTCCAAAAAAAATCCATTGATCCTCGTATGATTAACTAGTTAATCATACTATATATTATCACCATCAACAACTTCAATTAATGAAGTCAAGATTAAAAAAAAGAAGAAAAAGAGTACGCGCTAAAGGGTGCATAGGAATCAAAACTCAACTATATTAAATTCACAGAAACAAGGGGGACAACTAGATTTAATTAACAAGACTACTCACCTTCTCTTGATCCCCATATTCCTTGAAGATGAGATCTGCACTGATCCAGTGCTGTCAATCAAGCAACCTTTGGAGTTATTAACATTAATTATATCACTGGAAACCATGGCAGAAGGCTTGAACCCTCCCGGCGAAGAACAAGCCGCTATAACCGGAGAATTACAAGGTGAAACAGGCAGCTTTGTGGGATTATTTGGTGAGATCTGAATTCTTGAAAAAACATTGCTAGTGGCGGCAGCAGCGGCCTTATGCATCTCATGATCTTCAAGGACTCTTTGGCGTGCAAGAATATTACTACAAGCACCAGCAGCAGCACTATTTGCACCAGCAAAATTATTACTAGTGTGATCTTGGACAACACTAGTAGTACTACTAAGCATGTGATCTGCAGAACTTCGGCTGCCAAAATAGCTCGAACCAGCAACGTTGAGCTCGTGAAGAAGGGGATCTCTCATGTTGCAAAAAGGATCACCAAAACCATTCACTCTACTATCTCCCATAACTGATGATGAAGCAAGATTCATCGGATCAGAAGGGAATTCCCAGTCTGAAACAGGAACGTCTGGCTGGCCTAAAGCTCCACCACTGCTAGCTCGAAGAATATCTGTTAAATCACCTTGATAATTATCCATTTTGAGCCCGAAAAACCTGCATATACTAATGCAGAATCAGAGAACGAGGGAGAAAGGATGATCTAGGTAGAAGATGGCGCTGTTTTTCCTGCACCAAACGTGGAAAAACACAACATGCAAGCTCCAGCTTAGGTACTAGGATTCATCTTGTGGGATGGGGTTTTGGTTAAAACAAGAAAGCAAGCAAGAAAACAAGACAGGTTCTTTAAAGTAAACCAACTGTTCCTCTGTGATTGTGCTTCTTCTTAATTTGTTTCATTAACAAACAAAAGATCGAGAATGGTTTTCTTAGAGAGAGAGAGAGAGAGTCGCTGACTTTTCATACAAAAAGGATTCTTCTCTACACGCAACAATGAGAGGGGGAGAGGGAGAGGGAGAGAGAGAGAGATTTGGTTAAGCTCATGTGAGAATAACGTAATGGAGGGGTTATTGAACGACCTAGCTGGGTGGTGATCATTTATCTTATGGTAAACAGTAACGACAAAATCAGAGAGTTCGAGTCTTATGGTTGACCAAAGCATGCTAAATAAAATCGATTAAATTAGACCAATTTACTCAGATTAAATCGTGCTAATATTATTTTAATAAAAAAACTAGGTTTAATAAATTATTTTTTAGATTTATTTGTTTTTTCCAATCCAGCCTAGGCTAAGAGAATTGAGTCTTGAATCATTCTATTAGAGCAAGCAAGGTTTAATAACACTAAAAATATATTTTTTATGATCATTGAAAATGGAATTTCATGGTATATAATTATTATTTTTATAAATAATTTATAGTTTGAATGAATCTAAAAAAAAAACTTTAAACATGGGATAAATCCAAAATTTGGTTCATAGAGAGTATACAGTGTAACATTTCCATTTTAGATGGGTCATTTTCATATAAATGTTTTGAGAATTTCTTTGAAAAGAGGGATTTTGAATTTTTTTAAAAAAATTGGAAATGTTTTATGATAGATCCCTAAAATAAAATGTAAAATAAAGTGGAGGGACCAAACATAATATATATATTCTTAGCTGTCTCTCTATCTCTTCTTATAAAAATAAGTGACGGGGAAGTAAAGAGGCGGCAAGTAGCCGCATTTCTCGGAAGAACGTTTCGAAACGTTTGAATAATTGCCCTGTACTTTCCTTCTTTTGTGAGAAACGTTTCATAGGCAATGATGAGCACATCACAATGTGCGTGTTTCTTTTTTCTTTTCTTAGCTTTCTCATCCCCAACCATGTCCCACCCGCAAGCAAGACCAAATGTAGAATATTCAATTTTTTAAAATATAAAAAATAGATATTATTAAAAAAAAATAGCAGAAATTTTTTTTTTATGTTAAAGTTAATTTAATGAATGAAAAACAATTTGAATAACCAGTAAAAATACAGCGTTTCAAGATAATATCTTTTTTTATTATTTTAAAAAGATAATATATTGTATGGAGACGAGTTCATATGCTAAACTCGTTATTTAGATCATAAAACTGGATAATTTCATATATAGAAATTAAAACAGATTATAAAACTTTATTTTCCAGTCAGTTTAATATTAACTCATATCTCAAGTTATAAAATTAGAATAGCTTTTTAGAAGAGCTAATGCAAATTATGAAACACAATTATCAATCAATGTAGCATAAAAATGATGTTGAAAATAAAAATAAAAACCTAGAACAACTTGACCCTATCTAACCTTCGACGCGAATCATAAAAATGTGATAATTTTAAAAAATAGATCAAGATGAATTATGATTTAACTATCAACTACAATAATGGATGTTGAAATTAATAAAAAAATCGAAACAATATTTTATTTTATGAGAGGGTTAACGTAATCTTCTAATATAATTTCTGCTAATATTTAATAATATATTAAATAAATCATTCTCTGCCTATATCATAAAGTTTGAATTGCTGTGTGGTAATTCTATACAAATTACTATATTTTTTCACATAAATATAAATATATATATATATATATATATATATATATATATATATATATATATATATATAAACACATATATATCCTAGAGATGATCTTCGTTACTCAAATCTCTTTGATTTAATCACAATTAATGAAGCACAATGGACAATAATTAATCAAAACAAAATAGCTAAATGAACTCATCAATGAAACCTAAGAATATAGGTAGTAGGAAAAAAAACACGGCAGTAAATACCTCTGATAATGGACGCCATGGACGTTGACCCAGTACTCTTCATTGCAGAACATGGATACTCTCTTAGGGTTTAGAATCATATGTGGTCTGAAAGATTGGATGAATTAACATGGAATACTAGAAATGTTCTTTAAAAAATCTTAACATCAAACGGATCATATATAGCTACGATTTTGTTGCAAGAGGGTAACATACATGAAGGATTAATTTTTGGGGAAATATTTTTTAGAATCCCATGCATCAAGTCATTGAAAGTGTATTTTCTTTGGTTTTTCCTTTTTAAAAAGATTTTTTTTAGAGAATTTTATTTAATTACCCATTAAAAATTCACTCGTAATAATCCTTGAAATCAATAATCAAGCAGTCGGAGATTCTCGAGAGTAATAAAAAGTTTAATTTGGTAAAGAAAAACAATTATAAAGGAGATAGAGTAACTCTTGTTTAAAAATCGTTCATGTTCATATATATATATATATATATATAAATAAATAAAAACTAGATATAAATTTGGAATAAATCTCCAATAATTGATACTCTAGGAGGATAAAAGGAAACAAGGATGGAGGGAGATCCTTGAAATTCAAAGAAAAATTAAAATAGTGGATGATATCACTAAACATTATAGTAAGCCACTAATTAAAACGAGTAAGATCTTATTTCCAAGAAACTTTATGATACTATTGATCTTACAAAACTAGATATAAATAAATAAATAAAAATATTACTAGACCTTCTGATTAATAAAAGAAAAACTAAACATATAATAGATTTATACTAATAATTTCCCGTTTCATAAGAAAACTCAATATTTCTATTACAAGAATTGTCATTAAATTTAGTTTCCATATTTATAATAATGTAATAAAGGAAGCTATCGATCGTAAAAGACAAAAACAATGCAATTTTTCTTGAATAAAAACATTTTTAAGATAAGTATAATAATTTTCTTTACCTAAAAATTGAATGGGGGGAAAACATAGAAACACACACTAAATCCATTAAAGTCAAAGATGGACGGACTTCTCTAGTCATATATATAGCATTGGCTTGGTCTTGTGGACGTGATTTAATGATCCTCTTCTTTTCTGCATTTCAGAATCTACTTTATCTCCCCCACTTCCCGTGATGTACAGAAATGGAGGGAGCTAGCAGCTTGCTTTATACATGTAAATGAATTTATAGATCCAAGTAAAATAAATTAAGGTTTGAATAAGTAAGTGTCAGCCGTACGTGTGGTCTATAACCATAATTAATTAAACTTGAAAAAGGTGATTATCATGGGATTCTGAAGCATTACTAAACAAAGGTCTCATGTTTTCTGTCGGGATGATCAAGAACAAGCCTAGGATTATTGTTTTATTTATATAATCAAGATTTCCCTTTTTAATCACGGTTTGGTATTTTGTTTTGTAATATAAAGTTAGAAGATTTTGATCATTTTAAGGTCAAAGGAAGGTTTTTCTTTCATGAAGTTAGGTGTGATTCATTCAAAGATGGTTCTGCTCATCTAGTCATGTTGATGAGACATATTGAATTGATGATGGGTTTTTTATTTTATATTATAAACCTACTCATATAGTATATCATTGCATTTCAAAAAATATTAAAAAATTTATTTATTTATATTATAAATTAAAGTTTTTTTAATATTCTTAGATAATTTTGATGTGTTGATGTTAAAAATTATTTTTTAAAAATAAAAAATATATTATTTTGATGTATTTCTAAATAAAAAATATTTTTAAAAACAATCTCAATCATATTTTCAAACAAACAAATATTTAGATAAAAAACTCTACTCGATGATACATCATGGGTCAAAAGATCAAGAAATATATTCAATAGTTTTTTTTCGAGTTTTCTTCCAAATTAATTAGCTGTCTTGATATGATAAAGATAGATTATTTCATTTTCTTTTCAATTTAAAGAATATAAATCCTAGATTTTATAAGTAGAGTTATAAATTCAGAAGAAATGTTTATATTGGAGTCATAATTAGTAGATGGGATGTCAATGTTATAATTACTATGTGATGAATTGAAGCTTTCAATGGGCCAATGATCATCAAGAGAATCACCGACCCCGTAATGTTTGATGAGACATTTTGAGAATCTTCCATGCCTAACCACGACTCTCTCTCTCTCAACACTCACAAAGAGCTTTTCATGTTCTTGGCTTGGACCGATGTTTCCATCTACATATTATTTCACAATAAACTAAAATGGAATTGCTATTCTCCACCCACTACACTTTAAATCATATTTATTAATTTTGTTTTGATTCGTTCACAAAATCAAGACAAAACGATGTCGTTTTTATCTCGGTTTTAATTCAGGTTCGTTCTGGAAATTCCGATTAAATTCCGGCTGAAACGCCTTGGTTCCGTTCTAAGCGTTCCGTTTTGGGTTCAAAATCTATTTTTTTATTTTTTAAAAAATTGTTTTTGTCATCTATACATCAAAATAATTTAAAAACACCAAAATATTTTAAAAAAGAATTCAAATTTTAATTATGCTTGTTAAATTAATATTTTATTTTTTTCATATATATATATATAATTAATTATACATGAACAGTATGACACCGAAATGGCACGCCGGAACGCTCCGAAACCGAAACGTTCCGTTCCAATTGAAAAACCAGAACGGTATTGACAACTATACTTTAAATTGCCAAATCAAAAGCCAATCTCTAAAGTAAAATATGAGGATATTAAAAGAGAAGTAACTAGAGTGATTTTAACAAAGTTTATGTGAGATATGAGTTTTAATCTCTCAAATATAAATATAAGATACTTTAATTTTTAAAAATTAAATAAAAAATCAATTTTGATTTCAAAGTTTATTTTTTCTCTCTTACTTGAGATCGAATTTAAACAATAATAAAAAATGATTGTCTTTGACACCGATTAAAACCATAAAAAAGATTTATTTTAGTGTTAATTAGTTTATATATATATATATATATATATAATTTTATGTTTTCGGTTGATGGTGGGAATTTTTACTAATAATTAAGAACACAAAGTCACGACATGTTATAGGATCCAAGAAAACACTACCCCAGTTACCTATTGCATGGTTCATGCATCATTAATTAGTTGCTGTACTATATTATGCAGTCCAGCACACAATTGAATCCAACTTAATTAATCTGTAATTATAAAAATTCAATTTTGGATATTAATATTAAGAGCAGTTAATCATTTCATCTAAAAATTTAAATTATGATTTATATTACTCTCTAATACGACCCCTCAAATGAAAGTTATTTGAGCTTGAAACTTGCACAGATCCACAATATCATGTGCTTGATTTTTTTATCAAATAGAATGAGGGTGGTGAGATTCGAACTCGTGATCTTTTGGTCAATAAAAATCTGATATCATGTTAAGAAATCATCTCATATAAACTATTAGGTGAAGTTACAGAATATAATTTATATTATTTTTTAACAAGAACTTCATGCGAGATTAGTTTTTTTAATGACTATGCCTTGGACTAATAAAGTAATTGGACTTGAGCTAGTCTTTTTTAATCACTATACATGTTCTAAGTTCTAACTACATCCCCTCATCTTGCCCTTCATTTTCCAGAGAGGCATGACTGTACATGACAAGTGCTGCCTCACTAGCTAGCACCCACGAAAATATTGGAAATGTTACATAAATATTCTAATTAATTTAGAAGCCTAATAAATATGCCACGTGCATCTCATAAAAAAAAATCCCATATGAAGTTGGCAGTAGAAGAATATTAGGGCTAAATACATGGCTGGTAGCCTCCATAGACCACAGTAAATTAACTACTCAGTAGAAACTGCAAGTTGTCTTTAGATATCCAGGGAAATCGAATTAGAAAACCTAATCTTCAAGTCGGATCCTTAATCATAAATATGGAATAACCTCCAAATTAATAACCTAATCACTTAAGTTAGGTTAGTGTCAGAGAATAATATAATATATTCTGAGGTCTCGCCTAACAGTTTAAATTTTTAGGTGAGATAGTTCTTTAATATGGTATCAGAGCCTTGTTGACCCAGCGGTCACGAGTTCGAATCTCCCCACCCCTATTCTATTTGATAAAAACAAACACAAGATTATATGGGCTTGTGCAAGTTTCAAACCCAAAAGACTTTCACTTGAGGATAATATAACATATTCTAAGGCCTCACCTAACAGCTTTAACTTTAACTTTTAAGTGAAATAGTTTCTTAATGGTTAGAAATAAATTAAAAACCTAATCTTTAAGTAAGTCGGACCATTAATCATAAATATAGAATAACCTCCTAATTAATAACCTAATCACTTAAGTTAATTAGGCTGATCATCCTTGATCATAGATATAGATTATCTTTTAATTATCTCAGTGTTTCTTTGCTATATTTGATCAGTGCTTCGAGATAAAACAAAGGAATATAGAAAATTTAGATAAAAATACACGTGATATGAAATATAAAATAATCATATCTGTCGTACAATTAAAGAATAATTAATCTATTCAATCGCCCATGTCTCTTTTATTCTAAAATAATTACAAAACACTATTTTAATTTCCTTCCTGGCTATGAAACAGTTTGACGGGGTTAGTTTAACTTAAACTTTATCGTCAGAATTTAATAAATTAGCTAACTGGGATTCTCTCTTGTGGGTTGACCTGGGTGGTACAATATTTCATAGAAACCCTAGCTAAACGTTTGATTGGCTGCAGACAGCACTTGCCCTCACGTTCTTGCATGACAAAGCCCCCACCACCTCAGCAGAACAAATTGAGCTGGAATTCTCTGGGCAATCTGTACAGAGTTTTTGTCTTTCCACAACCTTAATCAAAGCTCCAAAGCATCCATGGCCATGTGCACCGCCACCTCCAGATCTATTTTATTATCACAGCACACCATATTATAGAACTTGATCACTATTTTGGAGCACATCAGTATGCCAACCGTCCACTTTCTCTGCTGATGACGAATATTTCTTTCAATAATCAATTAATATAGTAAAATTAAATGTGGGGTATGATTACAAGAGATTAACTAAAATTAAAATGGGGGTCTTGACGCGTAAAAGTCTTGTTTTAATTGCATAATTAGCTAGCATCTTACACCATCCTACGTCGGCCGTCCACCGGCAAGTTCACCGGCTACACAGATCTTGCCGGTGATCATGAGTTCATGGCATTATGAGCCGGTATGAGAAAGAGACACGTTAACTCTCTAGTGCTACACATGTATTGCTTTTTATGAGCTCGGGGGGGGCTAGAGATCATGAGTGGGGTTCCTGCTTCTCACCACCATCCACAGTGCTTATTGTCTAGTATTTACTTAAAGAAAATTGACCCAGCTGACTGGTTAAAATCTAGAGAGACCTTGTCATGAAAGTCGTGTTGTGATGACAAAAGAGTGTACAATAGATCTCGAGTTCGAGACATGTATTTCTTGTAAGAATCTAAGACAATCAAAGTTTTACTTACTTATCTAATTTCAAGTTTTCCAGAAAATAGAATTTTCTCCCGTCCAAAAAAAATAGTTGTGTAACATTGATATCACAATATCATCAGCAAAGGGAAGCTTCTTCACAAAGGAGTGCAAACGAAGGCAGCCATTTTTTTGATGATGGCCACAATCTTGAGAACATGAGACCAATAATATAGTAATCCATTTATGGAGACATTGGAAACAGTCAAAACCATATTCTTAATTTATAATAAGGTTAGTATTTAAAGTAGGGTTTTGGATAATCAAGCCCTTGGATTGTGTGGCATGTGACCCTAACCCATGTGATATAATTAACTTTACTTTCAATGAGAAGAAGATACAATTCTTAGGGCATTAATTGGAGGATATCTCTTGGAGATCGTAAGGCCCTTTAATTGCAAATCAAGTTCAGAAAACCATAGTCATGCATTCCCATCTCTTTTTATGCTTTTCTTCCTCTTTATCACTTGGGAAATACCAAGAGCTTCTCTTTTTAATCATTAATTAAGGGTTTTGGGATTATAAAGAATGATTAATTAGGCTGCAAATCAGGGCACATGATGGCATGGGATGTATCAAAGCTAGTTTTGATGCATGGATTCTGTGTTTTGTCAAGCAAATTGCCTGGAACAAGCTTTTAAAGTTCATTTTGGTTGATGAGGGAAACGTACATACATGGTGTAAAATAAATTCATCTCTAATTGAAATTTTATACTTTGGCAATAAAGAAATAAAGGGAGACATGCATCCATACATGCATACATTCATCAAGTGACTGTTTAGAAATGCAGTAAAAAATGTTTTTGAAAATGTTTTTTGTTCAGAATTGTATCAAAATAATATTTTTTTAAAATTATTTTCGATATCAGCCCATAAAAATCTGAGAATTAAATCAAATTAAATCTTGAGCTACATCCATTTAGATACAAATTAAGATAGCATACGTGAATGAAGTTCCACATTCTAATGTATTTTGATGAAGGGTGTTAACACTTTTACGTCTCATGCATGGATAAAGCTTCGAATTCTAACATATCGAGAATGTTTATAAACTCTTTTACATCATCTTGTTTTCACATCATTTTTAGGGTTCATGATTTTGATGGAAAGATATAATAATGATGAAGATATTTTTAAAATATTTAATTTTATTCATCTATATCCCGCTATCACAACCTTTTATTTAGAAAAAAAATACAAAATCTTAGTAATATTGAATAAGAAAAAAAAAGAAAAAAACTATTCTCTTTAAAGTTTAAACAGAGAAAAAAGAAAAGAAAAGTATAATAGGAAAAAATAGGAAAATAAAAAACATAAAATCAACCAATAAAAATAATAATTCTTTGGGTCTTCAAATATCAATTGTTTGAATGTTTCGCTTTTGTGTCTTCCAAAAGGACTTAATTGCTATTTTTCTTAACCACAGTGTCTACTTTGAACATGCCCCTTCTTAAAAATCCTCACATTTTTATGGTGTTAAAGACCATCGATGTGCTCCATCCCCTCCAGATCATCTTTTGAGTGCTCTCACTTTCCCCTCATCAGGCAAGCAGCTCACAGAATTAATGGCCAAGCAAATAAGAACGTGAGCATGTTTGGCTTTCTTTACGTGATCTCAGGTTCGAACCTTCAACTGCAAAAAACTTATGAGCTAATAAAAAGTTCCAGCAGAATCATTCAACATCTTATCCGAGATGGACTTTCAACTTAACAGCTATGACCGACAAGGTTGGACAAAGGGACATCATCACTTTTTCATAAAAGAAAAAGGAAAGTGATTTCGAGTTCCGATCGTGAACGCAACAAATTTTCATAAAAGAAACCCCTGTCTTGACAACCGACACAACAGCCAAGGATTAGTACAGTGAAATAACCTGGGATACCTCAGAAAGTGCCAGAAAAAAACTTAACCATGACAAAAACTAGTCCAAGTTGCATGAATATACCACCCAGCTATGATACCATGAACCACTTGGAAGATGGAAGATGTATGCTAACAATCTTTCTTTTTTCAAAATGAGTAAATATTGAGGTTAGTAATCACATCAACTGGTAGTAAAAATTTACTTCTGTGGGATCGATAGTCAGCACAGGCTGAGGCCATAAACTATATCCTGAAGGAAAGAATTTGAGAATAAGAGGCTGACAAGACTACAAGTTGTTTTGACCTAATCTTTCTTTATCTAGTTAACTATACAAGAAATCATTTCTTCTACTTGGAACATCATGCTACATATATTGCGTTTACCGTTTTCTTCTTCCTGATTTTGCGTTCCAGGAAATTAAAACCCTCCATATTAATCGCGCGGCAACTATAAAAAATCACGGCTCAAGTTTGTACTCTTCTACTATTTTCTCAGAGGCTTGCGGTTGTGATGGTGTTGTGAAGTTCGGGAGGACCGCGGAGATAATTCAGGGCTTTCCGATACCTCGACTTGGGTGGGTAAGAGGTTTAGAAAGCTTCCTTGTGCATGCTGATCAGAAGAATCAGGTGTTTCTGCAAAAGGCACGGTAAAGTGGGAGTCAGAGAATGTAGATCGAAAACCTGGAGGAGGTTGAGATTCAGGGGGTAGGACTGGTTTGTACCAAATAATGACTTGATAGTTGGTCTCTTTGGTGCAGTACTCTTTTTCCTCAACTCTGCATGCAAGAACACAAATGAAGACAGTTAATCCTAATAAAAAAAATTCCAAACACAGATTCAAACCACCCTAATTCTCAGGGTGATACAGACCGACAGATGGCATATCATGATCGTTATTGACAATCTCATAATTCTTGTACGTGTAACCGACAAAGTTCACATCCTTTGATGGAAGCATCTGCAAATAAAAAACAATAGTTAACGAGTTCATTTATCCAATGTTCCATAGAATATAGAAAACAATTACCAGGATACTAAGAAACGTTATCACGGGTAAAAGAGGCGTGACAGAAACCGACTTGTTAGATGCAACCAGGATGAACAACTACAGTACTCCATCATGGCATAAAATGAAATATCAAACAAGGAGTCAGAACAGGGAGCATTCATTGTGATATGTTTTTGTTCAGCATAGGACAAAGCAGGTTGCAGAAAGTGTTCTACCAAGTGCTAGGAAAAGTATGAGTACGGAGAATTCTTAATTGAGAAATATGCTTCCAATCTTGCAATAATCCTTCCTACCATTCAGGAAAAACTATTGCGGTTTTGATTTTAGTGTCATTGAAATAGCAAGTGAATACTACAGATTGGGTGTGAACCACACGGCACCACATTTTCAATATCAAACTGACCTTACACTGCACTCTGAATTCAGAGTCTAACCAAAATAAATTCTACTGAAAGGAACACGAATCCATGTTATGATTTATGAAAAGTTTAAGCTTACCTTTCTCCACGGACCAGATTTTGATGAAGATTGCAGAGACGTGCCCATCTGTATACACAGAATTATCAAACATGTAGATTGTCACTGAGATTGAAAGCAGCAGCAAAAACAAGACAAGACAAAACAGATTCCAGCCAGATCAAAATGCATAGCGAACACCAATCACCTTTCCCTTAAGAAAACAGTAAAGATACCTCTTACCAGAGGAACCAAGTCACAGACTTACAGCCATTCCTTACCTCTTCAAATTTTTCAAAATTCTGCGTATCTAACTCATCTTTGACCTCTGGTTTAAAAGCAGCTTCAACCTGATATAATCTGTCCCATTCAGTGCCTTTAAACCACGGGTGCAACTGAGGTGGAAACAAGTCAAACAAATGTTTTAGAAACACACATGTCATCCCTGGATTCAGGAATTCAACTAAGGGGGAAACAATGGTTTGAGTATGCTAACTTTTATTTCATTAGCTCCTTTGGTCCCAAGCCTCTGTTCTACATTGCATAGAAGTTTTCGGATAAGGTCTTTAGCCTCAACAGACAGCTTAGCTTCTTCAGGGAATTTTAAGTGACTTCTCCAATTGACAATCTAAATGGATCAATTGACCATTGTTTGATAAAATTTATTCAATCAAATTCAGCAGCAAACCATCACATAATATCAAGAGATATACATTTAATTTCAATTTAGAGGTAAAGGTAACCTATAGGATGATAGTACAAGATAAATTAATCAACAGCAGAACAAGCTTGTAAATATTCAAAGTAATCAAGATCCAAAACTAATTCATATGGGGGAGTCAGACCTAACACAGAAGTAGCCCTTTCATAGAGTTATAATAAAAGCTTTTTTCCAAAGCAGACTTCTTTTATTTTCTATGTTTCAGATTTTTTTTCGAAGATTAAAGAAATTCTTAAATAAGCATGTTTCAACATATCATTTTCATCTTTCACAGTAGAAGGATCATTCTACGGTACTGGATTTGATATTAAGTTATTCAAAAGTTTTCTTATATCTTCTTATTTCAGAGGTTCTCTTGGTTCTTGAGCCATGTGGTGTCACTCAAACGCACTTTCCTTGCAAAAATCATCCTGCAGAATACTAAAAACAACCAAGTTGCTTTCACTTTTATCTTATAACCACCGTCAGTGATCCACATGGTGTTCTAGTTACATCGGGAAATTAGGACCCACATCTGCTAGTTCAGATACTGGACAGACATTAAAGCAATAACTACAATCCTTACTGTCATGCACAGAATTTATCCCATTATCTCATGTAAACTCCTGCAATATGTTTACTTCCTTAAAATGCTCTTTACGTGTAGAAATAAATGTTCTTACTGTCTTGCTAAATCAAAAGGGTGGAGATAAGGAGCATGACATGTGCCGCCATCCATAAGTAGTGGCATTCAGAAGAAACTAAATCAATTGCTGTGCTTTTAGACTTTCAGTATCTTATTATTAAGCTGGAAATTTTTTCTTAAAGTCACATTTTCATGCATAGACCTTTTTTTAGAAAAAATTAAAAAAAAAATCTACCTACATGAACATGCATACATGTGTACAAAACATGCATGCATGCTTGATACATAGGTATGTCTCTAATAGATGAAAAAAGTTTTCTTACCTTTCTACATGTTGACATAGGTTCTTCAGAATAGAAAGGTGGATATCCCACAAGCATTTCGTACATGATTGCCCCAAGAGACCACCTAATAATCTTTAATTAACAAAAGGAAAAAAAATGTACCAAGCATGCCACTGGTAAGGAAACTAACCAATCACACTCCATTCCATAGCCTTTCTTCAATAATACTTCCGGGGCAATATAGTCAGGAGTGCCAACCGTTGAATATGCCTGAAAAGCAAATTATGACAATTAATTCATGAAAGAACTGAACATATGAGAATAACTTGAAAGCAGAACTGCAAGAAATGACATGAAAATATCAAAATTAAATGGGTTTTTGCAGCTTCCAAACTAAATTATATAATATAAGCAGTGGTATATCTCATTTCTTTCAATTGACAGCTTACAAGATTTTATAAGAAACAAGTTTCAATTTTTAAAAACCATATATATTAACTGTAGCAAAATAATTCCAAACTGAAAGAGACAGCAAGCAGAAATGCATAATGGCATCCATCAACTGGTGCTGTTTGTTGTTTTATCAAGGCAAATCTCAGTATTATATTATCCAGAAAACATAGTTTCTACCAATTGCAGAGAAGTTGCATGCAATCATAAATATAGCTGATAGAATTTACCAATGTTCGCCTATTCTTCTGCCAGTGAACAAGCTGTTCCTGCTGTGTCCGCCTTGGTGCAGGAGGCTTATTGCTGTCTGCTAAAGGTTTCAAGTTCCTTCCACCTGCATAGTCATCCTCCCTGAAATTTGGGAAACTACTGCTGTCTAAGGGCTTACACAGCCCAAAATCTGAAAGCTTCATATGGCCATTTTTGTCGAGCAACAAATTATCAGGTTTAATATCCCTGTTATTGAGAGGAAAGAATAGATTCTTAGTACACATGATTGCCAGTGTATAGCGGAAAATTTTGAAGCAATAAAATTAAAATAAAAGGTGCACAAAATTACAGGTCATGGAAAACAAAGAAGATTTGTGCAACTAAAAGACAGCTACTAATACACCACCAATAGCAATACATAATCCATTGAAAAAGGCCAAAAACAAACTTGGTCAGGCCGATGCAGATACACATAGTATCAAATATATAGCTTGAGCAAAATGGATATGAAACAAATATGATCATCAGGACACCAGCACGATAAGGATTTGATTTATACATTTTGTTTGTTCAATGTCTACATCAATCTTTATCAAGTGGTTGTTCTTACAGGGTGTGCCTCATGACAGCTTGAAGGCGCAAGCATTGATAAAAAAAATGTCATATGAGGCTGACTATATTGGTACTTATAGTCATTAATCTGAAGCATGTTAAGGAGCATGCAGGATGAATTAATTTTGAAAAACAAAAGATTTTTGGAAAATGTGAATTTATGAATCCCCACTTCCCAGTATTAAATATATGTGAAGCATTTGTATTCAATGCAGATACACATAGTATCAGTTCCACTTAGATATAAACTATGTCTAAACAATAACAGAGACAGGATCGAATGAAACAAAGAGCATCAAAAGATTAATAGGAAACCTGTGGATGTAGTTGTGCTTGTGAATAGACTCAATTGCCAGAACTGTCTGCCCAACATAGAACCTGGCCTCGTCCTCAGTTAAGGTATCCTTGCGCATCAGCAATGTCATCATGTCACCTCCAGGGAGATATTCCATGATAAGATACAAATATTCATCATCTTGAAAGGAACAGTAGAGCTTGACAATACAAGTACTGTCAACCTCGGCAAGGAGATTCCTTTCAGCTTTAACATGTTCCACCTGCATGAGAAAGGAGAGGGTGCAAATAAGGATGAATCTTCCTTATAGGACCACTAGATGAGATATATGATGTTTAGCAGTGAAATTTCCATATCAATCCCACAATCACCAAAAAATTGAACAGGGTGTAATTTTGCTTTTCTTTTCAACAGACACCTATTTCTTCATCAAGCCTGCGGTTCATTTCTTTATAGCATTTCCTATAAATGATATGGCTGATACACTTTACAAGTATGTAGTGAAGACCCCAATGAACATCAATCTTAAGCGCTTTTAGAAAAAACTGCGGGACGTGTTTAGCTAGTAATGCTACGAGTAGGGGAAATTAACATTGATCTGAATGAAGCACCACAGCAACAAACCTGTCCTCTACGAAGCATCTCAGATTTCTTGAGCTTTTTCATTGCATACACATTGCCACTAGTTTTTTCTCTGCAAAGTCTCACCTGCATAGTGACCAGCATCATTAGTGAAACTAACAGCTCCTGGATGAAAATTGCACATGCAATCACAATTATATAACTATATGGAGTTCATTGGCAAGATGTGATGGCAAAAGAACAGAAAGGATAGAATTTAAAAAACTTTAAAACAATAACTACATGAAAATTTCCTCAAAACAGCACTTCTAAGTATTTTTAGCAGAAAATTTAATGTTCTAAGAAAGATATCTTATCAGCCCCAAGAAGATAATTTAATGTTCTAAGTTTATGGCCAAGAAGACAGCACTTCTAAGTATTTTTAGCATAAAATTTATTTTTCTACACTCAAGACTTCTGAACATCCAAAAATCATATAGCTATATAAAAGAATTCATTGCATTCATAATTTAAGAAAGCACTGGATAAGATAAATATCAAATTGCTTCTAATGCAACAAAGAAACAATAACATAAGAAGTAAAAAATTGAAAGGAGAAATACCTCTCCAAATGCACCCCTGCCAATGATGGTCAAAAGTTCAAAATCATCAACACCCATCTTATGTCTTTGACGACGCATATACTCAGTTTCCTTCTCCTCAAACTTCTTCAGTATATTCATCTGTTCTTCCCGAGAAACATCTGCATCTGCAAGCTTCCTCTCCAACATCCATCTCCTGCATTGACAAACTCACACCATTTTAACTACAAAAAAACTCTATCCAAACCCCAAACATCACATACCATCCAATTTAACACATTCAATCTATATTCTCAAAACTCATTTAATTTCCCCATGCATCAGATTTGCCTAAGTATTGATACCCGTGTCAGATTATACGGTCAGTATCCAACACAACTACTCTAACCTAGGAAGAAAAGCCAAAATCACACACCAACATAGCATTCTACACTATTCTAAAAACACCATCAAACCCACATAAAAAAAAAAAAAAAACGCTCCAGAACACAATAAATCAAACTAAATACCAGAAAGCACAAAACTTTAAACCCCCAAAACTCAAAATTACCTCTCTTTCCTGTCCTGCAAATTCTTCATCTGAGATTTATAATGATTCTCAATATATTGTTTAGCTGCATCCACTTTCTGCTTTGTAGCAAGTGAAGGTGCATCATTAATTGGTGGCTTACTACCACTATTAACACCACCACCATTACTATTATTATTCTTCACACTCTCTGCTGCAGCTTCTTTCTTTTTTGCATTGCTACTCCCTTGCTTAAATATCTTAAACCAACTCCTTGATGACTCCATTCTTTCTCAAATCACAAATTTCAAACAAAACCACAAAAAAGATACAATTTTTATCACAAAATAATCACTTTCCAAACACAAAAAGATACAAACTTTACTTCACTTTTATGTATAAAACACAAAACCCTAAGGAATTTTAGCCCGAAAAAGGAAATTCAATTGGAAAGAATACAAATACAGCTAATTGTGAACTGTTTAGACTATGGTGCTGCTTGGGTTTTGAAAACTTTCCTTATAGATCATAAATCTCTTAATCCTATGAAAAATATTTAAAATTTCTATATGGTCTAAATTAGCTCATAAACCACGATAAAATTTAAAAAATATATATATTTTTGGAAATCAATCCAGAGGAATATAAAAATTTGTTAATATTGAAATTAGAATTAAAAATCATAAGAAAAACTTACTTGATTAAAATTATTCACAAGTGAGGATCAAGCTAGGAATTGAAGTAATGGTACATTTCTTTTCGTTTCCTACTTCAAGAATCAAAATTGAAGAACCGAAAATGGGAAGAAAATAAAGCATAGAATAAACTTTTGAATATTATTATATAACTTTAGTTTTTTTTTTTAATCTATTTCATGATTGAGATTGTCAAATTCCCATATTGTCCACATGGTTGACTTCTTTTTCTCAAGATGAGTACTGGGTAGAGGATGTAGTCATATGACAATACGAGGGTTAAACAGCACTTATTTTATCAATCATAAAATTATTGTGATTTTGTAAGAATAGGAACTAAACTGTCAATTTGATCAACAGTATCCCTGAATTATTATTTCTTACACAATTAAGTCCTTTCTTCAATTTGAATCATTAAAACTAATAATTAGATTTCGAACATCAATATACGTTCTTGCAAAACTTGAATATACAATGTCACGTGTTGATGACTGTCAGTCTTAATGATTTTGACAAAAGGACTTGATTGATAAATTTTGACTGTCAGTACATATTCTTACCAAACTGATTATACGATATCACGTGATGATTGGTAGTCTTAACAATTCTAGCATAAGGACTCGATTGGTCAAAACATGATAGTTTGAGGATACAATTGATCAAGTTGATTTTCCAGGTCCTACTTTGCCGCAAATCAATAGTTAGTGGGGCAAAATATGCCCTTTAACAAGGGGTATGTTTGTCAGGTAAATTTATGCTGGACGATTAGACATCGTGCAAGGTCCGATGATTTTGAGGGGATGGTGTCGTGAAGGGAAGGGAAGACCCGGTGACCAGCCGGTAGGTTAAGGGCAGATAAAGCGAATGAATGACTGGCACGTGGGGGTGTATGATAGGAGATTCCTGCCGGCTTTAAGTGGAAGACGACGTGGAGGCACGATGAAAAGAGGATTGCCACGTAGGACGGGAATAAAAGGCGCGCAGATTAGGGTTCAACGCGTTTTGGAAGAGGAGGGGATCTTGTCCGTACACGTGTTAGGAGAATGGTGGGTGACTTGGGGTTAAAAACCGTGTGGGGTCATGAAATCACTGGTTCCCATTGGGTCGCCAATATCTGTAATTAATGAGGGGCTAATTGCAAATATTTGTGAAGCAACAAGTACGGTGAGTTGATTGGTATAGATCTCTTTATTGGTGCGGTAGTTTTTTAAATATATTTAAATAATATTTTTTTATTTTTTAAAAAATTATTATTAATATTAGCACATTTTAAATATATTTAAATAATATTTTTTTATTTTTTAAAAAATTATTATTAATATTAGCACATCAAAATAATCTAAAAACAACAAAATATATTTATTTAAAATTTAAAAAAAAACAAAAATTAAATTTTTTGAAAACAAAGTTTGAAACGCGGTCCCAAATGGGCTCTTAATATAACAAGAGATGGACTCTTTTTTAACAAAACAATTTACATTATTAATAAATATTGAAAACATTGTGAGTGTATTTGATTTTTCATTGAGAAAACTAAAAACCCTAAATGAATAATTCATAGCAGACTCATGCTTAAAAATAATAAGATGGGCCCCTAAAAAAGTCTCATACCTTTAAAAAATCAATTAATAAAATATACGATAACTTTTTTATTGGTGTTCATTACTATTAAATATAAATATAGAAAGTATTAAAAAAAAAGAAGCTAAAACGAAGCATTACTTGTATTTGATAAATTTTGAGATTGAGAAAAAAAAAATAATAAAGAATGATTCTTATATTTTTATTTTAATTATGTTCATCATTCTGAAATAAAAATCATTTATTATATTATCAATGTTGAACCTTTCAACAATTTCTTTTTCTATATGAACAATCAAATAATTTATAAGATAGTCATTCTTTATCTGATTATGAATTCTAATTCTAATAATCTTTATTAATGGAAAAAACTTGTTCAGTCGTTGTCATCAAAATAAATAAAAAAAATTAAACTAAATCAACTTGTTAAAATAAGCAATCAATGAAACATTCCTTAACTTTGGATGACTAGGTACATCTTGAAACCTCAAATAAATGTTTTTTTTTATTAAAAAAATTTACATGGTAGAACTTGTCAACTAGCAAGCATTTACAACGAAAATCATCCCACATTAAAAAAAAAATAAACACTTGTATTGCCGTGTGATGTTTTTCCGGGACTCCGTGAATAATCACAAAATTAAAATTATTATTTTTAGAAGTCGTCACATAGTATTAAGGTTATTAAAAAAACTAATGGTTTATGAGAGTGACTGTACGGAGACTTTTTTATGCAAAGAGAATATACATCCCCCCCTAATGCATCGTGCCTATTGTAAGTTGCATTATTGTTTGATTATTTTTATAGATCAAATTTTTATTTGTTAGTTTGTAATAAGGTTCAAGGTAAATCTCTCTACTTGATGAAGTTTTTATCTTATCAGGTTAAATCCATATCGTTCTAAAGATTTGATTTTAGTAGCGCATTTTATTTTATTTTTGTATCTTTAATATATGAGGATATCTGACTCCTAATAAATAAAATGATAACAAATTATTATAAATTATTTTTTGGTATTTTGATATAACACTGATGGAAAATCATAAAATTGGTTACGATATTTTTTTGCATTTAAAAACATGAGAAAAAAATACATTTTTGGTTTTTTTTATAAACATATGATCATAAACGTTTTAGGATTCAGTCGTATGCATGAAAATAAAATGTTTTTTTTATATTTTTGAAATACTTATATCTTTATTTTTTAGAAATTCAAGAAAAAATAAGATATTTTGTGTTGAGTTTGTGTATTGTAGTGTAAGTCTATAAATCAATATTGAACAAAATTGGAGGGAAAAAATGTGATGGAATCAAAAAAAAAAATGGCCCTTGAAATTGACCCTTGAAATTTTTTGGAATATTTTAATTGAAGTTTAAAAACAAAATCATTTATTTTTAATATCAGGTTTGTAACTTAACTTTAAGTATGTAACTCGATATTATGTAGGGGGATCATAACTTTTTTAAAAACCTTTTTGATTTTTTTTGATTTTTTTAAAATATAATATTGGGTTGACTTGGACCAATAAAATTTTACCTCTTTTTTTATTTTGGACTAGACCTTGACTCTATGAGCTAGGTTGAGCTGATATAGGTCCAACCCAATTAAGAGTTAACTAACTCTTGGTTTCTACATGCAATAACCAAGACGCTAAATTTATGGGAGGAAAAATCGATCCTTGAGTTTCTTGAAAAAGGTTAGTAATGGCAAATCATCATTTTGATATATGATTGGTCAAATTTGGTCTTTACACCTTCTAATATTCTCAATTAAACTCAAAATAGGCTCTCAAACTTAATTTTTAAATAATTAAGCCCTTAATAAAATTATTTTGACTCATTTAAAGTATGATTAAGTTCTTACATTTACTTAAATCCTTCAATTGTACAAAAATTAATTCTTAAAAATAACTAAACTTCAATTTGAAACCATGATTAAATCAAATTAACCTATTAAAAATTCAATCACCCCCTTAAACTTAATTTTTATGTAGATTTGTCCAATGATAATTTATTTTGAGCTTGAATCTGTATTTTTCTTCAAGTTTTTTTTGGCATAATGGGATGCTATCGAGTTCTTGAATTAATCCAAACTTTTAATCTTAATTTCCATCACCTCGACCCCTTTTATTTTATTTTTATTATTTTAGGTGAATTTAAGAATAACCCAAAAAATAAATTATGACTTGTATCAAGAACTTCAATGTCTTGATACTTACAAAATGATGTCACTTACTCTAAAAGTGTTTCTCATCCGTAATATTTTAACTTCTAAATCAATTTTTTTGTGGCATTCACCAATGCATAACATTTAAAATGTATAGAGGATTTTGTTATAACGCTTGACAAAGCACATACATGAATTTTATAGCATCCTCTATTATATATAAAATATTCAATTATTTAGGTGCACATTCATCTATAATAAGTATGTGAAAAACAACATAGAAAAACTAGCATATTCAAAATAAAAATAAAAAATAAGTAAAAGTGGCAAAATCAGGTCAAACACAATCATCAAATTCTTAATGAACATCTCAAAATAAGAAGAAAAAAATTAAGTTTAGGTTACCAATTACCTTTTTTGATCGAAGATGAATTAATTTTGTTGATTTTATCTTAGTCTTTGCACTTTTTTGTTTTTGTTTGTATTTTCTACCCTTTTATAAAAAGACAATTTAATTGGGAAAAACTTTTAACATAAAATATAATAAATAATAAACCATATATTATGTTAAATACTTCCCTCCCGCCCGAGTAGCCACAACAACCCCTCTCATACACACACAACAAAACCCCACTCGCAACCCCTCTCAGCTACACACATAATAGAATCCCTTGCCCCTCCCCTCTCTCAAATACTTCTCCAACAACCCCCCCACCCCACCCCAGCATACAACATAACCACAACTGAAGCCCCCTCGCCCCGTCTCAAATACTTCTCCAGCAGCCCCTTTCGAGCATGAGATCGTGATCTGCTTGAAAAGCAATCCCTCTCTCAAGCATTAGACCGTGATTTGCTTGAAAAACAATTAATAATTGTTTTTCTTATGTTGACATTCCCTTCATTTTACATAGAATAGGAAGTTTTTTTGCAACCTTCAGTTGCACCATAAAAACAAACACCCTCTTAGCCTTAGTATGAGTTGGATCTTTTCTATTCTTACCCCTTATTACTCTTATATAAGCTAGCTCTCTTATGCGCTTGCCTTAACTCGGATTACTAGTAATGTTCTCTAGGTCCTTCTTATCTACATTGTCATAGTCCCCAGGGGGGAGCCTGACAGCACGGGCCTCTCTTGTAAACTACAAGAGCATGGTTCGAGTCTGTGGGAGTCCCAAAGACGCAAGTCCACTATAAGAGCCTGGTACAACCGGAGATTTACATATGTCCTGGATCCACAAAGTGCACTTTCCAGGTCATGTGGTTCCTTCATTCCCGAAATGGGATATCCAAAAAAAACCTACATTGTCATATCAAGGGAGGGAATAAGAAGAATAGCCCTTTACAACTCACTCTTATCCTATTAGCAGAATTCATAGTCTTTTAAGCCTCTTAGTTATATGCTAGGTAAAAAGGGGAGCTTGAGAAAGAACAATTTTTAGCTACTATTAGAATGTTAGCTCTAGCAAACCAGGTTTTAATTTATCATGTCAGTGAGTATCACAACTATCAAATATCAATTGTAAGTTCATTATTTTAAACGGTTTTAAATCAATTGAATCCTAAGTCAACTTGCTAGGTCCATGCGAATTCTTTATTTACAAGAATGAGCAAACCTTTTTGTTAAAAAAGCTTTTAGGAGGTGTTAGATGATGATATTATTATTATTATTATTATTATTATTATTATTATTATTATTATTATTATTATTATTATTATTATTATTATTATTTCAGGTTGTTTTTACTTGAAATATATTATAATTTTTTTTTTAAAATTTTGTTTTTATACCAAAACATCAAAAAATATATATATTAAAAAAACTTTCACAAAAAAAAAAATCCAAACTCTATAAGAAAACCCCCGGTAAGAACTCAATTGATATAAGTTTTAATATGAGGACTATATCGAGGATGGGGAAAAGTATTTACACAAAACCGAACTGAAAACCAGAAATTTAAAAATTCACTCTTTCGTCCTCTTCTTCTCCATCAAAATCAAAAACCCTAAAACCTCCTCTCTCTCTCTCAACTCACCAAACATGGCACTCGAAATCGAAGCTCGCGAGTAAGTTCTGCTTCCTCTCCTTAAACAAAACTCGACACAGCACTTGAACTTATTTCCTCCGACACTGTTTTTAATGTTTATGTTTTTTGCAGTGTAATCAAAATCGTGTTGCAGTTCTGCAAAGAACACTCTATGCACCAAACATTCCAAACCCTACAAAACGAATGCCAAGTCTCCTTAAACACAGTAGACAGCATTGAAACATTCGTGGCAGACATAAACGGAGGAAGATGGGACACGATCTTGCCTCAAGTGGCTCAACTTAAGTTGCCGAGGAATAAGCTAGAAGACTTGTACGAACAGATTGTGTTAGAAATGATTGAGTTACGAGAATTGGATACTGCTCGTGCTATTTTAAGACAAACTCAAGCTATGGGTGTCATGAAGCAGGAACAGCCGGAGAGATATTTGAGGCTCGAGCATTTGCTTGTTAGAACTTATTTTGATCCCAATGAGGTTGGTGAAAATAAAAGAACGATTTTTTGCCTTTTCGTTTGTTTAATGGTTTGTTTTGTGATGGGTTTTCTTTATCTTGGTTAAATTTTGGATTTTTAATGTACTTTGGTTTCTAAAGTGTCATCGGTGTTATGCATTGCTAACTCGTTTTAATACTTGTGTTTTATGGTTTGCTTTGTAACGGGTTTTGTTGATTTTAGTCGAATTTTGGATTTTTGCACTGCACTTTGGTTATGAAAGTTTAGACGGTGTTAGTATATTAATAATGGGATCTGAATGGAAGGTGTAGCTTACACTGGGAGTAGTGAAGATTTAACTTTTGTTTCTAATAAGTGAATATCTGAGTTTTTTGGGCCTAAAAACCTGGGAATTGTGTGAAATATGACAGGCTTATCAAGAATCAACCAAGGAAAAACGACGTGCACAGATTGCTCAAGGTTTTTCTTTTCTTGATTTTCCTCCTCTGTTTTTGTTCTTAGGTTGCTGTGTACATTTGTGAAGATTCTGGAAGTTTAAATTAGAGTCTGCTGTAGAATAGAATGAAGGTAATGAATACTGTTGAAATCTGAAACATTTAATTGGTAAATCGAGGCAACTAGAGGAAGGATTAAAAGATTTTTTTTTTGAATACCAAGAATCGAGAGAACTAGAGAAAGGGTTAAAGGTTTTTGTTTTCTTTTATTTTCAGATTAGTTGTTGGAATGCTTGCTCATGTTATGCTTTTGTTTCCTGTTCCTTTTAGTTTTATGAGAATTTTTTCTTCTGCTGTATTCAGCCCTTGCTGCAGAAGTTAGTGTGGTTCCACCTTCAAGATTAATGGCTCTAATTGGTCAGGCTCTCAAGTGGCAGCAACACCAAGGTATCATTATGCTTCTAAATGAGACTTTTGTACATAACGGAGGAAGCCTCTTTAATGTTTTTTTTTCTTTTCATTTGGATGGTAAGGTAATTCGTGTTGCCTCTAAAAAGTATTTTTCTTATTACAATTTTCGTTTTATCTTTTCAGCATGCATGTTTTGTTTGGATTTTTTTTTTTTTTTAAAACTTAACATATTCATATCTGGATACTGCCTCTGCTCATGGGAGTGAGCAATGGGAAACATGATACACTTTCTTATCATTTACTTTCACTGCAAAGATAATGGAAGCTATTTTGTTGTCCACATCCAGGGTTGCTTCCTCCGGGAACTCAGTTTGATCTATTCCGAGGAACAGCTGCCATGAAACAAGATATTGATGATATGTATCCAACAACTCTTACACATACCATAAAGGTATGTGCATTATCCAAATTTATTACACAGATTTATTTGAATGATATGAGAATTGTAAGAGCAATGAAACTGGAGATCAGTAATTTTCAGATTAAAAGCGATTGTTATTTTTATTTTGTTTGCATGTATTACATTGTAGTTTGTACAGTTATTTATATTTATATTGCATCCTTAAATTGTTAGCTTCTCATATTACACCCTGCCGTGTTCTTCTGCAGTTTGGAACAAAAAGTCATGCTGAATGTGCTAAATTCTCTCCAGATGGACAATTCCTAGTTTCATGTTCTATTGATGGTTTCATTGAGGTATCCTTTTGGAAACTGCTTCCAGATGATGAAAGATTAGTGAATGGATATTTAGTGATATTTTATCTGTTGTTCACCACTAGGTGTGGGATTACATAAGTGGAAAGCTCAAAAAGGATCTTCAGTACCAGGCTGATGTGAGTTTTCTCTTATAACCCTTTGTGTTTGCTCGCTTTTAATGTTATCAATATCAGGAAGGAGATAGTGTACACTTTTCTATCGATCTAATGCATTCCCAAACCTCACCTGATCAATTCCTATACCATAATTTCATCTGTCCATTATTATGGAATGACATCTTGAAAAATAAACATCCAAGGTCGATCACTGCATCGTATATCATCCAAAACTCAACAATCTTCCATTCACCACACTAAACTAATGCTGCTCCAGTGATGACATGCTCTGTATTATTTTGGAATCCTAAACTGGGTCTTCATTGGTGTCCAGTATTTTGTAAAGGTTCACAGGCAGTCAATTAAGTCAAGCATGTACCAAAACATGAGTAGAGAAAGTATGAAGAGTAGATAATTGATTGATTTAGGATTAAATAGTTTTCAGTGGAGTTGTTCTTTACTAGTTGTGTATTTACCGGTAAAAATGTAAAATCTTTCCAGGAAACTTTTATGATGCACGATGATCCTGTCCTCTGCGTTGATTTTAGCCGAGATTCTGAGATGCTTGCATCTGGAGCGAAAGATGGGAAGATCAAAGTAAGTCATACCCTTACATGCTTGCATCTATGTTGTAGCCTTGAGTTCTCTCTCTTTCATGTATCCTACATAATATCTAATTTTATCGTCTATAGTTCTCTTGATGTCCGTGCATCATATTATCCATAAAGCTTCCTTCTGAGAAAATCGAGGCATGAGTTTAATAGATCTTGTGAAGTACAAGTCCTTAAGGCAATTTGGTAACTCTATTGGGAGGGGAAGTGGGAAGTTTTTCTCAAGAAAATCAGGGAGCTAAAAAATTCATGAATAAGATGAAATGTGAAAAGTTTCAGATCCTAAAACTTTTTGTTATATTTGAGTTTATTGATTTGCAGATTTTAGGACTAAGAGAATGCTTCATGAGTGCAGGAATACATTTTATTGTTATATACAGAATGATAACAGTGATGTTTTATCTCACCTTTTCAATTAAGCTTGTGTGTTTTTTCATTTGTGGTGAAATTTGCATTGCTGGCAAGGACATGGAAAAAAATGATTTAATTTTGGAATGTGACATTGCTGTATTTAAGAAACTTTGTCTGAAATGTAATTTTTTCTCAGGTCTGGCGTATTAGGACTGGTCAATGCTTGCGTCGTCTTGAACGTGCACATTCTCAGGGAGTCACAAGTCTTGCCTTCTCTCGTGATGGAAGCCAGCTGCTAAGTGCATCCTTTGATAACACAGCAAGGTTCGTTTACAGCTATGGGCATTTTTGTGTGTGTATATAGCAAGTTAATTTTGTTTATTTTGGCCCTCTTAATGACTGCAATGCAGCTCATGGTTTGGAGATGACACCTTTTAACACTAGTATCTTTATTTTCTATGTAACCCATGTGGTCATTGAGTTTCAAACTTAAGTCATTTCCATATCCATACAATAATCATTTTCCCTTGTTTTCTTTTAAATAACTATATTTTGCTTTGTTGTAGAATTCATGGCCTAAAATCTGGAAAGTTGTTAAAAGAATTCCGTGGACACGCATCGTATGTGAATGATGCCATCTTCACTAGTGATGGAACTCGTGTTATTACTGCCTCCAGTGATTGCACAGTCAAGGTAAGTTTCACATTAAGGTGCAGCGTTTTCATTAGGTTTTATTTCTTTCCTCTAGCTTACTAACACATCAAGGTGCAGTGTTTCGTTAGGTTACATTTCATTTTTTTTCCTAATAGGTTTGGGATATGAAGAGTACAGACTGTATACATACATTCAGGCCACCACCGCCATTGAGGGTACTTTTCTTAATGCAATGTGCATGATCATGAGATTGAGTTAGCTGCTATGTCTTGTGTGGCTTACGTGGGATAGAATATTTCTAATTCATCTTTCTTCTTGCTATATGTCTTGCCTGTTGCCTTCTATAACACATGGCTGACTATTGCTGCTTGGCTGGTTTGTTAGGGAGGTGATGCTTCTGTGAACTCTGTTCATCTTTTCCCAAAAAACACTGATCATATTGTTGTATGTAACAAGACATCATCAATATGCATTATGACACTTCAAGGACAGGTAGTTTCTCTTAACTCAAGCTGATGCTACTATTATGCCACTCATCTGTTGCTTTGCCATGTTTGGCTTTCGGGGCTGGGACCAAATTTTATATAGTGTACTGCTACTTTTTTACCTCAAACCATGGCGTTTTTTTAGCATCTTCCAGCATATTTCACTA
This sequence comes from Salix exigua, assembly GCA_032356905.1. Taxonomy (NCBI): domain Eukaryota; kingdom Viridiplantae; phylum Streptophyta; class Magnoliopsida; order Malpighiales; family Salicaceae; genus Salix; species Salix exigua. Next base: position 6,834,738 of record CM063598.1, read on the forward strand.
GCCTGACTACCACAAAAGCAAATATAAACTGATAATTATTTTATAGATAGATTATGACTCTATGTTTTACTGGTTCAGGCACTTTGTTTTTGTTCACTGAATTTTTTTCAGAGTGCATAGGTAGAGGACTTTAGATAATTCATTATCATTATTGCTTTGCATGATTGTGATGCAGGTTGTGAAGAGCTTTTCTTCCGGTAAAAGAGAAGGTGGAGATTTTTCTGCAGCCTGTATATCACCCAAAGGGGAATGGATCTACTGTGTTGGTGAAGACAGGTATTCCTCTGTCCATCTGGTTCTTATATAAAATTTACAAACTTGTTCTGTATTTGTTTTTCTCATAAAATAAGAGTTATATTAAAATTGAAGAGAGATGAAATGCAAATGTCAATCAATTACTGAGAATAAGTTGGAGAGATGGGTGTTTGAGAAGATTTAATTTTGTTAATAACTGTCCTCAAAATTGCATGCAGGAATATATACTGCTTCAGCTACCAATCTGGCAAACTAGAGCATCTAATGAAGGTGAGCTTTCACTAAAGGTGGCAGGGTCTAGGGTTTTGGGCTGCTCTCTATTTTTTCCTTTTCCCCATCATTTATAACCTGCAACCAATGTGCATTTTGTAAAAATAAACTTGTTCACAATCGAGTGTTGTGGTATAAACCCAGAAGGGGGAGAGTAAAAATGAGGGAAGAAAAAGAAGAATCTGGGCAGGGTTTGGTCCTTATTTCAACTACGGGTAGGGCTTTCAGGGTGATATACTCTCCCCTTTCAGGGTGATATATGATACTGTTAGGGATATACTAAGTTTACATAATGTTAAGCTGCTATAAAATTTATTTTTCGCTGCTTTTCAGGGCCGACAGATTTTGCCTTTCTGTTCATTATGTGCAATTTCTTGCGTTGGTCATTTCTAACTTTCCAAGTTCATGCTTTGATCTTTGATACTGCCAGGTTCACGAGAAAGATGTAATAGGCGTAACCCACCATCCTCACAGGAATCTTCTCGCCACCTACAGCGAAGATTCTACAATGAAATTATGGAAGCCATGACTTTTCTGCGCTGACCATTTTTACTACTTCCCTCATGAAAGACACCGCCTTTTAGCTCTGTATCATTTGTTAATCGCATCTTTTCAAGATCGACCAGCAATTGTCGAAGAGCCGTCTGTAACTGGCCTTCCAGAGTGCAACAGGTAGGTACTGATTGCTATTAGACTGTAAGAATACCCTTGAAAATGACAGTTTATTATTCCTGCATCATCTGGAAGAGAGATTCTCTGTTGTAGTCGAAGATTTTGATTACATTTCTTGTATAGCAAAACTGGTTCAAGATGGCTGTTATATCATCTCTTTCAACCTGCACCGCCCTCTCATTCAGGTGCACGTGCGCAATGGATTATCTTGCCCCAGGTGCACGTGGGGCTGCCATTGCTGAATGTGTTATTTCTGAGTTCAGAGCTGTTCATATTTGCCCTGTTGAGTGTTGACTAGCAGCCACTCGGTTCCGGTTCAGGGGAGGATAGCCTTGAAAGAAGCATTTGCTTTAAAGTGGGGCTTTTTGCTTAATTTATAAAAATGGAAGGTGATTTTCATGAAAACAGTTCTAAGATGTATTAGTCCTTAGTTTAAATAGCATTGTAAACATTTTTTTTAAATGGAAAGTTATTTATTTTATTTAAAGAACATAAATATTTTTTCAAGATTAACTAATTTTAATTATTTTAAATTATATATAGAAATTAACTTGTATTTAATTACATAGTTAATAACCTTGAATCTTTGAAGATTAACTACTACGAATTTTAGTTTGTATGGATTTTGATTAAACTATTTAGTAGTTTTATTTACTAAAGGAAAAACAATAAAATGGTTTGATTTTTCTTTCATTTTTACACGTTTCTTTTTCTTTTTTATGATATTCAAAGAAAATTCATTAACTATGCAATTCATTTGATATTTTTTTAAGAAAGTATAAGATTTTTTACAAGGAATTTGTTTAATTAAGTCATGTTTTTAATGGTAATTTTACTAGCAATAAGTACAATAGGGGGTCAGAATTTTCTTTTCTTTTTATCATAGTTGTTAATTGCATTACTGTTTTAGCAGTAACGGCTTGAATGTTCCATTCGTTCAAAACCGAGACAAAACAGCGTCGTTTTCATCTCAATTTTAATTCAGTGCATTCGGAAATTTCGATCGAAACGTCTCGATTCATTGCAGGCGTGCTGTTCAGGGTTCAAAATCTATTTTTTATTTTAAAAATTATTTTTGATATCTATACATTAAAATAGTTTAAAAACACCAAAATATTTTAAATAAATAAAATTCAAATTTTAATTATGTTTGTTAAATTAATATTTTATTTAAATATATGGACAAGTAAGACATCGAAACGCTTTGAAACCGTAACGCTTCTGTTCCAATCAAAAGACCGGAATGATATTGAAAATTATGTTTTTATATATGTTTTCTCTTCTTAGAGTTTGTTCTTCATCGGTAAAGAATATCTTTGAGTTGGTTTATGTAGGAATCGAAACTAAATCTTTTCTAAGGGTGTGTTTGGAAGAGTTTTTGTTTTTGTTTTTGTTTTTGGATGCGCTTAAGAGTATTTTTAAGATATTGTTTTTGTTTTTATAAAAATTATATTATTTGATATTTAAAAAAAACACATTAAAAACTAACTGCTATCCTAATAACAAACAATATCTTAATAAGATCTAAATACATCTCTTACATCAATTGAGAAATATTTTTTTAATTTAGATTTTAAAACTTGAACTTAAAAGTAGAAAAAATAATTAGTCTAATTTTTTTTATATGATCGAAAATCATATCTCTTACATTAGTTTGGTGCATTTTTTTTTTTAAATCAATATTAATTTTAAAATTTGATCTCAGAAAATCTTATTTTCCTTGATCACTAATTATTTTGTTTTCGATACAATCATAAATAAGTGTGTCAAGAGCAACGATCTTAAACAAAAAATAAATAAAATGAAAATGTTTTTTCTCTCATGTTTACTATTATTCTCTCTGAACACAAATACACCCCTCAATCATGACCGTTTAAACCCTACAAAAATAACCCACTAACCTCGTACCAGAAGGCCAAGAAACCAGAGGGCTTAGGATGTCCTGCTCAAAGCTACCTTTAATGCACAGACATCTCACAAATACTTGGCTAAAGTCGAAGTCTTTACACGCAAACTTCAAAAAAGGACTAGAAGATCCAATCTTCTTAAACACTGAACACTCTCTAGCCACCCAACTTGAATCACTTTTGCAAAAACCAAGTCCAAAACTTGAACAAGCAAAACAACTACATGCCCAATTCGTTGTTTGTGGAATAAACATCACCAACAATGGCTTGTTGGGTGGAAAAATATTGGGTATGTATGTGTTATGTAATAGTTTTGTGGATGCAAAGAAACTGTTTTATCAGCTTGAGTTTTATTATGCCATGCCTTGGAATTGGATGATTAGAGGGTTAGTGAAAATGGGTTGTTTTGACTTTGCTTTATCGTTTTATTTTAAAATGTTGGGTTGTGGCGTGTTGCCTGATAAGTATACTTTTCCTCCTGTGATTAAGTGTTGCACTTGTCTGAATAATGTGAGATCAGGGAAGGTGATTCAAGATATGATTTTGGAGATGGGTTTTAATTTGGATATGTATGTTGCTAGTTCTTTGATCAAGTTGTATGCTGACAATGGTTGTATAGAGGATGCTAGGCGTTTTTTTGATAAAATGATTGATAAAGATTGTGTTTCGTGGAATGTGATGATTAACGGTTATGTACAGTGTGGGGAATCTGATAGTGCTATTAAGTTGTTTAAGTATATGATGAGATCTGAAGCTAAGCCTGATTCCGTGACTTTTGCTTGTGTTCTTTCTATCTCTTGCTCTGAGGCAATGGTTCAGTATGGTAGACAGCTTCATGGGCTTGTTGCTCGTAGCGGGTTAGATTTTGATCCTCTAGTGGGGAATACACTAGTGACCATGTATTCAAAAGGCAGGCAATTGGGCGATGCACGTAAATTCTTTGATATGATGCCTCAGACTGATTTGGTGGTTTGGAATAGGATGATTGGTGGGTATGTACAAAATGGGTTTATGGATGATGCTTCGATGTTGTTTAATGAGATGGTATCTGCCGGTGTTAAACCAGACTCCATCACTTTTACTAGTTTTCTCCCATCACTTGCTGAGTCATCGAGTCTCAGGCGAGCTAAGGAAATTCATGGTTATATAGTGAGACATGGTGTGATTGTGGATGTATACTTGAAAAGTGCTCTTATTGTTTTGTACTTTAAATGCAGGGATGTCGTGATGGCATGCAGGATTTTTAATCTAAGCACACAATTTGATATTGTGATTTACACGGCTATGATTTCAGGATATGTGCTTAATGGTATGAATAATGATGCTTTAGAGATCTTTAGGTGGTTACTTCAAAAGAAAATGATTCCAAATGCTTTAACCTATACAAGTATTTTGCCAGCATGTGCTGGTTTGGCTGCTATAAAATTGGGGAGAGAATTGCATGGTTACATAATCAAGAATGAGCTAGAAGAGAAATGTCCCGTGGGAAGTGCAATTATGAACTTTTATGCAAAATGCGGAAGATTGGATCTTGCACGCCTAATTTTTGGAAGAATATCCAAAAAAGATGCTATTTGTTGGAACTCAATTATCGCAAGTTTTTCCCAGGATGGAAAACCAGAGCAGGCCATTTATCTTTTTCGTCAAATGGGGATTGAAGGAGTGGAGTATGACTGCGTGACTGTTTCGGCTGCTCTCTCTGCTTGTGCAAACATTCCAGCACTTCATTATGGGAAAGAGATTCATGGTTTCATGATTAAAGGTGCATTTGAATCTGACCTTTTTGATATAAGTGCACTGATAGACATGTATGCCAAATGTGGGAAGCTAAGTATTGCTCGCCTGGTGTTCAACTTGATGCAAGGGAAGAATGAAGTTGCATGGAATAGCATCATTTCTGCTTATGGGTACCATGGTTACCTTGAGGACTCTCTTGCTCTATTTCATAATATGGTGGAAGAAGGAATTCAGCCAGATCATATCACCTTTCTCACCATATTATCTTCTTGCAGCCATGCTGGACAGGTCGAGGATGGAGTTCACTACTTCCGCTGCATGACTGAGGAATATGGTATCCCAGCTCAGATGGAGCATTATGCTTGCATGGCAGATTTGTTTGGCCGGGCAGGCCATTTGGATGAAGCGTTTGAAGTCATAAAAAGCATGCCATTTCCACCTGCTGCCAGTGTTTGGGGCACATTGTTGGGAGCCTGCCGGGTCCACGGCAATGTTGAACTTGCTGAAGTGGCTTCAAGATATCTACTTGACTTGGAACCAAAAAATTCTGGTTACTATTTATTGCTTTCTCATGTACTCACTGATGCTGGACAATGGACGAGTGTGCATAAAATACAACATTTGATGAAAGAAAGAGGAGTCCAGAAAGTTCCTGGATGCAGTTGGATTTATGTCAACAACAACACTCATATGTTTTTTGCTGCAGATGGAAATCACCCAGAATTTCCTCAGATCTGTTCTTTACTGAAGAATCTCCTCCTGGAGTTAAGAAAAGTTGGTTATGTTCCTCAAGCTGTAGAGATGATTGAATCTTGAGAATTGGACATGGCACAAGAAATTTTAAGATAAATGTAGGCAATGGAGTGATGAAACAGCAACAATTATTAAAGATAACTGTGGCTCAAGCATCCTCTTTGTGTCATCTGATTTTGATCCCAGCGAGGTTAGAAAATTGCTTATGGTTTATTATTAACGTCTGTATGTGTCAAATAATGAAACAGGTTATTTTTATTTATTTTTTTGGCTTTGTGGTACTTTGTGTTAAAAAAGATATGTTTTTTAATCTTAAAATTACTACATGCAACATGGCATGCTTACCAAGAATCGAATAAAGAGAGAACTTGCACAGATTGCTCTAGTTTTTTCCCCTTGTTTACACTCTAAGTAGGTATTACCCAGGCAACCTTGTACTTTGAAAATGTGTTAGTTTTCACTGTAAAAATGGTGAAGCCTCATTGATGTACTAAATTTGTGTTGCGTCACTTAAATGGACTGCCGTGCTCTCTTGATGTCAAGCTGCTTCTCAATGCTTATTTTCTTACAATCTGTATTTATTTTATGCGTGCATTAACATTTGCTTTGGTGCATATTTTCATTAATGTATTTATTGACTCTCAAACTTTGGCTACTTGGCAGTTGCCTTATTCAGGATTGGCGGCCTCCTCTTGGGACACATTTCTCCTTATTTCTAGAAATGGCTGCTATGAAACAAGATGTAGATGACATGTATTGAACGATTCTCGCACTCAACATTAAGGTTGGTGTATATTTCCATATCTATTATGCTCATGTATGTGCATTGCTGTTTGACACCATGTGCTACCCGTTATCTGTTGAAATGTAGTTGGATGGGACAGCTTGGTTCGGTTTCTGATTTTCCCATGCTACCAGTTTTAATTTATGACAAAACATTCCCTTGCAGAGGAAACCTAATCAGGTTCATGGTTCCTTGCTGATCATTGCCATATTCTTTTTTCAGTGAGTCTCTCTGCCCACTCTTTATTTTTCCGTCTAGCTCTCGCTTGCTTACTTTGTAATCACCATGTCAATTTTAGTGTCTTGTATTATCCCCAATCCAAACTTCACTGGACCGTGAACTTTCATTACTGATTTACTTGAACAGATATTAGAGCTCATTATCTACTTGATCAACAGGGTGAATCCACAGTTACCAAAGGTTTATCCAAAGCAATTGGTTCTCCACAGGCACGGTGAAAACTGTGCTAAGTTTGCTGTCCTACTTGAATTTGGAACTGAGGTTAGGAAGATCAATAGCATAGATATTAGAGGTCTGTTGATATTCACAGAACTTTTGTAGTTGATTTTGACGTTACTGATTTGGGTGCAACATATAGAAGACTGCACATGGAGAGAACAATGATAGTAGTTAAAAATATCAACGTGTCTATCACTCCTCGACTTCAAGAATGGTATTTGCCAAACATCTGTTTTATACTAGTAAGTGAGGGACCAATCTTGCAATGCCTAGAGTGGAAAAGAAATCAAATGGGCATGATAAGCAACACAAATACCTCAATAATCAAGTAAACTCCTTACAAGAATCTCCTATTCCTGTATGTTGTTTCTAATAAATTCCCATGCTCTTCTGTAGCCAGGAAAAAAAACTATAGACTAACAAAGATAATTAGCAAGTGTGACGAATCACACACCCGGGTCTGGTTTATATATGGCAGTTTGATGATTACCATCTTGGCTCATAGGCAGATCTCAAGGATAAGAACTTCCTAATAGAAACATGACCAAATCCTTAACTGGTATTGAGACTAAAGTCCATGGTGTACTTTATTCTCCCCATGACATTCCTTGTCCTTCTGAATTGTTTGCCCTTGATATATTCATTATATGACAAAGATGCATGATGTCTGCAAAAAACAATTTCGTATCTGATGAGCAGTGATACTCTACTCCGTACAAAGATATCTGGAGATCAACAATTCCCTTTATGTCTATAGCATACAAAGTTGCAAGAAAAGATAAGAGTTGTTACTCTAATCCCACCATGCTCTGCTGCTTAAATTGAGGACCAGACCCTCTTTCGCTGATTATCTTAAGAACTAGGCCCCATCTTACATGGACATAATCTCCATATCTCACCAGCATAATTTGCACCTTTCTGTCTTAATTTGATTCTGATCTAGAGCATATATCTTAATGAACCAACTGTCTGTGATAGCATTCTAGATTGTTTTCCACAGGTATGCCACACGTGCGGCCACACGCACATACAATTCAGGTAAGAAAACATATCCATCTACAGGAACTAACCCTTTCTGCATAGGAATTTTGGGCATTAAAGCAAAATTGCTGAGGTGAAGTTGGTACCTAAAAGATCTTTCCAGGTTGAGCTTGTTTGTTTCAGGGTGGACAGTGTCTTACTCCTTAAAAGAGTGCATTCCTTTTTTGTATCTCTCTGTGTTTCATGACCGATGATGGAAGTCAAGCTGTACGTTTCTTTCTTGGCAGGACTGATGTACATTCATTGGAGAGATTTTATGGCTAGAATTAAATCACATCATTGAAGCAAAATTTGTGAAGATTCATTTGATCTGACATGGAAATTTGTAAAACACATGATTATGTTATTTGCAACATGATTTTATCAAATTAATTACATCACATTTATTAGAGTGGAAGTAGGTTTGCATATTATACCAGCACATGTAGGCCCTCATGTGTGCAAGAGATGCCTTTCATATAAGATGTTAACATCTGCAATCCTCCAAATAAAGTCATGAGATAGAAATCAGCTGGGTGGTATAAAATAATGCAGCAAATATACCACTAATGAATAATGATTAAAGTTGGGGGATGAATTGAAGGAAATAATGTGCTCAACTGCCCATTCTAAAGCAGAAACCTCTATCCACCACTACTTTGCTAAGAGAGGAAAGTAGTCAATGTAAAGACTTGGTCTTCCCAGTAGAAGATTTGTGGATATGATAAGGTGCCATAGAAGAACAGACATCCATATCATTGGATTCTTCTTCAAACATTAGAAACAGAGATGGGGAAAGAGAATTTCACAAGCAAAGGAAACTAAAACAGGAGCAGAAAAATGGTACTTGGTCAAGACGAATCTTAGGTTTAAACTGTATTTGGCATGTTTTTCCTACCAATTATCTTATTTAATCTTCCCATCCCATCATTACCCTTTATAGAAACCTGTACTAATTACTTAATTTTCATATGGCAATCACAATATCTCTCGAATAATTCACCACAGAAAGAGTTTTACGGAAAATGAAATCCTTTCAAATGTTCTGCGCTCAAATAGTTCAATCATGTTCATGAGATCATACGGATAGCCATAGGATTGGACAATCAGCTCATCCCTTCTTTTCAATTCGTTATGAAGATTATTTTATGGTATTTTTTCATTGCTGTATATAATGTATTCTTTTGAATGAAAATTAAAATGTTACGGATCATATGAATCAAAACCTAACACAAAATAAAAGTTGATAGAGGGAAAAAAATCTCAGATATTGCTTACAGTCTCTGTGCTGTCTAAATTTTAGGAAAATCTCACAAACATTTTGATTAACGGTTCTTGGTTACCGGAGGATCCAAAATAGGAGAAAAATATGATTTTCTCTCTTAATTACCAACACCAAACACTCATTAGCACAGATAACAAGGAAAAGTACTTAAACGTCTGATAAACCCTAACTTATTATAATATTACCTTACATATCACATGTCGTTCTAAACCCTAGACCAATTAAGAACTACTTTTACTGGCTTAGTTGAACACGTACACGTCCCCAACATTAACCACAGCAGCCCCATTTGACAGGACATTTCTTGGAACGTATCCACCAGTTCCACCATTACAAATACCTTGTTGAACAGGGCTGTAAGTGCTATTTCCTGCAGTTTGTAACTGCTGCTGCTGTGTTGTGTTCTTTCTCTTCTTCTTCTCATAAGCTATCCCTCTAGCTTTAGCCTGTGCGTCTCTCACTTCCCTTAAGTACAATCTCACAGCTCGTGCACCAAAAGGGTTTGTCTCAGGCAGTCCACCGTTCTCTTCAAAGGCAGCACGGAGACGTCCGGTGAGAGCATCAAGGCTGCCCCATGCTTGTTTAAGAGGGCAAGAGCAAGGGCATGGTGGATGAGGGTGGCCAAAAAATGGACAGCCTGGGTTATGCACCTTGGTCTTGCCAAACTGATCAAGATACCTCAAAAACTCCAAAACATGGGCTCCACTGCACCGTGACAGTGCCAGTGGTGGCCTGTGGTTTCTTAGGTACTGTCCAAAAGTGTTCCAGTCCCGTCGCTTCTGAGACTCGTAACGACTCAATGGTAATGGTGATGATATTGGTGATGATGGTAACAGCAATCCTTTCTGCAAATGGTGGCTCTTCGAAGTTCCTGACGAGCCACTTCTTGCAGAATCATGTGACACAGTGGCCGCTGCGTCGGTCGTAGCAACAGCAGCTGACATGTTACAATTCTTGTGGGGGATGGAGCTAATTAAGAAACTGCTTATTTTCTTGAGGAATCACGTGCAAATGGAAGGCAGGGGAGGGAATTCATGGAAGAGAAGGGAGACGTGCAAGAGAATATATAAGCAGAGGATCAAAGGGGAGGAATTGGAGGAAGAGAAAGAGTTGATGTGAAATGTGGAGAAGGGGACAAAGGAGGGAGGGACCCCCGCAAAGAAACCCACGTCCAGTGAGTGACGACAGTTTTAACATCATGTCAAAAATGTCACTTCAATATTTTTCACCCATGCCTCCCTTGACAAGTGTTTTAAAGGTAAATCTCAATACACACACGTCTACTAGCCACTAATTTCATTATATAAAAAAATTAATTATGTATTTATTATAATATAAATTTAAAAAATTAATAAATTTATATAAATTTTAAATCGAAATTTATGTGTTTAGAATATTTCAACGAAATCACCAGTATTAAATTATTATTATTTTCATTAAAAAAACAAAAAAAATTGAATGCCTGAACTATCAAAAAGAAATTTTTGTAAAGTGTCTGGGAAGCATTTTTAAAGTATTTTTCAAATTTTTTTTTATTTAAAATGATTTTTTTAGCATCGTAGATCATATATTAATGTCAAAAATAAATTTTAAAAGTAAAAAAATATTATTTCAATATAAAATCTTAATCTTTTCAGGTTCTCGTTCTCCACCAAATTTCAGGAGAGGATGTGTAGTTCATTCACTCTGAATTTCTGCAAACAAACAAACATGGAGTTGAGTGATTGTTCATGTCCCATGTATGCCATGTTCTTGAACTGAGTCAAGAACTTGAACTGAGTCAAGAAGTCATGGCATATTCCAAGTAATCTGTGTCGATGCATGGCCCAGAAAGATTCTTGCTGTGATGATAAGATGTTTCACTGAGATCCATCCTCCCCGGTTGTGTCCGACTGATAAATAAATGTTCACACAGCATCTTCATACTGATGAGTCCCTCCTGCATAGTTCCCATCACATGATTTTCTAAAAGCTATGGATAATTACAAGCTTGGTACGATCTGTGGGTTCTGCTGTTTTGCACCTAAAGTTTTCGAAGATGGCACCTAAAGTTTGGAATTCAATATTTTTTTTAAAAAATAATATAAATTATATTTTATTTTCATTTAAAAATTTAAGTTTTTTTAGGTGAATTGATTATTTAATATGGTATCAGAAATTTATTAATCCAACAATTATAAGTTCGAATTTCATCACTCTCGTTATATTTCATAAAAATAAAGCACAAGATAGTATGAGTCTGTGCAAGTTTCAAGTTCAAAGAGCTTTCGCTTGAGGGATAATATTAGAGAGTAATATAAATCATATTCCGCGATCTTAACTAATAATTTAAACTTTTAAATGAAATAATTCTTTAATACAGACAAATAACTTTAGGTTTGTGTTTTTCATTGAGCCCTGTGTTTCTTTTAATTACTTATATGAAGATGCACCTATGTTTCTTCATGTTAGTTACACCTCTGTTTTGCATTTCAAAAATATTTTTGAAGAAATTTAAAAATTTTTATTTTATTTTTTATTTAAAATTAAAAATATTTGGCGTGTTTAGGTCGTTTTCTCATGTTGATATCGAAAATATTTTTTAATGTATTTTTAAACTAAAATTATTTTCAAAAATAACCTTATCCATACTCCAAAACAAGTAATTGGAGACTTGAACGTAAACTTTAGAATTAAAAGTTTCATTGAGGAGCCTTGAGCTGCATATAAAAAGGCAATCCTTCCATGATTTATAAGAATTTAATTATCTTATCCATCCCATGATTTGATCAACATGTAATTGTGTCATGTGGAAAGAAATACATAATTAATCGATATGCATTCCATTCCAATATATTTAATCTTACAAGAGAAGATTTTTTTTATATCTATCAAATTATTTTATTAAAGTCAATAAAAGATAATAGAAATATTTACACATATGAAATTGAGTGAACAAAATAAAAAGAAAAAAAAAACTATTATGACATATTAGAGATATTATTCAAAATAAATATTTTTTATAAAATGAATCTTATTCGTATAACATAAAAAACAACTTTTCAAAAATTAAACACAAAACTAAATATTTTTTAAAAAAACCTTTATTTAAAAACGGTTTGGGAAACTTGTGGTATGAGTCATATAACTAGGAGAAACCAATATAATTTTTATTTTTGAAAATAGCCACAAAACCAATATTTTCTTTAACAAATGAAGAAATAAAACCATAAAAAACAATGAAAGAAAATCCCTAATCATATAAAACCATAAAACTTGTGACCCGTGTTATTAGATTAGAACTACGAAAAATGAAAAAAAAATCACAAAGACCAATCCAAAACAAATCAAATGCTAAAGGATAAAATCAAGAAAAAAAATAAATAACATAAATGATTATAATTAAAATAATAAGGGAAGAAACAAATTAGAAAATAAATCACAGGGAATTAAAAAAAAATAAAATTAGAGGGTTAAATTGAAAAGAAAAAAAAGTTCTTAAAATATAAATCAAAAGAATATGAATTAAATTAAAAAAATAAAACAACATAAATTTTGATTGAAAGATGAAATTGAAGTTGAAAACAACAAAACTTTAATAAAAAAGATACGAAAAAAAGAGTAAAAGAATAAATACGAGAAAACTAATCCCATATTTTATTGTTTTTTGTTAATATTTTTAGGTTTATTTGTTTTGCATAAAATATCTTATATATTTTTTTAATTGTGATGGTAATTGTAAAATAGTGATGATGAGATGATAATATAAAAGGAAAAAAAAAGATGAGTAGAAAAAGATTGTGTGGTGGTGGTGGAATGAAAGATGATGATGGTGGTGGTGAAAAAAAAAAAACTATGAAGAATACGAAGGTGGTGGTAATTGTGAGATGAAGATAGTGATTAACATAATTAGATTATAATAAAAACTTACATAAAATATTTGATGTAAATAAATTCAAGTGTAACGGCAACTTTTGTAATATTTTTGTTTGATAAAAGTTTAAGAGGGTAATTTGGAACATTGCTCTAAATTAATTTTTTTAATTTTTAAAATGTATATAAACACAATTTTAACCACAAAACAAAAATAACATCTATCATGAAAGCAATTAAAGTAATTTATTTACTCAAGATACTCTAGTATCCACGCGTTCAAATCCTATCATGCCTATCATCCTGTGTATTGTATTTACTGAGTTTGGAGATTTTTATTTATATATATATATATATATAGCTTGGAGTTTATAGTAAGGGCTAGTTGTTTTTTCAATAAAAAAAGCAGAATTATATAAGAAAAAGGTTTGTCCGGGGGCTAAGAGAGGAAAGATTCGAGGAAGGGTAAAATCCAGAATTGATGGAACAATCAATTTGATTGACTAAGCAGTGAAGGTACTTTGTTTTCTTCCCCCTTTCTTTTTTTGTTTTGACCGCCAAGTTGCTTGGATGTTATCTCAGATCTTGTCAAATGTCAAATCCCTCAGGCCCCTTTCTTTTTCTTGCCTTATGCAGACCGACACTGCCATGCAATTGTATTTTCTTTATTTTTATTTTTAATTTTAATAAAACAAATAAATTTGAAAGAGATGGAAATCCAGTTCCTCCCAATCTGACACAGTTTTGGAGAAGGAAGAAGGGTTGGGTGGTTACAACTTACATCATCATGTTGACCTGGTTCTGATGAAGTTTCCATGGAACTTGAACTTCAAAAAGAAGTGTACGATGGCCAAGAATCATGAAAAGCTTCATTTTCCATAATCTGGAGAAACCCTTTTCTGAAAATCTAATTTTGAACACCAGCAACCTCCCACCAAGTTTGCTTGACCAGTAGTTTTTCAGACCGAAAGATGATCTAAAGAATTTCCAAATAGAAAATTAGCCATGGCTGCTTGAATATGAACATGAAACGGTGTAAGCTTAGTTATTACAACGTAATAATATAAATTATATATTGAGATCTCACCCAATAATTTAAGTTTTTAGATAGATGATTTTTTGACATGATATCAAAACTTGTTCAAATCTCACCATCATCTCTTTCTATTTGACAGCATTACCGATCAGATTTTTGCATTCCTTTGTTTTAAGAATTAGTAAAAGCTCAAACAAAATTGCTTTCTATTTCACACACAAAACTTGTACAGCAGTTTAAAACCCTAAGCAAACCACACCATCCATACATACACTACGCCAGCCAGATCTTCACTATATAGATATACAAGTAAAGCTTATTGAGATGGTAAGCCTGAAATTGCTCCCACTCCCTACACCGTTCATCTTTACTTTTTGTTAAGCAGGTGAGCAAGGTTGCGAAGTTCCTCAAACGCATGCATTGTTTCCGCATCAAATCCCCCAGCAAACTGCATGACGCAAGAAAAAAAATCATTGACTTTTGCCAAGCATTGTTTTATTTCCCCTTCATAAAAACTATTGAGATGTTTATGCTGCCAGAGAATAATATAAATAATATTATATTTTAGAATTTTATCTAATAGTTTAAGTTTTTAGAGAAGATGATTCTTTAACATGGTATCAAAGCCTACCCAGCGATTACAAGTTCAAATCTCATTATTCTCATTCTATTTGATAAAAATCAAGCATAAGATAGTATATGTTTGCGCAAGTTTTAAACTCAAAGAATTTTCACTTGCGCAGGTGTTTTGAAGAATAATATAAATAATATACTAGATCTCACCTAATATTTTAAATTTTTAAATGAGATGATTCATCTTGAAAAGTATCAGTTGGTTTCAGCTGTTTCTTTAATCCTATCTATCTATGTTCTTATTAAATGTCAACCAAACTAAACCAAACCAAAGAGTTCAGTTCAACAATCACTCTGAATGCCACTTTTCTAACAGTACAAACAGGTATTTATTGGTGCATTGTAGAAAACGAAAATATACATTGAACAGCCATAAAAATGCTTATCATGGTACAAACCTGATGGATTCTGAAAGCAAATCTAACCCCTTGAAGTAGCATATAGTCCAGAGCAGGGTCTTTTTCTAGTGCTGCTGCCTTCGACTGGATTATCGTGGCTACCCTCTTCATGCACTTCTTCGCCAACTTAACTGAGCCGAGCTTTATCTGCAACACAAGATTAGGAATTCATTTCCATGTGAAAGTCAGTAAATACCTCTTGCCTGAAATGAAGCATGAAAGGATTGGCAGGAAGATTTATTATTAGAAATGTCCAGAAAGTAAAACCCTAGTCATATGTAGGTTTAGCATTTCAAGAAATCATTTAGAAAGTAAAAGCCTGGAGTCGTATGTAGGTATGACAATAACATACGTGTAAAATCTTAAATTGTCAATACTACTTTTCCCTTTCTCAACTCTATTGATCCAAAAGCCACTTCTCTTCATATCAATACCAGGCTTTGCTGCTTCTTCACCTCTAGTACCTTGTTCCAATCCTTTTATGAAGGGGAAGAAGGAACATAACTCATTTTTTTTTCTTTTATTGGTCTAAATCTTGTAATGTTTAACTTGTATAGTAATGAAAACTAAACAAAAGTTTACCTTGCTAATAATCCCATTGTCAAGTAGCCAATCCGAGGGAATTTGGAATTCTTTGCAATTGCGCATCAAGGACTCTCTGGTTCGTAGAAGGTTATAGACTGTACGTTCCATCCTGCAAATGATATCCAGTCAGTATCTATTTATAAACTGGAGATTCGGAACAAAACGAAACTATATATCTGCCACATTGCAAAATTTCAGATTCTTACCTCTCAGACAAAGCAACCATTTTCTTTAGAGCAAGGTCACATGGAACTCGGGGATCATCCTTGTAATAAGACACTTCAGACTCCAATTTCTTGAGATCACTAAACCCAAATGCTGCTTCTCTCAATGTGTCAGCTTTCTTTTCTGGCCAATCAAAGTGCTTCAGGACTGCCCTTTCATCCACCTTTACATAAACGAAAGCATTACGAGGATGGTATAAAATCCCTGTCATTACCGTGCACTATTTTCCCTTGTTAATTCAACTCGAGAAGTATGGATCCCATGTGCATATAGAGGTTCCCTACTTCAAATTCCGTGTTTCATGGATTTTCAAGGTGATTGTAGCCCGTGTAAATGCTTTCAAAGTATACCAAGTACATGCTGTAAGAAGAGTTATAGCAGTTGAGTAGCCATGACAGCATTTGCATGTTTCCTTCCTAACTTGCTTTATTCGTTGCCTACGGCAATAAAATTCTATGCAATCCTTTTACAAATAAGTTTTTTTATCCAGGAAAAACTTACAAGAAAGCCAAGTTCATCGTCAAGCCACTTCACAAAAGCGACAACATCTTCGATGTTCTGGTAAACAGCGCTATTGACCTCTCTGATCAGAGAATTGACAAATTCTCCTTGAGTTTCAACATCTGCCTTAATCTGACAATAAAAAATAATCACTTTTAAGCACTCGAACTTCTATATCGCACAGAGATGCCAAACTATATGGAAAATAAAAATAAAAATTCAGGACTGATTGTTTCATTTCAAATCCATCTGACAATAGTCGAAAAGAAAAGAGTACTTGCATCCTCACAGCAGAAAATTAATCCCAGAAAGTTGCAAGCTTACAAGGTTTTTATTTCATTCCTCTCTCTTCATGGTAACAAAATACAAATCAACATTTTTTAACGCAAACAGTTATTCAATGAAATCACTTATCATTGACCTTAGGATTAGAAGTAAGAAATCACTTACAGCAAGCAAATGTGATGATCGGTTTTCAATTTCACCAATCATGTTGCTCCGAACATTCCCAACATTTGAGGCTTCACAGATTCCTCCATTTGAAGACTCCTTTCGGGAATCCCTCTTCATCAATGAATGGTAAAACTCTACAACTTGAGGTGCTCGCTGCACCACTCCTGCTGTACTGCTCCTCACTGAGAACTTTGGAGGCGGTGGTGGGGGAGGTGGAGGCGGTGGTGGCAGTAGGAGTGGAACTTGAGGTGGAACCTCCTCTTTAGGTCCAGAAGAAACAGAACATGAGGGTCTTGGAGGGGGATTTGGAACACGCAAAGTCCTTTTCTCAAGATCTAATGGACCTACATCTTTGTTAATCTCTTGGCAGTTTGCAAGGATCTGGGGTCTTTGCATTTTATCCAACTCATACTTTTCAGAACTTACAAGCTCTATGTCGTTTTCCATTTCCTTTATACACATAAAACCATCAGATTGCCTTCTCCCATTCGATATTGAATCTTCTAAGCAGAACTTTGATCCGCTAATAGAGTGTCTTCTTCTGGGACTCCTCTCATCTTCCGAGTGGACCCAATTTTTATCTTGGCATTCTGAATTTGGCAAATCTTCATCGGTAAGAGGCCATTTCTTCAACTTTTTAATCAAATTCAATCTCATTTTACTATTACTTTCCAAGTAGTCATTACTCTGGCAAGACATTGAACCAGCAGATTCATTACTCCTCTCTACCGATTTGGGGCTTGAGGCCTTATCAGAATTCGTTGAGCATGAATTACGCAATTCATCTCTTAAACACGAATTGACCCACCTCAGATAGGCTAGCTCCTCTACCTCATTTAGTCTGCTCATCTGTAGACCCTCAACTTGTTTACACAAATCTTCATTTGTGTGCCTTAGCAAAGATGCCTCAGCTTTTATTTTTGCAACAACATCACCCTAAAAAATTCAAGAGAGAGTTTAGCAATGACTCTTCAAGCAAAAAGAATGGAGAATTCCATCAATTTGACATCATTGGTCCTCTGTTTGCTTTCCAATTAAATTCTTGAACCCATCATAAAAAAAGTAACTGACAATGAAAGTAGACTACAGCATGGATCAAAGAACTAACTTGTCATCATCAAGACAGAATTAAGAAACGCCAAAAGAATTAAACTTTAATATCAAGACGGAATTCAACATTGCCAAATTAAGTCTATTTTGTTTTCTATAAAAATAAATAAATAAATTAACCATAGATTCTACCAAGTTTATCTCCAATCATTAATCTTTCCAAGTCCCCAATGCTGAAAACTTCTAAATTTGAAAAACGTGACTTCATTTTCTTTTTTACTTTAACATTTTCTCATCAAGTATACAACGCATACTGAACGAAAGGAACAAGAGTTGAATATTTATACCTCAGAAGACCTGGCAAGAGAAGCCAATTGAGACTCCAGAGAAGAGAGCTTGCAAGCAAGACTCCTCTTATCCATCTGCACCTCCTTATTCAATCTCCTCAATTCCACAACTTCCATTTCAAGATTCCCCACTGAACTCTCATTCTCTTCCCTTTTCAATACCTCTTCACTTCTCTTCTCTGAAATCAAACACAATTCATTCACTTGTTCACAAAGACCACTTTTTTCAGACTCCAAAACCCCAATTCTCTTACAAAGCTCATCCACCTCGTTTCTTTTAGCTTCAAGTTCCCTTTCAAGATCCACTACTCTTCCATTCCTCTTAATCTCTGATAGCTCCGCTTGTAACTTAAATTCTCTCTCTTTTGATTCTTGAAGCAAGCTCCTTAACTGGTCTAATTCAACAAACAAATCTCTTGACCCTGAAGATTGTCTCCTGTGATTGGCCTGGTAGGCTTGTGGTTGCACCTGGTTTCCTGTAACTGGGCAAGTTAAATCACCAATAAGTGATCTTTTGACTCTTGAATGAGAATTCACAAGAGAGTTCTTTTGACTTGTGGTCTCTGAGCTTGCTAGTGGAAGTCTCTTGGCTGTTACTGTGATTGTTTGGGTTTTGGTCTTTTTATCTGATGTGAAGCCTTTTGCTAAATGTGAACCCCATGAAGACTTGATCTTTGAACCATTGTTGTTGTTGTTGTTGTTTCCTTTAATGTTTTGTGGCTTTGGTGCTTGGTTTTGATCAGCAAATTTTGCTGCTTTTGGTTTAGTTTCAACTGTGTTTTCTTGTCTCATTTTGTTGAGCAAAAAATGATCAAACTTTCACCTCTATAAAACCTACACCAAAAACAAAAAAGGGTTTGGACTTCTGACCATCCAATACAATCAATCAAAACCCATAAATTTCTTAAGCTCAAAAATGAATTTTTTAAGCTCAAGAATGAGTTTTCTTCAACCAAGAAGAGCTAAGAAAGCTAACAAAAAATCAAAACAAAAATCATGGAACAGAAAGCTAGAGTCTTGACAGTGCAAGAGCTTGAGTTTGAAAAGTGTAGCTATGTGAATGATGCAGTGTACAGCGCTAGCAATGAAGAAAAAGAATCCAGTTCTCAAGATGAAGGATTGATAGAGTGGAGAGAGTGAATGATGGAGATTATTTCTTAGAAAAGGTGGCAGCTTTTTCTTTATTTGAACGTTTGAAATTTGAATTTGTTTTCCTTCGAAAAGAAAACATTTCTGTAGCTCTTGAGTTTATTTTTGTTAGGGTTTGAGGAGTACGAGGGAGAATGTGCAACGGTCGTTTTCTTTGACAAGTGGGGTCCACATTCCACACTATAGGGTATGGAAAACAAGTGAAGTCAACACATCAGTTGTCAGCTTGTTCATTCCCTCATGATGAGCTGCCAAACTTATTAAACTCGATCCAGCTCGCGATCAACTCACTAACTGGTCAACAGGAGATATGTAGCCCATCCTCCTTTGAGTTAATTCTATAGTAAACTCGATTGATTTTACTGGCTAATTTATTATTCAATTAAAATATCTAGTTTGAATTTAATCTTTTTTAAAACAATCCATTTGAAACTAATTTAAAATTTGAATTTCTTTACACGAATTTAACTTGGACTCGCCCAATTATAAAAGTAAAATCTTTAGCTTGCTTGATCAGCTATCACTCTAGCATCTTAGTACTGTTTGAGGTTGTGAGTGCGATCTGCGATTGCAGATCGCACCACAACTTAGGTGTTTGGTAAGTGCCAAAAGCCGGTGAAACAGGTGGGTCCCACGGCCAGTTTTTATGTTAAACGGCGTTCGAAAAAAAGCTCATTTTTGGTACTTATTTCTTGCCGATTTGTAACTACACTGTTTGCGTTTTATACCTCCGATTGCGAGAACCCGTGAATGACCACCAGGGCATCTTTCTATTCCACCCGTGATACACTGATGCAGGGTATCTTCTTTGCACAGCCCCTGCATCTTATCTTCACAGCCCTCTCTCCCAAAATCTTATCTTCTTCAACCCAAAAATCTGCACAATACCTTATCCCACAGCCCCTTCTCTGGTCTTCTTTTAAGCACCCGTTTGTCTCCTTCTCTGCACAAAACCAAAAAGATTGGCTTTCTTCTCTGCACCCACATCCTTCTCTGCACCCACAGCTCCTTCTCTGCACCCACAGCCACAACCGAAGCCTTCACCCAGCCACAACCTTCAGCCTTCTGTCGTCTCTTCTCGTCTGCACGAAACTACTCCCTTCTGCTTCTCTTTCTCTTCTGCACAAAGCCCCCCTTCTCCCTTCGCCCTTCTCTTCTTCTCCTCTGCAGCCACGCCCTTCTCTTCTGCAGCCACAGCAACCCTCTCAAGAAACCACAACGAAACTCTCCTCTGCACCAGCTCCTCCCACAACTTCAAGCCTTAATATTTAATATTATACTGAAACGAAGGTGGGGGAGTTTTTATGTTAATATTTAATGATTAAGCCTTCGGTTTGATTAGAAAAAAACTACATATTTCTTTAGAATTATTTAAAATATATATATATATATATATATATAATTTTTTAGATTTTCATAAAATATTATTTAAAACGTGATTCTACTTCAAGGCAGGAGTCGGTGACGTGAGAGAACGAAGACTGAAATGGGATGTATGGGTAGTACGTCCGTTTTAGAAAAAAATTATTTTATTTTATTTTATTTTTTATATTAAAAAAATTAATATTTTAAAATTATTTTGATATGATAATGTAAAAAATAATTTAAAAAAAAATATTATTTTGATATATTTCCGAACAAAAAAAACTTTCATTTTATTAGTCAGTTTAAAATAATAATAATACATTTTATTGTTATGATTATTAATCTACAAAATTTAAAAAATAATTAATCTATTAGTCATTTTATTGTTTTTTCATTAATTATTAATTACATTATATTATTATAATAAATGAAATTTACAATATATATATATATATATACCCTTTAAAGTAATTTCACAAGTTATAAGCAATATGAAAAGTTTGGTAACCAAACACCCAAACCTGTTTTTTTTCCAACCTCCAACTCAACCACAGTTTTAACCAAACACTTAACTGCTTATTTTGCACCACAGTAAAAGCGCTTTTTTTGAAACTGCTTTTTTTCAACCGCAATCGCAAAAGAAAAAGCAATGCCAAACACACTCTTAGTATTAAAAAGATAATTGATTAATGGTGATTTTTCAGGAAACTCCACTTTGTAGCCTTTAAGTGGATGAGTAAAAAAATTCCAATTTTTTTTTTATCCTATTTTTTTTTATTTGTCTTTTATCGGACCAAATTATAAGTCATATTGAAAGATATGGGATCAAAGTAGGAAATGAATGACATTAAAAGTATAGGAAAAATAGTTATTGTAGTCTCTATACTCTTACAAATTATGTGTACCTTTAGTTTCCAAAATCAGAGAGAAAATCAATTTTGATCTCAAACT
This sequence comes from Salix exigua, assembly GCA_032356905.1. Classification (NCBI taxonomy): domain Eukaryota; kingdom Viridiplantae; phylum Streptophyta; class Magnoliopsida; order Malpighiales; family Salicaceae; genus Salix; species Salix exigua. The sequence continues at coordinate 6,856,425 of CM063598.1, forward strand.
TTTTTTTTTTATTTCTTGACCCCTTGTGCGAGGGAGGTGAAGAAAAAAAACTTTTGTTGGCTCTAATTTTGGTCACCAAAAGAATTGAAATTGTTGTCCAATTGTTCATTTTGATGAAGGAAGCTCCTACTGAGGAGTGTTTTTTACCGAACACAACCAGACAAATGTATCATCCTGCAAAACTAGAAATCTTATTAATCTATGTTTCTTGAAGAAAAAAACTTTTGTTGGCTCTAATTTTGATCACCAAAAGAATTGAAATTGTTGTCCAATTGTTCATTTTGATGAAGGAAGCTCCTACTGAGGAGTGTTTTTTACCGAACACAACCAGACAAATGTATCATCCTGCAAAACTAGAAATCTTATTAATCTATGTTTCTTGATTTTTCTAGTTTTACTTTTAATTATTAACACGACGAAGCTCGGATTAAAAACCTATTCACGCAGGACGGTTCTAAATCCTTTGATCTAATGGGGTAGCTAAAAAGGGTCTCATCCAGCAACTTTTGGTCTTTTAAAGCCATCCATGGAGGGGTTGATACAGAATATAACTTAACGGCCAGATATGGACCAGATCCCAAGGGAATCCGATGACCTGACAATGAAGCCTAGATTTTCCGATGACATGAAGCTCCGAATCACCTGAAGTCAACTCTTCACCTTGACTGGCTATTTTCAGTTTGGAAGCCTGAAAATATGCAATGAATTATTCTTTTAATTATTTTAAATTAAATTATTGTTTTTTACTTCTTTTGAGACAACAGCATAACATCAAGATTACCGAGCATGATTCTTGAAGCACAAATTATCACCCGCACAGAGCCTGTGCAGAGCTCGAAAGAAACGAAGCTGAAATTTAGCTAAAATGAAACTCAACAATACAATAACATGCTGTCTTCGATTCCCCAAAACTCACATTAAGAATGGATAGTGCTGATGTATCACCCTGAACTACAAAAATTCAACACCTGCTGCAATTAACTTGTATTACACAGGTATTCTCACAACGATTTGCATTGGTTTCACATGAATCAATAGACCATTACAAATAGTCAAAAATGAGTTGCATTGGTTTATGCTGATTCAACACCTGATTCATCTAGACCTTCTCTATAGAGCTCAAAATCCTCAGGGCTCCAGCGGCAAATTAAGTGAAGTCGGAAGGTGGCCATCTTGGTGCCTAACAAGCGCTGAAATAAGTAAAAATACACAAGTCACGTATTTTCTTTAACCAGAAGAAAGAAGAACAAAACTGTGAGCCTGCTAACTAGCAAGCAAAGTTAAAGGCCTCGCCAGAACTAACCAGTATGCGAGCAGACTCAGGTGAGAGAGGCTTCCCCTCCTCACAGACAACAAAGTCTGAAACAAGCTCTATCACACCTGCAGACCATGGTTAAGTTAATAACAGACCTCAAGTCCTATGTGCATGTGTGTTGTGCGTGTATGCAAGAGATATCAAATAGCAGAAAGCAATTATGTACCCTTGTTCAACCGAACAGGCAATCCTTGCTTGCGCAAAAAGGGCTCCATCTCATGAGTAAACTGTTCCAGGGGACCTTCCTTAAGTTCCACCTGAAAAATCCAGTAACAAGTTAGAATTATACTTATACACAGTGCAAAACAGTAGGTCATTGATTTATAATGCATCTAAACCAAGCATTTATATTTTGCTGAAGATGAAATAAAAAATTTGACTGCTTCCAAACTGGAGACTGCGAGTGGATGTTAAAAAGGACAAAATGAATAGCAAATTAAAGATCCAAGATGATCCTTTTCTTAGACAATTACAAAAAGAGAATGCATACACTGATCATAATACATGTGCATGGACGTGTCTAGTACTTGATTCAATGCAGAAAGGCATGGTTCAACCAGCATGAAAGTCTATTGCCAACCAAAAAAGATCTTACATACCATTTCTGTTGCCGTGGTCCCTGTCCTTGCAAAGTCGTATTCCTCATACTCATTAAACAACCTGCACAAAGACAACTGATAACATTTAACCCATGATGTATTTATATCACAGAGTAGGTGCGCAAAATTGGCAGAAATTCAGTCAAATCTATCAAACATATTTTAAAGTACAAGCTCCAAATAAAGAACTACAAGTGTTGTATTTTAAATGATCAGTGTAAATGCCCACCTGCTGACCCATAACACATGACACTGCCTTAAATCTTTAGAAGCAGAATATGAATATCGCCCTTTTGTCACAGGTAACAAGACATTACATATGTGAGTGATTATCATTTTCTTACCGAGGAACATCAAGTTTCCTCTTCTTTCAGTTCAAATAATAACATAAATAAAAATTATTTGAGTAATTAAAGTTTATTTCTACTTCATCAAAACGATGACCAGAATAATTCTGATAACAGCAAGACACCAGGACCTGTTTTTGGTTCCTTTATTTCCAAAAATCCAAAGAGAGTACATAATGTAACATTTATCACAACAAGTACTCAGGTTACCTTTCAACTTCTTCTCTTGACAAGTTGGTAAGAAAAAGTCCAGAATCACCACGTAAAAGCTACGAGAAAATGCATATGGAAAAGGCAAGTCATCAGAATTCTTTATCAAGATAGAAAAATGTAGAAACTACAGCTGTGTATATGTTCATTCTACCTTAGAAACTTTGTGAAGACCTGGCCTGATTTCATCTGCATCAGATCGGCCCAGAGAAACCTGCATCACTTTGTTTGACCCAAGGAAGAATCTGACGAGATCATAACAGTAAGTTGCTTAGGTATAGAAAACCAAGTACTCTACAAGCTGGTAAGAAGTTGCGGAGCCAAGTGCTTAAAACTCCCATGAACTAAAATGTTTATTTATTTATTTTTAAATTGAGTAAAAGTTTTGAGGAAAACAAAATCACAAGGAGTTTCATTCAAGAAGATGGTATCTTGAATCATATATGGTTAAACAGCATCCCCAAACACCAGAAGGAGTTTCACTCAACAATACAGAAGCAAAGTATCTAATCCCAAACCACTCAACATTTACCATTATTGATTTCATTTATTGGTGAGAAGACAATCTCTGATAACTTGTCTTCTGCTAAATAGGAACAAAAAGAAAAACAGAAACTACCTGCTGGTTAATTTGTGCTGTTCTCTGAACTCCTTGAATTTGAGATTCCTCATGTTTTCAAAACTAAACACATAAATAGAATTGTATTTCTCCACAGCATCCCTTATCGAATTCACTACAGATTCTTTATGCTCTCTCCCCTTCTTCTTTGTTTTTGATAATGTAACTGCATATCACACAATGACACCTCTATAAATAACATAACCTATCATCCATATTGCAAATTCTCATCTTCAGTGACCTCAAAAATTAATTTTTTATTCATTTTTTTAGCAACAGCAACATAAAAGCATGAAACCACGCAGATTTTCTTGCCTACATAATTTAAGAACACAAGCTCAAAACCCAAAGTAATGAAACCCCAATGTTTTTTTAAAAAGTTCATCAAAACAAGTTCAAAATCCCCACAATTACTCAACAAACTAAACCCAAAAACTACAGCTATCACCCAGACTTAGTTAAACCCAGTTGTCTATTAAGCCTAAGACAACAAAATCTCAGACAGCCACAATCCAGTTTTTCTCTCATAGACTAAATTGCCGACACATGATACGGTCATAATCATGCATATGTTCAAAGAAGAGAAAGGCAGAGCAAACCTGGCCTGTTACGCTTAGACTTAGGCATGGTTAGTTTACAAAAGGCGGCTCCTTCACTACTTCAAGGGACAAGAGAAGATTATAAACGAGAAAGTGAAACAAAGAAGCGAGCTTTGCTTGCTTTGGTTTTAGGGTTTAAGACGGAAAGAGCTGACCTTATAAAGTGTTACCATTGTAATATAATAAAAAATAAGGGTATTTATGTCCTTACGAAAAAGAGCAATCTTGTAGACTTGTACAGGAATGTAAACATCCACAACAAACACCTGCACGAGGCAGCCCCTCTCTCTCTAAAACTTGCTAGTTATTAAACCGTAAGAGAATTGAAAAACCTATCGTTTGTCTTCTAAATTTACCTGAAAAAATGCGCTCCAAGGACAGAATTTCCTATTTCTATGATGGTAAGTTAAAAAGATTTAAACTTTTCTTAAGTTGTTTTGTTCTTACAAATCAATAATAGTGAATAATGAAGCATCCAAATTTTATTATGCATTTCTTTTTAGCTAATAAAATTTATGAAAGTTTTATAAAGATGGAATTTTTTTGTAGGTGATGTGGGCAGTGTTTATTTTGGACCAAACCATCCAATGAAACCGCACCGGCTTTGTATGACACATCATCTTGTTCTCTCTTATGAGCTTCACAAGAAGATGGAAGTTTATGTATGTTAGTTATGTTAAAGATTCGAACTTTCTGTTGTTTTGTTGGGTGGTTCTTGGAAAATATGATGTGGGGTGATTTTGTTTGTGTTGAATTTGCTATGCAGCGACCCCACAAGGCATATCCGGTTGAGCTTGCTCAGTTTCATTCAGAGGATTATGTTGAATTTTTGCATCGGATTACGCCAGATACTCAGCACCTGTTTGCGGGGGAATTGGCTAGATGTATGGATTTTATGTTGTGAATTTTAGTTTAGTTTTTTTTCTTTTTTTGTGCTGTGAAGTATTTGTTGTTTTTGTTGGACGTGAAATGAGTTAGGGTTTATGGATGATTAGTTATGAAAGTGAATTTAGTCTAGGTGAAGAGTGGGGCGTGATCTTTGTTTTTTCTTTTTTTTGTTGTTGAGAGAATTGACTACGTGATTGTTTATGGCAAGGTCTAATGTGCTTGGCCGTGTGAAGTCTGTGGCATGATTCGAAATGAATGAAGCATTAATTACTCGTTCAACTGTTGAGTTATGATTGATTTATTGCATGATCTGTTGGAATCTATCTCAATCTGGCTATGATATTCCATCTTGAGTGCATTAAGATGTAACTGTAAAATCATCACATGATGTCATTTGTGGCCTGTAAGGCTTTCTAGCTGGTTCTTCTGAGTTGTTATGGTATGGAAATCCCATGTGGTTCATTTCTTTAGAAGGGAAAAGACATCCTTACATTTGGGATTTTTGGTACTTTAAATCTCATTTTTAGGAGATTTTAGCATATCTGTGTATTTGGTAATGCTGATAGGCTATAATCACTTTACTGGACTGTTGGAGTCTGATTGGTGATGCTGGAGTGCTATGGGCTTTGTGATTTTCTCCTTGTTTATGTGATTTGTTGTTCCTTTGGTATTATTTTTGCATTTGTTCTATGTTTATGTTTTGCATGGAAACACTAATGTACTTCTGAAATGGATGATATATTGATGTTTAAAATTTTCTTTTTTGCTTTCAGCTACAAGTTTATCTTACCCGAATCTTGTTTTCACAGATAACCTTGGAGAAGATTGCCCTGTGTTTGAAAACTTGTTTGAATTTTGTCAGATTTATGCCGGTGGGACTTTAGGTAAATGAAAACCATTCAGTTAAAACTCTGTTGGGTCTACCATTCAGCTTTGATTGGCATTCAACCTTAAACACTGATTGACATTTTCTGACAGATGCTGCACGCAGATTGAACAATCAACTATGTGATATCGCAATAAATTGGGCTGGTGGATTACATCATGCAAAAAAGTGTGGGGCATCTGGATTTTGTTACATCAATGACTTGGTTTTGGGGATTTTGGAGCTTCTGAAATATCATGCTCGTGTTTTGTACATTGATATAGATGTTCATCATGGTGATGGTGTGGAGGAAGCCTTTTATTTCACTGACAGGTATCAGAACCTTTTATTCTATTGTGAATTGGGACTAGCATTCTAGTGGTAAAGCCATGGAAAACTTATAATTTCTGTTTATTTTACAACAGGGTGATGACAGTGAGTTTTCACAAGTATGGAGATATGTTCTTTCCTGGAACTGGTGATGTTAAGGTGACTCTTTAATGCTTTGTCATTCCTAAATATTCCCAGATGTCAAAATGATATGACATTATTTTTCCAGGCTAGCTTGTCCAAAGTTTTGAGGGAGTTACTTCAAGCAATTTCAACTGTATTTTAGCACTGGTTGCTCTATTCTGTTTTCAAACAAAGCATGCTGACTACTCTACTCCTGGTTTTATCATTTTTATTTAATGATACAACATGTTTTCTCCCCTTAAGTCTCATACCTTTGCCCTGATATTTCGTGAAGAAGGGATGCAACAGCCTAGGAAGTATTAATTTTGAGAATTCAAATAGTGCAAGTTCTTATGCTGCTGTTACCTTATTATATTTTCTGGAATATCATTCTTGATCCTCACAAGTTTTGTACTTCATCAAAATTGGGATGGGATATTGATATGGTTCACATTGAAGGAAATAGGAGAAAGAGAAGGAAAGTTTTATGCTATAAATGTTCCACTGAAGGATGGAATAGATGACACTAGCTTCACTCGACTATTTAAAACAGTAAGCTCAGCTTTTATCTCTCTCTCTCTCTCTCCACACACACACTTACACACAGAAATATGTAGCAAAGTGTAAATATATGCTTGATTATGTCTTGTAGGTCATCTCCAAGGTTGTTGAAACATATCAGCCAGGAGCGATAGTTCTCCAATGTGGAGCAGATTCGTTAGCTGGGGACCGCTTGGGCTGCTTCAATCTTTCCATTGATGGTGCATATCTTATTGTAATTGTTGCATTTCCTTTTCTTCCCATGTGCTATTTACCCAGGCACAGAACAGCTGTTGCTTGCTCTTTATTTGGTGATGCATGAATGGTTTTAAACCAGTTGGTAATGGCTTGATTTGGTGTATATTGTGATGTTTGTTGCAGGGCATGCTGATTGTGTTAGGTTTGTGAAGAAACTCAACCTGCCTTTGCTGGTATGCTCTTATTTGCTCCAAACCCAGCTAGCAGTTTGCTCTTGTGAAATGTCAAAACTCACAAGAAGTGACTCCCCTGCAGGTTACAGGAGGTGGGGGATACACAAAAGAGAATGTTGCTCGATGTTGGACTGTTGAGACAGGAGTTCTCTTGGACACAGAACTACCCAATGGTATGCTAATGTGATACTTTTCTCTCTAATTGAAAGGAAAATCTGAGCAAGGAAGATGAGTTGTGATATATATATGCCTCTTTAAGCAATTATAAGCATAATTACATGATGTTCATTAGTAAGTTAATTTGGAGTTCTTAGGTTATGTAGTGTTTCTGGGGGTGGGAGGTGGCATGACATATATAGTGCGCATTTGTATTGTGGTGCACGGTGCTTTTCAAAAAAGCTTTTCGTTTAAAAAGGCATTAAAATAATTTTTTTTTAGATTGTTTTTTTCTATTTTTGATATCAGCATATCAAAATCATCAAAAAACACTAAAAAACAGCATCAATTTGTTGTTTACTTAAAGGCAATCACTTTTTTTAAATGCATCCAAACGCAGTTGGAAACACAGTAATAATATCATGTTATGAAAGTTTGCTTTATGTTCTTTTTAATGTTATATTAGATACAATCTTTGCATTTTTTATTTGACATATGCCATTAAGCATGGTTGGTATGAAATAAACATCTCCTACCTATTCCATGCCATTCATCAATACCACTTTTCCCACTCTCCATAATTTACATGGCTTAGGCTTCTCTTTTCTAGCACCAGAAATTTAATGTAATTCAATTTTTCTTGTAGAGATTCCAGAAAATGCTTATATTAAATATTTTGCCCCTGAATATTCATTGAAAACTCCTGGCGGACTCATAGTATGTAACTACACTGAAACTTCTTGTGATTTCTAGTTTGCTATTAAAGTGCTTACATTTCTTGTTTGTCATTGTAAATTGACTCTAGTTTAATCTGTTTCATTTGAGCAAGCAGGAGAATTTAAATAGCAAATCTTATCTTAGCACAATCAAAATGCAAGTAATGGAAAATCTTCGCAGCATCCAACATGCTCCAAGTGTGCAGATGCAAGAGGTTAGTAACATTCAAGTATTTGATAAGCCATTAAGGCCAACCTAGGATTCATTTTGTCAGATCTGAAGTGCTTAGTCAGATGTCCCCATCATGCTTATTTTTTGAAATCTCCCATTGCGGATTTGGCCATTGTAACTATTTTAAGATGAATATGCCAAATATTTGCAGTTATGACTCATAAGCATGAAATCATCATATAAAAGCTGCTTCTCTGTTTTTCGTCTACATAATCAGCCTTTGGTATGTGGTTTTGGTGATTAACCCCCCACCCTTCTTCCAGATATGCTTTATCCCACAAACTGAGAGTAGTTCCCTCTTATTAATTAACAGGTCCTAAAATATTTCACTGCATTGTAACTTGGAAGTCATGGTCCAAATTTCAGAAGTTATAATCTGGATACTGACCGAGTCTATCAATTCTGAGAAGATATTTACTTGAAATATTGAAATATATCTGGTCTGTGATAAATAATGTGTTGAGAACCACAAATTCTAAAATGCTTTATATTTGATGCGTGCAAAATGATCTGATCAAAGGAAATCTCGCAATCTATGCATGGGAGGATATCAACTAGCTGATGATGAAATACATCTGCAGGTACCACCTGACTTCTATATTCCTGATTTTGATGAAGATGAGCAAAATCCTGATGAGCGCATGGACCGTAAGTTGAAATAATACCCACATCAATGTACACTAGACTGATTCTTCACACATGGTGGAGCACATTGGTGTCTCACACTTGTGCACCTCTTGCTCTATTGATCTTTTTGTTTTCTCCTGGATGTTTTTAGTTATCACTAACTGATCATAAATCCTCATTTCAGAGCATAACCAAGACAAGCAAATCCAGCGCGATGATGAATATTATGAAGGCGACAATGATAATGATCATATGGATGGCTCATAAAATTAAGCCATGTTATCTAGAGTGGGGAGGCATAAATCCCATGCGTGATTTTCTTCAAGGGCATGCAATTCCGTGGCCATTGCTTTTCTCCAACATCGCTCTTCAGCTACTTGTTTGTATGAGGCTGGAACATCTGTGTTCTGCAAAATATTTAGTAAAGCAAAAAAAATGTATATCTCTCAGGTGAGTAACCATTACAAAGAGGAATGGCTGGTTCATGATGTGTGGAGCTAGGAGAGGATGCAAGATTCAACTTCAGTGATCAGTGAGGATGAAGGTACATCTATATAAGGCTGATTTTGTTCAAAGATGTTATCAAGTGTGAGATGGAAGATGTAATAAGATCTAATTTTGAACCATAATAGTAACTACTTTTTCATAAAAATAAAATGTAACTTTTCTAGATGTGAAAGTCTTATGCTTTGTAGCATCACAAATAACAAACCCTTTTTTTTTTTCATTATACCCAAGAAAAATGCTTTTAGTCAATTTATCATACTTGTATTAATGTGGGGTAAGAGAACAAAACAAGTGCAACCAGAAGCATGAAGATGTGAATAGCTAGGTGAAATCTGCTGCAAGTTTTCATAGGGACATTTTTGATGAAGACTTGAAGAGGGTTGCCTATTTATTAAGATATCATTTTGCATTGCGGTTTAATTGTGTTTTTCAAGTATCTTAATATTTCTTTTGTAAGAGCATCAAATTAATCTTTTTTAGATTTTTTTTATATTGTTTTGATTTGCTGTGTTAAAAATAGAAATTTTGTTTTTGAAAAAAACATTTTTTTTATATATTATATTTTTAAGTTAGTACAACTTTCTTAACCATGTACTAAATAAACAACCATTTTGACAGCTTCTACCTAAATTTTTTTGGTGTAACTTCTATCTATTAAACAACTATTTTTTTTGTAAACAGTATTATTGTTTTAATATTTTTTTAAATATTATCTTGATTTTTTAAAAAATATAAAATATTTTTTTATTTTATTTATCAAGTCATCTTTAAATTTATCAAGTCAATTGAGTCACATTAAAATAATTTCCACACAATTTAATTTTAAATTCATAAGAAGACAATAGATTTTGAAAGTTGAGTGAGTTTAATAAAAATAATAAAACAATTACTATGACTTTAACTTTTTTATATATTCAAAAACAAATAATAATAAAAAGATTTGACTTGTAATGCTGCCAATAAACTAGCTCAAACTAAGATCTAACTTGCAATGCTGCCAGTAAACTAGCCCAAACTAAGTATCCTAATATATTTTGATTATTTAAAGGCAACCCTAAATTACTTTATTATTAGGGAAGTGACCATGTCTTAACAATATCATAGCTCTTTTTATCAATATTTTTTTTTTAGATACGAGAAAATTTCACCCTCCAAAAAATATATTTGGTGGGCCTAGGTGAGCGAGTAAAACTCAAGTTATTCCAAGTTTTTATAAGAAGTGCACGTCCTGACTTGAACTTTTTTTTTTTTTTTTTACCAAGATATGCTAACTCTTTATAAACAACATAAGTACATATATTTAACAATGTTTAAGAAGATATGGGGATTGACTATTTAAAATTGTGGCGTGATACTTTTATAAAAAAACACTATGAATTCACTCTTTATAGTTTTTTTTCCATCACAATACTCTTTTTACTTAAAGTTTCATCCTTTCTGGAATAAATTCAGGGTAATTTAAATAAGATTGTTAAAGGAGGATAAAATTAAATTATAGAGGAGGAAAATGAAAAGGGATAGAGGATGAAAATGAAAGGTTAACTGTGATCCTTGTATTTTTTCAATGATAGAGAGATTCAAACTTCTAATGAGTACTTATCGTGGTAAGGAATAATCTTAACCTAAAAACTTTAATTATTAGGTGATGTTTGAAAATTGATTTTTTATTTCTCTAACATTTAGAATTTGTAAAATCTTATAATTCAAAATCATGGAAAACTAATTCTCTTATTCTTATCCTCTTAACATTTAAATATTTCAAGAGAATTTGAAATTCCTTGCCTTATCCTTTCAAAGACTTTAGATTTAGCACAAAAATACAAGTAGTCTGTATGTGTGTAGTGGCAATGATGCAATGATATCGTTGGAGTTATCCTAGGTGTCAATCCTCATTCCAAGAGAAGTTACAAATTTCTATTATGATTATAGGGAGAGGTATTGGAAATAAATTGGAAGCACTTGGCTTGGGAAGATAGAATTCGTCTAGCTAGTCAAAGAAAGATTTCACATGATACTTGAAAAATAATACTTTGATTATGCTATTGCTTTATTTCTATAAATCCTGCAAAGGAGTCTCAAGCTATCTCTAGAAGTGCTTAGTTGAAAACACTTAGAGGTTTAGAAAAGGACACACTCATGCGAAAAATGCACAAGAGGTGTATATTTGTTGCCTAAAACAACTCACCAGACCTTGTGTTGTAAAATATATTAGTATCTTATAGTGATTATCACATAACTAGTGTTGACAAAATTTTATATCCATAATTTCTAGGAAAATCCTTCTGTAGTCACATTTTAAAATTCTTCATATTTTCATTTAATAGAAGCAACATTAAACAATACATTATAATTTGCTTAAGGTGACTACTTTTGTGATTAGTCTTACCTTATCTTTAGCTAAACCTACCAAGTCACTTTGAAAGGTGACGAGGCCAGATCCTGAAGAGCTTTACATGTCTTGAAGTCACAATAAAACCTCAATTTTTGCCCCTCCTCGTGGCATCAAATCAAGAACAACATGGTGATCACGAGATCAGATGAAGTTAAAGAATCAAACTATGACAAGAGAAGTGAACTCAAAGCTTTTGATGACACTGGAACCGGAGTGAAGGGACTGATAGATAACGGGATAGCCAAGATTCCAAAGATATTCATTCATGACAGAAGATCAGGTGTTTCAGGTGTTTCAAGTGATTCTGATCATTCTTCTGATGTTCCAGTAATAGATCTAAACTCTAATACCAACTAAAAAGGGCTTGGATATGAACAAAGTTAGAAATCTAAGCCTTATACCCATTAAAATTGGGCTAGTCGAGTCAGGATCAATTTGTCCGAAAATCCAAGGCTAACACCTATCCAAACACCAAGTTTAATCATGCTTCGGGGAAAAGTCTATTACCCAAAAACTTGAAGTCTAATACAACCTAAAAAGGCCTTGGATATGAAAAGACAAACAAGACTAGAAATTTAAGGCGTATACGCATTTAAATAGGGCTAGTCAAGTCAGGATCAATTTATCCGAAAATCCAATGCTAACACCCACCCCAAAACCAAGTTCAATCATGCTTGGGGGAAAAGTGTATTTCCCATAAAACAGAAGTCTAATACCAACTAAAAATGGCTTGGATATGAACAAGGTTAGAAATCTAAGGTCAATACTCATTAAAATGGGGCTCTTCCAGTCAGGATAATTTTGTCCAAAAATCCAAGGCTAACACCCCCTCAAAAAACTAGGTTCCATCATACTTGGGCGAAAAATGTATTTCCCATAAAATTGAAATCTAATAGCAACTACAAATGGCTTGGATATGAACAAGGTTAGAAATATAAGACTAATACTCATTTAAATGGGTTCGTCCAGTCAGGATCAATTTGTCCTAATATCCACGGCTAACACCCCCTCCAAAAACCAAGTTCAATCATGCTTGGGATAAAACTGTATTTCCCATAAAATTGAAGTCTAATACCAACTAAAAATGGCTTGGATATGAACAAGGTTAGAAATCTTAGGCTAATACTCATTTAAATGGGGCTCGTCCAGTCAGGATCAATTTGTCCGAAAATCCAAGGCTAACACCCCCTCCAAAAACCAAGTTCAATCATGCTTGGGAGAAAAGTTTATTTCCTGTAAAATTGAAGTCTAATACCAACTAAAAATGTCTTGTATATGAACAAGGTTAGAAATCTAAGCCTAATACTCATTTAAATGGGGCTCGTCCAGTCAGGATCAATTGGTCCGAAAATCCAAGGCTAACACCCCCTCCAAAAACCAAGTTCAATCATGCTTGGGGAAAAATTGTATTTCCCATAAAAATGAAGTCTAATACCAACTAAAAATGACTTGGATATGAATAAGGTTACAAATCTAAGGCTAATAGTCATTTAATTGGGGCTCGTCCGGTCAGGATCAATATGTCCGAAAATCCAAGGCTAACACCCCCTCCAAAACAAAGTTCAATCATGCTTGGGGAAAGGTATATTACCCATAATATTAAACTGTAATACCAACTAAAAAGTGTTTGGATATAAAAATGGTTAGAAATATAAGGCTAATACTCATTTAAATGGGGCTCGTCGAGTAAGGATCAATTTTTCCGAAAATCCAAGGCTATCAGCCCTTCCAAAAATCAAGTTCAATCATGCTCGGGGGAAAAATTTATTTCCTGTAAAATTGAAGTCGAATAACAACTAAAATATCTTGTATATGAACAAGGTTAGAAATCTAAGCCTAATACTCATTTAAATGGGGCTCGTCCAGTGAGGATCAATTGGTCCGAAATCCAAGGCTAACACCCCCTCCAAAAACCAAGTTCAATCATGCTTGGGGGAAAATTGTATTTCCCATAAAAATGAAGTCTAATACCAACTAAAAATGACTTGGATATGAATAAGGTTACAAATCTAAGGCTAATAGTCATTTAACTGGGGCTCGTCCGGTCAGGATCAATATGTCCGAAAATCCAAGGCTAACACCCCCTCCAAAACAAAGTTCAATCATGCTTGGGGAAAGGTATATTACCCATAACATTAAACTCTAATACCAACTAAAAAGTGTTTGGATATAAAAAAGGTTAGAAATATAAGGCGAATACTCATTTAAATGGGGCTCGTCGAGTAAGGATCAATTTTTCCGAAAATCCAAGGCTAACACCCCCTCCAAAAACCAAGTTCAATCATGCTTGATGGAAAAGTGTATTTCCCATAAAATTGAAGTCTAATACCAACTAAAAATGGCCTAGATATGAACAAGGTTACAAATCTAAGCCTAATACTCTTTTAAATAGGGCTCGTCGAGTCAGGATGAATTGGTCCCAAATCCAAGGCTAACACCCCCTCCAAAACCAAGTTCAATCATGCTTGGGGGAAAAGTGTATTTCCCATAAAATTCAAGTCTAATACCAACTAAAAATGACTAAAAATGGCTTGTATATGATCAAGGTTAGAAATATAAGACTAATACTCATTTAAATGGAGTTCGTCCATTCAGGATCAATTTGTCCGAATATCCACGGTTAACACCCCCTCCAAAAACAAAGTTCCATCATGCTTGGGGGGAAAAGTGTATTTCCCATAAAATTCAAGTCTAATACCAACTAAAAGCGACTAAAAATGGATTGTATATGATCAAGGTTAGAAATATAAGACTAATACTCATTTAAATGGGGTTAAATGGGGCTCGTCGAGTAAGGATCAATTTTTCCGAAAATCCAAGGCTAACACCCCCTCCAAAAACCAAGTTCAATCATGCTTGATGGAAAAGTGTATTTCCCATAAAATTGAAGTCTAATACCAACTAAAAATGGCCTGGATATGAACAAGGTTACAAATCTAAGCCTAATACTCTTTTAAATAGGGCTCGTCGAGTCAGGATGAATTGGTCCCAAATCCAAGGCTAACACCCCCTCCAAAAACCAAGTTCAATCATGCTTGGGGGAAAAGTGTATTTCCCATAAAATTCAAGTCTAATACAAACTAAAAATGACTTGTATATGAACAAGGTTATAAATCTAAGGCTAATACTCATATAAATGGGGCTCGGCGAGTCAGGTTCAATTTGTCCGAAAATCTAAGGCTAACACCCCGTCCAAAAACAAAGTTCCATCATGCTTGGGGGAAAAGTGTATTTCCCATAAAATTGAAGTCTAATATCAATTAAAAATGGATTAGATATGAAAAAGGTTAGAAATCTAAGGTCAATACTCACTTACATGGGGCTAGTCCGGTTAGGATGAGTTTGTCCAAAAATTCAAGGCTAACACCCCCTCCAAAACCAAGTTCAATCATGCTTGGGGGAAATGTCTATTACCCATAAAATTAAATTCTAATACCAACTAAAAATGTTTTGATATAAACAAGGTTAGAAATCTAAGGCTAATACTCAATTAAATGGGGGTTGTCGAGTCAGGATCAATTTGTCCTAAAATCCAAGGTAACACCGCCTCCAAAAACCAAGTTCAATCATGGTTGGGTGAAAAGTCTATTACCCATAAATTTGAAGTCTAATACCAACTAAAAAGTGCTTGGATATGAACAAGTTTAGAAATCTAGGCCAATACTCATTCAAATAGGGCTCGTCAAGTCAGGATCAATTATGTTTCGAAAATCCAAGGCTAACACCCCCTCCAAACACCAAGTTCAATAATGGTTAGGGGAAAAGTCTATTACCCATAAAATTGAAGTCTAATACCAACCAAAAAGGGATTTGATATGAACAAGGTTATAAACCTAAGGCTAATACTCATTTAAATGTGGCTCGTCCAATCAGGATGAATTTGTCCAAAAATCCAAGGCTAACACCCCCTCCAAAAACCAAGTTCAATCATGGTTGGGTGAAAACTGTATTACCCATAAATTTGAAGTCTAATACAAACTAAAAAGTCATTGGATATGAACTAAAAAGTGATTGGATATGAACAAGGTCACAAATCTAAGGCTAATACTCATTTAAAGGGGGCTGGTCGAGTCAGGATCAATTTGTTCGAAAATCCAAGGCTAACACCCCCTCCAAAACCCAAGTTCAATCATACTTGGGGGAAACATGTATTTCCTATAAAATTGAAGTCTAATACCAAATAAAAATCGCTTGAATATGAACAAAGTTAGAAATCTAAGGCTAATACTCATTCAAATGGGGCTCGTCCAGTCAGGATCAATTTGTCTGAAAATCCAACGATAACAACCCCTCCAAAAACAAAGTTCAATCATGTTTGGGGGGAAAATGTATTTTGCCATAAAATTGAAGTCTAATACCAACTAAAACTGGCTTGGATATGAACAAGGTTAGAAATCTAAAGCTAATACTCATTTAAATGGGGCTCGTCCAGTCAGGATGAATTTGTCCCAAAATCCAAGGCTAACACCACTCCAAAAACCAAGTTTAATCATGGTTTGGTGAAAATTCAACTATCCAAGCATGATGGAACATGTTTTTTGGAGGGGGTGTTAGCCTTGGATTTTAAGAAAAATTGATCCTATCTGGAAGAGCCCCATTTAAATGAGTGTTGACCTTAGATTTCTAACCTTGTTCATATCCAAGCCAATTTTAGTTGGTATTAGACTTCTGTTTTATGGGAAATACACTTTTCCCCCAAGCATGATGGAACTTGGTTTTTGGAGGGGGTGTTAGCCTTGGATTTTCGGACAAATTGATCCTGACTGGACAAGCCCCATTTAAATGAGTATTAGCCTTATATTTATAACCTTGTTCATATCCAAGCCATTTTTAGTTGGTATAAAACTTGAATTTTATGGGAAATACACTTTTCGCCCAAGGATGATGGAACTTGGTTTTTGGAGGGGGTGATAGCCTTGGATTTTCGGACAAATTGATCCTGACTGGACGAGCCCCATTTTAATGAGTATTGACCTTAGATTTCTAACCTTGTTCATATCCAAGCCATTTTTAGTCACTATTAGACATTAATTTTATGGGAAATACACTTTTCGCCCAAGGATGATGAAACTTGGTTTTGGAGGGGGTGTTAGCCTTGGATTTTTGGACAAATTTATCCTAACTGGAAGAGCCCCATTTTAATGAGAATTGACCTTAGATTTCTAACCTTGTTCATATGCAAGCCATTTTTAGTTGGTATTAGACTTCTCTTTTATGGGAAATACACTTTTCCCCCAAGGATGATGGAACTTGGTTTTTGGAGGGGGTGTTAGCCTTGGATTTTCGGACAAATTTATCCTGACTGGGCGAGCACCATTTTAATGAGTATTAGTCTTATATTTCTAACCTTGATCATATACAAGCCATTTTTAGTCGCTATTAGATTTCAATTTTATGGGAAATACACTTTTCGCCCAAGAATGATGGAACTTCTTTTTTGAGGGGGTGTTAGACTTGGATTTTCGGTCAAATTTATCCTGACTGGAAGAGCCCCATTTTAAAGAGTATTGACCTTAGATTTCTAACCTTGTTCATATCCAAGCCATTTTTAGTTGGTATTAGACTTCTGTTTTATGGGAAATACACTTTTCCCCCAAGCATGATGGAACTTGGTTTTTGGAGGGGGTGTTAGCCTTGGATTTTCGGACAAATTGATCCTGAGTGGACGAGCCCCATTTAAATGAGTATTAATCTTAGATTTTAAACCTTGTTCATATCCAAGACATTGTTAGTTTGTATTAGACTTCAATTTTATGAGAAATACACTTTTCGCCCAAGCATGATGGAACTTGGTTTTGGAGGGGGTGTTACCCTTGGATTTTCGGATAAATTTATCCTGTATGGAAGAGCCCCATTTAAATGAGTATTTACCTTAGATTTCTAACCTTGTTCATATACAAGCCATTTTTAGTAAGCTATTAGATTTCAATTTTATGGAAATGCACTTTAGCCAAGAATGATGGAACTTCTTTTGAGGGTGTTAGACTTGGATTTTGGATCAAATTTATCTGTCTGGAAGAGCCCCATTTTAAAGTATTGACCTTAGCTTTCTAACCTTGTTTATATCAAGCCATTTTAGTTGGTATTAGACTTCATTTTATGAGAATGCACTTTCCCAAGCATGATGGAACTTAGTTTTGGAGAGTGTTAACCTGGATATTCGGACAAATTGATCTTGTTGGACGAGCCCCATTTAAATGAGTATTAATCTTAGATTTTAACCTTGTTCATATCAAGCCATTTTAGTGTGTATTAGAGTTCAATTTTATGGGAAATACACTTTAGCCAAGCATGATTGAATTTGATTTTGGAGAGTGTTAACTAGATTTTGGACAAATTATCTATTTGGAAGAGCCCCATTTAAATGAGTATTTACCTTATATTTCTAACCTTGTTCATATGTAATCCATTTTTAGTTGGTATTACACTTCTATTTTATGGGAAATACAGTTTTCCCCCAAGCATGATGGAACTTGGTTTTGGAGGGGGTGTTAGCCTTGGATTTTTGGACAAATTTATCCTGACTGGAAGAGCCCCATTTTAATGAGAATTGACCTTAGATTTCTAACCTTGTTCATATGCAAGCCATTTTTAGTTGGTATTAGATTTCTATTTTATGGGAAATACACTTTTCCCCCAAGCATGATGGAACTTGGTTTTGGAGGGGGTGTTAGCCTTGGATATTCGGACAAATTGATCCTGACTGGACGAGCCCCATTTAAATGAGTATTAATCTTAGATTTTTAAACTTGTTCATATCCAAGCCATTTTTAGTCGCTATTAGATTTCAATTTTATGGGAAATACACTTTTCGCCCAAGAATGATGGAACTTCTTTTTTGAGGAGGTGTTAGACTTGGATTTTCGGTCAAATTTATCCTGACTGGAAGAGCCCCATTTTAAAGAGTATTGACCTTAGATTTCTAACCTTGTTCATATCCAAGCCATTTTTAGTTGGTATTAGACTTCTGTTTTATCGGAAATACACTTTTCCCCCAAGCATGATGGAACTTGGTTTTGGAGGGGGTGTTAGCCTTGGATTTTCGGACAAATTTATCCTGACTGGAAGAGCCCCATTTTAATGAGAATTGACCTTAGATTTCTAACCTTGTTCATATCCAAGCCATTTTTAGTTGGTATTAGACTTCATTTTATGGGTAATACAATTTTCCCCCAATGATGTTGGTACATTGTTTTTGGAGGGGGTGTTAGCCTTGGATTTTCGGACAAATTGATCTTGACTGGACGAGCCCCATTTAAATGAGTATTAATCTTAGATTTTAGACCTTGTTCATATCCAAGACATTGTTAGTTTGTATTAGACTTCAATTTTATGGGTATTATACTTTTCGCCCAAGCATGATGGAACTTGGTTTTGGAGGGGGTGTTCATCGTTGGATTTTCGGACAAATTGATCCTGACTGGACAAGCCCCATTTAAATGAGTATTGATCTTAGATTTCTAACCTTGTTCATATCGAAGCCATTTTTATATAGTATTAGACTTCTATTTTATGGGAAATACACTTGTCCCCCAAGCATCATGGAACTTGGTTTTTGGAGGGGGTGTTAGCCTTGGATTTTCGGACAAATTTATCCTGACTGGAAGAGCCCCATTTAAATGAGTATTTACCTTATATTTCTAACCTTGTTCATATGCAAGCCATTTTTAGTTGGTATTAGACTTCTATTTTATGGGAAATACACTTTTCCCCCAAGCATGATGGAACTTGGTTTTGGAGGGGGTGTTAGCCTTGGATTTTTGGACAAATTTATCCTGACTGGAAGAGCCCCATTTTAATGAGAATTGACCTTAGATTTCTAACCTTGTTCATATGCAAGCCATTTTTAGTTGGTATTAGACTTCTCTTTTATGGGAAATACACTTTTCCCCCAAGGATGATGGAACTTGGTTTTTGGAGGGGGTGTTAGCCTTGGATTTTCGGACAAATTTATCCTGACTGGACGAGCCCCATTTTAATGAGTATTGACCTTAGATTTCTAACCTTGTTCATATCCAAGCCATTTTTAGTCGCTATTAGACTTTAATTTGATGGGAAATACACTTTTCCCCCAAACATGATGGAACTTTGTTTTTGGAGGGGGTGTTAGCCGTGGATATTCGGACAAATTGATCCTGAATGGACGAACCCCATTTAAATGAGTATTAGTCTTATATTTCTAACCTTGATCATATACAAGCCATTTTTAGTCGCTATTAGATTTCAATTTTATGGGAAATACACTTTTCGCCCAAGAATGATGGAACTTCTTTTTTGAGGGGGTGTTAGACTTGGATTTTCGGTCAAATTTATCCTGACTGGAAGAGCCCCATTTTAAAGAGTATTGACCTTAGATTTCTAACCTTGTTCATATCCAAGCCATTTTTAGTTGGTATTAGACTTCTGTTTTATGGGAAATACACTTTTCCCCCAAGCATGATGGAACTTGGTTTTTGGAGGGGGTGTTAGCCTTGGATTTTCGGACAAATTGATCCTCACTAGAAGAGCCCCATTTAAATGAGTATTAATCTTAGATTTTAAACCTTGTTCATATCCAAGACATTGTTAGTTTGTATTAGACTTCAATTTTATGAGAAATATACTTTTCGCCCAAGCATGATGGAACTTGGTTTTTGGAGGGCGTGTTACCCTTGGATTTTCGGATAAATTTATCCTGTCTGGAAGAGCCCCATTTAAATGAGTATTTACCTTAGATTTCTAACCTTGTTCATATGCAAGCCATTTTTAGTTGGTATTAGACTTCTATTTTATGGGAAATACACTTTTCCCCCAAGCATGATGGAACTTGGTTTTGGAGGGGGTGTTAGCCTTGGATATTCGGACAAATTGATCCTGACTGGACGAGCCCCATTTAAATGAGTATTAATCTTAGATTTTTAACCTTGTTCATATCCAAGCCATTTTTAGTCGCTATTAGATTTCAATTTTATGGGAAATACACTTTTCGCCCAAGAATGATGGAACTTCTTTTTTGAGGGGGTGTTAGACTTGGATTTTCGGTCAAATTTATCCTGACTGGAAGAGCCCCATTTTAAAGAGTATTGACCTTAGATTTCTAACCTTGTTCATATCCAAGCCATTTTTAGTTGGTATTAGACGTCTCTATTATCGGAAATACACTTTTCCCCAAGCATGATGGAACTTGGTTTTGGAGGGTGTTAGCCTTGGATTTCCGGACAAATTTATCCTGACTGGAAGAGCCCCATTTAAATGAGTATTTACCTTAGATTTCTAACCTTGTTCATATGCAAGCCATTTTTAGTTGGTATTAGACTTCTATTTTATGGGAAATACACTTGTCCCCCAAGCATGATGGAACTTGGTTTTGGAGGGGGTGTTAGCCTTGGATTTTTGGACAAATTTATCCTGACTGGAAGAGCCCCATTTTAAAGAGTATTGACCTTAGATTTCTAACCTTGTTCATATCCAAGCCATTTTTAGTTCGTATTAGACTTTTGTTTTATGAGAAATATACTTTTCCCCCAACCATGATGGAACTTGGTTTTTGGAGGGGGTGTTAGCCTTGGATTTTTGGACAAATTTATCCTGACTGGAAGAGCCCCATTTAAATGAGTGTTAATCTTAGATTTCTAACCCTGTTCATATCCAAGCCATTTTTATGTCGTATTAGACTTCAATTTTACAGGAAATAAACTTTTCCGCCAAACATTATGGAACTTTGTTTTTGGATGGGGTGTTAGCCTTGGATTTTCGGACAAATTGATCCTGACTGGACAAGCCCCATTTAAATGAGTATTAGCCTTAGATTTCTAACCTTGTTCATATCCAAGCCATTTTTAGTTGGTATTAGACTTAAATTTTATGGGAAATACACTTTTCCCCCGAGCATGATGGAACTTGGTTTTTGGAGGAGGTGTTAGCCATGGATATTCGGACAAATTGATCCTGACTGGATGAGCCCCATTTAAATGAGTTTTAGTCTTATATTTCTAACCCTGTTCATATCCAAGCCATTTTTAGTCGCTATTAGACTTCAATTTTATGGGAAATACACTTTTCTCCCAAGAATGATGGAACTTCGTTTTTTGAGGGGGTGTTAGCCTTGGATTTTCGGACAAATTGATCCTCACTGGACAAGCCCTATTTAAATGAGTATTAGCCTTAGATTTCTAACCTTGTTCATATCCAAGTGATTTTTAGTTGGTATTAGACTTTAATTTCATGGGAAATACACTTTCCCCCCAAGCATGATGGAACTTGGTTTTTGGAGGGGGTGTTAGCCTTGGAATTTCGGACAAATTTATCCTGTCTAGAAGATCCCCATTCAAATCAGTATTTACCTTAGATTTCTAACCTTGTTCATATCCAAGCCATTTTTATATCGTATTAGACTTCAATTTTATGGGAAATACACTTTTCCCCCAAGCATGATGGAACTTGGTTTTTGGAGGGGGTGTTAGCCTTGGATTTTCGGAGAAATTTATCCTGACTGGAAGAGCACCATTTTAAAGAGTATTGACCTTAGCTTTCTAACCTTGTTCATATCCAAGCCATTTTTAGTTGGTATTAGACTTCTGTTTTATGGGAAATACACTTTTCCCCCAAGCATGATGGAACTTGGTTTTTGGAGGGGGTGTTAGCCTTGGATTTTCGGACAAATTGATCCTGTCTGGACAAGCCCCATTTAAATGAATATTAGACTTAGATTTCTAACCTTGTTCATATCCAAGCCATTTTTAGTTGGTATTAGACTTAAATTTTATGAGAAATACACTTTCCCCCCAACCATGATGGAACTTGGTTTTTGGAGGAGGTGTTAGCCATGGATATTCGGACAAATTGATCTCGTCTGGAAGAGCCCCATTTAAATGAGTATTACCCTTAGATTTCTAACCTTGTTCATATCCAAGCCATTTTTATGTCGGTATTAGACTTCAATTTTATGGGAAATAAACTTTTCGCCAAACATTATGGAACTTTGTTTTGGAGTGGGTGGTAGCATTTGCTTTTCAAACAAATTGATCTTGAAGTGACTAGCCCAATTTAAATGAGTAT
Source organism: Salix exigua (assembly GCA_032356905.1). NCBI lineage: Eukaryota > Viridiplantae > Streptophyta > Magnoliopsida > Malpighiales > Salicaceae > Salix > Salix exigua. The sequence continues at coordinate 6,878,958 of CM063598.1, forward strand.
TACCCTTATATTTCTAACCTTGTTCATATCTAATCCATTTTTAGTTGGTATTAGACTTCAATTTTATTGGAAATAGACTTTTCCCCCAAGCATGATTGAACTTGGTTTTTGGAGTGGGTGTTAACTTTGGATTTTCGGACAAATTGATCCTGCCTCGACTAGCCCCATTTAAATGAGTATTAGCCCTAGATTTCTGACCTTGTTCATTACCAAGCCATTTTTAGTTGCTATTATACGTCAATTTTATGAGTAATACACTTTTCCCCCAAGGATGATTGAAGTTGATTTTGGGTGGGCTTTGGCCTTGGATTTTTGGACAAATTGATCCTGACTCGACTAGCCCATTTAAATGCGTATTAGCATTAGATTTCTAACCTTTTTTATATCCAAGCGCTTTTTAGTAGGTATTAGACTTCAATATCATGGGTAATAGACTTTTCCCCTAAGCATGATTCAACTTGGTTTTGGAGTGTTTGTTAGCCTTGGATTTTTGGACAAATTTATCCTGTCTGGAAGATCCCCATTTAAATGAGTATTGACCTTAGATTTCTAACCTTGTTCATATCCAAGCCAATTTTAGTTGGTATTAGACTTCTATTTTATGGGAAATACACTTTTCTCCCAAGCATGATGGAACTTGGTTTTGGAGGGGGTGTTAGCCTTGGATTTTCGGACAAATTTATCCTGTCTGGAAAAGCCCCATTTAAATGAGTATTGACCTTAGATTTCTAACCTTGCTCATATCCAAAACATTTTTATATCGTATTACACTTCTATTTTATGGGAAATACACTTTTACCCCAAGCATGATGAAACTTGGTTTTGGAGGGGGTGTTAGCCTTGGATTTTCGGACAAATTGATCCTGACTGGACAAGCCCAATTTAAATGAATATTAGACTTAGATTTCTAACCTTGTTCATATCCAAGCCATTTTTAGTTGGTATTAGACTTAAATTTTATGGGAAATACACTTTTCCCCCAACCATGATGGAACTTGGTTTTTCGAGGGGGTGTTAGCCTTGGATTTTCAGACAAATTGATCCTGTCTGGAAGAGCCCCATTTAAATGAGTATTAGTCTTATATTTCTAACCTTGATCATATACAAGCCATTTTTAGTCGCTATTAGATTTCAATTTTATGGGAAATACACTTTTCGCCCAAGAATGATGGAACTTCTTTTTTGAGGGGGTGTTAGACTTGGATTTTCGGTCAAATTTATCCTGACTGGAAGAGCACCATTTTAAAGAGTATTGACCTTAGCTTTCTAACCTTGTTCATATCCAAGCCATTTTTAGTTGGTATTAGACTTCTGTTTTATGGGAAATACACTTTTCCCCCAAGCATGATGGAACTTGGTTTTGGAGGGGGTGTTAGCCTTGGATATTCGGACAAATTGATCCTGACTGGACGAGCCCCATTTAAATGAGTATTAATCTTAGATTTTTAACCTTGTTCATATCCAAGCCATTTTTAGTGTGTATTAGAGTTCAATTTTATGGGAAATACACTTTTCGCCCAAGCATGATTGAATTTGGTTTTTGGAGGGGGTGTTAGCCTTGGATTTTCGGACAAATTTATCCTGACTGGAAGAGCCCCATTTAAATGAGTATTTACCTTATATTTCTAACCTTGTTCATATGCAATCCATTTTTAGTTGGTATTACACTTCTATTTTATGGGAAATACAGTTTTCCCCCAAGCATGATGGAACTTGATTTTGGAGGGGGTGTTAGCCTTGGATTTTTGGACAAATTTATCCTGACTGGAAGAGCCCCATTTTAATGAGAATTGACCTTATATTTCTAACCTTGTTCATATGCAAGCCATTTTTAGTTGGTATTAGACTTCTATTTTATGGGAAATACACTTTTCCCCCAAGCATGATGGAACTTGGTTTTGGAGGGGGTGTTAGCCTTGGATATTCGGACAAATTGATCCTGACTGGACGAGCCCCATTTAAATGAGTATTAATCTTAGATTTTTAACCTTGTTCATATCCAAGCCATTTTTAGTGTGTATTAGAGTTCAATTTTATGGGAAATACACTTTTCGCCCAAGCATGATTGAATTTGGTTTTTGGAGGGGGTGTTAGCCTTGGATTTTCGGACAAATTTATCCTGACTGGAAGAGCCCCATTTAAATGAGTATTTACCTTATATTTCTAACCTTGTTCATATGCAAGCCATTTTTAGTTGGTATTAGACTTCTATTTTATGGGAAATACACTTTTCTCCCAAGCATGATGGAACTTGGTTTTGGAGGGGGTGTTAGCCTTGGATTTTTGGACAAATTTATCCTGACTGGAAGAGCCCCATTTTAATGAGAATTGACCTTAGATTTCTAACCTTGTTCATATGCAAGCCATTTTTAGTTGGTATTAGACTTCTATTTTATGGGAAATACACTTTTCCCCCAAGCATGATGGAACTTGGTTTTGGAGGGGGTGTTAGCCTTGGATATTCGGACAAATTGATCCTGACTGGACGAGCCCCATTTAAATGAGTATTAATCTTAGATTTTTAACCTTGTTCATATCCAAGCCATTTTTAGTGTGTATTAGAGTTCAATTTTATGGGAAATACACTTTTCGCCCAAGCATGATTGAATTTGGTTTTTGGAGGGGGTGTTAGCCTTGGATTTTCGGACAAATTTATCCTGACTGGAAGAGCCCCATTTAAATGAGTATTTACCTTAGATTTCTAACCTTGTTCATATGCAAGCCATTTTTAGTTGGTATTAGACTTCTATTTTATGGGAAATACACTTTTCCCCCAAGCATGATGGAACTTGGTTTTTGGAGGGGGTGTTAGCCTTGGATTTTCGGACAAATTGATCCTGAGTGGACGAGCCCCATTTAAATGAGTATTAATCTTAGATTTTAAACCTTGTTCATATCCAAGACATTGTTAGTTTGTATTAGACTTCAATTTTATGAGAAATATACTTTTCGCCCAAGCATGATGGAACTTGGTTTTTGGAGGGGGTGTTACCCTTGGATTTTCGGATAAATTTATCCTGTCTGGAAGAGCCCCATTTAAATGAGTATTTACCTTAGATTTCTAACCTTGTTCATATGCAAGCCATTTTTAGTTGGTATTAGACTTCTATTTTATGGGAAATACACTTTTCCCCCAAGCATGATGGAACTTGGTTTTGGAGGGGGTGTTAGCCTTGGATATTCGGACAAATTGATCCTGACTGGACGAGCCCCATTTAAATGAGTATTAATCTTAGATTTTTAACCTTGTTCATATCCAAGCCATTTTTAGTCGCTATTAGATTTCAATTTTATGGGAAATACACTTTTCGCCCAAGAATGATGGAACTTCTTTTTTGAGGGGGTGTTAGACTTGGATTTTCGGTCAAATTTATCCGACTGGAAGAGCCCCATTTTAAAGAGTATTGACCTTAGATTTCTAACCTTGTTCATATCCAAGCCATTTTTAGTTGGTATTAGACTTCTGTTTTATGGGAAATACACTTTTCCCCCAAGCATGATGGAACTTGGTTTTGGAGGGGGTGTTAGCCTTGGATTTTTGGACAAATTTATCCTGACTGGAAGAGCCCCATTTTAATGAGAATTGACCTTAGATTTCTAACCTTGTTCATATCCAAGCCATTTTTAGTTGGTATTAGACTTCTGTTTTATGGGAAATACACTTTTCCCCCAAGGATGATGGAACATGGTTTTTGGAGGGGGTGTTAGCCTTGGATTTTCGGACAAATTGATCTTGACTGGACGAGCCCCATTTAAATGAGTATTAATCTTAGATTTTAGACCTTGTTCATATCCAAGACATTGTTAGTTTGTATTAGACTTCAATTTTATGGGTATTATACTTTTCGCCCAAGCATGATGGAACTTGGTTTTTGGAGGGGGTGTTAACCGTGGATTTTGCGGACAAATTGATCCTGACTGGACAAGCCCCATTTAAATGAGTATTGATCTTAGATTTCTAACCTTGTTCATATCGAAGCCATTTTTATATAGTATAAGACTTCTATTTTATAGGAAATACAGTTTTTCCCCAAGCATGATGGAACTTGGTTTTTGGAGGGGGTGTTAGCCTTGGATTTTCGGACAAATTTATCTTGACTAGAAGAGCCCCATTTTAATGAGTATTGAACTTAGATTTCTAACCTTGTTCATATCCAAGCCAGTTTTAGTTGGTATTAGACTTCTGTTTTATGGGAAATACACTTTTCCCCCAAGCATGATGGAACTTGGTTTTGGAGGGGGTGTTAGCCTTGGATTTTTGGACAAATTTATCCTGACTGGAAGAGCCCCATTTTAATGAGAATTGACCTTAGATTTCTAACCTTGTTCATATGCAAGCCATTTTTAGTTGGTATTAGACTTCTCTTTTATGGGAAATACACTTTTCCCCCAAGGATGATGGAACTTGGTTTTTGGAGGGGGTGTTAGCCTTGGATTTCCGGACAAATTTATCCTGACTGGACGAGCCCCATTTTAATGAGTATTGACCTTAGATTTCTAACCTTGTTCATATCCAAGCCATTTTTAGTCGCTATTAGACTTTAATTTGATGGGAAATACACTTTTCCCCCAAACATGATGGAACTTTGTTTTTGGAGGGGGTGTTAGCGTGGATATTCGGACAAATTGATCCTGAATGGACGAACCCCATTTAAATGAGTATTAGTCTTATATTTCTAACCTTGATCATATACAAGCCATTTTTAGTCGCTATTAGATTTCAATTTTATGGGAAATACACTTTTCGCCCAAGAATGATGGAACTTCTTTTTTGAGGGGGTGTTAGACTTGGATTTTCGGTCAAATTTATCCTGACTGGAAGAGCCCCATTTTAAAGAGTATTGACCTTAGATTTCTAACCTTGTTCATATCCAAGCCATTTTTAGTTGGTATTAGACTTCTGTTTTATGGGAAATACACTTTTCCCCCAAGCATGATGGAACTTGGTTTTTGGAGGGGGTGTTAGCCTTGGATTTTCGGACAAATTGATCCTCACTAGAAGAGCCCCATTTAAATGAGTATTAATCTTAGATTTTAAACCTTGTTCATGTCCAAGACATTGTTAGTTTGTATTAGACTTCAATTTTATGAGAAATACACTTTTCGCCCAAGCATGATGGAACTTGGTTTTGGAGGGGGTGTTACCCTTGGATTTTCGGATAAATTTATCCTGTCTGGAAGAGCCCCATTTAAATGAGTATTTACCTTAGATTTCTAACCTTGTTCATATGCAAGCCATTTTTAGTTGGTATTAGACTTCTATTTTATGGGAAATACACTTTTCCCCCAAGCATGATGGAACTTGGTTTTGGAGGGGGTGTTAGCCTTGGATATTCGGACAAATTGATCCTGACTGGACGAGCCCCATTTAAATGAGTATTAATCTTAGATTTTTAACCTTGTTCATATCCAAGCCATTTTTAGTCGCTATTAGATTTCAATTTTATGGGAAATACACTTTTCGCCCAAGAATGATGGAACTTCTTTTTTGAGGGGGTGTTAGACTTGGATTTTCGGTCAAATTTATCCGACTGGAAGAGCCCCATTTTAAAGAGTATTGACCTTAGATTTCTAACCTTGTTCATATCCAAGCCATTTTTAGTTGGTATTAGACTTCTGTTTTATGGGAAATACACTTTTCCCCAAACATGATGGAACTTGGTTTTGGAGGGGTGTTAGCCTTGAATTTTCGGACAAATTTATCCTGATTGGAAGAGCCACATTTTAATGAGAATTGACCTTAGATTTCTAACCTTGTTCATATCCAAGCTATTTACGTTGGTATTAGACTTACGTTTTATGGGAAATACACTTTTCCCCAAGGATGATGGAACATGGTTTTTGAGGGTGTTAGACTTGGATTTTCGGTCAAATTTATCCTGACTGGAAGAGCCCCATTTTAAAGAGTATTGACCTTAGATTTCTAACCTTGTTCATATCCAAGCCATTTTTAGTTCGTATTAGACTTTTGTTTTATGAGAAATATACTTTTCCCCCAACCATGATGGAACTTGGTGTGTGGAGGGGGTGTTAGCCTTGGATTTTCGAGACAAATTGATCCTGTGCAGAACAGCCCCATTTAAATGAGTGTTAATCTTAGATTTCTAACCCTGTTCATATCCAAGCCATTTTTATGTCGTATTAGACTTCAATTTTACAGGAAATAAACTTTTCCGCCAAACATTATGGAACTTTGTTTTTGGATGGGGTGTTAGCCTTGGATTTTCGGACAAATTGATCCTGACTGGACAAACCCCATTTAAATGAGTATTAGCCTTAGATTTCTAACCTTGTTCATATCCAAGCCATTTTTAGTTGGTATTAGACTTAAATTTTATGGGAAATACACTTTTCCCCCGAGCATGATGGAACTTGGTTTTTGGAGGAGGTGTTAGCCATGGATATTCGGACAAATTGATCCTGACTGGATGAGCCCCATTTAAATGAGTTTTAGTCTTATATTTCTAACCCTGTTCATATCCAAGCCATTTTTAGTCGCTATTAGACTTCAATTTTATGGGAAATACACTTTTCTTCCAAGAATGATGGAACTTCGTTTTTTGAGGGGGTGTTAGCCTTGGATTTTCGGACAAATTGATCCTGACTGGACAAGCCCTATTTAAATGAGTATTAGCCTTAGATTTCTAACCTTGTTCATATCCAAGTGATTTTTAGTTGGTATTAGACTTTAATTTCATGGGAAATACACTTTCCCCCCAAGCATGATGGAACTTGGTTTTTGGAGGGGGTGTTAGCCTTGGAATTTCGGACAAATTTATCCTGTCTGGAAGATCCCCATTCAAATGAGTATTTACCTTAGATTTCTAACCTTGTTCATATCCAAGCCATTTTTATATCGTATTAGACTTCTATTTCATGGGAAATACACTTTTCCCCCAAGCATTATGCAACTTGTTTTTTGGAGGGGGTGTTAGCCTTGGATTTTCGGACAAATTTATCCTGTCTGGAAGAGCCCCATTTAAATGAGTATTGACCTTAGATTTCTAACCTTGCTCATATCCAAAACATTTTTATATCGTATTACACTTCTATTTTATGGGAAATACACTTTTTCCCAAGCATTATGCAACTTGGTTTTTGGATGGGGTGTTAGCCTTGGATTTTCTGACAAATTGATCCTGACTGGACAAGCCCCATTTAAATGAATATTAGACTTAGATTTCTAACCTTGTTCATATCCAAGCCATTTTTAGTTGGTATTAGACTTAAATTTTATGGGAAATACACTTTACCCCCAACCATGATGGACCTTGGTTTTTCGAGGGGGTGTTAGCCGTGGATTTTCAGACAAATTGATCCTATGCTGGAACAACCCCATTTAAATGAGTATTACCCTTAGATTTCTAACCCTGTTCATATCCAAGCCATTTTTATGTCGTATTAGACTTCAATTTTACAGGAAATAAACTTTTCCGCCAAACATTATGGAACTTTGTTTTTGGATGGGGTGTTAGCCTTGGATTTTCGGACAAATTGATCCTGACTGGACAAGCCCCATTTAAATGAGTATTAGCCTTATATTTCTAACCTTGTTCATATCCAAGCCATTTTTAGTTGGTATTAGACTTAAATTTTATGGGAAATACACTTTTCCCCCGAGCATGATGGAACTTGGTTTTTGGAGGAGGTGTTAGCCATGGATATTCGGACAAATTGATCCTGACTGGATGAGCCCCATTTAAATGAGTTTTAGTCTTATATTTCTAACCCTGTTCATATCCAAGCCATTTTTAGTCGCTATTAGACTTCAATTTTATGGGAAATACACTTTTCTCCCAAGAATGATGGAACTTCGTTTTTTGAGGGGGTGTTAGCCTTGGATTTTCGGACAAATTGATCTGATCTGGACAAGCCCTATTTAAATGAGTATTAGCCTTAGATTTCTAACCTTCATATCCAAGTGATTTTTATTTGCTATTAGACTTTAATTTCATGGGAAATACACTTTCCCCAAGCATGATGAAACTTGGTTTTGGAGGGGTGTTAGCCTTGGAATTTCGGACAAATTTATCCTGTCTGGAAGATCCCCATTCAAATGAGTATTTACCTTAGATTTCTAACCTTGTTCATATCCAAGCCATTTTTATATCGTATTAGACTTCTATTTCATGGGAAATACACTTTTCCCCCAAGCATTATGCAACTTGTTTTTTGGAGGGGGTGTTAGCCTTGGATTTTCGGACAAATTTATCCTGTCTGGAAGAGCCCCATTTAAATGAGTATTGACCTTAGATTTCTAACCTTGCTCATATCCAAAACATTTTTATATCGTATTACACTTCTATTTTATGGGAAATACACTTTTTCCCAAGCATTATGCAACTTGGTTTTTGGATGGGGTGTTAGCCTTGGATTTTCGGACAAATTGATCCTGACTGGACAAGCCCCATTTAAATGAATATTAGACTTAGATTTCTAACCTTGTTCATATCCAAGCCATTTTTAGTTGGTATTAGACTTAAATTTTATGGGAAATACACTTTTCCCCCAACCATGATGGAACTTGGTTTTTCGAGGGGGTGTTAGCCTTGGATTTTCAGACAAATTGATCCTGTCTGGAAGAGCCCCATTTAAATGAGTATTACCCTTAGATTTCTAACCCTGTTCATATCCAAGCCATTTTTATGTCGTATTAGACTTCAATTTTACAGGAAATAAACTTTTCCGCCAAGCATTATTGAACTTGGTTTTTGGAGAGGGTGTTAGCCTTGGATTTTCGGACAAATTGATCCTGACTGGAGAAGCCCCATTTAAATGAGTATTAGGCTAAGATTTATAACATTGTTCATATCCAAGCCATTTTTATTTGGTATTAGACTTCAATTTTATGGGAAATACACTTTTCCCCCAAGAATGATTGAACTTGGTTTTTGGAGGGGGTGTTGGCCTTGGATTTTCGGACAAATTGATCCTGATTGGACGAGCCCCATTTAAATGAGTATTAGCCTTAGATTTCTAACCTTTTTCATATCCAAGCTATTTTTTGTTCATATTAGACTTCAATTTTATGGGAAATACACTTTTCCCCCAAGAATGATTGAACTTGGTTTTTGGAGAGGGTGTTAGCCTTGGATTTTCGGACAAATTGATCCTGACTCGACGAGCCGTATTTAAATGAGTATTCACCTTAGATTTCTAACCTTGTTCATATCCAAGCCATTTTTAGTTGGTATTAGACTTCAATTTTGTGGCAAAATACACTTTTCCCCCAAGCATGATTGAACTTGGTTTTTGGAGGTGGTGTTAGACTTGGATTTTCGGACAAATTGATCCTCACTGGACGAGCCCTATTTAAATTAGTATTAAACTTAGATTTCTAACCTTGTTCATATCCAATCCATTTTTAGTTGGTATTAGACTTCAATTTTATGGGAAATACATTTTTCCCCCAAGCATGATGGAACTTGGTTTTTGGAGGGGGTGTTAGCCTTGGATTTTCGGACAAATTTATCCTGTCTGGAAGAGCCCCATTTAAATGAGTATTGACCTTAGATTTCTAACCTTGCTCATATCCAAAACATTTTTATATCGTATTACACTTCTATTTTATGGGAAATACACTTTTTCCCAAGCATTATGCAACTTGGTTTTTGGATGGGGTGTTAGCCTTGGATTTTCGGACAAATTGATCCTGACTGGACAAGCCCCATTTAAATGAATATTAGACTTAGATTTCTAACCTTGTTCATATCCAAGCCATTTTTAGTTGGTATTAGACTTAAATTTTATGGGAAATACACTTTCCCCCCAACCATGATGGAACTTGGTTTTTCGAGGGGGTGTTAGCCTTGGATTTTCAGACAAATTGATCCTGTCTGGAAGAGCCCCATTTAAATGAGTATTACCCTTAGATTTCTAACCCTGTTCATATCCAAGCCATTTTTATGTCGTATTAGACTTCAATTTTACAGGAAATAAACTTTTCCGCCAAACATTATGGAACTTTGTTTTTGGATGGGGTGTTAGCCTTGGATTTTCGGACAAATTGATCCTGACTGGACAAGCCCCATTTAAATGAGTATTAGCCTTATATTTCTAACCTTGTTCATATCCAAGCCATTTTTAGTTGGTATTAGACTTAAATTTTATGGGAAATACACTTTTCCCCCGAGCATGATGGAACTTGGTTTTTGGAGGAGGTGTTAGCCATGGATATTCGGACAAATTGATCCTGACTGGATGAGCCCCATTTAAATGAGTTTTAGTCTTATATTTCTAACCCTGTTCATATCCAAGCCATTTTTAGTCGCTATTAGACTTCAATTTTATGGGAAATACACTTTTCTCCCAAGAATGATGGAACTTCGTTTTTTGAGGGGGTGTTAGCCTTGGATTTTCGGACAAATTGATCCTCACTGGACAAGCCCTATTTAAATGAGTATTAGCCTTAGATTTCTAACCTTGTTCATATCCAAGAGATTTTTATATCGTATTAGACTTTAATTTCATGGGAAATACACTTTCCCCCCAAGCATGATGGAACTTGGTTTTTGGAGGGGGTGTTAGCCTTGGAATTTCGGACAAATTTATCCTGTCTAGAAGATCCCCATTCAAATCAGTATTTACCTTAGATTTCTAACGTTGTTCATATCCAAGCCATTTTTATATCGTATTAGACTTCTATTTCATGGGAAATACACTTTTCCTCCAAGCATTATGCAACTTGTTTTTTGGAGGGGGTGTTAGCCTTGGATTTTCGGACAAATTTATCCTGTCTGGAAGAGCCCCATTTAAATGAGTATTGACCTTAGATTTCTAACCTTGCTCATATCCAAAACATTTTTATATCGTATTACACTTCTATTTTATGGGAAATACACTTTTTCCCAAGCATTATGCAACTTGGTTTTTGGATGGGGTGTTAGCCTTGGATTTTCTGACAAATTGATCCTGACTGGACAAGCCCCATTTAAATGAATATTAGACTTAGATTTCTAACCTTGTTCATATCCAAGCCATTTTTAGTTGGTATTAGACTTAAATTTTATGGGAAATACACTTTCCCCCCAACCATGATGGAACTTGGTTTTTCGAGGGGGTGTTAGCCTTGGATTTTCAGACAAATTGATCCTGTCTGGAAGAGCCCCATTTAAATGAGTATTACCCTTAGATTTCTAACCCTGTTCATATCCAAGCCATTTTTATGTCGTATTAGACTTCAATTTTACAGGAAATAAACTTTTCCGCCAAACATTATGGAACTTTGTTTTTGGATGGGGTGTTAGCCTTGGATTTTCGGACAAATTGATCCTGACTGGACAAGCCCCATTTAAATGAGTATTAGCCTTATATTTCTAACCTTGTTCATATCCAAGCCATTTTTAGTTGGTATTAGACTTAAATTTTATGGGAAATACACTTTTCCTCCGAGCATGATGGAACTTGGTTTTTGGAGGAGGTGTTAGCCATGGATATTCGGACAAATTGATCCTGACTAGATGAGCCCCATTTAAATGAGTTTTAGTCTTATATTTCTAACCCTGTTCATATCCAAGCCATTTTTAGTCGCTATTAGACTTCAATTTTATGGGAAATACACTTTTCTTCCAAGAATGATGGAACTTCGTTTTTTGAGGGGGTGTTAGCCTTGGATTTTCGGACAAATTGATCCTCACTGGACAAGCCCTATTTAAATGAGTATTAGCCTTAGATTTCTAACCTTGTTCATATCCAAGTGATTTTTAGTTGGTATTAGACTTTAATTTCATGGGAAATACACTTTCCCCCCAAGCATGATGGAACTTGGTTTTTGGAGGGGGTGTTAGCCTTGGAATTTCGGACAAATTTATCCTGTCTGGAAGATCCCCATTCAAATGAGTATTTACCTTAGATTTCTAACCTTGTTCATATCCAAGCCATTTTTATATCGTATTAGACTTCTATTTCATGGGAAATACACTTTTCCCCCAAGCATTATGCAACTTGTTTTTTGGAGGGGGTGTTAGCCTTGGATTTTCGGACAAATTTATCCATGCTGGAAGAGCCCCATTTAAATGAGTATTG
>CM063598.1:6891481-6907870 GCA_032356905.1 Salix exigua
CTAACCTTGCTCATATCCAAAACATTTTTATATCGTATTACACTTCTATTTTATGGGAAATACACTTTTTCCCAAGCATTATGCAACTTGGTTTTGGATGGGGTGTTAGCCTTGGATTTTCTGGACAAATTGATCCCGACTAGACAAGCCCCATTTAAATGAATATTAGACTTAGATTTCTAACCTTGTTCATATCCAAGCCATTTTTAGTTGGTATTAGACTTTAATTTCATGGGAAATACACTTTCCCCCCAACCATGATGGAACTTGGTTTTTCGTGGGGGTGTTAGCCTTGGATTTTCAGACAAATAGATCCTGTCTGGAACGAGCCCCATTTAAATGAGTATTACCCTTAGATTTCTAACCCTGTTCATATCCAAGCCATTTTTATGTCGTATTAGACTTCAATTTTACAGAAATAAACTTTTCCGCCAAACATTATGGAACTTTGTTTTTGGATGGGGTGTTAGCCTTGGATTTTCTGGACAAATTGATCCTGACTGGACAAGCCCCATTTAAATGAGTATTAGCCTTATATTTCTAACCTTGTTCATATCCAAGCCATTTTTAGTTGGTATTAGACTTAAATTTTATGGGAAATACACTTTTCCCCCGAGCATGATGGAACTTGGTTTTTGGAGGAGGTGTTAGCCATGGATATTCGGACAAATTGATCCTGACTGGATGAGCCTCATTTAAATGAGTTTTAGTCTTATATTTCTAACCCTGTTCATATCCAAGCCATTTTTAGTCGCTATTAGACTTCAATTTTATGGGAAATACACTTTTCTCCCAAGAATGATGGAACTTCGTTTTTTGAGGGGGTGTTAGCCTTGGATTTTCGGACAAATTGATCCTCACTGGACAAGCCCCATTTAAATGAGTATTAGCCTTATATTTCTAACCTTGTTCATATCCAAGCCATTTTTAGTTGGTATTAGACTTAAATTTTATGGGAAATACACTTTCCCCCCAAGCATGATGGAACTTGGTTTTTGGAGGGGGTGTTAGCCTTGGAATTTCGGACAAATTTATCCTGTCTAGAAGATCCCCATTCAAATCAGTATTTACCTTAGATTTCTAACCTTGTTCATATCCAAGCCATTTTTATATCGTATTAGACTTCTATTTCATGGGAAATACACTTTTCCTCCAAGCATTATGCAACTTGTTTTTTGGAGGGGGTGTTAGCCTTGGATTTTCGGACAAATTTATCCTGTCTGGAAGAGCCCCATTTAAATGAGTATTGACCTTAGATTTCTAACCTTGCTCATATCCAAAACATTTTTATATCGTATTACACTTCTATTTTATGGGAAATACACTTTTTCCCAAGCATTATGCAACTTGGTTTTTGGATGGGGTGTTAGCCTTGGATTTTCTGACAAATTGATCCTGACTGGACAAGCCCCATTTAAATGAATATTAGACTTAGATTTCTAACCTTGTTCATATCCAAGCCATTTTTAGTTGGTATTAGACTTAAATTTTATGGGAAATACACTTTTCCCCAACCATGATGGAACTTGGTTTTCGAGGGTGTTAGCCTTGGATTTTCAGACAAATTGATCCTGTCTGGAAGAGCCCCATTTAAATGAGTATTACCCTTAGATTTCTAACCCTGTTCATATCCAAGCCATTTTTATGTCGTATTAGACTTCAATTTTACAGGAAATAAACTTTTCCGCCAAACATTATGGAACTTTGTTTTTGGATGGGGTGTTAGCCTTGGATTTTCTGGACAAATTGATCCTGATCGGACAAGCCCCATTTAAATGAGTATTAGCCTTATATTTCTAACCCTGTTCATATCCAAGCCATTTTTAGTTGGTATTAGACTTAAATTTTATGGGCAATACACTTTTCCCAGAGCATGATGGAACTTGGTTTTGGAGGAGGTGTTAGCCATGGATATTCGGACAAATTGATCTCGATTGGATGAGCCCCATTTAAATGAGTTTTAGTCTTATATTTCTAACCCTGTTCATATCCAAGCCATTTTTAGTCGCTATTAGACTTCAATTTTATGGGAAATACACTTTTCTTCCAAGAATGATGGAACTTCGTTTTTTGAGGGGGTGTTAGCCTTGGATTTTCGGACAAATTGATCCTGACTGGACAAGCCCTATTTAAATGAGTATTAGCCTTAGATTTCTAACCTTGTTCATATCCAAGTGATTTTTAGTTGGTATTAGACTTTAATTTCATGGGAAATACACTTTCCCCCCAAGCATGATGGAACTTGGTTTTTGGAGGGGGTGTTAGCCTTGGAATTTCGGACAAATTTATCCTGTCTGGAAGATCCCCATTCAAATGAGTATTTACCTTAGATTTCTAACCTTGTTCATATCCAAGCCATTTTTATATCGTATTAGACTTCTATTTCATGGGAAATACACTTTTCCCCCAAGCATTATGCAACTTGTTTTTTGGAGGGGGTGTTAGCCTTGGATTTTCGGACAAATTTATCCTGTCTGGAAGAGCCCCATTTAAATGAGTATTGACCTTAGATTTCTAACCTTGCTCATATCCAAAACATTTTTATATCGTATTACACTTCTATTTTATGGGAAATACACTTTTTCCCAAGCATTATGCAACTTGGTTTTTGGATGGGGTGTTAGCCTTGGATTTTCTGACAAATTGATCCTGACTGGACAAGCCCCATTTAAATGAATATTAGACTTAGATTTCTAACCTTGTTCATATCCAAGCCATTTTTAGTTGGTATTAGACTTAAATTTTATGGGAAATACACTTTCCCCCCAACCATGATGGAACTTGGTTTTTCGAGGGGGTGTTAGCCTTGGATTTTCAGACAAATTGATCCTGTCTGGAAGAGCCCCATTTAAATGAGTATTACCCTTAGATTTCTAACCCTGTTCATATCCAAGCCATTTTTATGTCGTATTAGACTTCAATTTTACAGGAAATAAACTTTTCCGCCAAACATTATGGAACTTTGTTTTTGGATGGGGTGTTAGCCTTGGATTTTCGGACAAATTGATCCTGACTGGACAAGCCCCATTTAAATGAGTATTAGCCTTAGATTTCTAACCTTGTTCATATCCAAGCCATTTTTAGTTGGTATTAGACTTAAATTTTATGGGAAATACACTTTTCCCCCGAGCATGATGGAACTTGGTTTTTGGAGGAGGTGTTAGCCATGGATATTCGGACAAATTGATCCTGACTGGATGAGCCCCATTTAAATGAGTTTTAGTCTTATATTTCTAACCCTGTTCATATCCAAGCCCTTTTTAGTCGCTATTAGACTTCAATTTTATGGGAAATACACTTTTCTTCCAAGAATGATGGAACTTTGTTTTTGGATGGGGTGTTAGCCTTGGATTTTCGGACAAATTGATCCTGACTGGACAAGCCCCATTTAAATGAGTATTAGCCTTAGATTTCTAACCTTGTTCATATCCAAGCCATTTTTAGTTGGTATTAGACTTAAATTTTATGGGAAATACACTTTTCCCCCGAGCATGATGGAACTTGGTTTTTGGAGGAGGTGTTAGCCATGGATATTCGGACAAATTGATCCTGACTGGATGAGCCCCATTTAAATGAGTTTTAGTCTTATATTTCTAACCCTGTTCATATCCAAGCCATTTTTAGTCGCTATTAGACTTCAATTTTATGGGAAATACACTTTTCTTCCAAGAATGATGGAACTTCGTTTTTTGAGGGGGTGTTAGCCTTGGATTTTCGGACAAATTGATCTTGACTCGAAGAGCCACATTTAAATGAGTATTGACCTTAGATTTATAACCTTGTTCATATCCAAGCCATTTTTAGTTGGTATTAGACTTCTGTTTTATGGGAAATACAGTTTTCTCCCAAGCATGATTGAACTTGGTTTTTGGAGGGGGTTTTATCCGTGGATTTTCGGACAAATTGATCCTGGCTGGACGAGCCTCATTTAAATGAGTATTGACCTTAGATTTCTAACCTTTCTCATATCCAAAACATTTTTATATCGTATTACACTTCAATTTTATGGGAAATACACTTTTCGCCGAAGCATGATGGAACTTGGTTTTTTGGGGGCGGGGTGTTAGATGTGGATATTCGGACAAATTGATCCTGACTGGACGAGCCCCATTTAAATGCGTATTAGGCTTAGATTTGCAACCTTGTTCATATCTAAGCCATTTTTAGTCGCTATTAGACTTCAATTTTATGGGAAATACAGTTTTCGCCCAAGTATGATGGAACTTAGTTTTTTGAGGGGGTGTTAGCCTTGGATTTGCGGAGAAATTTATCTTGACTGGAAGAGCCCCATTTTATTGAGTATTGACCTTAGATTTCTAACCTTGTTCATATCCAAGCCAATTTTAGTTGGTATTAGACTTCTGTTATATCGGAAATACACTTTTCCTCCAAGCATGATGGAACTTGGTTTTTGGAGGGGGTGTTAGCCTTGGATTTTCGGACAAATTGATCATGACTGGAAGAGCCACATTTTAATGAGTATTGACCTTAGATTTCTAACCTTGTTCATATCCAAGCCAATTTTAGTAGGTATTAGACTTCTGTTTTATGGAAAATACACTTTTCCCCGAAGCATGATGGAACTTGGTTTTTGGAGGGGGTGTTAGCCTTGGATTTTCGGACAAATTGATCCTGAGTGGACGAGCCCCATTTAAATGAGAATTAGCCTTAGATTTATAACCTTGTTCATATCCAATCCCTTTTTAGTTGGTATTAGACTTTAATTTTATGGGTATTACACTTTACCCCCGACCATCATTTAACTTGGTTTTTGGAGGGGGTGTTACTCTTGAATTTTCGGACAAATTGATCCTGACTCGACCAGCCCAATTTCAATGACTATGAGACTTATTTTTCTAACCTTGATCATTTCCATTCCCTTTTTAGTTTGTATTAGACTTAAATTTTATGGGTAATAGACTTTTACCCCAAGCATGATTGAACTTGGTTTTCAGAGGGGGTGTTAGCATTGGATTGTCGGACAAATTGATCCTGACTGGACGAGCCCCATTTAAATGAGTATTAGCCTTATATTTATAACCTTGTTATCCAAGCCATTTTTATATGGTATTAGACTTCAATTTTATGGGAAATACACTTTTCGCCCAAAGCATGATGGAACTTGGTTTTTTGGGGGCGGGGTGTTACCCATGGATTTTCGGACAAATTGATCCTGACTCGACCAGCCCAATTTCAATGATGATTACTATTTTTTTCTAACCTTCTTCATATCCAATCCCTTTTTAGTTGGTACTAGACTTAAATTTTATGGGTAATAGAATTTTACCCCAAGCATGATTGAACTTGGTTTTTAGAAGGGGTGGTAGCCTTGGATTTTCAGACAAATTGATCCTGACTGGACGAGCCACATTTCAATGAGTATTAGCCTAAGATTTCTAACCTTGTTCATATCAAATCCATATTTAGTTGGTATTAGACTTCAATTTTATGGGAAATACACTTTTCCCCAAGCATGATTGAACATGGTTTTTGGAAGGGGTGTTACCCTTGGATTTTCGGACAAATTGATCATGACTGGATGAGCCCCATTTAAATTCATATTACCTTAGATTTCTAACCTTGTTCATATCCAAGCCATTTTTAGGTGGTTTTAGACTTCAATTTTATGGGAAATATACTTTCCCCCAAGCATGATTGAACTTAGTTTTTGGAGGGTGTGTTACCCTTGGATTTTCGGACAAATTTATCCTCACTGGACGAGCCCCATTTAAATGACTATTAGCATTAGATTTCTAAACTTGTTCATATCCAAGCCCTTTTTAGTTGGTATTAGACTTCAAAATTATGGGTAATAGACTTTTTACCTAAGCATGATTGAACTTGGTTTTTGGAGGGGGTGTTAGCCTTGGATTTTCGAAACATAATTGATCCTGAACGAACGAGCCCTATTTAAATGAGTATAATCCTAAGATTTCTAACCTTTTTCATATCCAATCCATTTCTAGTTGGTATTACACTTCAATTTTATGGGAAATACACTTTTCCCCCAAGCGTGATTGAAGTTGGTTTTTGGAGGTGATTTTACCCTTGGATTTTCGGAAAAATTTATCCTGACTGGATGATCCCCATTTAAACGAGTATTAGAATTAGATTTCTAAACTTGTTCATATCCAAACCCTTTTTTGTTTGTATTAGAATTCTATTTTATGGGTAATATACTTTTCCCCTAACCATGATTCAACTTGGTTTTTGGTGGGGTGTTAGCCTTGGATTTTCGAAAAATAATTGATTCTGAGTCGACGAGCCCCATTTAAATGAGTATTAGCCTTAGATTTCTAAACTTGTTCTTATCATAGCCTTTTTTAGTTGGTATTAGACTTCAAATTTATGATTGAACTTCGTTTTTGGACGTGGTGTTACCATTGGATTTTCGGACAAATTGATCCTGACTCGACCAGCCCAATTTCAATGAATATTTGCCTTATTTTTGTAACTATGTTCATATACAATGCCCTTTTAGGTTGTATTAGACTTCAATTTTATGGGAAATACACTTTCCCCCAAGCATGATTGAACATAGTTTTTGGAGGGGGTGTTACCCTTGGATTTTCGGACAAATTCATCCTGACTGGACGATCCCCATTTAAATGACTATTAGCATTAGATTTCTAAACTTGTTCATATCCAAGCCCTTTTTAGTTGGTATTAGACTTCAAAATTATGGGGAATAGACTTTTCACCCAAGCATGATTGAACTTGGTTTTTGGAGGGGGTGTTAGCCTTTGATTTTCGAAACATAATTGATCCTGACTCGACGAGCCCATTTTAAATGAGTATTGGCCTTAGATTTCTGAACTTTTCAATATCCAATCCCTTTTTAGTTGGTATTAGACTTCAAAATTATGGGTAATACACTTTTCACCCAAGCATAATTGAACTTGGTTTTTGGATGGGGTGGTGGCCTTGGATTTTGGGAACAATTGATCCTTACTAGACAAGCTCCATTTAAATGAGTATTGACCTTAGATTTCTAAACTTTTTCATATCCAATCACTTTTACTTGGTATTAGAATTTAATTTTATGGGTAATACACTTTTCACCCAAGCATAATTGAACTTGGTTTTTGGATGGGGTGGTGGCCTTGGATTTTGGGAACAATTGATCCTTACTAGACAAGCTCCATTTAAATGAGTATTGACCTTAGATTTCTAAACTTTTTCATATCCAATCCCTTTTTAGTTGGTATTAGACTTCAAAATTATGGGTAATAGACTTTTCACTTTCGAAACATAATTGATCCTGACTCGACGAGCCCCATTTAAATGAGTATTGGCCTTAGATTTCTAAACTTTTTCATATCCAATCCCTTTTTAGTTGGTATTAGACTTCAAAATTATGGGTAATAGACTTTTCACCCAAGCATGATTGAACTTGGTTTTTTAATGGGGTGGTGGCCTTGGATTTTGGGAACAATTGATCCTGACTTGACGAGCCCCATTTAAATGAGTGTTAGCCTTAGATTTATAACCTTGTTCATATCCAATCCCTTTCTAGTTGGTATTAGACTTCAATTTTATGGGTAATAGACTTTTCCCCAAAGAATGATTGAACTTGGTTTTTGGATGCGGTGTTAGCCTAGGGATTTTGGACAAATTCATCCTGACTGGACAAGCCCCATTTAAATGTGTATATGCCTTATTTTTGTAATCTTGTTCATATCCAATCCCCTTTTAGTTGGTATTAGACTTCAATTTTATGGGTACTAGACTTTTCCCCCAAGCATGATTGAACTTGGTTTTTGGAGACGGTGTTAGCCTTGGATTTTCGGACAAATTGATCCTCACTCGACCAACCCAATTTCAATGAGTATTAGCCTTATTTTTGTAACCTTGTTCATATCCAATCCCCTTTTAGTGGGTATTAGACTTCAATTTTATGGATAATAGACTTTTCCTTTAAGTATGATTGAACTTGGTTTTTGGAGAGGGTGTTAGCCTTGGATTTTCGGACAAATTAATACTGAAAGGACGAGCCCCATTTAAATGAGTATTAGCATTAGATCTCTAACCTTGTTCATATCCAAACCCTTTTGAGTTGGTATTAGACTTCAAAATTATGGGTAATAGACTTTTCACCCAAGCATGATTGAACTTGGTTTTTGGAGGAGGTGTTAGCCTTGGATTTTGGGAACAATTGATCCTGACTCGATGAGCCCCATTTAAATGATTAATAGCCTTATATTTGTAACCTCGTTCATATCCAATCACTTTTTACTTGGTATTAGAATTTAATTTTATAAGAAATACACTTTTTCCCCAAGCATGATGGAACTTGGTTTTTGGAGGGGGTGTTAGCCTTGGATTTTCGGACAAATTGATCCAGACAGGACGAGCCCCATTTAAATGACTAGTAGCCTTAGATTTCTAACCTTGTTCATATCCAAGTCATTTTTAGTTGGTATTAGACTTCAATTTTATGGGAAATACACTTTTCCCCCAAGCATGATTGAACTTCGTTTTTGGACGGGGTGGTAGCCTTGGATTTTCGGACAAATTCATCTTGGACTGGATGAGCCCCATTTAAATGAGTATTAGCATTAGATGTCTAACCTTGTTCATATCCTAACCCTTTTTAGTTGGTATTAGACTTCAAAATTATGGGTAATAGACTTTTCACCCAAGCATGATTGAACTTGGTTTTTGGAGGAGGTGATAGCCTTGGATTTTGGGAACAATTGATCCTGACTGGACGAGCGCCATTTAAATGATTAATAGCCTTATATTTATAACCTCGTTCATATCCAATCACTTTTTACTTGGTATTAGAATTCAATTTTATGCGAAATACACTTTTCCCCCAAGCATGATGGAACTTGATATTTGGAGGGGGTGTTAGCCTTGGATTTTCGGACAAATTAATCCTGAATAGACTAGTCCCATTTTAATGAGGATTTCCCTTAGATTTCTAACCTTGTTCATATCCAATCCCTTTTTAGTTGGTATTAGACTTCAATTTTATGGCAAAATATACTTTTTTCCCCAAGCGTTATTGAACTTGGTTTTTGGAGGGGGTGTTAGCCTTGGATTTTTGGACAAATTGATCCTGAATAGACGAGCCCTATTTAAATGATTATTAGCTTTAGATTTCTAAACTTGTTCATATCCAATTCCTTTGAGTTCGTATTAGACTTCAAAATTATGGGTAATAGACTTTTCACCCAAGCATGATTTAACTTGGCTTTTGAAGGGGGTGTTAGCCTTGGATTTTCTGACAAATTCATCCTGACTGGACGAGCCCCATTTAAATGAGTATTAGCATTAGTTTCTAAACTTTTTCATATCCAAGCCCTTTTTAGTTGGTATTAGACTTCAAAATTATGGGTAATAGACTTTTCACCCAAGCATGATTGAACTTGGTTTTTGGAGAGGGTGTTAGCTTTGGATTTTCGGACAAATTGGTCCTGACTGGCTGAGCCCTATTTAAATGAGTATAATCCTAAGATTTATAACGTTTTTCATATCCTAGCCATTTTTAGTTGGTATTACACTTCAATTTTATGGGAAATACACTTTTCCCCGAAGCATGATTGAAGTTGGTTTTTGGAGGGGGTGTTACCCTTGCATTTTCTGACAAATTCATCCTGACTGGACGAGCCCCACTTAAATGAGTATTAGCATTAGTTTCTAAACTTTTTATTATCCAAGCCCTTTTTAGTTGGTATTAGACTTCAAAATTATGGGTAATAGACTTTTCACCCAAGCATGATTGAACTTGGTTTTTGGAGAGGGTGTTAGCTTTGGATTTTTGGACAAATTGATCTTGACTGCACGAGCCCCATTTAAATGAGTATTAGACTTAGATTTATAACCTTGTTTATATACAAACACTTTTTATTTGGTATTAGACTTTAATTTAATGGATAATAGACTTTCCCCCCAAGCGTGATTGAACTTTGTTTTTGGAGGGGGGTTAGTCTTGGATTTTCGGACAAATTGATCCTGACTCGACGAGTGCAATTTAAATGAGTATTAGCTTTAGATATCTAGCCTTGTTCGTATCCAAGCCATTTTTAGTTGGTATTAGATTTCAATTTTATGGGAAATACACTTTTCCCCCCAATCATGATTGAACTTGGTTTTTGGAGGGGGTGTTGGCCTTGGATTTTCGGAAAAATTTATCCTGACTCGACGAGCCCCATTTAAATAAGTATTAGCCTTAGATTTCTAAACTTGTTCTTATTTTCTTATCCAAGCTCTTTTTAGTTGGTATTAGACTTCAATTTTATGCGTAATAGACTTTTCCTCAAGCATGATTGAACTTGGTTTTTGGAGGGGGTGTTATCTTTGGATTTTCGGACAAATTGATCCTGACTCGACAAACCCCATATAAATGAGTATTTAACTTAGATTTCTAACCTTGTTCATATCCAAGCATGATTAAACATGGTTTTTGGAGGTGGTGGAAGACTTGGATATTTGGACAAATTGATCCCGACACGACGAGCCACATTTAAATGAGTATTAGCCTTACATTTCTAACCTTGTTCATATCCAACCCCTTTTTAATTTCTATTAGACTTCAAATTTATGGGTAATAGAAATTTCCCCCAACCATGATTGAACTTGGTTTTTGGAGGAGGTGTTAGCCTTGGATTTTCAGACAAATTGATCCTGACTGGACGAGCCCCATTTAAATGAGTATTAGCCTTAGATTTCTAACCTTGTTCATATCATAGCCCTTTTTATTTGGTATTAGACTTCAACTTTATGGGTAATAGACATTTCCCCCAAGCATAATTAAACTTCGTTTTTGGAGGGGGTGTTGGCCTTGGATTTTTGGATAAATTGATCCTGATTCGACAAACCATATTTAAATGAGTATTACCTTAGATTTCTAACCTTGTTCATTTCCAAGCCCTTTTTAGTTGGTATTAGACTTCAATTTTATGGGTAATAGTGTTTTGCCCAAAGCGTGATTGAACTTAGTTTGTGGAGGGGTGTTAGCCTTGAATTTTTGGACAAATTGATCCTAACTAGACAAGCCCCCTTTGAATGAGTATTAGCCTTAGATTTATAACCATGTTCATATCCAAGCCCTTTTTATTTGGTTTTATACTTCAATTTTATGGGAAATACACTTTTCCCCAAGCATGATTGAACATGGTTTTTGGAGGGGTGTTACCCTTGGATTTTCGGACAAATTGATCATTACTGGACGAGCCCCATTTAAATTCGTATTAGCCTTAGCTTTCTAACCTTGTTCATATCCCAACCATTTTTAGGTGGTATTAGACTTCAATTTTATGGGAAACACACTTTTCCCCAAGCATGATGGAACATAGTTTTTGGAGGGGGTGTTACCCTTGGATTTTTGGACAAATTCATCCTGACTGGACGAGCCCCATTTAAATGACTATTAGCATTAGATTTCTAAATTTGTTCATGTCCAAGCCCTTTTTAGTTGGTATTAGACTTCAACTTTATGGTTAATAGTCTTTTGCCCCAAACGTGAGTTAACTTGGTTTTTTGGAGGGGGTGTTAGCCTTGGATTTTCGGACAAATTGATCCTCACTGGACGAGCCCCCTTTAAATGAGTATTAGCCTTAGATTTCTAACCTTGTTCATATCCAAGCCCTTTTTATTTGGTTTTATACTTCAATTTTATTGGTAATAGATGTTTCCCCCAACCATGATTGAACTTGGTTTTTGGAGGGGGTGTTAGCCTTGGATTTTCGGACAAATTGATCTTGACTCGACCCCAGCCCCATTTAAATGTGTATTAGACATAGATTTCTAACCTTGTTCATATCTAAGCCCTTTTTAGTTGATATTAGACTTTAATTTTTTGGGTAATAGACTTTTGCACCAAGCGTGATAGAACTTGATTTTTCGAGGGGATGTTAGCCTTGGATTTTTGGACAAATTGATCCTGACTAGACGAGCCCCATTTAAATGAGTATTTACCTTAGATTTCTAACCTTGTTCATATGCATACCATTTTTAGTTGGTATTACACTTCAATTTTATGGGAAATACACTTTTCGCCCAAGCATGATGGAAGTTGGTTTTTGGAGGGGGTGTTAGCCTTGGATTTTCGGAAAAATTGATCATGACTGGACGAGCCCCATTTAAATGAGTATTATCCTTAGATTTCTAACCTTGTTCATATCCAATCCCTTTTTAGTTGGTATTAGACTTCAATTTTATAAGTAGTAGACTTTTCCACCAAGCATGATTGAACTTGGTTTTTGGAAGGGGTGTTAGCCTAGGATTTTCGGACAAATTGATCCTGACTCGACTAGACCAAATAAATTGAGTATTAGTGTATAATTTCTAACCTTGTTCAAATGCAATCCCTTTTTATTTGGTATTAGACTTCAATTTTATGGGTATTAGACTTTTTCTCCAAGCATGATTGAACTTGGTTTTTGGAGGGGGTGTTAGCCTTGGATTTTCGGACAAATTGATCTTGACTCGACCCCAGCCCCATTTAATGTGTATTAGACATAGATTTCTAACCTTGTTCATATCTAAGCCCTTTTTAGTTGATATTAGACTTTAATTTTTTGGGTAATAGACTTTTGCACCAAGCGTGATAGAACTTGATTTTTCGAGGGGATGTTAGCCTTGGATTTTTGGACAAATTGATCCTGACTAGACGAGCCCCATTTAAATGAGTATTTACCTTAGATTTCTAACCTTGTTCATATGCATACCATTTTTAGTTGGTATTACACTTCAATTTTATGGGAAATACACTTTTCGCCCAAGCATGATGGAAGTTGGTTTTTGGAGGGGGTGTTAGCCTTTGATTTTCGGAAAAATTGATCATGACTGGACGAGCCCCATTTAAATGAGTATTATCCTTAGATTTATAACCTTGTTCATATCCAATCCCTTTTTAGTTGGTATTAGACTTCAATTTTATAAGTAGTAGACTTTTCCACCAAGCATGATTGAACTTGGTTTTTGGAAGGGGTGTTAGCCTAGAATTTTCGGACAAATTGATCCTGACTCGACTAGACCAAATTAATTGAGTATTAGTGTATAATTTCTAACCTTGTTCAAATGCAATCCCTTTTTATTTGGTATTAGACTTCAATTTTATGGGTATTAGACTTTTTCTCCAAGCATGATTGAACTTGGTTTTTGGAGGGGGTGTTAGCCTTGGATTTTCGGACAAATTGATCTTGACTCGACTAGCCCCATTTAAATGAGTATTAACCTTAGATTTCTAACCTTGTTCATATCTATGCCTTTTTTAGTTTGTATTAGACTTCAATTTTATGGGTAATAGAATTTTCCCCCAATCATGATTGAACGTGGTTTTTGGAAGGGGTGTTAGCGTTGGATTTTCAGACAAATTGATCCTAGCTCGACTAGCCCCATTTAAATAAGTATTAGCCTTAAATTTCTAACCTTGTTCATATCCAATCCCTTTTTATTTGGTATTACACTTCAATTTTGTGGGTATTAGAATTTTTCCTCAAGCATGATTGAACGTGGTTTTTGGAGAGGTTGTTAGCCTTGGATTTTCGGAAAAATTGATCCTAACTCGACTAGCCCCATTTAATTGAGTATTAGCTTTAGATTTCTAACCTTGTTCATATCCAAACTATTTCTAGTTGGTATTAGACTTCAATTTTATGGGTAATATACTTTTCCCCCTAGCATGATTCAACTTGGTTTTTAGAGGGGGTGTTAGCCTTGTATTTTGGAACAAATTGATCCTGATTCAACTAACTAGAAATAATATATATATATATATATAGACTCACACACACACATATATAAAAGCCCAATCAAGGGTAATGAAAATAGGGATCCACCTTCGCTTTGCTGTAGATAAATTCCACTTCAATGTCTTTATCTCATATGTAGAGGGAGAGCTGGGATGCTTTGTTCATGCCTGAAGAAATTGTCGGGATCTACTTCGGTCTTCACACGCACCAATCTGTAGAAGTTATCCTTGAAGTATTTGGTACCAAAAACATTTGCTTCAACAAAACTAGTTTTATTCCTGTTGGTTCCCAGATCAAGATCCCTGTAATTCACATATGCTTCCCTTGGATTCTTTGACACATAAGGTGTCATGTAATTGTAAACCCTCCTACTCCAGTCTATATGCTTCGCAACGTTTTCCTTTGCATCTTGCCAACCGGTAGACTAAAAGATCATGAACTTGGTGCCTTTTCTACGAGGGAAAGGAGTCTGAGATTCTGAAATTTGGCTCATCATTCCACCATAAGGAGTAAACACTACTATTGGATTCTCTACTTCATAAAACCTCTCCCATAACCCTTCAAGTGCCTTTTGAGGTATGGGTTCTTTGGCGTAGTCCGACTTGCCTTTGAAATAACCCCTGATCGGATTCCTTCTTTGAAGGAAAATTTCAGGAGTAGTATTATTTGAGAAGCCAGCAAGGTATACGGTAGAATTAATCCAGTTTGTCTCCATACAATCTTGCCGTGTCAATCCCAATTCAGAGAAGCTGTGTTGCATTATCTGAAGAAGTCTGGTGGCATCACCAAGAAACAAGGAGTTGTAAGTAGTGGCAATAGTTCTTTTACCTTCGTTAGTGACATTAGCTGTCTGAATGAGTACTCTGATGAAAAGATCCCGGTCAAGTTTATCAGCAATTTCTTGCCATGTATATAGGATCTTAGTTGCACCCTGTTCTAACGTCTTAGTAACTGAAAATACTGTCACTGTTGATGGTACGGGAACCAGTTTTACCTTCCAGGCCGTGACAATTCCAAAGCTCCCCCCTGCACCTCCTCTGATGGCCCAGAAAAGATCTTCGCCCATCGCTTTTCGGTTGAGAAGTCTTCCGTGGACATCAATTATATGTGCATCAATTATATTGTCGGCTCCAAGGCCATATTTTCGCAGCATGGCACCATACGCTCCTCCTGAAATGTGCCCACCCATACCTAAGCTCGGGCAAGTACCAGCTGGGAAGCCATGAGTTTTGCTTTTCTCAGAAATTCTGTAGTAGAGCTCACCATTAGTGGCTCCCGCCTGAACCCACGCGCTGTTGTGCTCCACATCAACGCTGATGGACCGGAGCTTTGCGAGGTCTAAAACAATGAAATGTGTCTCCATTTCTGGAACATAGGAGAGTCCCTCCAAATCATGCCCCCCACTGCGGACTCTAAGGTGAATTCCAAGCTGTTTAGGGCAAATAACAACAGTTTGGATATGAGATTCTTGTAACGGAGTGAAGATAAACTCAGGTCTCGGTACTGAAGGTAAGGTGAACCTGAGGTTTTGAGCAGAAGATTGTAGAACACTATTGAAAGAAGAGTTTTGTGGAGCATACAAGACAGTGGAAAAGGGAAAGGATGATCCTGAGTTTCTCGAGAGACATTTTAGGAGCCTATCCTGAATGGTAGCTGAAACTATAAATGGAGATAGGAGTAGAATCATAAATTGTGAAAGTATGGAAGCTCTTGAAGGCACCATTTTGCCTGATGTCTTGTTTCTCTGGCTTGTCTTCAACTATTGATGTCTCAAGGTGTTCTTTTATAGAGAGGAGCTGTGATGATCAGTTGACCGGAAATTGGAGATTGTATTAACTTTTTGCTAAAAAGAAAATACACCAAGAAGTAGAAAAACCACAAAAAGCTAGGAAGAAAAGGGAACAGAGCAGATAGAGTAAGAAAAGGGAAATGAATATAATATGTTAGGAAACGTTTTTAATCCTTACATTATGTTAGGAATATAATATTACTCTGCAATCGTTTTATTGCTGAAATTTTGAAATGACACGTTCTCTTGTCGGGAATCTGAAATCATTAAGGTCAGACTTTGGGTGCGGTGGGAGTGCGATTGCAATGGAGTTTGGGTAAAATTTGATTTTTATTTTATTTTAAATGAATATATTTTGATATTTTTAAATTATTTTGATGTACTGATGTAAAACATATTTTTTAAAAAAAATAAAAAAATATCATTTTATTGTATTTCAGCATGAAAAACACTTTAAAAAACTACTGCAATCGCACTCTCAAACAACCCCGAATTAAAAGTCTAATTAATTAAATATGATCCTGTCATGTCTACACAAGAAATTATGTAGTGAGAGTTTTGGTGATAACATTTTGCATTTGAAAAATAACATTTTGTCTCTGTCAAAAAATCATCTTATCTAAAAATTTAAGTGAGTAGGTGAGGTTGCAGAATATGATTTATATTATTCTCTAACACACCCCTTCAAGTGAAAATTCTTTGGGCTTGAAACTTGCACAGACCCACATTAACTTATGGTTCATTTTTTTAATCAAATAAAATGGAGGTGGTGAGATTCGAACTGGTGACCGCTGGGTTAACAAGGCTCTGATACCATGTCAAAGAACTATCTTGCCTAAAAACCTAAGCTAATAGATGAGACCCTAAAATATAATTTATATTATTATCTACTTGGAT
>CM063598.1:6908370-7060723 GCA_032356905.1 Salix exigua
CAATAAAACATAACGTGGGAAATAAATCAAGATGATGAATTGGGATTTAAAAATATTTTTATACTATTTTTTATTCTTCTGAACTTAAAACTTACTTCATCTAAAAGAGGTTTTGATGGTTACTTCTTAAGTTATATCTCAAATTAATATGCTGCTGCTTAAACGTGATTGGAATAATTGGTAGGGTATCAATTAGTGCCCTAAATTATTCCAAAACAATTATTGGGAAAAGTCTATTATAATTAAAAACTTAAAATTCATTGAAATGTTAAGCAAACTCTCTTCCATTGATATGTCATCGCTTGTTGTCCTACTCCTATCTCCATTTGTGGCTTCATGACTTCAGATTCAGGCTAGGTTAATTTCTAGAATGTCTCTCAACAAGTTCAGAATCATCCTTTCCTTTCTCCACTGTCTTTTATGCTCCAAAATATTCATCATCATTCACTAGTATTTAATAGTTTGCTGCTCGAAAACTGATCATTTCCTCTTAAATCGTGGGTCCAAGTAAAAATCAAAATACCCATGTAATTAATTCAAATAAAAAACTAAAAACATCATATTTTAGAACTTCTTTGTGAGTATTTTATTCTCTACACATCGATAGGAGAAAATGTGAGTTCTTTTTGTAAAAAACTATATATTATAGATACTAGGAAAATAAGTAAACAAGATGTGAACAAAATTCCTATGGTGGTCTACATTGGAAATTATGGGCAAAATTCTTACATCGGTGGGGAGTATCTCATTGCTTAATTTGGACTTGGAATTTTTTGATTTATCAGTTTTCCTTCGGCATAGCATGGAGTGTTTGGCTCATAAAAAATAATCTAGTGTTTAACAAGGAGCAACCCTATTGAAGATGGTGTCCATGTTAAGTTTAAGAAGATAAACCGAACTTGTATTTTTATTTGATAGGCAGTAGCTTATATACACAGTCAAAATCCTATAAACTAGAAAGAGATAGAGATTAGAGAGTGATAAGATAGAGATTACAAGGTTCCAATACAAAGTTTGAATTTGAATTCTATATTTACAGAGAATGGTAGAGAGTCAAGTTGAAGCTAGCAACTGGTTCCTCTATTATCTCTAGTGAATGGTGCTCATCAGCAGTATTGTTCCCGTGTGAATGTCCTTTACAAGAAAAGCAGTGGGTAAGAACAGAATTGAGATATCGAAATCAATTTTTATTCTTTTCATAAATGAGATTATTTAAGGAACACGTCTTATGAGTGCAGGGTAGAGATGCGGAACCAGTATGGGTTATAGAGAGACCCGAACCATCACCGATCATTATGTCATCAGAGCCACTGTATGGAGCATGAAAGGTGAGGTTTTCTTTATCTCATGTGTAGTGGGAAAGGTGGGATGCTTTGTTCATGCCTGAAGAAATTGTCAGGATCAACTTCGGTCTTCACATGCACCAACCTGTAGAAGTTATCCTTGAAGTACTTTGTACCAAAAACACTTGCTTCAGCAAAACTTGTGTTAGTATTCCTGTTGGTGCCCAGATCAAGATCCCTGTAATTCCCATATGCTTCCCTTGGATTCTTTGAAACATAAGGTGTCATGTAATTGTAAACCCTCCTACTCCAGTCTATATGCTTCGCAACGTTTTCCTTTGCATCTTGCCAACCGGTATAGTAAAAGATCATGAACTTCGTTCCTTTTCTATGAGGGAAAGGAGTCTGAGATTCTGAAATTTGGCTCATCATTCCACCATAAGGAGTAAACACTACTATAGGACTCTCTACTTCATATATCTTCTCCCATAACCCTTCAAGTGCGTTTTCAGGTATGGGTTCTTTGGCATAATCCGACTTGCCTTTTAAATACTCCCTGATTGTATTCGTTCTTTCAAGGAAAACTTCAGGAGGAGTATTATTTGAGAAGCCAGCAAGATATACGGCAGAATTGATCCAGTTTGTTTCCATACAATCCTGCCGTGTCAAACCCAATTCGGGGAAGCTGCGCTGCATTATCCGAAGAAGTCTGGTGGCATCACCGAGAAACAAGGAGTTGTAAGTAGTGGCAATAGTTCTTTTACCTTCGTTACTGACATTAGCTATCTGAATGAGTACTCTGATGAAAAGATCCTTGTCTAGTTGATCAGCAATTTCTTGCCATCTATATAGGATCTTAGTTGCACCCTGTTCTAACGTCTTGGTAACTGAAAATACTGTCACTGTTGATGGTACGGGAACCAGTTTTACCTTCCAGGCCGTGACAATTCCAAAGCTCCCCCCTGCACCTCCTCTGATGGCCCAGAAAAGATCTTCGCCCATCGCTTTTCGGTTGAGAAGTCTTCCGTGGACATCAATTATATGTGCATCAATTATATTGTCGGCTCCTAGGCCATATTTTCGCAACATCGCACCATACGCGCCTCCTGAAATGTGCCCACCCATACCTAAGTGTGGGCAAGTACCAGCTGGGAAGCCATGAGTTTTGGTTTTCTCAGAAATTCTGTAGTACAGCTCACCATTAGTGGCTCCCGCCTGAACCCAAGCGCTGTTGTGCTCCACATCAACGCTGATGGACCTGAGCTTTGCGAGGTCTAAAACAATGAAATGTGTCTCCATTTCTGAAACATAGGAGAGTCCCTCCAAATCATGCCCCCCACTGCGGACTCTAAGGTGGATTCCAAGCTGTTTAGAGCAAATAACAACAGTTTGGATATGAGAGTCTTGTAACGGAGTGATGATAAAATCTGGTTTCGGTACTGAAGGCAAGGTGAACCTGAGGTTTTGAGCAGACGATTGTAGAACACTATTGAAAGAAGAGTCTTTTGGAGCATACAAGACAGTGGAAAATGGAAAGGATGATCCTGAGTTTCTCGAGAGACATTTTAGGAGCCTATCCTGAATGGTAGCTGAAACTATAAATGAAGATAGGAGTAGAATCAGAAATACTGAAAGTAAGGAAGCTCTTGAAGGCACCATTTTTCCTGATTTCTTGTTTCTCTTGTTTGTCTTCAAGAATTGAAGTCTCAAGGTTTTCTGTTATAGAGGAGCTGTGATTTATTGACCAGAAATTGTTTGTTCTTTTTTTAATATATTGTTGAGATTTTATCAACTTTTGGCTAATAAGAAGATAGCCAAAGAAGGAGAAAGCACGGCTGCTGCCATGGAAAAAAGGGGACAGAGACCAGAAAGAGTAAAAAGAGGTAAAAGTCATTGGAATTGAATATAATGTCATTATCTTATCTTAGGAATATAATATTACTCTGATATCTTTTTATATCTGAAATTTTTGAAATGTCTCGTTGTCTTGTGTCATTAGAATGGAATTAGGCATATGAACAGTTGATTTGTCGGCAATCTCAAGTCTTTAAATTCATTGAAATGCTAAGCAATTTAATTCCAAGTTCATTTCGTTGTGATAAGTAAACTTCTAACATTTCTAAAGATAAGGCTAGCATCAGCTCAATTTCAAGGTCAAATTTTCAAAGTTCCGCCGTGAGAAAAATCTGTGAGGAAGCTATTATGGCATTTGAAATATCATTCAAATCACTTTGTAAGTGTCATGTGTTAGGGTCTAAATACATTTATACGTGTTGTATGATACACGTGTGGTGTATGGTATATGAAGTAGCTATATATACCTATTGTGGCACAAACACAAATGGTATGTTGAAATATATAGCAAAATAGATTATATTCAAAGTTTTCATTTCCCCTGTTCTCTCTTTTTAGTGATCATCAGCTTTGGTGTTCATCTTCGTAATCCTAACATAATATCACAGCTCAAATGCTCACGTAGATGAATTAATCGATTTGATTATGTGCTTCCGCAAATCTGCTTCTTCTAAATCGTAATATTCAAAATCACTATTCATCGTCAAGAAATCTTCATAAACACTATTAATCTTTAAAGAAATTTTAATCTCTTACGTACCTGTTGAACTTCTAAATCAACCTTGAAAAATCTCTTGATCTCAACAATGGTGAAAACTGCACAATTACAAATTTTACAATGTGAAATTGGATGAATCATGGAACATTCTCATCATTCTTCTTCAACGATTATTTAATGCAAAGTCTTTATATTTATAATAAATAAACCACAAGATGGCATGATTACAAAACATGACATTTTTTATTTAGCTGAAGTATTAAAGAAAGTCTGCGATCAAGCTATCAAAATAAGATTTCATTGATATGAAATTCGACTTCATTCTCTTCATCTCTTATGTAGTGGGAGAGGTGGGATGCTTTGTTCATGCCTGAAGAAATTGTCTGGATCAACTTTGGTCTTCACATGCACCAGCCTGTGGAAGTTATCCTTGAAATATTTCCTACCAAAAACACTTCCTTCCACAAAGCTTGTGTTAGAATTCCAGTTGGTGCCCAGATCAAGGTCCCTGTAATTTACATATGCTTCCCTTGGGTTCTTTGAAACATACGGTGTCATGTACCTGTAAACCTTCCTAGTCCAATCTATATGCTTCGCAACATTTTCCTTTGCATCTCGCCAACTAGTACCGTACAGAATCATGAACTTGGTACCCTTTCTATGAGGGAAAGGAGTCTGAGATTCTGAAATTTGGCTCATCGTTCCACCATATGGAGTAAACACGACTATAGGACTCTCTACTTCATAAAACCTCTCCCATAACCCTTCAAGTGCCTTTTCAGGTATGGGTTCTTTGGCGTAGTCTGATTTGGCTTTGAAGTACCCCCTCATCGGATTCGTTCTTGAAACCAATCAATCCATCATTTCCTACTCCTTTCTTGAAACAAATTCCCAAATCAGTGGTAGATACCTCAAAATTCTTTTAACTGCCATCATATGCAACTCTTTGGGCCTCTCCATTTTTCTGCTCACCAAACTCATCACATACATAATATCTGGTCTTGACACAGTTAGATACATCAAACTACCAATTATTTGTTTGTACTGTGTTGAATCCACCTTGACTCCCCCCTCATCCTTCACTAGTTTGCAACCGGGAACCATTGGAGTTTTAGTGGGATTACAATTTTCCTTGCCAAACTTCACTAAAATTTCTTGGGCATACTTTTTCTGACTTATGTAAATTGCCTTACTGCTTTGAATCACTTCCACCCCCAAAAAGAACTTCATCTTTCCCAAGTCAGTCATATCAAATTCATTTTCCATGGACACCTTGAACTCAATGATCAAAGCTTCATCATTGCCCGTGAAAGTTAAATCATCTACATATATGCTCACAATAAGCACCTTCTCTTTTCCAGACTTAGTAAACAGTGTCGGTTCACTAGGGCATTTCTCAAATCCTTGTTTGGCAAAATATGCTACTATCCTGCTATATCATGCTCTCGGGGCTTGCTTTAACCCATATAAAGCCTTCTTGAGTTTAAACAACTTTTCTTCTTCCCCCTTCTTAACAAATCCCCTCAGTTGCTCAATGTACACATTTTCTTCCAATTCTCCGTGCAAGAAAGCACTTTTGACATCTAATTGATAGATGTTCCAGTTCATGTGAGCTGCAATTGCTAGGATTAACCGAATAGTATCCCAACGGGCCACTGGTGCAAAAACCTCCTTGTAATCAACCCTGTATTTCTAAGCATACCCCAAAACTACCAGGCAAGCCTTGTGTTTATCTACTTCCCCTTTCTCATTTAACTTGGTTTTGGTAGATCCACTTAACTCCTATGGCTTTGGTCCCGGCTGGCAACACGGTCAAGACCCATGTTTCATTTTTTTCTGTTGCATGTATTTCACTTTCCATTGCTTTATGTCAAATAGGACTTGCTACAGCTTCCTCATAACAGTTTGGATCTCCTGTTTTAGTGTACATTACCAAGTCCAGTTCATCTTCATTCTCGGAAAGTCCCTCTCTAGACTTGTAATTTTCCATCCACACAGGTGCTTTGCTTATTTTTCTCTGCCTTTTGTTGGCTCTCCTTGCACTCCCTTCATTCACTTCTTCACTGTCAAAGACTCTTCTGGAATCTGCATTCTGTCCTTTAGTTGCTGTGACAGCTGAAACAACTCCTTCATCAGCTGAAACAACTCCCTTCATTGGTGACAGCTGTTGTCACACCTTCAATCCTTCCATCTGCAGTAGATGCAGCTTCTACTTCACTGCTATTGGCCCTCTCCTCTTTATCATCAAGAGATTCCCCCCATTCCAGCACACTGGAATGTAAAATAATATAAAAATGTAAAAACTAAAATATAAATAAATATATTAAAGGATATTACAATAAAAATTTTGTCTCGCAATCTTAATTTTTTTCATATGATCTTTTACCAAATGTTGTTCCTTGATCAAAATTTTGTCTCACAATCTTAATATTTTTTTTCCTTGATCAAATAGTCAGGGATCGTAGAGGCCTTCATTTATAGATTTAGTTTGTGATAAAATTACAAGTAGTTTGATGGAATAATAAAAGCAAGTGTTCAATTTACTTGAATTATTCATTAAATTATAAAATTATGATTATTAATACAATATTTAAACACACACACACACACATTTATATATATATATATATATATATATATATATATAAATCTGTGTGTGTGTGTCTATGCTCTTTAAAGTAATTTCACAAGTTAAAAGCAATATCAAAAACTTGGTAACCAAACACTTCAAAAATTAATTTGAATCGCAGTCAAAAGTATTTTTCATGAAACTGAACCTCAACCACCAAATCAAAAGCAATACAAAAAACATCCTAAATAAATTAATTGAGATGGCTGAGAAGGGAAGAGAGAGAAGGGAGAAGAGATCTTTATTTTGTATATTGTTTATTACCCTTTATATATCCAACATATTCTATATTTATACTCTAACACTATTAAAAAAAGGAATAATAGTTATCATCCCAATCAAGAGTTACCTTATTGAGGACTAAATTATTGTAAGGATCAAACTATAACATAGTAGGTCTTCCCAAGTTCGTTCTTTTAAGTAAAACTTCAAGAGGACTATTATTTTGGAAGAAAGCAAGATATAAGATAAAATTAATACACATATTTTATTAAGAGTTGAGCCTAAGGGTATGGTATTGTGATTGTTTTTGTGGTTAAAGTTTTAAAAATACAGTCTCATAAAAAACACTTTTAGCTGCAATTCATAACTAAAATTGAGGTGTTTGGTTAAGAATGTGTTCGAGTTTGAGGTTACTGAAAAGCAGTTTCATGTGTTTGATTACCATATTTTTTATATTTGTATATCTCTAGGGTTTTTTTGTGTAAATCATATTTTTTTTCTCTAAAATAATATTAACTACTAAATTGAACTATTCAATGCAAAGTTCTTATTTATAATAATAAACCAGGATGGCATGATTACAAAACATAACATTTTTTATTTAGATAAGTATTAAAGAAAGTCTCTGATCCAATCAAAACATGTAAAAATAATGATCCAACTATCCAAATAAGCTTTCATTTGATGAAATTCGACTTCATTCTCTTCATCTCATATGTAGTGGGAGAGGTGGGATGCTTTGCTCATGCCTGAAGAAATTGTCAGGATCAACTTCAGTCTTCACATGCACCAACCTGTAGAAGTTATCCTTGAAGTACTTTGTACCAAAAACACTTGCTTCAGCAAAACCTGTGTTAGTATTCCTGTTGGTGCCCAGATCAAGATCCCTGTAATTCACATATGCTTCCCGTGGATTCTTTGAAACATAAGGTGTCATGTGATTATAAACCCTCCTACTCCAGTCTATATGCTTCGCAACGTTTTCCTTTGCATCTTGCCAACCAGTATAGTAAAAGATCATGAACTTGGTGCCTTTTCTATGAGGGAAAGGAGTCTGAGATTCTGAAATTTCGCTCATCCTTCCACCATAAGGAGTAAACAATACTAGAGGAGTCTCTACTTCAACTAGCTTCTCCCATAACCCTTCAAGTGCCTTTTCAGGTATGGCTTCTTTGGCATAGTCTGATTTGGCTTTGAAGTAGGACTTGCCAGGGTTTGTTCTTTGAAGGAAAACTTCGGGAGGAGTATTATTTGAGAAGCCAGCAAGATATACGGCTGAATTGATCCAGTTTGTTTCGATACAATCCTGCCGTGTCAAACCCAATTCGGGGAAGCTGCGCTGCATTATCCGAAGAAGCCTGGTGGCATCACCAAGAAACAAGGAATTGTAAGTAGTGGCAATAGTTCTTTTACCTTCGTTACTGACATTAGCTCTCTGAATGACTACTCTGATGAAAAGATCCTTGTCTAGTTGATCAGCAATTTCTTGCCATCTATATAGGATCTTAGTTGCACCCTGTTCTAACGTCTTGGTAACTGAAAATACTGTCACTGTTGATGGTACGGGAACCAGTTTTACCTTCCAGGCGGTGACAATTCCAAAGCTCCCCCCTGCACCTCCTCTGATGGCCCAGAAAAGATCTTCGCCCATCGCTTTTCGGTTGAGAAGTCTTCCGTGGACATCAATTATATGTGCATCAATTATATTGTCGGCTCCTAGGCCATATTTTCGCAACATCGCACCATACGCGCCTCCTGAAATGTGCCCACCCATACCTAAGTGTGGGCAAGTACCAGCTGGGAAGCCATGAGTTTTGGTTTTCTCAGAAATTCTGTAGTACAGCTCACCATTCGTGGCACCCACCTGAACCCACGCGCTGTTCTGCTCAACATCAACGCTGATGGAGCGGAGCTTTCCGAGGTCTACAACAATGAAATGTGTCTCCATTTCGGAAACGTAGGAGAGTCCCTCAAAATCATGCCCCCCACTGCGGACTCTAAGGTGGATTCCAAGCTGTTTACAGCAAATAACAACAGTTTGGATATGAGATTCTTGTAACGGAGTGAAGATAAACTCAGGTTTCGGTACTGAAGGCAAGGTGAACCTCAGGTTTTGAGCAGAAGATTGTAAAACACTACTGAAAGAAGAGTTTTTTGGAGCATACAAGACAGTGGAAAAGGGAAAGGGTGAGTCTGAGTTTCTCGAGAGACATTTTAGAAGCCTATCCTGAAGTGTAGCTGAAACTATAAATGGAGATAGGAGTAGAATCAGAAATACTGAAAGTAAGGAAGCTCTTGAAGGCACCATTTTGCCTGATCTCTTGTTTCTCTGGCTTGTCTTCAACTATTGATGTCTCAAGGTGTTCTTTTATAGAGAGGAGCTGTGATCATTTGACCGGAAATTGGAGATCTTATTGGAATTTTGCTAATAAGAAATTAGCCAAAAAGTCTCTGATTGCTAATATTTCAATATTCTTGAAGTTATATCTCATTTTAAATAAAATTTTAGAAATGATGGGGTGTCAATTAATGCCCTGAACTTTTCCAAAACAATTATATATCCAGAAAAAGTCTATTATAATTAAAAACTTTAAATTCATTTGCGTCGTTCCTCTCCACTTGCACCGTTCCTCTCCACTTTGCTCCACTTTGTTTTGTGTCCACAGAGTTCCTCTCCAGCGCCGTTCCTCTCCACTTTGCGCCGGCCCCACTTTGCTCCACTTTGTTTTGTCTCCACAGAGCACTCTCTGTTTTCGTTTCTTCTCTGTTTCTTGGCGCAAAACGTGCGTCCGAACGTGTTCGGTTTAGGAAGCTGCGGTTGGTAGAGTTTGTTGTCTTCTACTGCAAGTTGAGTGCATGCACGAATGAATAATGGTTGATTTCTCGGTTTGTTGGGGAAATTTCTGTGTAATTTCTATATGAATTCGCTAATATGCCGCAATTCGTTGCTATACTAGTGGTTGATATCTACGTTTATGGGCAGAAAGTAGTTGATTTTTGGGTTGATGGGTGATTTTGGGATGATGAACAATACTATAGCAATCAATTTTCTGGGTTTGATGAATAGTATAAAAATCATCAATATGATTCAAAGGAAAAAAAATGAGATTTTCTCTAATACCATATAAAAATTCGAAATGAAAAAAAAAATCAGTATATTCAGTTATGTTTGTTTGTTGTTTACAATAGGATTTTATATAGAAAAACAATTACAATATAATTCTAGCTAAAATATAATACAATTTCTATTTCTAGTAAATTATAAAATAATAGTTATATTTAACAAAAAAAAAATCACATTTTGTCCTAGTTTGGAAGGGCTTGAGGCCTGGATCAAGAAAACATAACATGGGAAATAAATCAAGATGACGAATTGCGATTTAAAAGTAGTTTTATATTATTTTTCAATCTTCCGAACTTATAACTTACTTCAACTAAAAATCTTCACAACCAATATTATATGTTAGTTGAAAGTTGAAAAAAAAAACAGAGAGGTTTTGATGGTTACGTTTTCAGTATACCCTACTTAAACGTGATTGGAATAATTGGTAGATGTCAATTAATGCACTAAACTATTCCAAAACAATTATTGAGAAAGAACAATCTTTGAGGATTCATTTCTTGTACAAGCAGAAAGAGCAGGTGGCAAAAATAACTCATCAAGCTCTTCCAT
This sequence comes from Salix exigua, assembly GCA_032356905.1. Classification (NCBI taxonomy): domain Eukaryota; kingdom Viridiplantae; phylum Streptophyta; class Magnoliopsida; order Malpighiales; family Salicaceae; genus Salix; species Salix exigua. The sequence goes on from CM063598.1 coordinate 6,918,750, forward strand.
TGATCAGTCAACGCTTGTTGTCCTACTCCTATCTCCATTTATGGCTTCATAACTTCCGATTCAGGCTACGTTAATTTCTAGAATGTCAAATTTCATCCATAGGAGATTATTTTATACATGTAGAGCAAGAGAAGGGTATGTAGAAAATCTCATTCATGGTATTTTTTAAAACTTCACCAATTCTCGAGGATCATTTACAAAACCAATGAACTACATTACATTTTCACAACCCTACTGAAGATGGTGTCCATGTTAAGTTACTTCATATTTTAGTCGAATTGGTCCATAAAAGAAGACCATGCCCTTGGTGATAGAAGGAAATATATTCCATTATCATATTTTGTCCATATTGCAACTCGATGAAAAAAGGAATAATAGATAGCATCCCAATCAAGAGTTACCTCCGTGATGACTAAATTATTGTGAGCATTCCAAAAGGATCAAACTATAACATAATAGGAAAACCTCTGCATCAATATTATATATTGAAAAGTTCAACATTATTAAAATCTTTTATATTATTTAAAACATAAATTTTCGGTACTAAAGGAAAATGCTTAGGTGCCATGAATGGATGGTGAACCATCCCATCCATAAATGATTGTATATGATTTTTTAATATATTTTTTCAAGTAATATTCTTTTATGACACAGGAATATAAAAAAAAAGTAATTGTTACAGTCAAAACAGTCAGATATATTTATTTAAAATCAAAACCTTAAAAATAAAGAATTGTGATGTTTATTCATAAAAGTCTTCTCTTTAAAACCAGTAGCATTTTGATACTTCCAAACTTCTTTGCGAACCTCATTGTAGATTTTACCTCATTTTGTGCATATTGCAACTATATATGTTAGGATTGTGAATATTTACGGTAAGAAGGTGTTTGGTAGTGTGGTTGGATCAGAGGTTCAAAATAAGTTAGTGTTTGGTAAAGATTAAAAAGTAGATAATTTTTGGTGGTCCAACCTTTAAAAATAGATAAATCACAGATTGATAAAGAGTTGTTTTTCATGACTTCTCAATCTGTGATGAATTATTATGCTGCTTTAAATAAACTGATTCCAACAACAATGTTACCGTTAGCATTTAATTCCCACATAAACCCTCACCATCTACCATTTTTTCTCCCCTTCACCTTCACACCGCGCCTCCCATCGTAGCTATTCATCCTCGCAAAACCCCATTGAACAACCTTCTAAGGTTGTGTTTCATTCATTTTCTTTTTTAGATGAGGAGATCCTGTGAAGAAACAATTGATTATCACCCATACCAGTGATGTATTTTTTCACAAGCAAAATTAATTATTATTATGGAGCTGGAGGAGTTAAGAGAGGGGAGGGGTAGGGGGTCTAGAAAGAGAGTGACGTAGCAAAAAAACACAAAGAATATGACCACTTTCGATATTCCGTACATTAATCTAGGACGAGAGGAACTCTCAGAAAAAATTCGAAACTTTATTTAATAACTCAAAGATAATTAGGCTAGAGACTTAAAACCATATTTAAAGCAAAAACCCTAGCCTAACCCATGTCAGATAAGGAAACGATGCTAATTAATAAAATTACCAAAAAATGGAAAATTTAAGATAAATGCAGAATTTGAAAAAGCTATAAATCCTGAACTAGCCGAAAATGACGGATGTTGATTTGGACTTGGAAATCAAGAGTTATGGCTAAAAACAAAATTTTCCTAAAATGGCAAAAACGACAATTTCGGTCCAAAATGATAGAGTGCAGCCAAAACTGGTATGCATTAGCAGAAAAGCTGCTAACTTCCTCTAGAAACAGCGAGACACGTCAACTGGGTGAGTTTTGCATCATTCTGACTTCAGTGCCCGGACTATGAAAATTCAATTGTCTTTGAATTTCGGATACTCCCTCTTGAGCATGTATACCTCTACCACTTGTTCTACATTAGGGAGGGGGGTTGGTTCTTGAGAGAGAGGGGGAGTGGAATGATATAGGTTTATTACTTATTATAATTTTTTTAATATTAAAATAATGTAAAAAACTAACAATTAAAATATAAACAAATATATTAAAAGGATATCACAATAAAAATTTTATCATGCAATCCTAATTTTGTTTCAGATGATATTTTACCAAATGTTATTCCTCAATCAAATAGTCAGGGATCGAAGAGGCCTTCATGTATAGATTTAGTTTGTGATATAATTACAAGTATTTTGATGGAAGAATAAAAACAAGTGTCCAATTTACTTGAATTATTCATTAATATAAAATTATGATTATTAATACAATATTTAAACACACACACACACATATATATATATAAATGTGTGTGTATATCTATGTCTATGCCCTTTAAAGTAATTTCACAAGTTGAAAGCAATATGAAAGCTTGGTAACTAAACACATGAAACTATTTTCCATTAATCTCAAACTCAACCACAGTTTTAACCAAACACTTCAAACATTAATTTGAATCGCAGCCAAAAGCATTTTTCATGAAACTGTTTTTTTAAAACCTACCACCAAATCAAAAGCAATATCAAACACATCCTAAATAAATTAATTGAGATAAATTAATTGAGATGGCTGAGAAGGGAAGAGAGAGAACAGGGGAAAGAAAGGGAGAAGAGATCTTTATTTTGTATATTGTTTATTACTCTTTCATACACATTGTGTTACAAAAGATACCATTTATATACCCAACATACTCTATATTTATACTCTAACAATATTGAAAAGAGGAATAATAGATATCATCCGAATCAAGAGTTACCTCATTGAAGACGAAATTATTGTGAGCATTCCAAAAGGATGAAACTATAACATAGCAGGTCTTACCCAAGTTCGTTCTTTTAAGTAAAACTTCAAGAGGAGTATTATTTTGGAGGAAAGCAAGATATAAGATAAAATTAATACATATATTTTATTAAGAGTTAAGCCTAAGGATTTGCTATTGCGATTGTTATTGTGGTAGAAGTTTTTAAAAAACAGTTTCATAAAAAATATTTTTACCTACAGTTCATAACTAAAATTAAGGTGTTTGGTTAAGAATGTGATTGAGTTTGAGGTTACTGAAAAGTAGTTTTATGTGTTTGATTACCAAGTTTTTCATATATGTATATCTCTAAAGTGTTTTGTGTAAATAATATTTTTTTTTTCTCTGAAATAATATTAACTAGTAAATTGGACTATCCAATGCAAAGTTTTTATTTATAATAATAAATCACAAGATGACATGATTTACAAAACATTGCAATTTTTATTTAGATAAAGTATTAAAGAAAATCTCTGATCCAATAAAAACTTGTGAAAATAATGATCCAACAATCCAAATAAGCTTTCATTGCGATGAAATTCGACTTCATTCTCTTCATCTCATATGTAGTGGGAGAGGTGGGATGCTTTGTTCATGCCTGAAGAAATTGTCAGGATCAACTTCAGTCTTCACATGCACCAATCTGTAGAAGTTATCCTTGAAGTACTTGGTACCAAAAACACTTGCTTCAACATAACTTGTGTTAGAATAGCTGTTCATGCCCAAATCGAGATCCCTGTAATTCACATATGCTTCCCTTGGATTCTTTGAAACATACGGTGTCATGTACCTGTAAACACTCCTAGTCCAATCTATATGCTTTGCAACGTTTTCCTTTGGATCTTGCCAACTGGACCAGTAAAAGATCAAGAACTTGATGCCTTTTCTATGAGGGAAAGGAGTCTGAGATTCTGAAATCTCGCTCATTCTTCCACCATAAGGAGTAAACACTACTAGAGGAGTGTCTATTTCAACTAACTTCTCCCATAACCCTTCAAGTGCCTTTTCAGGTATGGCTTCCTTGGCATAGTCTGATTTGGTTTTGAAGTAGGACTTGCCAGGGTTTGTTCTTTGAAGGAAAACTTCAGGAGAAGCTTTATTTGAGAAGCCAGCAAGATATAAGGTAGAGTTAATCCAGTTTGTTTCGATACAATCCTGCCGTGTCAAACCCAATTCGGGGAAGCTGCGCTTCATTATCCGAAGAAGTCTGGTGGCATCACCAAGAAACAAGGAGTTGTACGAAGTAGCAATAGTTCTTTTACCTGCGGTAGTGACAGTAGCTGGCTGCATGAGTACTCTGATGAAAAGATCCCTGTCTAATTTATCAGCAATTTGTTGCCATTTATATAGGATCTTAGTTGCTCCTTCTTCTAACGTCCTGGTAACGGTAAATACTGTCACTGTTGATGGTACGGGAACCAATTTTACCTTCCAGGCGGTGACAATTCCAAAGCTCCCCCCTGCACCTCCTCTGATGGCCCAGAAAAGATCTTCGCCCATCGCTTTTCGGTTGAGAAGTCTTCCGTGAACATCAATTAGATGTGCATCAACGACGTTGTCCGCTCCAAGGCCATATTTTCGCAACATGGCACCATACGCTCCTCCTGAAATGTGCCCACCCATACCTAAGCTCGGGCAAGTACCAGCTGGGAAGCCATGAGTTTTGGTTTTCTCAGAAATTCTGTAGTACAGCTCACCATTCGTGGCACCCACCTGAACCCACGCGCTGTTATGCTCAACATCAACGCTGATGGAGCGGAGCTTTCCGAGGTCTACAGCAATGAAATGTGTCTCCATTACGGAAACATAGGAGAGTCCTTCAAAATCATGTCCCCCACTGCGGACTCTAAGGTGAATTCCAAGCTGTTTAGAGCAGATAACAACAGTTTGGATATGAGATTCTTGTAACGGAGTGAAGATAAACTCAGGTTTCGGTACTGAAGGCAAGGTGAACCTAAGGTTTTGAGCAGAAGATTGTAAAACACTATTGAAAGAAGAGTTTTTTGGAGCATACAAGACAGTGGAAAAGGGAAAGGGTGAGTCTGAGTTTCTCGAGAGACATTTTAGAAGCCTATCCTGAAGTGTAGCTGAAACTATAAATGGAGATAGGAGTAAAATCAGAAATACTGAAATTAAGGAAGCTCTTGAAGGCACCATTTTGCCTGATCTCTTGTTTCTCTGGCTTGTCTTCAACTATTGATGTCTCAAGGTGTTCTTTTATAGAGAGGAGCTGTGATCATTTGACCGGAAATTGGAGATCTTATTGGAATTTTGCTAATAAGAAATTAGCCAAAATGTCTCTCATTGCTAATATTTCAATATTCTTGAAGTTATATCTCATTTTAAATAAAATTTTAGAAATGATGGGGTGTCAATTAATGCCCTGAACTTTTCCAAAACAATTATATATCCAGAAAAAGTCTATTATAATTAAAAACTTTAAATTCATTGAAATGTTACGCAAACTCTCTTCCATTGATCTGTCAACGCTTGCATGCATGTTGTCCTACTCCTATCTCCATTTGTCTTCATGACTTCCGATTCAGGCTACGTTAATCTCTAGAATGTCAAAGTTCAACTATATTATATTATTTTATTTTATTCAAATCACCTTGCAAATAATCCTTCCACCTACTTTGCAAGTTGAATGACCTCAAGTTGATTGCTATCAACGTTTCATTTATGGAAATATTACTGGTATGAAACATATTCAAAGTTCCGAACACATATTTCTGCCAAAAAGCTGATCGAACTTGAATTTCATGATACCCCGATCAATGTCAGACTCGTGATCGTTCCTCAAAAGGACCTGTTCTCCTTTTTTTTGTCTTAGTCTGATCCAAGAAAGCAACAAACATTAACATCTAAGGCAACAAGGCTAGGCAATATATTTATAAAGTTTTTTTTTTTGTTTTTTGTTAATTGAAATCTTTAAAGTTTGAACTAGCATTTTGAAGAACAAATATTCATTAAATATAGAAGACTGGCATGAAAAAATATATTATTAAAACTAAGATTAAATTTAGTTTTTTTTATTATTATTAGCGTGGGTGTTCGCTTCAGCTTACGTGGACTTCAATTAATCTTACGAGTCTTGAAATTAATGAACATGTAAATCTTTTGTGATCATCGTATTAAAAACCATAGGATTCAAATCTGAGATCATCGAATCATCCACTTAGATGGTTAGATCAAATTTAGTTTTGATTACAATGTAAGTTGAAATAAAAAATTCGCTATGTTATATATATATATAGATCACGGATCTTGAATGTTCAAAGACACGCATCATATTCAACTAGTAGAGGCTCAGGTATATGTTAGATCAAAATATGTTCCTTGTCCTGGATGGATAAAATACACATTATTCAATGATCTGCATGCATGTCATCTACATGAACTTGAATTTTGATATTTAGGATTCACAATTATTGTTTGCAGAAGAATTAATATATTTATAAATATAGTTTACTAGATTAGAAAATTGGTTAATTTCCAGCCCCACGTCTTTCACTGAACCAAAATAATTTAGGTCTGAAAACTGGCTGCAGTGACCATAACTATGGAGTGCTAACACCATGAAAAAAAAAACTACAGCCAGAACACTAATATCAGAACAGCTGAGGTAGGAAAATAAACGAAGAATCCTAAAAAGGATAAAGGCAAAGTAGTGACTTGAGTTACAAGCTTCAAAGAGATAAAAAGGATTGGTCTGGCTCGTGTCTAGCATGCCATGGCCACGCATCTCTCTGATCATGGATCAGCATGCATCCCATGACCCCCATGCACACAAGCGAAGATAAAAAGGCAGTGATCACAACCACCAAGAGCCCCCTCTCCCTCGCCATTAATTTCCCACTTTCTAAAGCACTCAGCAGAGAAAAACAAATTAAGGAGTTTCAAACACAGAGGTTACTTACCTTTGTGTTCTTAGCTATGAAAGTTCCAGTCCCCTCACCTCAAAACAACAGCCGCCGCAACCAGTCTCAAAACCCAAAACCAGCGTCTTTCAACAATACCATCAATAACAGCAGAAATATCAGCTTTAACCCCAGCAATCAAAACTTGTGATACGAACTGACTTCGGTTCTTGATTTGCGTCGAAGTCCCAGTCCTGCTCGAGCTGGCATAACAGCCTCCGCGACCGATCCTATCGTGTGGGATGATCATGCTTTGCAAAAGTTGGATTGGGATTCTATCATGAGAGAATTTGAAAGTGTTTAAAAGAAGAAAGAACGAAAACAGGGGAAAACCGAACTGAAGAATGCTAGAAATTGATTTGCATAGTAGCTGTTTTTACTGTTCACAAATCTTGAATTAATTACAACATTTTCCCCTGTTTTCGTTCTTTCTTTTTTTAAACACTTTAAATTGGTATCAGGGCTTTGAGGACCTGCCATATCTGAGTAAATGAGATGCATCTTGCGAGTGGCTTTCCATGATAAGGTTGGAAAAGCTCTTCGTCTTTGTTTCCCAAATTAGCAAGCATCGCAGATTTGGAAATTTTCATCAAATAATCCAACCATGAGCTCTTTCATGGCCTGTATACGTTGCAAGTGACAGTGGCCAAGCCTCTTGTGCCACAATTCAATGTTCCTAGTTGTTGTGTTAAATACGAGAAACTCTTCTTTTATTAAATTAAAAGAGAAGTTTTTCCCTTTCATTTTGACTTTGAGAATCTCCTCTCTATTAGCATCAAACACTTACAACAACCATCTTCAAAAACCACTTTAAGACCCCTTTCAATCAGGTGGCTAATACTTAGCAAATTTTGGTTAATTTCTGGAACATAAAGAACATCAGAAATTAACTTGATGTCGTTGCTACTAGTGATGGTGATGGTTCCTTTCCCTTAGACAGAAATGTAATCACCATTACTAATTTTAACTTTGATAATTTCAGTCAGCATTAAGCTTTTGAAAAGTTGTTTGTAATTAGTCATGTGATTTGTACAACCTGAATTAATTAACCAACTTTCAGTAGAGGTTTCACTTACAAAACAGGTTATTACAAAGAGTTTATCTTCATCTTCTTCCTCTGCAATTTTAGTTGCACTCTCCTGCTGCTGCTGTTGAATTTTCCCTTTGCAAATCACGGCTTCATGTCCAAGTTGGTTGCATTTTGCACACTTTTCATCAGGTCTCCTCCAACATTTGAATGGAGGATGACCTTCCTTGTTGCGGTGATGACAAGGAGGATATTTGCCCTTGAAGCTTCCCTTTTTGCTCCTATTCTTTGAAGCTTCCCTTTTTGCTCCTATTCTGTGTTGTGGCAGATCCAGAAAAATTGTCATCTTGACTCTTCTTCTTTTTCCACTTACTTTTATCATCTCCATGATACTTTGCAAACAAAGCTCCTTCGGTCTTCCTCTCTCACGTGTCTCCTCTGCTCTTGTGCTTGCAAAGAATTTATCAATTCTGCCAAAGAGTTTTTGACAAGTCCTTGTATTTTTCAAGGTAGTAATTGTAGCTTCATACCTCTCAGGTACAGTAACTAACAATTTTTCAACAATTCTGGAATCACTAAAATTAGAACCAAGTAGTCTGATTTGATTTTGTTTGCAATTCCAAGAAGTCTGTCTGAATACATCTTAATATATTTATAAATATAATTTACTAGATTAGAAAATTGGTTAAATTTCCAGCCCCACGTCTTTGACTGAACCAAAATAATTGAGGTCTGCAAACTGGCTGAAGTGACCATAACTATGGAGTGCTAACACCACGAAAGAAAAAAAACTATAGCCAAAACACTAATATCAGAACAGTTGAACGAAGAATCTGTGACCGTCTCGACAGCTCCGCAACCACCACAGGATCTCTTAGGGCCCTCGGAGCACAAATCGGAGAAGAGGAAGGAGGCAAGGTCCAGACAAGAGCTCTCAACACTCTCGGAGAAGAAGAAATGAAGAATGGAGTCCAGGAAGCTTCCTTGGCACGATTACCTGCAAAGGAAAGAGAGAGAGCATCAGCGTGTATGGCTAGGATTAAAGGAGAAGGACTTACGTGGACGGAGGAGAAGAATTCAAGGCTGACAGTGACGTATGACACTGTGGAGAAGGACGAACGGACAGAGACAGATGGCAACCAGAAGGAAATCCCAGAGGGTCACGTGGCCGGCCAAGATCAAGGCAGGCCAGAGGAAGACACCTGGAAATGAAGATAAGTACCAAAGAAAACGACGTCGTTCTAAAGGGGCAAGGGATGGACAGATGGCAGCATATACAAAGGAACAGTCCCAATCAAATACAAAGACGCAGCCAAAGTAAACCCCAACACTTCCAACAAAACGACCATAAAAAAGAATGGATTGAAATTGCTTTAAAGCAAATCAATTGTTCCAGGAAGCTCGGGTTACCTCAAATTTGCTCACCAAAAAACCCAAAACATACTCGATTGTTTTTTTTCTTCCTAGTTTATTTTTTCTTTAGACTTCAGCTATTATTTCAGTTATTAAAAAACTCAAAAATATTGTTTCTTTTATATTAAGGAAAAAACCCGAGAGAATTTTCTCTCACAAAAAAATAAAGATTAAGTTTTAATCAAAGCTTGTTGCAGAATCCTAAAAAGTGTTAGAGTATAATATAATTATATTATGGGACCTCACCTATAAGCTTAAGCTTTTAGGTGAGATGGTTCCTTAACATGGTATCAGAGTCTTGTTTACCCAGCGGTAACAAGTTCGAATCTCACCACCTCATTCTATTTGATAAAAAAAACCAAGTACAAGGCAATGTGGATCTGTGCAAGTTTTAAGCCCAAATGGTTTTCATTTAAGTATAATATAATCATATTATAGGGTATCACCTATAAGCTTAACTTTTTAGATGAGATGATTTCTTGACAAAAAGAATAAAAGCAAAGTAGTGACTTGAGTTGCAAGCTTCAAAGAGATAAAAAGAATTGGTCTGACTCGTGTCTAGCATGCCATGGCCACGCATGTCTCTCATGCATCACCATGCATCCCATACGAGCCTCCTGAAATGTGCCCACCCATACCTAAGCCTGGGCAAGTACCAGCTGGGAAGCCATGAGTTTTGCTTTTCTCAGAAATTCTGTAGTACAGCTCACCATTAGTAGCTTCCGCCTGAACCCACGCTGTTGTGCTCCACATCAACGCTGATGGACCTGAGCTTTGCGAGGTCTAAAACAATGAAATGTGTCTCCATTTCTGAAACATAGGAGAGTCCCTCCAAATCATGCCCCCCACTGCGGACTCTAAGGTGGATTCCAAGCTGTTTAGAGCAAATAACAACAGTTTGGATATGAGATTCTTGTAACGGAGTGATGATAAACTCAGGTTTCGGTACTGAAGGCAAGGTGAACCTAAGGTTTTGAGCAGAAGATTGTAAAACACTATTGAAAGAAGAGTTTTTTGGAGCATACAAGACAGTGGAAAAGGGAAAGGGTGAGTCTGAGTTTCTTGAGAGACATTTTAGAAGCCTATCCTGAAGTGTAGCTGAAACTATAAATGGAGATAGAAGTAGAATCAGAAATACTGAAAGTAAGGAAGCTCTTGAAGGCACCATTTTGCCTGATTTCTTGTTTCTCTTGTTTGTCTTCAAGAATTGAAGTCTCAAGGTGTTCTCTTATAGAGGAGCTGTGATTTATTGACCGGAAATTTTTTTTTTCTTTTTTTAATATATTGCTGAGATTTTATCAACTTTTGGCTAATAAGAAGATAGCCAAAGAAGTAGAAAGCCCGGCTGCTGCTACGGAAAAAAGGGAATAGAGACCAGAAACAGTAAAAAGAGGTAAAAGTCATTGGAATTGAATATAATGTCATTATCTTATCTTAGGAATATAATATTACTCTGATATCTTCTTATATCTGAAATGTTTGAAATGTCTCGTTGTCTTGTGTCATTAGAATGGAATTAGGAATATGAACAATTGATTTGTCGGCACTCTGAAGTCTTTAAATTCATTGAAATGCTCAGCAATTTAATTCCAAGTTCAATTCGTTGTGATAAGAAAACTTGTAACATTTCTAAAGATAAGGCTAGCATCAGCTCAATTTCAAGGTCAAAGGTTCAAAGCTCCGCCGTAAGAAAAATCTGTGAGGATTCATTTCTTGGACGAGCAGAAAGAACAGATGATGCTATTATGGCATTTGAAATATCATTCAAATCACTTTGTAAGTGTCATGTGTTAGGGTATAAATACATTTATACGTGTTGTATGGTACACGTGTGGTGTATGGTATATGAAGTAGCTATATATACCTATTGTGGCACAAACACAAATGGTATGTTGAAATAAATAGCAAAATAGATTATATTCAAAGTTTTCATTTCCTTCTGTTCTCTCTTCTTAGTGATCATCAACTTTGGTGTTCATTTTCGTAATCCTAATATGATATCAGAGCTCAAATGTTCACATAGATGAATTAATCGATTCGATTATGTGCTTCCGCAAATCTGCCTCTTCTAAATTGTAATATTTAAAATCACTATTCATCTTCAAGAAATCTTCAAAAACACTATTCATCTTCAAAGAAATCTTAATCTCTTACTAGTTAAACTTCTTCTAAATCAACCTTGAAAAATCTCTTGATATCAACAATGGTGAAAACTGCACAATTACAAATTTTACAATCTCCAATCACCAATCTTTTTTCCACAATCTCAACGTCAGTCAATGTGAAATTGGATGAATCATTGAACATTCTCATCATTCTTCTTCAAAGATTATTTAATGCAAAGTCTTTATATTTATAATAAATAAACCACAAGATGGCATGATTACAAAACATGACATTTTTTATTTAGCTGAAGTATTAAAGAAAGTATGTGATCCACTATCAAAATAAGCTTTCATTGCGATGAAATTCGACTTGATTCTCTTCATCTCTTATGTAGTGGGAGAGGTGGGATGCTTTGTTCATGCCTGAAGAAATTGTCAGGATCAACTTTGGTCTTCACATGCACCAACCTGTGGAAGTTATCCTTGAAATATTTCCTACCAAAAACACTTCCTTCCACAAAGCTTGTGTTAGTATTGCAGTTGGTGCCCAGATCAAGGTCCCTGTAATTTACATATGCTTCCCTTGGGTTCTTTGAAACATACGGTGTCATGTACCTGTAAACCTTCCTAGTCCAATCTATATGCTTCGCAACATTTTCCTTTGCATCTTGCCAACTAGTAACGTACAGAATCATGAACTTGGTACCTTTTCTATGAGGGAAAGGAGTCTCAGATTCTGAAATTTGGCTCATCGTTCCACCATAAGGAGTAAACACTACTAGAGGAGTCTCTACTTCAACTAACTTCTCCCATAACCCTTCAAGTGCCTTTTCAGGTATGGGTTCTTTGGCGTAGTCTGATTTGGCTTTGAAGTACCCCCTCACCGGATTCGTTCTTCGAAGGAAAACTTCAGGAGGAGTATTATTTGGGAAGCCAGCAAGATATACGGCAGAATTGATCCAGTTTGTTTCGATACAATCCTGCCGTGTCAAACCCAATTCGGGAAAGCTGCGCTGCATTATCCGAAGAAGCCTGGTGGCATCACCAAGAAACAAGGAGTTGTAAGTAGTGGCAATAGTTCTTTTACCTTTGTAAGTGACATTAGCTGTCTGAATGAGTACTCTGATAAAAAGGTCCTCGTCTAGTTTATCAGCAATTTCTTGCCATCTATATAGGATCTTAGTTGCGCCTTGTTCTAACGTCTTGGTAACGGAAAATACTGTCACTGTTGATGGTACGGGAACCAGTTTTACCTTCCAGGCGGTGACAATTCCGAAGCTCCCCCCTGCACCTCCTCTGATGGCCCAGAAAAGATCTTCGCCCATCGATTTTCGGTTGAGTAGTCTTCCGTGAACATCTATTAGATGTGCATCAACGACGTTGTCGGCTCCAAGGCCATATTTTCGCAACATGGCACCATACGCGCCTCCTGAAATTTGCCCACCGAATCCTACACTTGAGCAAGTACCAGCTGGGAAGCCAAGAGTTTTGCTTTTCTCAGAAATTTTGTAGTAAAGCTCACCATTCGTGGCTCCCGCCTGAACCCACGCGTTGTTGTGCTCCACATCAACGCTGATGAACCTGAGCTTGGCAAGGTCTACAACAATGAAAGATGTCTCAATTTCTGAAACATAAGAGAGCCCCTCAAAGTCATGGCCTCCGCTACGGATTCGAAGGTGAATTCCAAGCTGTTTAGAGCATATAACAACATCTTGGATATGAGATTCTTGTGAAGGAGTGACGATAAACTCAGGCTTCGGTACTGAAGGCAAGGTGAACCTCAGGTTTTGAGCAGAAGATTGTAAAACACTAGTGAAAGAAGAGTTTTGTGGAGAATACAAGATAGTGGAAAAAGGAAATGCTGTTTCTGAATATTTGGAGAGACATTTTAGAAACCTATCCTGAATTGGAAGTGAAACTATAAATGGAGATAGGAGTAGAATCAGAAATACTGAAAGTATGGACGATCTTGAAGGCACCATTTTGCCTGCTGATTTCTTGTTTCTCTGGCTTCTCTTCAAGAATTGAAGTCTGAAGGTGTTCTCTTATAGAGGAGCCATGAACATTCAACCGGAAATTTAATGGTGCTGTGGCTGATTTTGGGCAACGAGATATTAAAATTGGCTTATAAATTTGAATGATTCATATTCCATTCCCATTAAACTTTAGACTTTAAATGTTTAATTAATTAAACAAATCTTTCAGTCCCATTATACATGTCATTATAGTTAGAGTGGGGTTATTTACTTAGTTTTTTTCGTAACAAATCAAGGTAGTTGTTTGAAATGCATGAGGATTCGAATCAATGGTGACATAATACGATGATGACCTCTTGTCTTGCTAAGGAAAATGCCGTTCTGAGGTGGCATTTATGACGATTAACTGTTCGAGATTAGCACAGCAGAGGGAGGGTCTAATTTATATATTCCCGAGAGCTCAACTCCTTATCAATGAATAATCATTTCAAACTATATATACTAGTTTATTTCAAAAGTCCAACCTTAATGTGATTGAAAAAACTTGGGTAACTAATTTGAAATTCTTTATAATATTAATCAGACAAATGCAATAATTTTAATGTGAGACGTCAGCAATCTCCTCTTTGTCATGCCTGCGATCTCAAATCTTTCAGGCCAGGCTGTTCGGACATAAAATGTTTAGTCATTCCTGTCATGTTTGTATAGAGAGTTATATTAAAACTTCTGCATCAATATTAATTATATATTGAAAAATATATTCAACATTATTAAAACCTTTTATATTGTTTCAAACATCCCATCCATAAATGATTTTTAATACATTTTTTCAGGTAAAAATAATAGTATTTATTAAAAATCAAAACCTTGAAAAATCAAGAAAGATTGTTCACAAAAGTCTACTCTTTAAAACAAATAGCATTTTGACACTTTCAAACTTCTTTGTGAACCTCACTTCTATTTTATTAAGAGTGGAGCCTAAGCATGTGTGATTCCATTGATTTGCCCAACCCACTAGGACTTACTCTCTAGTTTTTTTTAAAAAAAAATTAAGAATCCTGACTCTCTGATAAAATCATGAATGAGATATGATTTGTTATTATAAATCAAAATTATTTAATCCTGAAAAAATATATTTTATATAAGAATATTTTATTGACATATAAAGAAAAACAAATCTTAAGGGCTATATAAAGAGATCCAATATAACCTCCAACAAACGAGGTTCAGTATTTTCTCCAATCCAAATGATATATGCATATTTCCAAGGTTTTTTGTGTACATAATATTTGATTTTTCTCTCAAATAATTAATATTAACTAGTAAATTAGACATTTCAATGCAAAGTTTTTATTTATAACAATAAACCGCAGGATGGCATGATTGCATACCATGACATTTCCTTATTTAACTAGAAATAACACACACACACACATATAAAAGCCCAATCAAGAGTAAGGAAAATGGCGATCTAGCTTCGCTTTGCTGTAGATAAATTCCACTTCAATGTCTTTATCTCATATGTAGTGGGAGAGATGGGATGCTTTGTTCATGCCTGAAGAAATTGTCGGGATCTACTTCAGTCTTCACACGCACCAATCTGTAGAAGTTATCCTTGAAGTACTTGGTACCAAAAACACTTGCTTCAACAAAACTAGTTTTAGTATTGTTGGAATTTTATGATCTAAACAGTAGCTTTTAGTAACAAGCAGTGTTTAGATCAAAATTTGGAAAATTGCTGAGAATAAAGAACAGATGAAGAACTAAATTCTGGGCAGGAAAATCTGGAAAAAATACTTAGAAAAACTGAAACTTGGAACAAATCACATGATGTTTATTGAATTCAAATAGCCTATATATAGGCTTACAATGCTAATGGATTGAAAAACATAAAACTCTCAACAATTTGAGAGATAATCGGATAAACATAAATTTGAATGTTAAACTTGTTTTAATTAAACTAAAAGACTACAACCAATGATAAAACCTACAGCTAAATCTTCTTATCCAAATCTAATCTCACATTAGAATTCTAACACTCCTTGAGATTTGCTTTGGGCAATCCTAACTTCATCTTCAGAAATTCCAGACTTGCTACTGGAATTATCTTGATCTTCAAGTCATGATGAACTAGACTTTTATCAGGCCTGTTTTGGCCTACATCACCATCAGGATTTCCTTCACATGTTGCTCCTCCTGTCTTCATGTACCATTCTCTAACATAACATTCCTCAGCATTAATTTATTTGCCATTAAGAATCTTGACAGTTTCGGCAACATCCTCAGCCTTTTCAAAGTTCACAATTTCAAAACATTTTGATTTTTCCTGAGAATCCCTCACCATCACAACACTATCAATTTCTTCATGATCAGTAAAAACATCTTTCAAGCCTTCATGTGTTGTGGATTCAGCCGAATTGTTCACATAAACATTGTTGGATTCCATGCTATACATATAACCATCTCTAATTTTCCCATCTTTGTCACATACTTGCAGCCTTTTGCAAAACTGGTTCATAAAAGAAGACCATGCCCTTTGGTGATAGAAACAAATATATTCCATTAGTGAATTATTAATTGGGGTGCGAAGATGTAGAGAGAGAATGCTCTCTAGCTTAGGATAGAGCCGCCGACAACAAAACCCACATTCAAACTTTCACTACAGCAACTCCGATCATCCCACATTCCGATCATCCCCTCACCTAAAACAAACCCCTCCACTGCACATTCAAAAAACTCTCACCAAAGAACCCAACAAACAACCTCCACTGCACATACAAACAACTCTCACCAAAGAACCCAACGGACAACTCAGCCACCCATCAACCAGCCACACACCATCAGCAACCTATCACAGACAGCTACTATAGCCATAAGGCTCACTGACGGCTTAGTATTATCACGAATACGGTAATACCATGGCCACACGCAAACAAAGACAGGACCAGGATACCAAAACACAAGCACCCCAAGATGGTGGCAGGACGGAAAACAGGCCAGTACCAGCTCAATCCTGGGCAGACAGAGTAAGGGTCTCCGATGCTACCACTAGATACAAGCTCCAACAGCTGGAACGACAACCAACAGGCACTCGCCTAGTCATCACCGAGGACACGCTACTGGACAACTCAGAACAATGGATGCGCAGCATGGTAGGTTTCTTCCCCGGATACAAGATGCCATTTCATGCAGCGAAATCCATAGCACGAAGAGCATGGACTGCTTATGGGCTGGAACAGGTAATGGCTATGGACAATGGCTTCTTGATCTTCAGGTTCAGAACGGAAGAAGATCTCCAAGGGGTCATTGCTAAGGGGCCTTGGATGTTTGGGGGAAAGCACATTGCTTTACAACAATGGCATCCCCACTTCCAGTTTGACAGAAACAACATAAAAACCATGCCAGTTTGGGTAAGGTTATATGGCTTACCATTTCCACTATGGTCTACTAAGGGCCTAAGCAAGGCTGCGAGCATGGTGGGGCGGCCTTTATCTTGTGACGAAGCCACCTTCCATGGTACCAGGCTGGACTACGCCAAGATGTGTGTTGAGGTGACTGCAGGCGATGAGTTCGTCCACCATTTCGAACTGGAAATGCCATCGTCAACTTCCCCATGCATGGTGAGGGTGGATTACGAGTGGAAGCCCACAAGATGCCAACAGTGCAAGACATTTGGACATTCATGCCTGAATCAAGAGCATAGGATGGAGCAAGATCAGATCCCTAACCCTACCGTACTTGGCGGCGCCGAGAACCCCACAAACCCCACAAACCACATACTTCCAAAAACAGACAAATCCAAACAGCAGCCATCCCAAAGCAAACCCATAACCCAAAATGGACAACCCGACCCGGGAACAAACAAAGAACCTCTAGCCACCCCTGCTCCAAACCAAAGGAAAAACCCCCACAACCAAACACATATACCCGAAGTCGAACTCGCACCCAAACAACTCCGGACTAAACCCATCACAGACACGGGATCTAGCCAAGCCGGCATGACTACCACCAAGGTCGGGCATAAGGCCGGGAAGAGGCCACAAGATCGGATGAAGGGGGGCAGACTGTTGGGAAGATAACAGCTAATCCCATCGTCCAGAGTATAGACTCATCCCAAAGTAGAGTCTTAGACCGAAGGGGAGATGATCTAGCGGAGACAGCTTCTTCCAGTAAGCTGTTGATAAGTGATGATGACCCGCCCCATCCATCCACAATTCGGAAGAAAGGAGGGAAGAAGAAGAAAGGGTCGAGGACCTCTAGTTCCGGGTTACATCTCCAAACCAATAAATGTCAGTTATGGGAAGCTGGAATATACGGGGGCTCAATAGCCACCAGAAACAAGTAGCTCTGCAACAATGGGTGTGGAGGAAAAATCTAGACCTCTATGGAGTTCTGGAAACAAAAATATCGACAAGTAACTTGGCGGATATTCAACACAAATTGAATAATCAGGGATGGGACTACACGTCCAATGTTCGAGAGGATCTTCCTTGCAGAATTCTTGTGAGTTGGAACTCTCGGAAGATTGAAGTTACCAGGATATGCAAGGCAGATCAATGGATAACATGTGATATTACCAACAAGCACACAAGGGACCAATACACAGTGACCTTTGTGTATGCCTATAACACTCCTAGCCAAAGGGCTCGGCTGTGGGAGTACATTGCTGCACCTTGCCCTTGGAAGGCAAGCAAAGCATGGATAGTGATGGGAGACTTCAATGCAGCTTTAAGGCCGGAGGACAGGTTCGGTGGGGACAGGAGATGGCTTAGCCACCACGAAGAATTCAGAGAGTGCATAAACCATGCTAGATTAATCCATCTCCCTTATTCAGGAGTCAGACTTACTTGGCATAATAACCAACAAGGAGGGGATGAAATTCTTAAGAAGCTGGATTGGATATTCGGGAACAATCAGCTGATGAATCAATGGCCCCAAGCACACGGCCATTTCTCCACTCGTGACCTATCGGACCACAGCTCTATGACTCTTTCTCTAGGAAGCAACCAGCCGAAGAAAGGAGGCCATTTCAAATTCCTAAATCTATGGGTGGACCAGGAGCACTTCATGGCTACTGTTCGGGACAATTGGTCCCATTATCCTCAAGGAAACCACATGCTTAACCTCAAGGCCAATCTTAGACAGGTGAGAGAAGCTCTTAAAAGGAAACACAACAGGGGCACTAGCCACATATCGCAGAAGGTTATGGAAGCTAAGCAGAGATGGGAGGAAGCTCAACTCAAAGTTGACCAAGATCCCACTTCATCAATCAATAGGGAAGCTGAAAGAAGAAGTGCTCAGATTTATGGTCGGTTGAGTAGAGATGAAGAGTCCTTCTTCAAGCAGAAATCGCGAGTGCAATGGCTGGAGTTGGGTGATAGGAACACCACGTTCTTCCACAGATCTTTGGTGCACAGGCAAACCAGAAACAGGATTAATGAGCTTAGGGATGAGGCTGGGAGGACCACGACAGACCAAGCTGAGATTGGGAGAATGGCTAAAGATTATTTCATGGGCATTCTCACGGCCCCTCGCACCTCCCAATCCCACTCCATCCCAAATTACAACCTGTTTCCAAATCCAATTTCAGCTGAAGCCGCAAACCAAGCAAACAAGGATTTCACGGATGAAGAGATAAGGGAGGCCTTATTTTCTATCCCGGACAACAAATCTCCTGGGCCAGATGGTTTCACTAGTTGTTTTTTCAAGAAGACCTGGGACATCACAGGAAGGGATTTCCTTGCGGCTGTCAGGTACTTCCTTACTCATAATTTCATGCCCAGATACATTAGCGCCACAAGAATAGTATGTGTCCCAAAGGTGGAGAATCCGGCCACCATGGCGGACTTCAGGCCCATTTCTTGTTGCACTGTTCTGTATAAAACCATTTCAAAGCTGCTGGTTAGCCGCCTCAAAGAAGCTCTGGTAGATGTTGTGGGGAAAAATCAATCCGCGTTCATGCCGGGAAGGAATATCGCGGATGCCATCCTCCTTACTCAAGAGCTGATGCACAACTACCACCAGAATAAAGGAAAGCCTAGATGTGCCTTGAAGGTGGACCTCAGGAAGGCTTTTGACACAGTAAGTTGGGATTTTATCTTGCAGACTATGGAGGGTATTTGCCTCCCAGCGAACCTAGTGAGATGGATTAGGACTTGCATTACAACTCCTCACTTCACGATAAGCATTAACGGGGAGTTACATGGGTTCTTCAAAGCTACCAGGGGGCTTCGCCAAGGCGATCCCTTATCCCCATACCTTTTTGTTTTGGCAATGGAAGGCTTGAATGGGATCATGGGGAGAGCGTCCTCAAACCAAGGGTTCCGATACCATCTGGGTTGCAGAGAGACCAAGATTACCCATATTGGTTTTGCGGATGACCTAATGATGTTCTGCCATGCAGATGAATTTTCGGTGGCCACCATTAAGGATGCTCTTGACCAGTTCTCCGATACTTCAGGGCTTACAGTGAATAGCAGCAAGAGCTCCCTCTACACTGCTGGAATAGATGAAACAACCAAAAACAAAATTAAAAGCATCCTGGGGTTTGAAACTCCATCGCTCCCGGTAACTTATCTAGGAGTTCCTCTGATTTCGAAGAGACTCACAGCCACAGATTGTTGCCCTTTGATTGACAGAATCACGACAAGGATTAAATTGTGGACCTCGGCAACTCTCTCCTTTGCAGGCAGGGTGCAACTTATAAAGGCAGTGTTGTTTGCCATGCAGACTTATTGGTCCACAAAGTTCATCATCCCTTGTGCTATTGTTAAAAAGATTGAGAGCATCCTTATTGCTTTCTTATGGCGAGGTCCTTCAATGGGTAACGGAGGAGCAAAGGTGGCTTGGAGACATGTTTGTCGTCCATTATCGGAAGGAGGTTTGGGAATTATGAGACTTAAGGATTGGAATAGGGCAGCCATTATGAAACAAATATGGACTCTCCTAACCAATCCGAATTCGCAGTGGACGGAATGGGTCAAATACCACTTGTTGAAGGGTAAATCTTTATGGCAGGTAAGGATGCCTTATAACCCTTCCTGGAGCTGGAGGAAGATTCTTCAAGCTAGAGATCAATGCAGGCATCTGTTCACAGTAAAGATTGGTAATGGGAATACAACCTCCCTTTGGTTTGACTATTGGCTTCAAGGAGGCCAGCGCCCATATGACCTGCTCACTCCTCGCCAGCTAGCATCTTCTGGCCTCCAATGGAATGCTAAGGTTTCGGCAATCCTGGAAGGGGATGATTGGAGATTCCCAGAGGGAAACCATCTCCTGAGAACAGTGTGGGACGGGGTCCCTATTCGTCCTCCTAACCATAATACTGAAGACCAGGTTATTTGGCAGCCTAACCCCAGAGGAGTCTTCACCATTAAGACAGCGTGGGAGTATATCCGAGTGCACCACCCTCCTGACCCTACCCATCTCCTCCTTTGGCAAAGGGGTCATATCCCAAGGCATTCCTTCATTCTTTGGCTGGCTATTAATAATAAATTGCGAACGATGGATAGAATTCCAATCTCCATGGGATTACCCAGCCACGCTTGTGTCCTCTGCAACCAAGGTGCTGAAGATCATGATCATCTATTCTTCCAGTGTTCCTACACAAGAGGGGTTTGGGATGATTTACAAGCAAAGGCTGGGATTACATGGCCCTCCCTCTCCTGGACGCTTTACATTCAGTGGGCCACGACCAACTATCACCACAAGCATAACGCCAACTGCAAGGTTGCAAGAATCATGCTTGCAGCTACAGTCTACTTCATATGGCAGGAGAGGAATCGTCGGATTTTCAGCAACCAGTTTAAGAGCAGGCCTTGCATAGTTCAGGAGATCGTTCAGCTTATCAGAACTCACCTCTCTTGCATGGGAACTCTTCCACATACGATTGTGACGAGATGGGATCTTTAAGCTTGTTGGTTGTTGGTGTTTGCCAGGAATGCGAAGTCTCTCGCTTCGCTGAGGCAATTCTTGTCTACGTCTTAGGGAGGTGGGCTTTTTATGAGCCAGGGTTTGTCCTGGCTTAAAGCTTGAGTTGTTTTGTAAGGCTTTTAGGATGGTAGTGCGGCTATGTCGTCTTAGTGCAGGGCAGTAGCCAGTGTGCCTTAGGGCCTTTATTGGGTTTTGGGGGAGCCCGATTTCTTTTAGGCTGGCTTTATAAAGCCAAGCCTTCCCATTGTATTTTGTTCGCGGTTCTCTAATATACATTTGGAATGTTCCAAAAAAAATATATTCCATTATCATATTTTGTTCATATTGCAACTCGATGAAAAAAAGAAAAATAGATAGCATCCTAATCAAGAGTTACCTCAGTGATGACTAAATTATTGTAAGCATTCCAAAAGGATCAAACTATAACATAATAGGAAAACTTATGCATCAATATTATATATTGAAAAGTTCAACATTATTAAAATCTTTTATATTATTTAAAACATAAATGTTTCGGTACTAAAGGAAAATGCTTAGGTGCCATGCATGGATGGTGAACCATCCCATCCATAAATGATTGTATATGATTTTTTAATATATTTTTTCAAGTAAAATTCTTTTATGACACAGGAATATATAAAAAAAATAGTAATTGTTACAGTCAAAACAATCAAATATATTTATTTAAAATCAAAACCTTAAAAAATAAAGGATTGTGATGTTTATTCATAAAAGTCTTCTCTTTAAAACCAATAGCATTTTGACACTTTCAAACTTCTTTGCGAACCTCATTGTAGATTTTACCTCATTTTGTCCATATTGCAACTATATATGTTAGGGTTGTGAATATTTACAGTAAGAAGGTGTTTGGTAGGGTGGTGGGATCGAATGTTCAAAATAAGTTAGTGTTTTACTGTTTGATAAAGATTATAAAGTAGATAATTTTCGTGGGTCCCACCTTTAAAAATAGACAAAACAACGATTGATGAAGAGCTGTTTTTCATGACTTCTCAACCTGTGATGAATTATTATGCTGCTTTAAATAAACTAATTCCAACAACAATGTTACCGTTAGCATTTAATTCCCAAATAAACCCACACCATCCACCATTTGTTCTCCCCTTCACCTTCACACTGCATCTCGCAATCTTAATTTTGTTTCAGATGATATTTTACCAAATCTTATTCCTCGATCAAATAGTCAGGGATCGTAGAGGCCTTCATGTATAGATTTAGTTTATGATAGAATTACAAGTAGTTTGATGGAAGAATAAAAACAAGTGTCCAATTTACTTGAATTATTCATTAAATTATAAAATTATGATTATTAATACAATATTTAAACACACACACCATTGTAACAACCCTCAATTTTCCCCTCTAAACAGAGTGGATAAAGCATGATTTTTTTTTCTGCAATTTCTAACAGAATTTCGGCATAGTCTCCCCTATACCGGAAGATTTCCAAATTATTCACAAACATTTCAACACAATCAACAACATGATTCATCTCAGAATATGCTCAAGTCCATATTCATTTCAGAACTCCATCTTACATCACACATAAAAGATAAAAATTGAAAAACAATCAATTCATACATGAAAGTTTCACCTATAAACACACATATACATATACATCGAACATAACACAATTTAATATTACAGAAACAAAATTCACAATTATACTATTCCATACAATTTACAACAAGTCACCATCACTTTCTAAGTTTCTATTTTACTAAGGAAATAAGACTTAAAATCTATTCTTGACGAGGGTGAGAAGAACCTGCAACATATAAATTTTTCATATGAGTGAAACAATTTAGTAAATACCAGTAGTTTCAGAAGAATTTGAGTAATCTATCCATCAATTTGCTTAAATCACGTGAGATTCGAAACACCACTATGTGCACTCTTTTAACAAAAGAAGATTTATTTCTTTTTGACTACTATACATTTTTTTTTTCACTTCAAAGAGACCATAGCCGACACTAGTGACCTCTAATAGTGTCTTTAGTTATACGTCCTGGAATCAACTCATCAATTTCATGAAAATCTTAACATAAACCTAGCCATGGTTATCATTATATATAAATACTATATATATATTAAAATAAAACCAAAGTAATCAAATTAATACATCATGCCGATATCGACATCACCTGCCGATATCATTAACTGTTCTGAAATCAAATAGTTAATCAAGTTTATATATATCATGCCGATATCGACGTCACCTGCCGACATCATTAACTATTCCAAAATTGAATAGTTAATCAAGTTTATAAATATCATGCCGATATCGACGTCACCTGCCGATATCATTAACTATTCCAAAATTGAATAGTTAATCAAGTTTATAAATATCATGCCGATATCGACGTCCCTGCCGATATCATTAACTATTCCAAAATTGAATAGTTAATCAAGTTTATAAATATCATGCCGATATCGACGTCACCTGCCGATATCATTAACTATTCCAAAATTGAATAGTTAATCAAGTTTATAAATATCATGCCGATATCGACGTCACCTGCCGATATCATTAACTATTCCACAATTGAATAGTTAATCAAGTTTATACATTATGCCGATATCGACGCCACCTGCCGATATCATTAACTATTCCCAATTTGAATAGTTAATCAAGTTTATAAATATCATGCCGATATCGACGTCACCTGCCGATATCATTAACTATTCCAAAATTGAATAGTTAATCAAGTTTATAAATTAACTTGTTTCTTTTATATACACACAACAACCCAAACACACATATATATGAAAATATAAATAGATATGTCTTTCCATCCGCTAGCTTTCCTTTACTCGTTCCTTTTTCCTCCCAATAAGCACCAAAATTATATCTTACTTTTCAATACCCGACAAGGTAAGTAATATTATATAATGAGAATTTAGGTATCGAGTACCCACCTGCTGTGAATGTTCGACTTGCGTTACCACTGTTGTTGTTGTTGCCAGTCACCCGCGGTTCTTCCCGAAACCACAATTACCCACCATTTATTTAATCATTTATATTACTCCCTATATCACCCACAACAACAATAAAAATGGTAATATTATTCATTTTCCTTTTACCAATTCTTCTCTTTCTCACTTATTTTCCTCATTATCATCCTTTAATTTTTCAGCTCATTTGTATTCCCAATAGAACATCATGAATTCAATTTCTTATCACCCTTTGATTTCTTCTTTTATTATTTTTTTTTTCAGAAAATCAATACACACTTTATGAAGGAAAAGGGACAATTTTTTTCTCTCCTTAACATGGCTAAATCTTTGATATTTTCTCAACTTGGCCGAAATTGTCAACATATGTGACAGCTTGACCTCTCCTCAGAGTTTTACTCATATCTGGAGTTCCAGAACTCCAAATTAGATGAGGTTTGATTTGCTGGAAAGCTAACACTCCCAGCTACAACTTCTATGAAGGGATCATACGCTAATTAGGTGTTTTTCAGGTCCAAATATCCCCAAGAAATAGGGTGACGAAACTGTCCTGTTTTTGAGGAAAAGAAAATATCTCCAATTCATCTTCAATCTTTGATTTCTCATCAATAACAGCCATGTCTTTCCTTGAATCATGAAATACTACTCATTTATGCATTTCTCTAACATTTTGTGCTAGAAACCTAATTCCCAATTCAAAAACAATCAAGAACTTCTAAATTGAAGTTAATTTCTTAGAAATTGAAGTTAGAACTCCTTACTTGGATGGGATCTAACAATTTTTGGAAAGATCCTAGCCTTCTTCTTCTTCAAAATATCCAGCCACTCTTCCTCCTTTCTTCTCCAATTTCTTCACTTTCTCTTGTTATTTCTTCACCAAATTGTGCTCTTTCACTTTAGAAATCCAAGGCTTGTATGGGTTTACAAATTTTGGGGTGTTTGCTCTTGATTTTTATAGCATGAATTTTCGAAATTCCCTTCTCCTCTCTACTTGGTTTCAATTGAACATGGCTGAAAAGAGAGGGTATTTATTGTGCCCGTTTTTTTTTTTTTTTTTTTTTTTGCTTTTCCTAAATTTTATGTAATAATATCATCTTATCATTTTATTTTCCTTTGTTTCATCTTAATCTCCTACCTCCATGTATACTTTATCCTCGGGTTTCACACACACACACACACACACACATATATATATATATATAAATGTGTGTGTATGTCTATGTCTATGTCCTTTAAAGTAATTTCACAAGTTGAAAGTAATATGAAAAGCTTGGTAACCAAACACATGAAACTGTTTTCCATTAACCTCAAACTCAACCACAGTTTTAACCAAACACTTCAAAAATTAATTTGAATCGCAGCCAAAAGTATTTTTCATGAAACTGTTTTTTTAAAACCTCAACCACCAAATCAAAAGCAATATCAAACACATCCTAAATAAATTAATTGAGATGGCTGAGAAGGGAAGAGAGAGAACAGAGGAAAGAAAGGGAGAAGAGATCTTTATTTTGTATATTGTTTATTACTCTTTCATACACATTATGTGTTACAACAGTTACCCTTTATATACCCAACATACTCTATATTTATACTCTAACACTATTAAAAAAAGGAATAATAGATATCATCCGAATCAAGAGCTACCTCATTGAAGACTAAATTATTGTGAGCATTCCAAAAGAATGAAACTATAACATAGTAGGTCTTACCCAAGTTCATTCTTTTAAGTAAAACTTCAAGAGGGGTATTATTTTGGAAGAAAGCAAGATATAAGATAAAATTAATACATATATTTTATTAAGAGTTGAGCCTATGGGTGTGGTATTGCGATTGTTTTTGTGGTTGAAGTTTTAAGAAAACAATTTCATAAAAAGCACTTTTACCTGCAGTTCAGAACTAAAATTGAGGTGTTTGGTCAAAAATATGATTGAGTTTGAGGTTACTGAAAAGTAGTTTCATGTGTTTAATTACCAAGTTTTTCATATATGTATATCTCCAAGGTTTTTTGTGTAAATAATATTTTTTTTCTCTGAAATAATATTAACTAGTAAATTGGACTATTCAATGCAAAGTTTTTATTTATAATAATAAACCACAAGATGGCATGATTACAAAACATGACATTTTTTATTTAGATAAAGTAATAAAGAAAGTCTCTGATCCAATCAAAACTTGTGAAAATAATGATCCAACTATCCAAATAAGCTTTCATTGCGATGAAATTCGACTTCATTCTCTTCATCTCATATGTAGTGGGAGAGGTGGGATGCTTTGTTCATGCCTAAAGAAATTGTCAGGATCAACTTCAGTCTTCACATGCACCAACCTGTAGAAGTTATCCTTGAAGTACTTGGTACCAAAAACACTTGCTTCAACAAAACTTGTGTTAGAATAGCTGTTCATGCCCAAATCAAGATCCCTGTAATTCACATATGCTTCCCTTGGATTCTTTGAAACATAAGGTGTCATGTACCTGTAAACCCTCCTAGTCCAATCTATATGCTTTGCAACGTTTTCCTTTGGATCTTGCCAACTGGACCAGTAAAAGATCATGAACTTGATGCCTTTTCTATGAGGGAAAGGAGTCTGAGATTCTGAAATTTTGCTCATCCTTCCACCATAAGGAGT
This sequence comes from Salix exigua, assembly GCA_032356905.1. Classification (NCBI taxonomy): domain Eukaryota; kingdom Viridiplantae; phylum Streptophyta; class Magnoliopsida; order Malpighiales; family Salicaceae; genus Salix; species Salix exigua. The sequence continues at coordinate 6,945,515 of CM063598.1, forward strand.
AAACACTACTAGAGGAGTCTCTACTTCAACTAACTTCTCCCATAATCCTTCAAGTGCCTTTTCAGGTATGGCTTCTTTGGCATAGTCTGATTTGGCTTTGAAGTAGGACTTGCCAGGGTTTGTTCTTTGAAGGAAAACTTCAGGAGAAGTATTATTTGAGAAGCCAGCAAGATATAAGGTAGATTTAATCCAGTTTGTTTCAGCTTCGGGCAAGTACCAGCTGGGAAGCCATGAGTTTTGGTTTTCTCAGAAATTCTGTAGTACAGCTCACCATTCGTGGCACCCACCTGGACCCACGCGCTGTTATGCTCAACATCAACGCTGATGGAGCGGAGCTTCCCGAGGTCTACAACAATGAAATGTGTCTCCATTTCGGAAACATAGGAGAGTCCCTCAAAATCATGTCCCCCACTGCGGACTCTAAGGTGAATTCCAAGCTGTTTAGAGCAAATAACAACAGTTTGGATATGAGATTCTTGTAACGGAGTGAAGATAAACTCAGGTTTCGGTACTGAAGGCATGGTGAACCTCAGGTTTTGAGCAGAAGATTGTAAAACACTACTGAAAGAAGAGTTTTTTGGAGCATACAAGACAGTGGAAAAGGGAAAGGGTGAGTCTGAGTTTCTCGAGAGACATTTTAGAAGCCTATCCTGAAGTGTAGCTGAAACTATAAATGGAGATAGGAGTAGAATCAGAAATACTGAAAGTAAGGAAGCTCTTGAATGCACCATTTTGCCTGATCTCTTGTTTCTCTGGCTTGTCTTCAACTATTGATGTCTCAAGGTGTTCTTTTATAGAGAGGAGCTGTGATCATTTGACCGGAAATTGGAGATCTTATTGGAATTTTGCTAATAAGAAATTAGCCAAAGAAAAGAAAAATAGTTATTTTCATTTGAAATTTGCTAAAAAAAAAAGTCTCTGATGGCTAATATTTCAATATTCTTGAAGTTATATCTCATTTTAAATAAAATTTTAGAAATGATGGGGTGTCAATTAACGCCCTGAACTATTCCAAAACAATTATATATCCAGAAAAAGTCTATTATAATTAAAAACTTTAAATTCATTGAAATGTTACGCAAACTCTCTTCCATTGATCTGTCAACGCTTGCATGTTGTCCTACGTACTCCTATCTCCATTTAATTATGGCTTCATGACTTCCGATGCAGGCTAGGTTAATCTCTACAATGTCAACGTTCAACCATATTAGATTATTTTATTTTATTCAAATCACCTTGCACATAATCCTTCCACCGACTTTGCAAGTTGAATTATCTCAAGTTGATTGTTATCAACGTTTCATTTATGGAAATATTACGTACTGGTATGAAACAAATTCAAAGTTCCGAACACATATTTCTGCCAAAAAGCTGATCGAACTTGAACTTCATGATACCCCAATCAATGTCAGACTCGTGATCGTTCCACAAAAGGACCTGTTCTCCTTTTTTTGTCTAGTCTGATCCAAGAAAGCAACAAACATAAACATCTAAGGCAACAAGGCTAGGCAATATATTTATATACAACATTTGTTTTTTTTTTAATTGAAATCTTTAAAGTTTGAACTAGCATTTTGAAGAAGAAAAAAATATTCGTTAAATATACAAGACTGGCATGAAAAAATATATTATTAAAACTAAGATTAAATTTAGTTTTTATTATTATTATTAACGTGGGTGTTCGCGTCATCGTATTAAAAACCATATGATTCAAATCTGAGATCATTGAATCATCTACTTAGATGGTTAGATCAAATTTACTTTTGATTATAATGTAAGTTGAAATAAAAATTTCGCTATGTTATATAGATATAGATATAGATATATCACGGATCTCGAATATTCAAAGACACGCATCATATTCAACTAGTTGAGGCTTAGGTATCTGTTAGATCAAAATATGTTCCTTGTCCTGGATGGATAAAATACATATTATTCAATGATCTGCATGCATGTCATCTACATGAACTTGAATTTTGATATTTAGGATTCACAATTAGTGTTTGCAGAAGAATTAATATATTTATAAATATAATTTACTAGATTAGAAAATTGGTTAATTTCCAGCCCCACGTCTTTGACTGAACCAAAATAATTGAGGTCTGATCAAATCCAAAATAAATATATAAGGATCCTATCGTGTGGGATGATCATGCCTTGCAAAAGTTGGATTGGGATTCTATCATGAGAGAATTGGACTTCCATGATGATTCTGCTCCTGCCCTCACCAAGAATTTTCCACTGTTCGCCCCCTGCAGCGAGTCTGATCAAATCCAAAACCATAACCTTCCTGAGTTCACTGCATCTCAACAGATTGATCCTACTGATCAGTTTCTTCACTAGCTCTGATTTTATTGATATGTACATTAACTCTATCCCAACTCACAATTTGACTTCTCTTGATCTGTCCCATATATAGTTTTCATAGCAATATTGGAAATTGGAATGCTGGTTTTGATTTCATTCAAGATCTATCAAAGCAGCAGATTGTTTCATAGCAATATTGGATTTTGTTGCATCTGTTATGCATGCAGTTAATACTGTTATACATACAGTAATGTAAAAGCATATAAATTCCAGGCATTTGCTTCTAAAGTTAATAAGAGAATTCATTTAATTGTTCTTTATCATTCTTATTCTCTATTCCTAACACAAATACTGTAACCCCTTCGTGGTCCAATATATATATCCAAAGCATTAAAGATAAAAATATTTTATTGACATATAAAGAAAAACAAATCATAAGGGCTATATAAGGATCCAATATAACCTCCAACAAACGTTTTTTTTCTCCAATCCAAATGATATATGTATATTTCCAAGGTTTTTTGGGCAAATAATTTTTTATTTATAATAATAAGCCGCAAGACGGCATGATTCAATAATATGACATTTCTTTATTTATCTAGAAATAATATATATTTAAAAGCCCAATCAAGAGTAATGAAAATGGCGTAAGAGCTTCGCTTTGCTGGAGATAAATTCCACTTGAATGTCTTTATCTCATGTGTAATGGAAGAGGAGGGATGCTTTGTTCATGCCTGAAGAAATTGTCAGGATCAACTTCGGTCTTCACATGCACCAACCTGTAGAAGTTATCCTTGAAATACTTGGTACCAAAAACATTTGCTTCAGCAAAACTTGTGTTAGAATTGCTGTTCATGCCCAGATCAAGATCCCTGTAATTCACATATGCTTCCCTTGGATTCTTTGAAACATACGGTGTCATGTACCTGTAAACCTTCCTGGTCCAATCTATATATATGCTTCGCAACATTTTCCTTTGCATCTTGCCAACCGGTGTACCGTACAGAATCATGAACTTGGTACCCTCAAAGGAGTCTGAGATTCTGAAATTTGTCTCATCATTCCACCATAAGGAGTAAACACTACTGTAGGACTCTCTACTTCATAAAACTTCTCCCGTAACCCTTCAAGTGCCTTTTCAGGTATGGGTTCTTTGGCATAGTCCGACTTGGCTTTGTAGTACTCCCTGCTCCGATTCGTTCTTTGAAGGAAAACTTCAGGAGGAGTATTACTTGAGAAGCCAGCAAGATATATGGTAGACTTAATCCAGTTTGTTTCCATACAATCCTGCCGTGTCAAACCCAATTCAGGGAAGCTATGCTGCATTATCTGAAGAAGTCTGCTGGCATCACCAAGAAACAAGGAGTTGTACGAAGTAGCAATAGTTCTTTTACCTTCGGTAGTGACATTAGCTGGCTGCACGATTACTCTTCTCCATTTCTGAAACATACGAGAGTCCCTCAAAATCATGGCCCCCACTGCGGACTCTAATGTGAATTCCAAGCTGTTTAGAGCAAAAAACAACAGTTTGGATATGAGATTCTTGTAACGGAGTGATGATAAACTCAGGTTTCGGTACTGAAGGCAAGGTGAAAGAATGGTATTATGAAGAGGAAAGAAAATTCATTCGTCATCATATCAATGAATCGCATGGAAGTTGGAAATTGAACCCAGCTAGTTGCAACGTGCGATCAAACATGCCCCACTCCTGACGCTTTTTCATTATTATAAACTTAAAAGAGCATAGGAGGGTATAAAATCTTGGAAAGCCAATCATGCATGCCCAACTAGCGAAATAAATAAGAAATTACATAAGAATAATGATCGTGGCATTATATATATATATATATATATATATATATATATATATATATATTACATAAGAATAATGATCGTGGCATTATATATATATATATATATAATCCGACCAGAAAAGGGTACTGTCCAGGCTATACTTGATAATCTTCATCCATTGTCTCACCAAAAATGATGTTACAGCTCGTAGAAACCAAAATAATACTGTGTCTCGCTTAATTTCTCAAGTTAAATTGATTCTTTAACATGGTTTTTTAATAAAATCAAATACAATATAATGACAAGTTCTTATACATTTGTAGTCTAAAAACTTTTACTTGTTAAGAAATAATATAAAATTATTATTGACGTAATTTAACCGCTTAAGCTTTCAAAGTTGAAGAATATCTGGCATTGGAAATTCACCGAACTCTCACCAAACTCAAGATATTTTCTGGTAATCCGGCTTTCAAATAACCAATTTTCCCAAGTGATTGCAGTGCTTTTGTTGGTTAATTTATCCTGTTAATGAATCACCTATGCATGCCAACATGAAGAGAAAAAATGGAACTGCAATCGGTAAGGTATATGGCAGCAAGAATTGCAGAACTGCAGCAGTAACAAAAAGGGGGTAAAAAAGGTGGAGCTGCTGTCTTTGTATTTTATTTTCAAAAAAAAAAAAAAAAACCTTTTTCAGCTACAAGGAAAGATATAGCTAGCCTTTAGGGAAGGGGCGATGGGGATTTGATGTTTCCCCCTTTTCAGCTGCTATCAGACTATGATGAAAATGATGTATGACCCCAAATAATTAAGTGTGAAAATGATGCTCCATCTTAGAGCATATATCCTTCGATCTTGTGCCAAATATTAAATGATGTAAACATGATTGGAATTGTTAAAATAATTAAGATCAAAACACAAAAGGGAGGCTATAATTATGAGTGATTTGTATATTATCAGTGCTTATATAGGTTAAACAGAAATTACTATTTCTACCGTTAATTAATGAAACCTAAATAAGATTACATAAATATTATTTAACAGGAATAACTTGAGATTGCTTACAATGTCAATCACATTCAGTACCCATTTCAATGTCACGAGTCAATATCTAGTTGCACCAAACTGGTTACATGCAGAGAACATACGTACATTGCCAAGATGATGGTGGGATTAGCTCGACATCTATAAGACAAGTGATGAGAATTGAATTCTTGAACACAAGCCAGAGAAGCATAAGGAGGATAATGTTTCCTTCCAGATTTTCAGTTCTTCAAATACTTGTAGTTCTTGTATTAACATCATCTCTGATAGGTTCACATCTCGCTCAGAATCTGGATAGCTTTCTGCATTGTCTCTCAAGAAGCTCGGAAACATCCATTCCTTTTTCCGCTGTCTTGTATTCTCCTGCTAACTCTTCCTTCACTGCTATACTACAATCTTCTGCTCAAAACCTAAGGTTTTCACTGCCTTCCATGCCGAAACCTGAGTTTATCTTTACTCCTTTGGAAGAATCTCACATTCAAGCTGCTGTAGTTTGCTCAAAACAGCTTGGAATCCACCTTAGAGTCCGCAGTGGAGGCCATTGTTGAATAATAAGCTTGTTTACTGATCATGTCAAAAACGGAGAAGAAGACAAGCAATCAGAGCATGCAACAGAGCAATAAATTGTTGTAACAGATTATTGTTAATACAATTGAATTTCAGTTAAATGTAACTAAGCCTAGCATAGAAAGAGAAAGTCAAGCTGGACTCTCTTCGGTAGTTACAAAGTAGTTAACACACACAATCCATCCAGTTAACTACACAACAAAGAAAAGAAAAAAACCTCTTTCATTGACAGTATAAATAGACATACTGTCGAGCACTTTGTAAGCAGAACAAACAGAATATACAACTCATCTTCTTCTCGGGAAATTGCTCTCCTCTCTGCCTCAAACTCTCTCAAATCTTTCTCTCCCAAATTAACAAGCAACCTGCAAATTATCAAACAAACAACAACAACCACAAATCAAGAAAATCAACATGGTATCAGAGCTGGTTTGATCAACAAGGAAGGGAGTAAAATCAATCTGTGATCATACAAAACAGAAATTAAAGAAGAAGAAGAATGGTGAGCAGTGGTGATCTAAGGACACCTCAGTTTAATGGAACCAATTATGATTTTTGGGCAGTTAAAATGGAGACTATCCTAATAGCTTTTGACCTATGGGATGTGGTAGAGATGACTCACACAAATCCTGAATCAGAGAGTGAATCTGCAGGAGAAAAAAGTGGAGCTTCAAAAGCCACAGAAGAAAAGCTAGCTGCTATGAAAGAAATCAGAATCAAGAATGCCAAGGCATTGAGCATCATTCAAGGAACAATTTCAGACGAATTGTTTCCAAGAATAAGGAATGAGAAGACAACAAAAGGAGCGTGGGAGATTCTGAGCAGAGAATTCAGAGGTGATAAAAAGGTTAGAGCTGTGAAATTGCAAGGAATAAGAGCTGAATTTGAATATATGAGGATGTTAGATGCTAAAAGTCTAGATCATTATCTTGCAAAATTCTTTGAAACTATAAATGATTTGAAGTCACTTGGAGAAGAAATTAGTGAATCAAGAATTGTGCAGAAACTCTTGATGAGTTTGAGTAGAAGATATAAGTCTATAGTTTCCATTATTGAAGAAACTAGAGACCTTGATGTCTTGAGAATTGAAGAAGTCATAGCCTCGGTTAAAGTCTATGATAAAAGGGAAGGTTTGCATGATGAAAGGGATAGAAATGCAGGAACAAAGATGGCATTCAGCAGTCTCAAGGTGGGTTATAACCATGGAGATGTTGCTGGAAACAGGTTTTCACAGGGGAGGTTTAATCCTAAATGGCAAAGACAAGATCAAAGCCATTCAACCTGGAATCAAGGGAGAAATCTGATGAATAATCACAACATGAACTGGAATCAAAGAGGTGAAACAAGCCATGGCAATACATTCAGGTCACAATATAGAAATATGAACAATCAGCTGAATACCAAACCACAATGCAGCACTTGTCAGAAATTTCATCATGGTGTTTGCAGGTATAAAGGTCAGCCTAAATGTGGAAGATGCAATCTGTTTGGACATAATACAAATGATTGCAAAGATTACAAGCAAATGGCAAATTGTGCACAAGAGGAGGAAGAAGTGTTCATTGCAAATTCATTTTATGCTTGTCATGTAGCAAGTATAAAGAACAAGGATGAATGGTTTGTAGATCATGCAGAACAGCAAGTTGAAGTCATGCATGATGGTGTAGTAGAAGAACAAACATTTGAAGGAACCTCAAATCTCAAGACTGAGTTAAGCAAAGAGGCAGTCAAGTCCATTTTAGAAGTTCATGCTGAATCGAAACCGAAATCAAAGTAAAGGATCCGAAGGTAACAGAGAATCGATTGGTGAAGGAGGAAAAATCGCCATTGGAAAAGAACTAGAAGCTCTCAAGGCGTAACTTTCTATCACAAAGCAGAGAACTGGAATCAGAGAACAACAAGTTGCAGTTTGTGTACGTAATATGAAAGTAACCAAGGAAGAGAATGAATCTCTTACCTCGAAATTATTTGAAATCTCAAATGATTTGGAGCAGGCACAAAATACATTTGATGGGCTCATAAGTGAATCGGAAAATTAAAGGAGAAATTGAGTAACGAGGAAAGGGAGTATTCGACTCTTGAAGAGATGCACGAGATACATGGGAATGAATCATCAGCTAGGATAAAGGAATTAGAAGTACAAGTAAAAGGTCCGGAACTAGAGCTGAAATCATCACAAGCTCTGAATAGAGATCTTAAGGTGCACATTGAAGAGCATGTTAAAGAAGTGCAAATAGAAGTCGATGAACATCCTTCGCAAAAAGACAACAGAAAACACGTGCTCGCAAAAAGAAGAGACCAAAGAGCAAGAAGAGTGTGGCTCGGGAGTTGAATGTAACATAGACATGCAGAAGAACGGTTCAAATGAATTCGATGAGGAATCACAAGCGAAGCAACACTTCTATTGTGCAATAATATGTCGACAATCTCAATGGCTAGAAATCCAGATTGAGGTTGAAGCTTGGGGTTAAATCGATGACATGACTTAGGAGAGGTCTGTTGAATAATAAGCTTGTTTCTTGATCATGTCAAAAGGGAGAAGAAGACAAGCAATCGAGCATGCAGCGAGAGGAAGAAATGCTTGTAATGATTCTTGTTAATACAATTGAATTTCAGTTAAATGTAACTAAGCCTATCATAGGAAGAGAAAGTCAATCTGGACTCTCTTAGGTATTTACAAAGTAGTTAACACACACAATCCATCCAGTTAACTACACAAGAAAGAAAAGAAAATATCTTTCTTTCATTGGCAGTATAAATAGACATACTTGTCGAGCACTTTGTAAGCGAGAACAAACAGAATATACAACTTATCTTCTTCTCGGGAAATTGCTCTCCTCTCTGCCTCAAACTCTCTCAAATCCTTCTCTCCCAAATTAACAAGCAACCCGCAAATTATCAAACAAACAACAACAAACACAAATCAAGAAAATCAACGACCATGACTATGAGGGACTCTCTTATGTTTCTGAAACTGATACACCTTTCATTGTTGTGGACATTTCTCAGCTTCATTCCATTAGTGTTGATATCGACAACAATAGTGCATGGGTTCAGGCAGGCGCCACAAATGGCGAGCTCTACTACAGAATTGCTGAGCAAAGTCCAACTCATGGCTACCCAGCTGGTACCTGCACAAGTTTAGGCATTGGTGGGCACATTACAGGAGGTGCATATGGCTCCATTATGAGAAAATACGGGCTTGGTGCAGACAATGTCATTGATGCGCGTATTATTGACGTTCATGGAAGAGTTCTTGATCGACAAACCATGGGGGAAGATCTTTTTTGGGCAATTAGAGGAGGTGGAGGAGGCAGCTTCGGGGTAATTACTGCTTGGAAGGTAAAATTGGTTCCAGTACCATCAACTGTGACTATATTTACAGTTACTAAGTCCTTAGAGCAAGGTGCTACTAAGTGTTAGAATTATGTGAGATAATGCCTTGAAGATCAAGCTTTGAGTGACGTGAAAGTCAAGCTTCAGCTTTTGAATTTGTCATTTATTTTTGAATTTTGAATTTCGGATAGATAGCAGATTTTATCTTCCGATTTTGCCAATAATCTCTCGAGTGTGTTGAGAGTTTGATTTCAATTGTAATTCATGTTTTGTAAGCCTATATAATAGGCATTTACAATTTGAATAAATTAAGCCAATTCAATTCAATTCCAATCATCAAAGGACTCTGTTTTGCAATTGTTCTTCAAATTCTTATTTTCAGATTTGATCTAAACAATGAATCGCTACAAACGAGTCATCGTTCAGATCATCGAAATCCAACAGTGGTATCAGAGCATTGATCTTACGGGCTGAAGGGAATTTTTTGAGTGAAACACGAGTGATTGTGAGTGTAAGACACTTGGGGGGTTGAGAGAAACACTGAGAGATTAAGTTTTAAAGAAATCAAATGGCATCTTCATCATCCTCTGCACACTCACACTCTTCGGTTCCAATTTTTGATGGTGAGAACTATCACATTTGGGCTGTCAAGATGAGGTTTTTTCTGAGATCCCAAGGGTTATGGAACATAGTGGTGACGGATGCTGATCCATATCCACTACGTGCGAATCCTACATTGGCACAGATTAAAGCTCATGAAGAAGAGAAGCTGAAAAAAGATAGGGCAATCACCAGCCATCATTCTGGGCTTGCTGATCACATTTTCACCAAAATCATGAACTTGGAAACACCCAAGCAGATTTAGGACAAACTTCAACTCGAATTTGAGGGCAGTAGCAGAGATAAGACTGTGAAACTGCTAGGATTCAAAAGAGAGTTTGAATTGATGAAAATGAAAGAAGCTGAACCTGTCAAAGTCTATTCTGGCAGGTTGATGAATGTGGTAAACCAGATGAGACTCCTTGGGGAGACATTTGAAGATCATAAGATTGTTGAAAAGCTTATGATGTCTGTACCTGAAAAGTTCGAAGCAAAAATCTCGGCAATTGAAGAATCTTGCGATTTGCAAAATCTTACAATTGCTGAGTTAATAAGCAAGCTACACATTCAGGAGCAGAGGGTGCAGATGAGGGATGATGATGTAATGGAAGGTGCATTTCAAGCAACCTGGAAAGGAAGAAAGACTGAAAATTTCCAGAAAAAATATTTCAACCATGGCAAAAAAATCTACTCGGAATATAAGGCTATTGCACCTGCTAACAAACAGATTTTCCTTCCTTGTTCTTATTGTAAAAGAACAAACCATGCCGAGGAGAATTGCTGGTTCAAAGGGAAGACAGTAATCCATTGTGATTTCTGTAAAAAAGGTGGCCATAGTGAGAGATTTTGCAGGCTGAAAAAGAAACCACCTCAGCATGAAATCCAACAACATGCACATGCAACTGAAGAAGATAAAGCTGACGAAGAACACTTGTTCATGGTGACTTGTGATGAACAAAATTCCAGAAGGGACACTTGGTTGATTGACAGTGGCTGCACAAGCCACATGACCAAATCCCTGTCAATTTTCTCCACAATTGACAGGTCAATCAAGCCCAAAATTAAGCTGGGAAATGGAGATGTTGTTGAAGCAAAAGGGAGAGGCACAGTCACTGTGAAAACCAGCAGAGGTACGAAAACAATCACAAATGTTTTATACATTCCTGAACTTGATCAAAACCTTTTAAGTGTTGCTCAAATGCTGCGAAATGGTTATGAAGTGTCATTTAGAGAAAAATTTTGCTACATTACTAATTCACATGATTCAGCAATTGCAAAGATCAAGATGAAGGGTAATAGCTTTTATTTGAATCTGAATGTTGTAGAAGGGCTAGCTTTAAGTGTTAAAACTGATGAGAGTGTTGGTTGGCACAAGAGTCTTGGGCATCATAATTCAAAATCATTGATGATGTTGCATGATAATGTTTTGATAGAAGGGATTCCTGAAATTCCTACTAGTAAACTGATGATTGAGGGCTGTGAATATGGAAGGCAGCACCAAAAGCCATTTCCAAAATTTACATCAAGCAGAGCATTAAGCAATCTGCAACTGGTTCATTCTGACATTCGTGAACCAATGAACATTGCATTTTTAAAAAATTTTGCTTACTTCATGCTGTTAAAAGATGAATACAGCAGGATGATTTGGGCTCGGTTTTTGAAGAACAAGTCTCAAGGTTGTTCAGAATTTGAAAACCTTAAGTGTTTGACTGAAAATCAAAGTGATATGAGCATTGGCTACTCAAGGACAGGAGGAGTTGATTCAAATTGGTATGCAGATAGTGATTGGAATAAACATATTCCCATGGCAGCAGCTGAAAATTGGCTGAATAAATTGCTTGTTGATTTGGGACAAAAACAGGTTTCACCAACTAAGCTTCATTGTGACAATAAGTCTTCCATTGAAATGGCTGAGAATCCAGTTCAGTATGGTAAAACAAAGCACATGGATGTGAAACTTCATTTTCTAAGGGAAGCCGAGAAGAACTGGTTCATTAAAGTTCTTCATTGTTCAAATAATGTTCAACTAGCAGACTTGATGGCTAATGGAATTCCTGAGTTAAAGCTGGAATTTCTGAAGATGCAGCTCGAGTTATTCAAGGCAAATCTCAAGGAGGAGTGTTAGAATTATGTGAGATAATGCCTTGAAGATCAAGCTTTGAGCTGACGTGAAAGTCAAGCTTCAGTTTTTGAATTTGTCATTTATTTTTGAATTTTGAATTTCGGATAGATAGCAGATTTTATCTTCCGATTTTGCCAATAATCTCTCAGTGTGTTGAGAGTTTGATTTCAATTGTAATTCATGTTTTGTAAGCCTATATAATAGGCATTTCCAATTTGAATAAATTAAGCCAATTCAATTCAATTCCAATCATCAAAGGACTCTGTTTTGCAATTGTTCTTCAAATTCTTATTTTCCAGAATTTGATCTAAACGATGAATCGTTACAAACATTTACTGTTCAGATCATCGAAATCCAACACTAAGATCTTATTTAGATGGCAACAGGTTGCTGATAAGCTTGACGAGGATCTCTTCATCAGAGTCAATATACAGACAATTGATGTCGGTACCAAAGGTGGCAGGACTATAACAACTTCATATGATGCCTTGTTTCTTGGTGATTCCAACAGACTTCTCCAAGTAATGCGAGAAAGCTTTCCTGAACTGGGTGTGGCAAGACAGGACTGTACCGAAACAAGCTGGATCATTTCTACTGTGTATCTTGGTGGCTACACCAACAATACATCTCCTGAAGTCTTGCTTCAAAGAAGAAATATATTGAAGCACTACTTCAAAGCCAAGTCAGACTTTGTCAGACAACCGATACCTGAAACTGCTCTCGAAGGGTTATGGGAATTGATGTTAGAAGAAGACAATCCAGCTATAGTTCTTACCCCTTATGGTGGAAAAATGGGAAAGATTTCTGAATCTCAGACTCCTTTCCCTCATAGAAAAGGTACTTTGTTCATGATCCAGTACTTGGCCAATTGGCGAGATGCGAAAGAAAATGTTAGAAAACATACCGATTGGACCAGGAAGGTTTACATGTACATGAAACCTTATGTTTCCATGTTTCCGAGACAAGCATATGTCAATTACAGGGACCTTGACTTGGGGATGAACAAGAAGACTAACACAAGTTTTGAAGAAGCTAGTGTTTGGGGTGCCAAATACTTCAAGGATAACTTCAAGAGATTGGTACAGGTGAAGACCAAAGTTGATCCTGACAACTTCTTCAGGCATGAACAGAGTATCCCAACTCTTCCACTTCATATGAGGAAAAGAAATTGAAGAGACATTTGTCAAGGGCAGAGAAAGGCTCATTGGAGGATCACAGTAGCGTCTAGCTTCTGACCTCAATTTCTTTCAATAGTTAATCTTTATTGATTATATTAAATAAAGTTTTTGATGCTGCATTAGGATGTTGCAAGAAAGTACTTGCTCGATATGATTTTAGTGATGGTGAACTTTTCAATGTTGCATAATGCTTATAGTATGCGTATTATCACCAAAGAAAAGAAAAGAAAAAAGAAAAACCCTGTTAAACATGGTGAAAACAATGAGATGATTAAAAAATATGAAATTCCCTAGATCAATTGTATCCTTGCACGAATCAGAGAAAATAATATATGCTAAGATAATGTCAGGATTAGTCAGCTCAACTTCAGGGTCAACTATTCACAATTCCTCTATGTGAAGATGAGATATTTTAGAAGTTTATGAAATGATGAATGATTTTATATAATTTATATTTTATAATATGTCTGTTCATGTAATGCTCTCATGGCACTGCTCAGCATTGCAGGTCATGGACGCCAAATTCAGGTCGTGGCACAGAAGCGATTCAGTACAGCATACAGTTTGGTCATGTCATGTCATCAAATTGGACAAAGCTAATATTCGAAGGATTTTAACTAAAAAGTATTTTCAAACTAGCTCTGATATAATCGAGGGTAGGTCTTTTACATATCTGAAGAACCATCCATGCCAAGATTAGTGTGTATTGGAATGATAATGCAGCTGATGTGCAGAGCCTGCAATCTCTAAATCGGACTAATCAATGGTGCCTTCACGTAAAAATTTGCTATAAACAAACGGCCTCTTGCAATAACTTCCCTAGCTGACTGTCGAATATAAACAATAAATACCCTAGATGGTAACCCGATAGAAGTTGTTAAAGGAAAAATGAATCACATTGTTCTTATTTCTCTTTTGCTTTCAGTTTCATGTGCAACTTCTAGTAGTAAAATCCATGAAAACTTCATTCAATGAATGTCAACTGAGTTCAATGCCTGCACCACATCCTTTAAAACCATTTTCACTCCTCAATCCCCCTTTGTATTCATATATCTTGCAATCATCTAAACAAAATTTTAGATGGTTGAACTCAGCATCAAAGCCTCATCTCATCATTACTCCATTTCATGAGTCTGAAATCCAGGCAGCCATTCTTTGTAGCAAGAAGCAAGGGTTACAAGTTAGGGTTTGAAGTGGTGGCCATGACTATGAAGGTTTATCTTTTCAAAGCAAGACACCATTCATCATCATTGATCTTGTCAATCTTAGAGGGATTGAGGTTGATATCGAAGATGAAACAGCTTGGGTTCAACCTGGTGCAACACAAGGTGAGCTTTATTATGCTATTGCAAAGAAAAGTAGAGTTCATGGATTCCCAGCAGGATTATGCCCTTTACTGGAGGTGGGTTTGGTACCTTGTTAAGGAAATATGGCCTCAGCAGCAGATAATGTCAAACTGTCACTGTATTCACCGTGCTGAAAACTATTGAACAAGGTGCCACCAAGCTTGTCCATAGGTGGCAATACATTGCAGGTAAACTACACGAAGATCTCTTCATCAGAATCGTCATTCAGAATGTTGGAGGAGAAAGTACTTCAAGTAAGAAAACAGTGGAAGCTTCCTTCAACTCACTGTTTCTTAGAGGCATTGACCGACTAATCACCTTGATGAATGACAGTTCCCTGAGTTGGGATTGATACCTGAAAATTGCACAGAAATGAGTTGGATTGAGTCTACAGTCTTATTTACTGGATTTCAGATGGGAAGCCCTTAGAGGTCTTACTTGACAAGACTCAACTATAGAAAGCCAAATTCATGGCAAAATCTGACTTTGTAACAGAACCCATACCTGAACTTGGACTTGAAGGACTATGGGAGATGTTCTTAGAAGAAGGGCTAGTGTTCATGATAATGGACAATGAATGAGATTCCAGAATCTCATATTCCATTCCCTCAAAGGGAAGGAAATTTGTACAACATTCAATACTTGGTGAAGTGGGATGAGGATGAGGCTAGAGCAACACACAAGCATGTAAATTGGATCAAGAAGCTAATAGGTGCATGAAACCATATGTTTCCAAATCCCCAAGGGCTGCCTATCTCAATTACAGGGATCTTGACTTGGGCATTAAGAAGCATGCAAGCACAAGTTATTCTGAGGCTAGGGATTGGGGTACGAAGTACTTCAAGGGCAATTTCAAGAGATTGGTACAAGTGAAAAGCAAGGTTGACTCTGACAATTTCTTCAGAAGTGAACCAAGTATTCCGAGCATTCATACATGAAGGAGAAGGCAGTACAAAGAAAAATAAATAATGTGAGTGCAAGGCTCTTCTAAATCAGCTCCGCAGGCTTTAGGTTCAAAACAGGGAGTCAGCAAGGGGGCCATAATCCCTCCCATAAATTTTACTTGTGAGTTGTGACTGATCACTTTGTAAGAATTAACTATTTAGTTAGAAGCAGAAAACTTACTGCTGAGAGCAGAGGGCGAGGTAGTAGCATCAAGTGGATTAAAGTCCTAATAATATCCACAGAAATTACAACGTTCAGCTACATTACATCCAGCAAAAAAAGAAACAGAGGAGAGAGACTAACCTCGCAGTAATTTCTTGATGAAGCACTTGGGAGCAATGTCACAATTGCAAAGATGAGCACGACACATCTCCCGCACCTTGAGATTCTTGGCCAGGCTATGCCTAGGTCACGGAAAAAGAGACTCCAAACCTTATAACTAAAAATTAGCCTTGTAAGCAGCAACATCCTCAATATGAGCGTGAATTGTGCTATCGTAACAGGGTAATTGAGGATTTCTACAGGATTATAAAAGCACAGCATTCTCCACTATCACCTGTGCAACTAAGCCAACCAAGTCAGCATATAAAATGGCAAGATAAGGAACCCCTGAGAAAAAAAATTAACTCACAACAATTCTTCATGAAGATCTGCATTTCATATAGAGTACCTATGCTCATCTTATTCTTTCACCTAAAACGGTAAATTGTAAACTGAAATGGTTCATGAAACAAATCATGCAAGCTGAGGCAAAATGCAATTGTAGAAGGTGCTTCAAAGAATTTACAATGTTATTGGAGGTAAGAGACAGAACTCATACAAAACAGCTTTCACACAAGCTACATCTCAAAATTTGTGTTGCTAGTTTCTGCCCTCCCAGAACTCAAAAAAAGGATAAAATTTGTTGCATGAAGAACTCCATCTCAGAATGGAAAGCCTACTAAAAATGTGAACCCCACAAAACTTTCTACAATTGTTTAGTTTTAGCTTTATTACAAATTGTAACCACTCGCTGTTGAGAAACTCCCACATCAAACTGGCAGAGTAATGTTGCAGATGGTAGTAATATGTTCTTATTGCAACTATGCAATTGTCTCAGTGGACATCAGAAGATGGTAAGAGGCTGAGTGAGATTCCTTGCTGCTCCTTGGTCAGTGAAGAAAACCAGCTTCTTATATGATCAATGGAAACGTATTGACATGACATTGCTGGTAGGCAATAATTGCTCTGGATAAGCTTCTGAAAATCAACAGAAAGTAGCCCTAGCAAAGCAGTGGCCAGAGCAATTTGAACAGGAAGAGACATTCTGATGGTAGCATCCTGTGAAAGAAAACCAGACAATTTACACCTCAGGTTCTCTACTCCATTATCTTCATAGCCACAAGCAGAAACTCCAAGCCTGAATCAACATATTAGATTAAATCATCCAGTAGTTAGTAGTGCAAAGCACAAATATCAAATTTTGTACAGTCTAAGATCAATGTCACAAAAGCCAGATCTAAATTTTTGGAGTGCTAAATATTGTTACCTAACACAGCTATATATACCAGTGAACTTCACATTTCTAACTTCCTTGATGCATAATATCATGGTAATGGATCACCCAATAATGTTCAAAGGTAATCTAATCTTTTGATCAAAGGAGATTTGCCCTAATCTTTTTTATTCTGATTTAGGTCCTAAGCCAATTTTTTGGTCAGCAATGTAGTCCTTCCGTCAACTTTGACAGCAAGTGTGGTCATGTGACAATGCAGAAGGATAACATGTATCTCAGGACACGTGTCATCATTGTACATGATCAGGTGACCACATGCTGATGAATGGATGGAAAACAAGATAGGACACCATTGCTGGTCAGAAAATAGGTTTCAGCACCAAAATCAGAATAAAAGATGTTGGGGACTAGTTTGCTGTGAAACAAAAGTTGACGATAATTTTTATAACCAATTAGCCTAAATAATATATTAACATGAACAAATAATGGATCATGCTAAAAATACCTTCCAAGTTGACCAAGGAGAATAACTACAGCAACAGCAAAGCAGTCTAACTTAGTTCTTTCTAGCATTTCCAACAGCTCAGGTATAATTTTGTAACAGGTCCACTCCCAGCTCTGCATATAGACAGGAAAGACAGGAACATAAGGCTTTGCCGCATTTCTTTTCAGGAATATGAATAATTCAGTAGTTAGCACAACAGATGTACATGAATGGAAACACTGATACAAAACCAAAAGGGTAAACCACGTACCATATTGCAAGCAAGCAGCTCAACCAAAGATAGAAGATCACTGAGGCTGCACAAAGTCTCATTCATGATAGAATTTGATCCCGTGGGCATCACATGCTTTTTTAAACTGCAGGGTGTATCACAGTTCATATCAAGGGCAGAATGAACTTCTTGATTTAAACTCCGTTTAGCTGTATCCTTGCAGCATAGTAAATTGGGATTTGACAAGCTGGGTGATTTCATTAGATGATCCATGATTCCAGAAACACCACAATTCTGAAGCTTTTCCAAGAGCACTGATATAACAGAGTCTATGGAAAGAGCATCTCTTGAGAATGGGCATTTAGCACATGGATGGAACATTACACCCCTGTACATGGTAAGACTGGAAGCTGCTGAAGCAACTGGTGAATCTCCCCCTTCGAGAAACATTATTATTGATTTCAACACAATCATTGTCAAATTGTGCTCCCTCAGGGAGAAAAACTTCTCTCCAGCCAGGTAAGCAAAAATGTGTAGAATAGTAAGTACAGAAACAGTATCACATTTGCGCATCAGCAGAAGGTTATATGAAGCCTGGCAAAGAAATCCAATGCAGTCAACTGCTGTACATATAGAACCTAGTACGATACTTCCAGCCACTAAAAGGTCAGCTGAAGCTGATTTAGAGGCAAATTTTATATTTACACCATCGAGAAGGATATCTACCATTGAATCACATCCATTCAACGATTCAAAAGATAGATCTGCATATATCATCAATTTCCCATCTAGGAGGAATTCTTCAATGAGACCAAGCAGTTCATCCAAACAACATACCTCCGCAAACAAGTTTCTTGCCTCAACATCAGAGACAACTGCAATCAAGGAAACAAGTGATGGGCTCAACAAAAAAACAGCCTAGGAGAATAAATAGTAAATCATATATTGTAAGGACAATAGAATATTAATAGCATGTCAATATTAGAAGAAAAAATGAATTAAAACAAATAAACATACGTGCATATATGTCTCTGGCAAAAGAATCTAAGCAGAAGAGAAAGTCCTGATCCGAAAAGCTTTCAAATTTCCCCCAATTGCAAGCAGAAAAATTCAGCAGCAATAGCGTGAAAAACGTGCAAGCCTTCTCCCTGGAAGATGTAGACATAAAACAAGGAGAGTTCAATGGGATAATCTAATCAATCACACAATCTCTATTAACTAACTTGGGAATTAAACTCATGTAAGACTCCACAACAGTGCAGATATGATATCTTGAATAGAGATACATTACTTACTTGGGTAAACTGTTCTCTTCCATTTTTAGAGCACGAAGGATCTTTTGAACCAAACAATCTGCTTGAGTGTCCAAAGAACAGCGAGTCATACAAGTTCGAGTCGCAGACAATACTCTAGACATGCTTATAGTGTCATTCATATCTGAAAGCATCACACAGTATTTAGGAATATTGTTGGGTCTAGAACCAGGTTCACCTTCAATTGGAAACTTCAGACTCTCAGATCTAGAACTAGATATATTTAGCATCTCAGCCTCCGATCCTGATCCAGGGCCTCTGATCTGACCATCAGAAGCTTTTCCAGCATCAACAGTGTTATTTAGCATCTCAGCCTCCAATCCTGATCCAGGGCCTCTGATCTGACCATCAGAAGCTTTTCCAGCATCAACAGTGTTGCCAGCACCGCTTCTGTTGCCTAGTGTATCATGGGAATCTGCATGGGCTTCATTTTCAGCACATGAAATTCCAAAGGAGCAGTCTTTTAATTGTTTGGAACTAATTTCAGCATCAATGGCATTTAATCTGGATGAAGGCACTAGAGATTCCTTTCCATTAGGTAAACTTTCATGGAAGCTGTCATCAAGCAAGGGTTTAAAATTATCTATGTTATCAGATATTTCAGCACCTGAAGACCCTATCTCAAGAAGAGTTGGGGACATAGGCATTTCCATTGCTCTCCTGTAACATTCCTCATCTTCAGTGTTATCCAAGTCCAACAATTTCATATAATCCTCATTGACTACTTCCTCAAAATTTACCATACCTTCAGGGCTACTTTCAAAAGAATCACTCAAACCTTCCCGGCATGCTTTTGAAGCTTCCAATAAACTATTGGCAGCAGTGGAGATATATCCACAGGCATTTGCATTTTCATAGACCTCTTTCCCAGCTATTTCAGTCTTCTCCAGCTGATCTATGCCAGATAAACAGTGGACAATCACATTCTTTTCACAAGATATCTTTCTTTTCTTACGAGTCCTCCCATGCTTACCATATGAGTCACCTTGCACATTGGGTTCTACATATTTGACTTCCGCCTGTGGTTTTTCAATTTGCCTGTTTAACATACCACGCAAAGCAGAGAGTTTATCTTCCATCTGCAGGTGCAGCTTCTTACTCTCTGGATACAAAAGTTCAACAGATTCAGCTGCATCAAGAATTCTCCTATTCCTACCATGTCTATTAACTCTTCCAATCATGTCAATGCGATGAGGACTCCTAACACTATTGTCAGCTACCACGGCAAGATTCTCATTGTGCTGTACTTCAGTGACTTCATCAGATATGCTGGAAATTGTAGTTTGCGCCCTAAAGTTCTCTTCTACAATGTTCTTTGATGTGGGAAAAAATGGACCCCCTTCCTGTGAGCCGACCAACGGACCATCAGAAAAAGATGCCGAACTGGAATTTATTGCAGAAGTCTGTGACAATTTTCGTTTAGAGCCTCCAAGCAGAGACTCCAATTTAGAATCAATACCTGAGATGGAAGCAGCATAGTTCCCACTGGATGGAGAAACCAACGGCACTGTACAGTGAAGTGTTTGCGTGAGAGGTTCAGAGACAGTCAAATTCAGAAGTTCACTTACATTATTAGGATACATCTGACATGGTTCTTCTGCACACAGTTTTCTATTCAGCTTTGACCTTCGCATTGTTTCATGGTTTCCAAACTGCCAACATCATCAAACAATCCAATTAGCAAACTACAGCATGAGGCTTGTGCAGATTTTAATTAAATAGAATGGAACAAATGTATTAGAAACAACAACAAATGCACAGGCAAAAACAAAATGACACTAATTTAAGTTTTCAAGTCCAATGATATAAACATAATTATTGAAATAAACATTGGAAATGCTGATCAATGTGCTACAACAGCCATGAAAAGATGCACAATTATTCACTCAAAACATCGAATAAACATGAGAGGCGCCATCTTTTTTTCATCGCTAGAGAAAAATTCAAATATAATACATAGTGCCCACCACAGTTTTATAGCTTACCACAAACAACCCCACATGAGAAACAAAGTGAATGTTAAAAAATGATCGATAATGAAAGTGTTATGTGTGAGCTAAATAAATAAGGGAAAGGAAAGCAGAGAAAGAGCTCATGTTTCCTATTCAAAGAGTGAGGAAGGAAGATTCTAATGTATATGACAATTACAATACATATTGTTCAACTGTAAAACATATTGGTCACAGTAATCATAAATTTCAATTAAAGATAGTATCGAGAGAAAATGTCTTTGAAGAGGCATCAGGTAACCAAGCACAACTAAGAAAAATCATACAGTAGCTAAGAATAGTATCGAACGCCAAATACTGTTTGCTACATTTCAAAAATAAATTGCATTGCCACCATCATAAAAACAAGTCTTTTATTCCAAATTAAAGGTTTAAAGAATAAGTTGTAAGTAATTCAAAAGCGAGATTGACCTTTTCCATTTTCTCTGTACCTCCATTGCTAGATGAGAAATATCTATCCAGTACATTGAGGCGAAACAACATTTGACCAAAATCAAGCTTCAAGCGAGCTAGTTCTTGCTGATGAAAACTATCATGGTTTTTTTCCATCTTAGCCACTATTTTGGCATGCTTTAATCGCATCTTTTCAAGCTTCACTTGCTTTTCCAAGACCTTCAGTTTTGACTTTTCCACATTCATAAATTTGTCAGGTGAAACTGAAGAAGCCACAACAGTTTTTTTGGAGGATTGGAGTTCCTGTATCTGCTTCTGCAGTTCTTCAATCTTTATTTTATCTTCACCAAGCTGACGAGACAGCTGATCAGCACGAGATTTTTCTTCTGCAGCTACCTTCCTATTAATTTTTGAAAGGTTTCTTAGCTTTTCTGCTTTCACCATCTCTGAAGCTGCACGTTTTTGCTCAGTAATAGCTTTTCGCTTCTCAACATTTAACCTTTTGGTAGCTTCCTCGTAATTTAAGAACTCCAAAACTAGATTTGATTGATCAGAATTGTTCTTCAAATTTTCCATTGAATCCTTGATTGTGGCAGTTTCACCATTTGTAATTTCATCACGTTGATCATCAAAATTCCCACCCATGTTTTTGGACTGTATGGATCCATTTACCCTCTTCTCCAGTTCCTCAATCTTTATTCTAGCATCTTGTAACTGCCGAGAAAGATTATCAGCACGAGACTTTTCCTCTATGATCTTCATTCCATTTGTTTCAGCAAGTTTCCTTTGCTCCTTAGCTTTAGCCACCTCTGAATCAGCACGTTTTCTCTCTTTCAGTGCCTTCGCTTTTTCTGCTTCTAACATTTTGTTTGCATCACCGAGCTTCAGAGTCTCAGCAACCAACTTTGATTTTGCCTCAGCAGCTTCTTTTTTAAAAAACTCTAATTGAAGCTGGTATTCCTCAGCCTTCTGTGGCTTCTCAATTCTTTTTCTCACATCTTCCAACTGCTTGCAAATATTTTCATTGCGAGATTTTTCTTCCATGAGCTTCATCCTGTTTGCTTCTGCAAGCTTTCTATGCACCTCTGCTTTCGCCATCTCTGAGTCAGCACGCTTTTTCTCTTTGGCCACCTTGAGTTTTAATGCTTCAAACTTCTTGTTTGCCTCTTCAAACTTCAAAGTTTCGGAAGCCAACTTTGATTTTGCTAACCCAGCTTCTTTCATCAATGCCTCCAACCGAAGCTGATATTCCTCAGCCTTCTTCTGTTCGCTACTACCATGCTTCCTCTCTTCATCAGCCTTAGCCTTTTCAGCTTTCACTTGTTGCCATGCTTCAGCAGCTCTCTTCTTCTCCACCTCAGCCTTCTTTTTTTCAGAATCCGCCCTTGTCTTCTCTCTCTCATGAAGCTCCTTGAGCCTACTGATTTCCTTCTCCCCTTTAGAAACTTGGTCTTGAAGAAGCTTAACCTCCCCATTTTTGTCTTCAGCGACCATACTTCCCATCGGCTGTGAGGTGGATATTTCATACTTAAGGGCAGAAATTTCATTTTCCAAAGAGACTCTCAAAGCCGCTTTTTTCTCTTTCATCTCTTTCTCAGCTTTTACATGCTTCCATGCATCAGCAGCTCTCTTCTTCTCCACCTCAGCATTCTTCTTTTCAGAATCTGCTCTTAGTTTCTCTCTCTCAAGAAGTTCCTTAAGCCTACTGATTTCCTTCTCTCCTTGAAAAACCTCATTTTGAAGCAGCTTAACCTCTGTATTTTCAACTTCTTGAAATGCATTACCCTTCTGATGTAAGGTGGATACTTCAGACTTAAGAGCAGAAATCTCCTTCTCCAATGTAACTCTCAAAGCCACTTCTTTTTCTCTCCCCTCTTTCACAGCTTCCACCTTCACTCTCTCTTCCTCACAAGCTGCAAAAAGAAACTGATTTAAATTTTTATACCACATGCAAGAAAGTATACCTGCATGCATAGGAGGTAGTGCAATACAATATCAAACAAAAATAGCTTCCAGCATAGCTTTTCCTAATCATTCATTCAAACATCACGCATCTTCTACACAAATTAACGTACTTCGGATTGTCATCAGTACTGAATTAACAATTTTTTTCAAAAAAAAAAATCTCTATTAATTCTTTTTCAAATCACAACATATCTAAAACCTACATCAAATCAGATTCTTCAAAAAAATGAAACTTTACCCTTATTGAGACTAACAATCTCAGCTTGAAACTTATCAGCTTGTTCAGTCAAAAGCTTAACTGCTTGCCTCAAACACTTTCTTCCTTCTTCCAACTTCCCACACTTCTCTTTCCACTACATTCAAAAAAACCCACAAAACATTAATCATCAAAAACACGAAAAAACCCAAAAGAAACCTACAAAACATTAACTTACAGCTTTGCAGCATGGATTATTCACTGTGGCTTCCTTCTTTACTGTAACATCAGCAGCCATGGTTCTTCAAGAAAAAACAAACGCTAATTCATGAACCATCGCTAGATGGGCTATTCATAAATAAATTTGATCTTGATTTGGAGTGATAAATCAGAGAGGAGAAAAACCCTAAAAATGGAGGAGAAAAAAAAAGAAAAACCCTAGTAGTTTAAGAAAAACTAGAGGGAAAAAATAAGAAACTTAGTTGGATTCGGACAGATGGCGAAATGGGCCGACTCGGCCTCTCAAATGGAGATGGGTTAGAGCCTACATTTGGGCCTTCTTTTCCTTATTTATTTTGGTTTTCGATATGATATTCCAATCTTGGACACGTACTTGTAAAACCCGATTTCAAAACTGATTCGGGATAAACTCATCTCAAGCGAGCTCGGGGTGTTTGGAACGTCTTTTATAAAACGTTTCTGAAAAAATTTAATTTTTTTTTAAAATTTTTAAGTTTAAATTAATAAAATTTAATATTTTTATATCATTTTGATATGCTGATGTCAAAAATAATTTTAAAAAAATAAAAATATATATAATTTTAATGTATTTTCAAACGAAAAGCACTTTTAAAAACAGTCACAACACACTCCCAAACAATCACCTCAGACCCGGATCAACAAAGTTAGCTAGAATTTTTTTCTGCATTTTAAAAAAAAATCAATCATTTCAAATCCGAGTAAAACAAGTTTGAGGCATGTACAAGCTTTGGTGCATCACTTAAGAGTATATTAGATATTTTTCAAGTGTTTTTTTTAGATATATATCTAAATAATATATTATTTTATTTATCAATATATCAAAATAATTTAAAAATAATTAAAA
Source organism: Salix exigua (assembly GCA_032356905.1). Lineage (NCBI taxonomy): Eukaryota > Viridiplantae > Streptophyta > Magnoliopsida > Malpighiales > Salicaceae > Salix > Salix exigua. The sequence goes on from CM063598.1 coordinate 6,969,946, forward strand.
CAAATAATATTTTAAGTCTCACCGTCACCACAAAAACAAATACACTTAAGTTTTGATCTCAAATCTTCACAATGCAATAATAGAAAATCAAAATGAGTTTTATTAAAAGGTGTTTTATATTGCATTTCAAAAATGTTTTTAAAAACATTTTAAATAGAGTTTTTATATATTTTGATGTTTTAATATCAAAAAAGTTTTAAAAAAAATCATGTTGATCCATTTTTTTAAAAACAATATTCTTAAAAACAAACTCAATCTTTTATTTAGTGAAATGAAATTTCTTGAAATTGATAATTTAGAAATGCTAATTTACAATATCATCTTGTTTCTCTAAAAAATTTCTTTTTCTCTCTTTATTTTTGTCCCCTGACTGTTTAATGAATTATTTGTAGATACCGCACGTATAAATACCGTATTTCTTAATGGCAACACGTACAAATACAGGGAAACAAAGCCATACTCGCTTCTTTCAAGTGTACAAGGAGTTTACAACAAGCAATGTTGACAGGAACAAATTCTCCCTCACAAACAAATAAATAATAAATAAACCAAGCTTAATTTAATCAGAACTTCCCGTGCGGAAAAGGGAACCAGAAGACTTTAACATGTTCATATCATTTTATAAAACCCTGGAACAGAACACTTGGATTAACATAATTCAAATCAATGGATAGCTGAAGAATGAATTTGAGGGGCAAGGAAAAATGATTTTTTAGGAACAGGGAAAAATGAATTTTAGACCTTCTTCCACCCTGACCCTTGCTAGATTGACTGCTGGGCTTCCAATTACATTATCTACATTTTCTTTGCCACTTTTGATGGAGGAAGTGTTCCAAACACTCTGTCCCATAATGATGAAGTGATTCCAAAGCCCTTGTCTTGCACCCGGAAGTGATGATTCATGTGATATTTCTGAAAAACACAAACACACCCTCCCTTTATTAGATTAGTTGACGAAAAAACAACATTAGTAAACACAGGGGTGCTGATGGAAAATAAATAACTAAATAAAAACAAACATGGCAAAAACTTTAAGGTAAATCATTCATGTATGCTAGCTTTGATCACACTGATAAATTCTGTGATCAATGATCATGCGAAACTACATCCGGTTACGAATCTCCGAGGAACCAAAGGCATTTATTTATGGGGCTGACTGTAGTGATTCTACGAGATTATATGATTGGTAATTAAAGAAGGAATGGCAAATGGATGCTGCCCTGCTCTTACCTTGAGATTTTTTGGTGCATCATTTGCTGGCTGACCATGGTGCAGGTAGTAATGAGTGCAGTCGTATATCACATAGCCCAGTAAACCACCTCCAAAGAGAGCAGGAGTAGATGAAGGAGTTGAAAACAACTTGACCGTGTTCCAGAACTGGCCACGACAGATTTACCGTAAAAACCAATGTGATTATGTATGTACAGCAGCTTTTATGCATAATAACAGACAAATAACTTATCGAAGTTCTAACACCAACAATTACTCATTTAGTATTGAAAATCAAATTGGTTCTTGCAAGGACAGGACAAATCATAACTGCTATCTTATTGAATCAGCTACCATTCTTTTGATCTAATTCATGACAAGACTCAAAATCATAATATATGCTACAAAAATAAATGAATATATATATATATATATACACACATCACCTCAACCATGTGTCAGCATAAATAAATGCTCTACTTTCACAAAGTGGCCATATGCTCATTATCTTTCTCTGATTTATAATTCAACATTCTAAACTTGCAGGAGGAGGCCATTTCCCATCTCAATAACCTTGCATAACCATAAGAATATCTACGAAAAATGTGTGCCAGCATGATGGCTAATAACCTGATAATCTAAAACCAATGTGTGATGAAACAAGTGAACGAGAACAGAATCCAACTGCTAAAATTTTGGGGAAAATCTTGAATGTAAGCATTTGAAAACACAATTTTCATCAACTATATGACATGATAAAGCCACTATACACATACCGGAACCAAGAGAATAGCTGTTGCTGCAGGAGGAAAAACAAGGCGGAGACCATCCATAGGGTGCTTATGATGACAACCATGAAGAAGATAATGCATTGTGTTCCCCCTAAAACAAGTTCACGTTATCTGAAAACTATTTCACAATGACATAACTTTAAAGAAAGTAATAACTTCAGTGCATGAGTGGGAATCGAGAGAGAGGACTGACCAGTAGCTTTTTGTTTTTATGTGGAAAAGGAAGCGATGCAAAGTGTATTCGAGCAATGTCCAAATGAAAACACCACCAGCCACCATTATGGCTACCTCGGGAAATGTATGGCCCATCCTTGCAGATTTTAAGACAAAATAGCATACAACAGGGAGCCAAATAGATGGAATTGCCCACCAAACTGTGCGTGTCAAGGACTGTTCCAAGTGTAAGTGTCAAAGATGCAGTCATTAATTCTAAAAAATTGAATTCTATGAACCTTAAATATGACAATTCTAACTAGTATATATATGCAAAGATGATCTGTGATCATGTGGCAGATTGTAAATTCTGTGTGTTAGACAAAGCAGCAATACCTCCCAAAAATCACTCTCAAAAAAACGAGGGCCTTCCCTGCTTACAATAGGCTGGTGTACCCATTCTTCATAAGCTTCTCCAAGATGGCCAACCTGCAATAAAATCTCAAGAATTTCTAGTTGCTGACAGACTTAACAATGACAATATGAATAATGAAGCGAGCTGAAAGGTGCTTTGAAAAATAAGCTACCATATTATTGGATTAAAAAATCAATGATGTACCTGGAAGACAAGAGGCTTATCTAGATCAACAGTGAATTCCTGTGCAACCATCTTGACACTGAGTGGAGAAGCTGTGACAGATAGGCAAAATATGAGGAACAAGTTCAATAAGCAAATTATACAAGTACAGGAAACATAACATAGAACAATACATTCTAGAATATAATTTCTGCAAAATATTTTAAGCAAACAGTCTTTGGCACAGAAAATTCCAATCTAACATTATTGTACTTCAAGGTCCTATTCCTCATAATAGTTGATAAAGCTCATTGGAAAAGATATATAAGCTACAAATCTATCAAAAGAAAAGAAAACACACAACAAAATATAAAAGAAAACTGTGAAAAGAGATGCTAAATAAAAAAAGGTAGGTCTTCAAATACCCCAGGGTCCTGCTACTCTATACTATTAAATCTCCAAAACTCCAATCACTATCGTCACTCATGTATGATGCTATGACTAGCAGCAATTACTCCTAGACGGGCAAAACATTATTCAATTCAAAGGTAGTCAATTCAAGCCTAAAAAGCCAGAATTGTTCTGCCCTGATACCAGACATTCAAACTCACACTCCGACTACAAATGAGCCTTATTATTCAAGATTGGAACTTTCTTTTATAAATCTCTTGAAAACTTTTTTATAAACAGGCATGTATATATGGATAGGACCATGAAAACTTCCAATCTCGATCAAAGTAAATTATCAACTTTGGTTTAAATATAAAAATAATAATCAAAAGAAAGTAATTTCTTCCCTTTTACCACATTTTCTCAAGAAACAAACTGAGAAACTTCACCATTAATCAACAATCCAACAATGCAGCACTCAACACAATTTCCAAAACAAAAAATCATTCATAAAATTCATAAAAAAAAAGCACAATTCTTTCAGTTCTCAATCAAAATTCAGAAGAGCCTCCAGATTTTCTCGGTAACCAAACAGAAAACAAAACAAACCCAAAATGCACCCATTACCCCAGCCCAATTTCAATCACGCATTCCATAAAAAAACAAAAAAAAATCAGCATGAAAAATGAATATTTAAATTCAGAAAACAAAACCAAGATCCAGAAATGATTAAAAAAAAACACAAACTTTCAAAAGAAAAAAAGCAATGCAGGCCGGATCTAGAATCGACAAACCTTAATCTGTAATGGGTTTCTCTCCTTTTTCCTCTTTCAAAAACAAAAAACTACCACAACCAGAACCAGAACAAAGCTGTGGTGTTTTTGTTTGTCTTTGTATTTGTGTCTGTGTTTTGCAAGAAGAAAGTGAGAAAAAGAAGGTGGTGGCAGGGTGAAAGAGTTTTGAGAAATCTGGTCCGTTAAATTTATTGCTGGACTCACGTTGGATTCTAAATGTTTCCAGCCTGGAAATTTGTGGTGTGCATATATATATATATTCAAATTTTTGAGGTTTTTCTCCATGCTGATATATATATATATATATATATATATATATATATATATTCAAATTTTCTAAGGTTTTTTCTCCATGCTTGCCTGCCTGGCCAAGTCTGACTGTCTGAGGTGTAGATTGCTATTACAGGAGCTGTGTTGAATTTCTAGTGTAGTTAATGTTGTCTTGTCGATGATAAAGGTTTGAACTTTGAAGTGGTGATCCCTTGCATTGATTAGCTGTTTGTTTGTGAAAAAAGTTACTTTAAATATTTTTTATTTTGGGTTTAATTATATTGGATTTGCCCCCTCTCTCTATATATATTTTTTTATTTTCACCCTTATCATTTTTTAATCTATAAATAATCTATCAAATTATAAAAGCTTTAAGGAATCAAGAATGTAACTTGACAATCAACATTACCACCATAAGTAATACTAGGCAAACTTAATTAATAAAACAAAAATAATAAGTTTAATGACATTTATGATTGAATTTGCATGCATGTTTGGGACCAATAGTAAAACATCAGTTAAAGTGTTTCTTCGGCAATGCGATTGCGGTAACTTTTCAAGGTATTTTTCGTGCTAAAATATATCAAAATGATATTTTTTTATTTTTAAAATTTATTTTTGATATCAGCACATCAAAATGATATAGAAACACCAAAATATATTCATTTAAAATGCAAAAAAAAATAATTAAATTGCAGCGAAACACCGGTAGGATCGCAATGCCAAACAAGCTCTTATGGCCTGTTTGGGAGTGTGGTGACGGTAGATTTTCAAAGTGATTATCATGTCGAAATACATCAAAATGATGTTTTTTTATTTTTTTAAAAAATCATTTTTGAAATCAACATATCCAAATGATCTAAAATAGACAAAAATATATTATTTAAGATGAAAAAAATATTTTGTAGATTTCAGCCAAAAACATGTGGATCACAATGCCAAACAACAATTATGGATGGTTTTGTTGGTGGGTTAAGGTGATGTGGCTTTTGATGACAATGACCAGTCAGTCATACCATGTGTAGCTAGCTAGCTTCTTGTCCAACCAAAGCCCACAAGCATAAGAATAGGAGATGGAGTGTTTGAATTTGTATTTTTTTTAAAAAGAATTTTTCATCATTATTTTAAATTAATTTTTTTAATATTTTATATTATTTTAATATATTAATATCATAAAAAAAAATTTAAAAATTATTTTAATATAATTTTAAATGAAAAACACAAAATCAACCATAAATCCAAACCCGATGTGGAGGAACCTTTCTGTTAATGTCTGTTTAGCAATAAAATAAGCGATTCAGTGCCAAATTGCACCCCAGATCTCACATGGTCTGCGAGGGGTACATGGAAACAATGATTTACTTTTTGATAGAAATTTGAATTCTTTTTATCTTAAATAAATATATTTTTGTGTGTTTTAGATCATTTTGATGCGTTGATTTTAAAAATGATTTTTAAAAAATAAAAAAATATTATTTTAATATATTTTGGCACAATAAATATTTTGAAAAGCTATCATCACCACGTTTTCAAACATGTTTTATGATGTCACGTCATGAATCAGTATCGAATGATGCTGGTCCTCTGCAGTATTCGGTGCTGTGGGATGACGCTGGATCCATATTTAAATTTTTAAATATATAGTTGAAGATTTTTCAACCCTGCCGTTGAAAACAAAATCCATCTTTACAGACTATTATTATCAAGGAAGATATTACGAACAGAGTAGAAAGCTCAAGTCAGCTTTCATATCCATATGCAAAGCCATACACTCATTACCAGTTGTTGGTGTTTCATTGCGAGTCGAAGTTGAGGTAGTTATAGCTGCAAATTGGTGCTACTATTGAAGCCCAAGGATTTGTTGATTCTTATGTTGCTGGTTTCCATGCATAATGATGCGGTCCGGTCTAGAAATACCAGTAAAGATTTATTACGTGTTCAAGAGTTTGATTCGTGGTTTTGAAATTGCAAGGATCGTTGAAGTATCAAGAGGAGACCCTAGTACATCTTATCTAAGTACGGGAGTTGTCCAATACAACTTTATTTGAGTCATGAAATGAAAACAGAAAATGAGACAAATGAATCCTACTACAACTTGAAACAAGATGGGTGACTACCTTTTCCTTTTGTTTCTAGGATTAAAGGGCTAGATGGAATGCTATAAATAAGACTTATGAGTTTTATTTAATTTTGTTAGCTACAACACAAGACTTGTTTGAGCTTAATTAATATTTTGTTTTCTGCTAGGATCCAAGGCTTATTTGGATTAAATCATGGGCTTTTCAATTTAGGGTTTTGGGTCAGTTTTGAGTTGACCTCTTTTAAATCCACATAAAAGGTTCATTACTTTTTCAAGAACTATTTAAACCCGTATAACCTAAATTTCGGCAGCCATTGATGAATATTAATTCTGAACTTTTCAGTTTTACGTGTGAGTGATTCTTGCTTTTTTTTTTAGTTCTTGAAAGAACTGAATCCACCTTATCGAATATTAATTGGCTTCGTGAAGTCATTCTACTCATTCCAATAGTGCTGGTGTCTTCTGACAAGTTTCCATTGTGTCACACTCCTATCAGGCCTATTTCGTCTTTCTAGAATCAGATTTTATTCTTGGTTGTGGGTTGCGTGACCACGTGACCACAGGGTTGGCATCTCATCACATCTGCTGCTGTATTCTTGGTGCATTTCCAGTGCCAATTGTAGCTGATATAATTAACAAAGCTATCAATGAGGTCCGAGTAGGAGCGCACCCAAGGTGAAGAGCTGGGGCTGAGCTATCAACCATGCACATCGTTGAAACATGCAGGTCTGTTAAATCTGGCCGAGATAACATAATTGATTAGACTGGAGTTTGCCATATTGGCCTTCCTCTCTCCCTCCACGTTTGAAGTGTCATTTCCTCCCCTTCTCCCTTCTGCAGAAACACGATAATTCATCTGCTGTGTTCCTTGGGCCACAACGATCGATGAGGTGATGAGCCATGCCACGCTGCCTCCAGGGGGCTTTGGAAAAGAACTTGAATACAACGATGAAGTGATTAGTGACGATATATCAAGACCCATGTAGACGGGTTTGAGATATCAGGTGATTCCATGCAATCAGGCATGAATCTATCACGGCTACATGGAGATCCACTCCATATAGATTATGTTGATGACTTGACACATGCATTTATGAATTAGCGGAACACATCTAGAACGACTAGAATGATGGTCTAAAAACTCGTTTCAATCGAAAGCTCTTATAAAAAATTAAATTTTTATTTTAAATTAAAAATATTAGTGTTTTTAGATCATGTGTCAAAATAAATTTTTAAAAAATCATTTTAATGTGTTCTTAGATGAAAACACTTTAAAAACAACAGCAATCGCATTCCGAAAACAGACACAAATTTATAAGCTAGAAGTTGGTTTTCCTATAGTACCATCTTCGGTGCTGCATGGATTGTCAGATCTTAAGATATAAAAAATCTAATCTTGGATTTCATGCAATGTTTCAGATTATTTTCTTTATATTTTACTGCATGGATTGTCAGATCTTAAGATATAAAAAATCTAATCTTGGATTTCATGCAATGTTTCAGATTATTTTCTTTATATTTTTATTTTGTTTACTAGTTGAGATAAAGTTTTTGATCCAATTAAAGTTTTGTAAACCTCATAAAAAAAATGTTATGTGTTCGTTTACTGTCATCAGCTACTGCTGCATCATCTACATATTTTATCATTAATGAATGGAAGGTTGCAGATACAGTTTGAGAGAGAGAGAGAGAGACAAATGTTTGAAAATATTTTTTATTTAAAAATATATTAAAATAATATATATTTTTAATTTTTTTAAAAAATATTTTTGAGATCGTTACATGAAAATGATATAAGAACACCAAAATATTTTTATTTTTTAAAAAAATGATATTTTTGAAACTTAAATGACAAACACTATTTTTAAGATCATCACATGAAAACGATATAAAAACAACAAAATATTTTAACTTTTTTAAGACAAAAGTTTTGAAACTCAATGATAAACACTATTTTTAAAATCATCACATGAAAACGATATAAAAACACCAAATATTTTAATTTTTTTAAAACAATATTTTTTTTGTAAAACTCAATATTTTTTTGGGTTCCATAAAGTGTATTTTATGAGCTTCGATAAACGAGTAAAATCCTGGGTGTTTCATATTCTTATAAAAAATGCATACTCTAACTTGAACTCAATTAAAACAGGATCAATGAATCAATAAAAATAAGCAAACAGCGACAATAAATAAATATCAAGATTGCTACATGGGAAATTTAGATTGGGAAAAACCACGAGACCGTGTTCTATCTAAAAATTATTATTATCAATAATAATAATATTTATAAATTGAAACTTGTTGTATAGATCTCGGGCTACACAACCACACCCCGGACGGGAAGATTATTGTTGTAACTGAAGAAAGTAATTCCATATTTATGGCACAACATTTCAGATGTGGAATTTTTCTTCGAGAAGAAGAAACCTTCTCGGGATCGACTGTCACTACATCATGAGCATTTTACTCTGTGTTTGACATGTCGTTTTAAAATATTTTTATTTTAAATTAATTTTTTTAATCATTTGAATGTGCTAATATATTAATATATTTAAAAAAAACACCCATAGCTACAATATTAAATCTTATTTTGTTATTGTTGATCGAAAGGGAAAAGGTACGACTGTGAAAGAGTCATAAACAAAGAAAAACTCGAAATTAATAACATTTGTGTTGATTTTTTAATTGAGATAATTTGTTTTTGAATTAATATCATGGTTAAAAGTACTCATGATGGAATAAATAGTTTATTAAATACATTAAAATTTGGTCAATATTTCAAAAACACCAAAAAAATTATTTTATTTCTTTATTACGAATTCATACGCGAGATTTATTCCTGATTTTGATATTTCTTTATATTATTATCATTTACTTTAAATGTTCTAATTATTTTTTATCCAAAAATTATTTTGTTTAATATCTAGGATTATAAACTTATATGTAAGATGTATTCTAATATTAAATAAAAGAGCAATTTTATTTTTATTTAATACATCTTGACTATAGAAAAACTAAGTTTTAATCTATAGGATAAAGATCTATTTATGGAGAAACATTTTTCTCAAACCTTAGATAGACTAACGGTTAAAATATATAACAAAATTTTAGTTTATTTTAGATAAATAGCAATGCAACGCCTCCTTGGTAAGGTGTTTTAAGGATGGTATGTCATTCTTATCTATAACTTGTCCACTTACCTAGATTATCGTGGACAAATCAAAGTTGTCAATTTCGTTCTATTTCATCCGGAATGGATGATACATCTCGTTCCAGTTCAAAACTTGGAATAAACCAAAACAATTTTTATTTAGCTATGAATCTCTATTTGTTCTGAAAATTCTGCCAGGAACATTTCGGTTTTGTTATGCTTGTTTCGTTCCGGGCAAACAGTGTTTTTTAACAATGTACAGTTTTATAATATCAATCATATCTCTTAATTTACTCGTTAGATTGAGATAAAATTTTACAAGGAGTCTCTTGATATATTGATACATATTAAGTTATGATTGATGATGATTTTCTCGTAATTTTATCTAAGTTCATAATTTTTGTTCAAAAAAAATCATTTTATTGTGTTTTTTTAGATAATTTTTTTTCTCAATTTCATTATTTAACAATGAGTTAATTAGGAATTGAATTTTATGATTTGCTTTGATTAGCTTTTTTAAAGTTATCATGTTCTTATAACTCTGGTCATACATATAAAAGGTTAACCTAGATTGACCAAGTCAGATCCTATATATTATCATTTCAATATTCTTTTTAGGATGTCAACTTGATTTTTTTAGTCAAATTGTAGTTTTATCATATTTCATGTTATATTTGACCTTATCAAGTTGATCCAGTTATATCGGTTCAACTTCTATATTTTTTATTCATGTTTGAGATTTGAATTGTATAATTTCAAATAATTTTATTTTTGAGTTTGACCTAAAATTTTGTTTGTTGAATTAATATCTCTAAATATATATATAAAAACACTTGGAAATTGAAATATTTTATTTCAATTGAAAAAACGAAACATGAACAGAAACGAAATGGATTAAAACTAATTTGAGCTTTATAGTTATAGTTATAGTTATCACACTATTATTAATTTCAGCTCTTATTGTAAACTAAATTAAAAATAATTTAATGTGTTTTTAAATTATAGACATTTTCAATAATATATATATTTAAAAATATACCTTTTTTCTTAAATTTTATCCCCATCATCCACATATGATATAAGTCAACCGTTTATGTTGTCCCTTGTTTTGTCTTCCCTCCACCACCTTCTATTCTGCCTCTTAAAGCTAAAGAAGACTAGATTTGGCTTATAAATGCATTTGACGCCGTGCAGACATGCTCAATGCACTTGAGCTGAACATTTCTGCTGTTCCGGCTGTTGGACATGAATAAATTGCTGAAGATAAAGGACCGGCTGAGAGTATGGTGGTGCTAAATTTTTAAATAATACATCAAAATGATATATTTTTTATTTTTTAAAAATTATTTTTAAAATCAGCATATCAAAATGATTTAAAATACACAAAATATATTTATTTAAAATAAAAAAATCAAATTTCAGTCAAAAATAGGATCGGAATATCAAACGGGTCAAAACCGAGACAAGTATACAGCAAATTCCCATAATTTAGGAAATGAAAGTATTAATGAATCTTGATTCTGTTTCTGTAAATTTACAGCTCCAACACCTCAAGTTGGAATCCCAGCGAAAGGGGTCGGAATTGCTCATCAGACGTGAAGAACACTTTCCCGGAAGAAAAAACAAATCGTAAAAGAGAAGAATCGCCCTATTTGAACAAAAAGATCCTAGCTTGAGATTGAGGCTCGGGATCGATTCACAGGCTCGTTTACACATCTATATCTTCCGACCAATTTTATCAGCAAACACGATGCAAGTGTAAGCACAAGGGATAGACTTCGACCTCCAACAAGTCCAGCAAGAGCAACAAAAAAGAGAATCAGATAATCTGAACTTGTCTTTTTATCAGCTACTCTTACTTCCATTTCAGCCTGCCACCCAGTGCTAGAGCTGGAATATCCCTGATCAGGTTCTTCTTCTTCTTCTTCGTCGTCGTCTTCTTCCTCTAGCAGCTTTGATAGAAAGGTTTTGCCTTTGTTTTCAAACCCTTGTCTGCCACCATCTTCTAGCACTTTAATTATCCCCATCTCATCGTCTCCCCAGCAGCTAGATGATTCGCTACCGGCATCCGGTTCCTTTTCCCTGCTCTTTTTCGCCTTCTTTATAGCCCGCAACTTCTTTGGCACCAGTTTCTTTATGATCTTTCTTCTGATTTTAGATCTCCGGCTTCGATCTTTTTCGCATGCCAGAACTCCACTTTTATCTTCCTCTACCTCCATCTTTCTCCAATCACAGCCGAGTAAATCCATTCTCGATTCAGTTCCACTGTTTTCTTCGACTGCCACGATCCTATCAAAATTAAATTCTACAACTTGAATTTCCTCAATGGAAGACTTCATTTCAAGAGTCTCCATCAAATCACAAGTATCAATCCCGATAACATCTTCTTGTTGACCCTCTTGAATGGTCCATTCTTTTCTTGAATCATCGCATTTCCCTGCTCCTTTCAGCATCAGAAACGCTGAAGAAACCCTTTCGACAAAAAGTTCTAAGACTATCTCTACATTCAAACATGGTTTCAAGAAACATAACACATGCTTTCCAACATGTTCAAGAAAAATAAGCACAAAAGCAGACATTGTTATCCCAACAACAAGCTTTTTAGTACTTATACCCAAAAGCACCACCAAAAATATCTTCAAAACCACAAATAACAAACGTTTCTCTTTCTCATCCCAACATTTCTTATCAGTGACCTTAGCATCATCAACACCTTCATCATCTTCAACTACAGGCAATAACTGACTCACCAATTCACACACATCGAAACTCTCCATATTCTCCAAATTCTGAACAGGCCCTGGTGAATCCACCAACTCTATAGAACTTGATATAAAAATAGGATCAGAGATTACAAGTTCCTCCTCCACGTCTTGCAACTGCTGCTGTCTCTTCTTCTTCTTCTTCTTGCCAGTTGGTTTCTTTAGCCTTTCACGGTTCTTGACAAATAGATCAACAAGAGAAGTAGGGAAACCGGTCTCAACAACGAGAGAGCTCCCTCCTTTTGGCGACTGAAGATCTGCCACAATACGTGAAAATCTTGAAACTTTGTTTTTCTTCCATGGCAAAGGCATGTTCGTGCCAAAAAAGATTGGATTTGGAAGGATGCCCAGATGAGAATTTTCCCTAAAAATATAGAATTTGAAGAGAACTTGTGTGATCCTGTTCTCTTACAAGCATCCTATAAAATTGTCTTGTTTTGTGTTTTACTGCTCTGAAAAATGGAAAGATACCTATACGAGATTATAAGGGAGACAAGAGGGGGGGAGGAAAAACAATGGAAAATGGGAAGAAATTACTGTGGAGACGCGTGTGAACTGTTGACGAGTCTGTCGATCAATTTATTAAAGCCTTTTTAGTCTCTGTTTTTTTAGTATGGAGAAATCGGGGTTGTTTTTTTGAAGTTTTGGGGTTTAGAGGGTTTGCATTTACCAATCAAGGTGGTGGTGAGAAAATGGTGAAAGACTACAGCTCGGCAAGGCATTGGTGGTGGTTGCTTTGCTAATTTTGGCTACAAATGCTGTCAAAGGCTGGATTTTTACCTGTTTTACAGCGTCTCTAATTGTTTCTGCAGCTACAATGAATCAAATTTTTGAGTTCTTAACAGCTGGTATTGGTTATTCAATTTTGTTTCATAGATGGACTTATCAGAGTGAAGGTTTCATTTCAATTTCTCTATCCATTTGATTATCTGATAGAAATCATTTAAATTCAAAGCATGAATATCAGGCGTGTCCCACAGTGAATTAGGAGAGAATCATCAATTCATAAAATAAAAAAGGGTTTTTTCTTTTAAGAAAATCCATTCCTCCCATCCAGCCATGATTGGATTCCATTCGAAAAGGAATTGAGCACCTAATTAAGCTCTAAATTTTGTTCTTAAAGCTATATTTATGCTGAAAGAATATTAAATTCTTTACTTATTTTAACACATCAATGTTAAAAATAACATCTTTTATTCCTAACAATACTAAAATACAACTTCTTCTTTTTTTGCCATTGATCAATACAAGGATATTTCCTTAATGGGCGTTTTGATTAGAGTCATCCAATGGTGGGAAATCAATATTCAATAAATAATTAAACAAAAGGACATGCATGGCTAATGCTATATGATGGGAAGCGATGACAGCTTAGAAAGCGAGAAAGGTGGGAGGAAAGAGAGAGACAGGGCATGGCCCAATCACTCATGAAAGTAGCTTAGTGGAAGGACAGAAGACGTGAAGGGTGAGACTGAAGCTAAGTTGGTGTTTTTCATTGGCTTTTAAAATTGTTTTTAAATAACTTTAATTTTATTTATTTTTATATTTTAATATCAATTTTTTTATAAAAATAATAATACATTTATAAATAAATAAAATATTTTCAAAAACAATTTAAAGTAACACTAAGTAAAAAAAAAAAAGACTTCGAACACATGGTATGTGATGATGACTGCCTCCGTTTTTATTTTCTTTTGTTTGCTTTCTGCAAGGCGTGGTCTTCGGACTTTGATTCCAGCTGTCCAGTATCGTACATTTTTCTGTAACAGTTAATCATTAAATGTAGTTGTCTCCCCCCAAACCCTTTATTTGTTTTTCTTTTTTTAAAAAAAAATCAAGGTTAATGAACTATTAAGTTAATTTGGATTATTATGTGATTAAAGCCACTTTTTTTTTTTCATTAAACCACATGACTTTTAAAAAAAAAATGAATTTTGGTGCTGATCAATGGAGTCTAATCCGATTTGTGAGAATTTGGATGTGTGTTTTAGGGCGATTGACATTGTATTTCAAGAGTGTTTTTGAAAAAAAATAAAAAATTAATTTTTTACATGAAATTATTTTTTTAATATTTTTAAACCATTTTCACGTGCAGATATAAAAAATAATTTAAAATAATTCTATAAAAATATTATTTTGATATATTTCTAAGCAAAAATCATATTCAAAAGTAACCCCAATCACACACTCAAACAAACACCATGTATACGTAGTTTTTACACCCTACTACAAGAGTTGATTTATAGCAAGCCACGAATTAGATTAGTTGATCTATATTTTTGATCTGAGTTAAAAAAAATCAATTATCCTTCTATTTCTATTGAAACCTAACCCAGTATAGCTCAAGTTCTAGGGTAAACATATTGCGCCGGGTTGGTTTTAAGACACTGGTTTTAATTTTATAGTTGTTAAACCCGACTTGAGAGTCAACTTGAGACAAGTCATGAATTAGGTAGCTTGACGCTGGTTAATTCAGGTCACCCCAATTTCTTTATCTTATAGAAAATAAAAATAATATTATTTAAAAAGAATAACAAAAAAATCAATAGTTTTTAATGAGGTCATGGATCAACTCAAGTTTTTTTTATCAAGCCACATTTAATCAATTCTTCCCATTTTCGTGTAAATAACTTACCTCATCTAAATCTCAAATCACCTTAGTCACAACTTAAATCGCTATGATGGATCAAGTTCTTAAGCAATACATGCATAATTTAATTAAAAACTCAAATTAAATCATGTCTGACTTTCAAGTTTTCCAAATCAATATGTCATAGGTCATAGGTGTAGAGTTTAATGACTATACATTAGCTTTCAAGTCACTTGAGTAGGAAAATTCCATAAAAAAAACTAGAGAACTTTGTCTTTAGAGAAATCATGTTTTAGATGAGAAAATGAGTGATTAAAAATATAAAACACCATAATTATTTTAAAAAAAATCAAGTGAGAAAGAGGAACCAAAGAGAGAAAGTCATGACAAAAGAGGAAAAGGAGGAGGGAAAAAGAATAGGATTAGTTAATCCTCAAAGTTTATTTCCTTGTTGGGTGACGTGTTTCATACTCTTTTTGTACAAGTTGAATACAAAGAAATGAGTTTAAATACATGATTTTTAAAATTTAGGAATTAGGGTTCTTGAAAGTTAATTTGAGGAAAATAGGAAATTTATAGAGTTAATGTAATTATGATTGGATATGGTATAAAAGATTCAAATATATGCATGAATAAAGGAAAATTTCAATGTTCCTTAAAGGGTCAAGGAAAATCATTTTTGTAGAAAAATGAAAATAAGGAAAATCATGAATGTTTATGAAGTTGTGTGTGTTTAGTAGGAATTGATGTATTGACAATGAGTTAAAAAGGGTTGAGATGAATTTCTCAAGTTTTAATGGATATTCAACATACATTGATTTTACAAAAAAAAAAAAACATATAAAGTTAATAAGAAAAGGATGTTGTTTATGTTGTGTGTGAAGTTATGGATGATGATTGGAAATGAGTTAAAATATTCATTATGATAAATTTTAAATGATTAGAAGATGCAATCATTTGAGAAAAAATTTGAATATAAAAACTATGTTGTTGTGTTTATGTTGATTTATCTTGAATAAATAATTCTTAAATAATTTCATGAGAAGTTTAAAGAATGAAATGGAGGTTTAATCAAATATTAAAGTTTAAGTACAATTCAATATGAAGAGAATCAATAAAATGGTACACAAATTTTAAAATTGATGATTATGATGAATGAGAAATGAATTGAATTGGAATCATAATATGTATAAGGACTATGCCTATAGTCAATAATTATAATTAATTGAAAACTAATGATGTAAGGAAGATTGTTGGGTTGAATTAGTGAGCATATGGAGTCATTCATAGTCAATTATAGGTTAGTTATGTACCTTATAGTAATTATCTTTAATATTTTCCTGATATTTTATATGTTAAATCATTTGTTAATGAAAGTATGGATGTAAATATCTACATTATACATAGAAGAAAAAATATGTATATGTAAATTGTGTGGATTATTGGCTTTTGAATGAGAATATTTGTTTTATTAACAAACAATATGAGATTGCAAGAGAAATTAGTATTTTTAAGGAATATTGCATTATTGGCCTTCAAATAAAAATGCTTGAGTTGATTAGCAACCAAGATGGGTTCACTGGAAAAAAATTATCATTTGTTAAGGACTACCAAATTTTTACTTACAAATACAAATATCAGATTGATTGACATCCAAGATGAGTTTGCCCAAAAAATTGTATTTTTCAAATGATAATGTGGGGTTATTGGAAACCAAAACAGCTATGTTAAAGTAATGGGTATTCAAGAAGGAGAACTAGATTCTTGTTTTAAATAGAAGATATCCAAATAGGATTGTGAGGTTAATTGTGCATTTTTTTATTTTAAAAAATATATTAAAAGATGTTTTGGATTGACTTGCGTTAACATACTTAACCTTAACTCGAATTTCAAACAAGGTTGAAAACTAATTTAAACAAGAAAAATTGTAGTGAGATGGATGGTTTATTTTTCACTTTCCATCTCTAAGCAAAACTTTCCTCAAATTTAATTTCCCTCTTAGTTTACTAACATGGGGTTTATATAAGAATTACTACATTCTTGCTTTCAATATGAGAATGATGGCACCATTAATTGTGTCCTAAATATTATGAGATTTTTTCAAACCATTTTAACCTCTAAAAACATAAAAATCAGTCCAAAACCAAGAATCAAATTGGAATCATTTTTTTTGCTCATATATTTTTCAGGCATTGCTTTAGGTAAATAAAATATCTAATTTCAAGCTGCTCATTATGTTTTAGGTAAAAGAAAATATCTAATTTAAACTCTTCTCATTATATGAAACTATTTGATTTTAAAAATGATTGTTTTAGTGGTTATATTTCTCATGAACAAAGACTTTGTCTCTTTAAACTGAAATCAAACAACCTCCTATCTTTTCTCAAACCAAAAAGGCTAAGAAATGAGTAAAATAAAGTTTGATATCAAAATTATATTTTATAAAATTAAAGTCCCAACTCCCAATAGCTATGAAAAATGGGAGATTTAAATGAATTTGTGACAAAAATCTTTAATCTGCTATCTATGCTACCTGTTTTTTACTTAAGTTCAATTTCTTTCAATTCATTCCTCTTTTTAAGAAAAACAACATGTAATTGAGCTCTAATTTGGTCTCAAAAGGGTTTTATTGTGTCAAAATAACTAAAAATAAAATAAAACTAAGGACTAGAATTATTTTAAAAAGATTGCACTATTGTAATCCACGGTAAAATATGAAAGAATGAACAATGTTTTATGAATATTCAATAGTCCACACTATTTAGATTTCTTTAAAAAATTTGTATGTTATTAAAAACTTGGTAAATGTAAATTTTATATGTTTATTATACATCAATTGTTAATTGATGTGGAATTTGTTATACATGTCTTATTGTTTAAATTATTATTGTGTATATGAAACTAATTGATATTATTAATGTTATGAATTAATGAGAATGAATTATGGGATGTTGAATATCATGAGATAAGACCTAGGATGATTAGATCCAAAGTGGGGTGATGAGTTTTGTGTAGTTTATAGATAAGATGATATTGATTATGATATGAATCAATCACATCTTATCAAAAAATTCTTAATTTACAAGGATTACACATAATACTCAAATTACATATTGATTGAGAAATTTTAAAAAGATTTATAATAACCAGGTCATTGTTTTGAACATAAAATAAAAAAGAGATTATATTGTTTCTAGATTTATTATGAGAAAGTTTATTCAAATGCTGGGGATGTTAACAAAAATTAAAAGGAATCGACTATAACCCCTATGTCTCACTAAAACTAATTTATTAATCTTTATAGCATAGAAAATAATCAATTAATTCCTTGATCAAGATTCCCCATATAGTTTTGTTCTAAAATACCTTCAATCCCTACCACACTTCCTTACCTTATCTATTTTTTTTTATTTATCAACAAAATAAAATAGAATATAAATTGAAATTAGTGAAAGGAATAAGTTATACACGGATTAAAAATATAAAAAAACAAACATAGTTTCGAAAACCAATAAAATGCTCAAAGAATCCATGGTCAAAAGGAAGCCAAACCAATATTCCTTGTACTTTACTATACATACCCATTTAGTACAATTATATAGAAATTCTAATAGTTTTAATGTTGTTTCTAGTTAACATATCTTTCTAACAATATAATATATTGATTATATTTTTGAGATGATCTGGTGTTATTTAAATTCTCTCAATATATAATTTTGATCTCCAATAAAACTAGTATTGCAACACACTTTTCTCAAACAGTTGACAATTTATTAGTGATATTATTTTTCTTGGCAATGAATACATTTTTTATAGGCGTCTACTTACCTTTCTAATCCTTTACCAGCATCAATTTTGTTGCAATATATAAGTATACTAGGTTGCTTAGTATCGGTTCTTGTGGTAGGTTATCAAGTTATGTAATTGCTAATACGATGATCACTAGAGACTTACATGATCGTTAATTTTAGGGTCTATAAGATTAATCAAGATACGCACAAGCTGATCCAGATTCATATTAATAAAAAAGATAATAATAATAAAATAAAATAAGAATACCAACTCATAAATTATTAGTGCAACACCATCTTTCTCATTAATAATTACCTCTAATATGGAAATATATTTCCCTCTCAAATTATCGAGGACATCGACCTTTCTATTAGAGGGAAAAGTATTTCGATATTAGAGGTAATATATAAATATTTTCAAGATAAATTGACACAACAAAGATATATAAATATGTTTTTAAATACTTGACACGAAACATTCTAACTCTCACAAGCTACAAGAACCATGGTTGTCTCCTTCCTCTACTCTTCACCCCACCATTCACATCACTCTATTCTATCTTCTATTTACTGTCTTAAATATCAAATGATACTCTAAAGAACTTGTCTGGTAGAAAAGCTCATTAAGACTATCCCATCAACCCATTAGACTAATAGTTAAACCTAATCACTCCACAAGTCAAGATCTCAGGCGTTCAATCTTGAAGTTTTCCCGAATTCATAGCCTGCGAACATGTTCCCATTGTGTACAGTCCTCCGAATAAATGAGGCAGGCACAGTGCATATCCATGGTTTATTGACTATAGTAGATGATATAATAGGATCTGTTTGATAGTGTGATTGCGGTAGCTTTTTAAAGTGTTTATTATGTCGAAATACATTAAAATGATGCTTTTTATTTTTTAAAAATCATTTTTGAAATTAACACATCAAAATGATCTAAAACACACAAAAATATATTCATTTAAAATGAATTTTTTTCCTTTAAATTTCGACCAAAAGACGGTGGGATCGTAACGCCAAACAGACACGTAATGGTACAAGTTTGACACTCAGAAGTTTAGGAATTTATTTTCTCTCTGGTATTAGATTTGAGCTCTTTAGTTGTTAATATAATGGATACTGTAAGTTTATATTTTTGTTAATTTTGACATTTATAAAATTAATCAAGATACATACAGGTTACTCTGAACATTCATATCAATAATAATAATAAAAAATGATTCAGCACTTCTCTCGAGACTATGTGCCCGTTTGGCATTGGGATCCCATCGGCTTTTGGCGGAAATTTAAAAAAAAATATTTTTTTATTTTAAATGAATATGTTTTTGTGTGTTTTAGATCATTTTGATGTGCTGATTTCAAAAATGATTTTTAAAAAATAAAAAAACATCATTTTGATATTTTTCGGCACGATAAACACTTTGAAAAACTACCGCAACCACACTCCCAAACAGGCCCTATCAGAAACTGAACCTCCCATCTACCATCTTGGTAGCTAGCCAAGTGATCTAATGTTCTATCACCCTGTTCAGCCCTTTAGCTGTGCTTGGGCTTGAGTTTGGCAAAAATGGCATTACTGGCTAACATCTCTTACCTGGGACTTCGGCTCAGATCAGTCATTTTTGGGACAGCATCATAAGAATCCCACTCCATTATGAACCAAGCCCAACCAGACTTTCTGAGCACGAGCAATAATTAATCACATTTCATCATCCCACCAATTGCAGAAAAAGTCAATGTCCATGCCACGAATTTGCTCAAATGCGACCTGTAAATCCAATGACTTCTTTTTGGTGATGCTCTTATTCTACTCTCCAAGCAAACTTGGAAGAGATGAGCTTTCCAAGCTTGATTCATTGATGGCGGCATTCCTTTCTCGATGAATGATTAGCCTTGCCCTCTTGCTTCAGACCCAAGTATCAGAAAACTCGAGAATATGAGAGCTCAGGAAGTATGAACAGTTACCACACCTGGGACTTGAGAGTGAGAGGCATTGGAGAGTAGGCTGGATCTTATCTTTTCCAGAAAAAAAAGTTCGATTTCTTTCTCCAAATTTAAACTTTATTATTGCTCAAACTTCATATATCACCTTGCAAACACTTTATTGTTATGTATTTTGGGCCTATTTGATAACATGATTTAAAAATATTTTTTAAGATATTTGAATTTTGCTAAATTAGTTTATTTTTTAGTATTTTTATATTATTTTAATTTATTGATGTCAAAAATATTTTTTTAATATAAAAAATATCATTTTAATATTTTCGAAATAAAAGGTACTTTATTAATCAATATTAATGTCACGAGTCTACTCATGTATTTTTAATGGTTCTACTATTACTTGTACATTTAAAAGATTCTTAAACAAAGTCAAACATTGATTTATGATATAAACACCATTATATATTTATGATATAATCAAATGAAAAATGAAAAATTGAAATTGAAATTCGAAAAATGAAAAAGATTCTTAACCTAAACTTTGTGGTATTAATCTAAACACCATTATATATTTATGATATAATCAAATGAAAAAATTGAAATTCAAAATTATCTAATTATTACATCAATAATTAACACAAATTAACAATAATTAATCCAACACCAATTTCTCTAAACTAACAATATTTAATTCGATACTAATTGAATTCAATTAAATTTTTTTATGATTTTTTTTGTTTAAAATCATTTTAAGTCTCGAAAAGTAAATTTTAATATATAAAAATAAATTAAAGACCGACTCTTATGGAGAGAAAAAATGTTATATTTTAAAATAATTATTCCATCTGTTTATAGATATTTGAAGAAATATGAAGTGGCGATGCGAGTAATATAAAAAAATGAATTATATTTTTTTAAGATTATAAATTTAATTTATTTAATAATTAAATTTAGATTTAACATAAATCCAATTAGAAAATTCATTACAAACAGTCTCTTAGCCTAAATTAAAAAACACATTTTAAAGACAATATATATGATCCCAACTCCCAAGGGATAAACTCGTCATGATAAAGACATAACTGATCAGGTGATTCCTGACAGAACAGTTACATTACAACTCACTTACAACAAAAAATGATTAGAAAAAAAAACAAACACATCCCGAACCTCATCCCATGTATGTAACCAATAAAATCACCTCAAACACCCAAAGAACCCTCCTTTATATGCTCTCATCCATTCCTTCCTCCTCAATTCCCTCTCGCATTCAGATCCCACAAAAACCCCGATTCAGGAACCCTCCAAAGGTGAGAACTTTGGTGTCAAAATGAGAGAAATCCTTCACATTCAAGGGGGTCAATGTGGCAACCAAATTGGAGCCAAGTTTTGGGAGGTGATCTGTGATGAACATGGGATTGATCAAACAGGGAGGTACAGTGGGGATTCGGATCTTCAGTTGGAGAGGATTAATGTGTATTACAATGAAGCAAGTGGTGGAAGATATGTGCCCCGTGCTGTTCTTATGGATCTTGAACCTGGTACCATGGATTCCGTCAGATCTGGTCCTTTTGGACAGATTTTTAGGCCTGATAACTTTGTTTTTGGCCAATCTGGTGCTGGTAATAACTGGGCTAAAGGGCATTACACTGAAGGAGCTGAATTGATTGATTCTGTTCTTGATGTTGTCAGGAAAGAAGCTGAAAATTGTGATTGCTTGCAAGGTACTTTTTTTAAGATGTCTTTTTTTGGTGCCTTTTGTGTTGTTTTGGATAATGGATTGTTTTTAACCTTTACTAGTTTTGTTTGTTTTGCTTGTTTGATATTGCATTGGGTGGGATTAATGCTTTTGAGAAATGGCTTTTGGTTGTTTTGATAGGATATATCTACTTTTTTTAATTAAAAAAATGGTCCAGTTAGTATGTTAGACTACAAAGAACACAAATGGGTTTGATTGAATCTGGTCATATATTCAGTTTTTTTTTTTTTGAGACTTTTTCTTGGTGCTGTTGATTTTTGGTATTATGAAGATGAGGGGCCTTTCAATTTTATTTTGTTTAGTTCTGCTGGAAAGCTAAATGTGTGTCTATGATGGTGCCTCCATGACTTGTGCTCTCATTGATGCTACTTTTTTAATATATTTGGTGGGACAGGATTTCAAGTTTGCCATTCATTGGGTGGAGGCACTGGTTCTGGCATGGGCACTCTTCTTATTTCTAAAATTCGGGAGGAGTATCCTGATCGCATGATGTTGACATTTTCCGTCTTCCCTTCACCTAAGGTATCTGACACTGTTGTTGAACCATACAATGCAACTCTTTCCGTCCACCAGCTTGTAGAAAACGCTGACGAATGCATGGTTTTGGACAATGAAGCTTTGTATGACATCTGCTTCCGAACTCTCAAGCTAGCTACCCCCACTTGTAAGTTAATCGCAAGTGCTTTCTGTGAGCTGTAAAACATAAAGATGTTTAATCTGGAATTAATTAAAAGAACCATCTGGCCCTTTCTACCTGAACATTGAAAATGAATGTCGAGATGGACAGCAATTAAAAATTGCCTGGCTCTTAGTTGGGTGCTCACTTCTCCTTCTCATTGGTGGTTGGTTGATAGGGAATTGATTGCTTGTGACTTATTTTTTTATTGGTACTTAACTCCACATGGTTTGCTGTCTCTCCTTGCCTCTAACCTAGACAATCCATGCCCCACAAATAAAGACGACAACAACTTCTATTGTACTGTGTGCTGTTCACTTAGTCATTATCCCTCTCTTCCAGAGTTTGCATTATCTTCAGCTCAGTTTGATTGCAGATAATACATTTAATGTATGCAAACAGATGCATGATATATGTACATGCCCAAATACATGCATGATCTTACTCCGGTACCTTATGTTTTGTTTTGCTGTATCTCAGTTGGGGATCTTAACCATCTCATTTCTGCCACCATGAGCGGTGTCACATGCTGCCTTCGCTTCCCAGGACAGCTGAATTCTGACCTGCGAAAGCTCGCAGTTAACCTTATCCCATTCCCTCGTCTTCATTTCTTCATGGTTGGATTTGCACCCTTGACTTCAAGAGGATCGCAGCAATACCGTGCTCTGACTGTGCCTGAACTAACCCAGCAAATGTGGGATTCCAAGAACATGATGTGTGCTGCTGACCCACGCCATGGCCGTTATCTAACTGCTTCAGCCATGTTCCGTGGTAAGATGAGCACTAAAGAGGTCGATGAACAAATGATAAATGTCCAGAACAAGAACTCCTCATACTTTGTCGAGTGGATTCCCAACAATGTCAAGTCCAGCGTCTGTGACATCCCACCAAGGGGTCTGAAGATGTCATCCACTTTCATAGGGAATTCAACCTCAATACAGGAGATGTTCAGGCGTGTCAGCGAACAATTCACAGCTATGTTCAGGCGCAAGGCTTTCTTGCACTGGTACACCGGCGAGGGAATGGATGAGATGGAATTTACTGAGGCTGAGAGTAACATGAACGATCTGGTTGCTGAGTATCAGCAATACCAGGACGCAACTATCGACGAAGAGGAGTATGAGGAGGAAGAGGAAGAGGAACACGATGCTTAAGATAGCCTGAAATTCTTTTTCACCATGTCTGAAGTATGTGTTTCCTTGGCTCTATTTATATGAGTGATATTTTTCTCATTGGGGGGGGGGGGGGGTCAAAACTAGATTGACTTGCTGTTGTATGGGTTGTGGTTTCTTGTATTGAAGATGGGATTTTATGACTCCTCCTTTTGCTTTTAAATTTGTATGATGGATGTCTTGTATTTAGTAGATGAGTGTTTTGTATGATTAATCTGTGTGATAGAAATTTGTTCAGTTTGGGAGGGAGTGGAGGGATTTATTTATTTATTTGGACAAGTCATTTCTATTCTTATTTTCTTTTAAATTGTTGTTATTATTTTTGAACTTCATTTGAAATATAGATTATAGGCGGTTGTTTTTTAGAGTGCTTTTCGTTTAGAAATACATTAAAATAATATATTTTATTTTTTAAAAATTATTATTGACATCAACACATCAAAATGATATAAAAACACCAATTTTTTTTTTAAAATGAAAAAAAATTAAATTTTGGCTGGCCACAGTGACAAACAAACACTATATAATTATATAAAGTTGAGATTTATTAACTTTTAAAATTAAGAACTCTCAATTGATAAAAGAAAAGAAAAAAAATACAAGGGCACAAACTCAAATATTGACGTGTCAATTTAAAGAGGACACCAGCATATAATTAATATAATCTAATTCAATCATATGGAAATACATTTATTTATTTCTGGCGATTTCTTCCATTACAAACTCAGAATCTAACCCTGGAACTGTTCTCTAAGTTTCTTAACAATGTAGGTGTCCACATTATAAGCCTTGGCTAGAACATCATCAGCAATGGGCGGGTTGGATCCAAATATATTGCTCGGAATAGCAATAAAACCAGGGTTCTGGCTGTTGAGGGAAGCAATAGCAGCAGCAGTTCCGTTTCCAACGTTGCTCAAGAAATGAGCAAGTCCGATGGGAAAAACAAAGACATCGCCCTGCTCAAGGACCTTGGAGAAGAGCCTGTTGTCCGGGAAAGAGGACACAAACCCGACGAGGAGGCTGCCTTCCAGGACGGTGAGAATCTCAGTGGCTCGAGGGTGGATGTGCGGAGTGACTAGACCACCGCGTGCAAAGTCGAACCGAATGAGCGTCAGTCCGAGGGTGTTCAGGCCTGGTATTTGTGCCACCGAAGCTGCGGTGATCGATGAGCCGGAAGGGTTTGACGTGTTGCCGGGGACTTGGAAGCCTCTACAGAAAAAATCATCAGGCTTCACCAGCTTCGGATCCAGGCAAGCTACGGCATAATCACAAATGAATATGTTAGTAGCCTAGTTTTCTAGCAGTAATTTCCTGGCCAGTAATCACAAATGAATATATTCTTAAGGCTCGAACACGAAATCTTGGTTAAGCGACACGAGATCTTAAGCTGGGACGATTTCGGCCCACACGCCCTCTCGGTGGTAAATCTGACTACTTCATATATGATAATATAGGAAAAAACTAACTATGATCATTAGTTTTGGTTTGACTAATCCGGATAGCCTGTATTCTAATTATTATTTTAATGATAAAGGGATGTTCAAGTATCATTTTTTTTTTATTTAAGAAAAATACTTCAAAAAACAAATCATTGGTCAGCTTTTTTATATTTTAAAGATACATGAAGGAATAAGATAAAGATAGTATAAATAATAAAACGAATTGGATTTTATGTTTCCTAAACATGTGGATTTTATTTATTAATTAAATTCAAATCAAATACTTTATAATTGAATTCAATTAAAGTAGAAAATTGACTGTGAACAGTATGAAATCAAATGGATCCCACCTGAGCTGGTAGAGTTTGCAACGCAGAAATCTTGCAATGGACCAGGCTCGATGCCGGCAGCGGCCAAGGAACAAGAGATGGCTAGGAAACTAACAACCACCAAAATCCGGGAAGCCATTTGGATTGCTTGGGGTTACTGTGAAGAAGAGACTGAGGAAGAAACAGGAGAGACTGGAGATTTGAGTGCTGTTCTTTCAAGGACTAACATGTATAGTGAGTTTTGTAGAGTAGATATGGGTTTTTTTTGGGCCCTCCGAGATAATCGATGCATTAAATATTTACTTAATTATTTATATTAGGTGGGATTAAATTTCTTAGCTAAAAACAATCTCAGATCCGAAGAATTTGGTAGGGTAATAAATTCAGTACTCAGAATTTGGTAGGGTAATTTATTTTATTAACGTTATGTTCGTGACGGTTATACTAATTTTATGTATTTTGAATTTAATGATTATTATATTAGCAACTATACAGTTTTAATGTAAGACCATGAGGGGAGAAAATATTATAAGAGATAATTTAAAACAAAAAAAATAAATATATATTTTTTAAATTTTTGCAAAATTATTTCTAAAACATTGGACTAAGAAAGCAGTTTCTCCATGCTTCTGGTATAACCATAGTTGTTAATTCCGTTCTGTTTCGGCCGGAATGGACGGAACATTCCTTTTTGTTCAAAATACCGAGATCGAAACAACACGACGGAATGCTTCAAAACCAGAACGTTTCGTTCCAATTACAAAACCAGAATGGAGACCGGAACGATATTGACAACTAAGGCGTTGTCCTCCTTGTGTAACGGCTATGCATATGCATATGCTCATGATGACTTCAATAAGCATTGCCTTATGTCTGAATCTTCAAATTATATAAGGTAAGTTCTTGATAGAAGGAGGTCAATATTTAAGAGCTAAAAATAGGAATAATGGACAAACTTGCTCATTTATTGGTCAAAATAGTTTACAAGGGCCACTTGCTGATGATTATAAGCTGATCATCAGTTCCCCATGCTCAAAAAACAATAGAGATGGCTTCTCCAAACTCTTCCTTGTTGCGGTCATTGTTTTTTCTTCTCTCATGGTTAACCTTGGCCCATCCTCACGAGGATTTTCTTCAATGTCTTTCCTTTCATTTTCGAGACCCCGCAGCCATTTCTAAGCTCATTTACACCCCAAGAAGCTCCTCATACTCTTCTGTCTTGCAGTTCTTAGTTCAAAATCATAGATTCAATTCAACTTCTGCTCCGAAACCTGCACTTATCTTTACGCCAACGAATGTATCCCACATTCAGGCTGCGATTTGTTGCTCCCGGAAGCACAATTTGCATCTTAGAATTCGGAGTGGTGGCCATGATTATGAGGGCCTTTCTTATGTGTCGTATTTAGTCCCATTTGTGATCGTTGATCTAATCAATCTTCGAGAAGTCGCAGTTGATGCAAGGCTTCAAACTGCATGGGTTCAGTCTGGCGCATCTCTCGGCGAAGTTTACTATAGAATCGCTGAGAAGAATAGAGCTCTTGCCTTTCCAGCCGGAATCTGGCATACTATTGGTGTCGGTGGTCACATTAGCGGGGGAGGATATGGCATGATGATGCGGAAATATGGCCTTGCTGCTGATAATGTCGTCGATGCTCAGCTGATTGATGCTAACGGTAGAATTCTTGATAGAGCATCGATGGGAGAAGATCTATTTTGGGCCATTCGAGGCGGTGGAGGAAATACTTTCGGAGTTGTCGCTGCATGGAAATTGAAGTTGGTTCCTGTTCCACCGACAGTGACTGTCTTCACTGTCCCGAGAACCTTGGAACAAAATGCAACAAAGCTTGTCCATCGGTGGCAATCGGTTGCGAATAAGCTTCACGAAGATCTCACTATTGCCTTAGTCTTAAGGAGAATCAATTCTAGTGAAGAAGGAAAGACAACAATATTAGCTGCTTTCACTTCCTTGTTTCTTGGTGGAGTTGATAGACTCCTTCCATTGATGCAAGAGAGCTTCCCGGAGCTCGGTTTGGTTAAAGAAGATTGCATCGAAATGAGCTGGATCAAGTCTGTCCTTTATGTTGCCGGATACCCAAGTAACGCATCCTCGGATGTTTTGCTCGACAGGACTCCTCCGACTAACACAAGTTTCAAAGGAAAATCTGACTATGTGAAAGAATCTATGCCGGAAACTGCATTAGAAGGGATTTGGGAACGATTCCTTGAATCAGATATCGACAAGCCTCAAATGGTCTGGGTTCCTTATGGAGGAAAAATGGATGAGATCTCAGAAACAAGCATTCCATTTCCATATCGAGCCGGGAATCTATATAAGATTCAGCACTTGGTTTCTTGGGATGAAGAAGGCGACGAGGCATCTAAGAGGCATATAAGCTGGATCAGAAGGCTTTACGATTACCTAACTCCTTATGTTTCAAAAAATCCTCGAGCTGCATATGTCAATTACAGGGATCTTGACATAGGCATGAACAATATTCAAGGCAACACAAGTTATAGACAAGCTAGTATTTGGGGTATCAAATATTTCGACAGTAACTTTGATAGGTTAGTGTCTGTGAAGACTAGAGTTGATCCTACTAATCTCTTTAGAAATGAACAAAGCATCCCACCCCTCTCATCCTAGAAAAGGGAGAGATAAAATTAAATGATAATTCAATTATTGACTTGTAAATGAGGCATGAAACTAAGCAACAGTGGATGGTCAAGGTGTCTAATGGAAAATTTACCGAGGTTCATTTCTCTCGGCATAAGCCATCCAGATCATGTACCAGTTGAACATGATCATGGAGCCAAACCATGTGCTCATAGCTGACGATTTATATTTTTGAGGAAGAGAAACAGAGAGGCAAAACCAAGAAAACATGGTAGTTTATGAGAAGAAAACAGAGAGAGCAGTGTATTTTTTATATATAAACTCGGAGAAATTTCAGTGCTTCCAAAGACAAAGATCACCTAGGGTAGGTGTTGAAAGATCGTTCTCTCTATTTAATATTTTTGAAATTGACATAAAATATATTAATTTAAATGTCTAGGAATATCATAAGCCTCCATATTTCAATGGTTGAATAAGGGCGTTTACCATAACGTCGTTGCATGCTCGAAGATCACGACACGCAAGGGCATCTGAAGCCATCATTGAACTTTTCTAAGAAGTTTTAAGTATTATTTATGAATCAAAATGCAACTGCTTGGACATCGACTGATCAAATTGAAATAGAAAATGTCGAATACTGGTGGATATGAGCGGGACAAAGTACTGTTTTGGACAGCTACATTCGCAGGTGATGTGATGATAGCTGATGTTTTTCAGATGTATAAAACAAAACTCTCCATTGGGACACAATATAGAAAGCTCTTATTTTCATGACTGACGATGGACTGATGAATAGAGAAACTGAACTGGCTGGGCTTGAAATGCCTGCAAAACAAGTCCCCTCTGTGTTTGTCGACGACCTTTCAATTCTTAAATTAGTGTAATGAAGGAGAAGATGCTTGTGATTTGTAATTGTGGATGTGGTCTGTCCTTATTTAAAGTGTTGTAATTTGTTTTGAAGGTGTACATAATAAGAGAGTAATTAATTTAGTAATTAAAGGGATGTATAGGGTTCCTGATGTAGACTCTTTTCGTGAATCCTAATCTGAACAGGTTCAGCCGTCTCGAAAACATGCAGAAAACAAAGTAAATTGAAGATAAAAACAGAGTAGATAAGAACAGAGAAAACAGAGTAGATAAGAATTTCAAAGTGACGACAAGGCCAAAGGCTACCAAGGGTAGGTACTGAGATAGATGATCATCGACACCACTTTTTAAATGCAAATATACAAGAAATATTTTGTATTCAAATGACCTGCAATATTATAAGCTTCCTTACTGTAATGTGTTGTTGAAAAGTCCAACTTTCAAAGATGGGGACAGGCGAGGAGATTTGAAGCACTTACAGCATAATTCATAATCTTGGCTTTGAATACTAAATAAATATTGAAGTAGAATATATAAAATACTCTGAAACTAAGAACTGAGAGTTTGTAGATAATAATTTTTATGCAGATAAGTCATCAAGGAAATGCTTAATTATAGTATTAGTCAATTTTTGACATGAAGTGTCTTGTGGAGGAGGTTTCATTTTTTTTAAAAAATTCTTAATCTATTTGAAATTCCAGCTCTTCTCATTTTAAATTACTTGTTTCCTCAGCAAGAACTCTCCTTGACACTATAAATTTTGGGACTGCCTGCAGGTTTCTGTACACAAAAAACCATAAACTTATAGTAGAAAGAAAAATGGCTTCTCCGAGCTCTTCAATGCTGCCATTTCTTCTGAGTCTTCTCTTTTCATTGTCATGTGTAAAATCAGATCATCCTCATGAAGATTTTCTGCACTGCCTTTCCCTTTATTTCGAGGACTCCACAGCCATTTCTAAGGTTATTTACACCCCAGAAAATTCATCATATTCTTCCATCTTGCATTTCTCTATACGAAACACCAGGTTCAATTCTTCTGAGCTGAAGCCTTTTGTGATTGTTACACCAACGGATGCATCACACATTCAGGCTGCCATCCATTGTTCCCAAAAACTCAAGTTAGAAATTAGAATTCGGAGTGGGGGTCATGATTTCGAGGGTCTATCTTACATGTCTACTGTCCCATTTGTCATCGTTGATCTGATCAATCTTAGATCAATCACCATCGATGCAACCGATAAAACGGCATGGGTTCAGGCTGGTGCAACACTAGGGGAACTTTATTACAGAATTTCCGAGAAAAGTAGAACTCTTGCTTTCCCTGCAGGTTCTTGCCCTACCATTGGTGTTGGAGGACACTTCAGTGGGGGAGGATATGGCACCATGTCTCGCAAATACGGTCTTGCTTCAGATAATGTGATTGATGCTCAATTAATCGATGCTAAGGGAAGGATCCTTGATCGAGAATCAATGGGAGAAGACTTATTTTGGGCCATTCGAGGCGGTGGAGGCCAAAGCTTTGGAGTGGTCATCGCATGGAAAATCAAGCTGGTTGAAGTTCCACCAAAAGTGACCGTCTTTACTAAAGCAAGAACCTTGGAACAAAATGCAACCAAGATTATCCATCGGTGGCAATATGTTGCGAACCAGCTTCCTGAAGATCTCATCATCGACGTGCTTGCAAGGAGAGTTAATTCTAGCGAGGAAGGAAAGTCAACAATACTAGCTGCATTCTTTTCCTTGTTTCTTGGTGAGGTTGACCAGCTTCTTCTTTTGATGCAAGAGAGTTTTCCTGAGCTTGGTTTGGTAAAAGATGATTGCAAGGAAATGAGCTGGGTCGAGTCTGTCCTCTACATTGGTGGATTTCCAAGCAATGCATCCTTGGATGCCTTACTTGATAGGACTCCTCAACCCTCACTACCATCAAAAGCCAAATCTGACTACGTCCAGGAACCTATACCTGAAATTGTATTTGAAGAGATATGGAAAATGTTCTTTCAGAAAGACATCGAGGTGCCTTTTCTTCTCATGGTCGCTTATGGGGGGAAAATGGATGAGATTTCGGAGTCTAGCACTCCATTTCCTCATAGAGCTGGCAATCGATACATATTTGGCACCGCTGTGTCTTGGGGTGAAGAAACCGAGGAGGCATCCCAAAGACATTTAGCTTGGATCAGAAGGCTGTACATGTACATGACTCCTTATGTTTCAAAAAATCCTCGACAAGCATATGTCAATTATAGAGATCTTGACCTAGGAGTGAACAACCTAGGATACACGAGCTATAAACAAGCAAGCATTTGGGGTCGGAAGTATTTCAAGAACAACTTCGACAGGCTGGTTCGCGTAAAGACCGAAATTGATCCTACCAATTTCTTCAGAAATGAACAAAGTATCCCACCTCTCCCATCCTGGTGATCAATCGCAAAAACAAGATTAATGCTACTAATAACACTTATCTGATGTATGAGATTTCAGAATGGTCCTATAATATTTTAGATCATGTGAATTAGCTCATCCTTTCTGTAATAATCTGAATATCATCCGCAGCATTATACTCCACCCCTGCTCTATGGAACCTTTGCTGATTAACGGGGCCATTCTCCTCTTGAGCATATCGTTCCTCCATGACATCCAAGCGACGAATCACTTGTGCCATAACCGTGGCAATCTGGTCAAGCTGCTGATGAAGCTGTGGTTGCTCGGCTTCTTGGTTGTTTGTGTTTTGGGGGTGTGTTGGATTTTGATGGTTGGAATTGGAGTTGTTTGTATCTTGGTTGAGTGGGTTTGGGGTGTTCGAGTTATGGCTGGTAGGACTAGAATTGGCCAGGTTTTGGTTGTTTAGGTTGGGGTTGTTTCTGTTTTGGGTTGTAGCCATGGCGTAAGAAGTCCCACTTCTGGTTGCTGGCATGAGGGGAAGCTCTGATACCAAATTGGTGCCTTAAATTGCAGATTTCAAAGTCTCAAAGAAAACACAATTAGGCTGGTGCAAGATCTCTTTGCAAATGTGTTGGAGTCTCTCCAAAATTCAACTGAATTTTATTCAATCAAAGGATCATAAAAAAAAATTGAGTCTTTCTCCTTACAATCTTCATCTTAAATAGATGTGATAACCCAAACTTAACTAGGAAAGCAACAAATTAGGACATTAAATAAATGTAGATAAATAAAAGCAATCCACTAATTGCTAAAATTGGATTCCTTGCAACGGTGGGATTCCATGACTCCAGCAGCTGTTGATGTTGTTCTTTCCATATGCGTCTTCTTGAAACAGTAGAGTGTTTGATTAAGGTAATGTCTCATTTGTCTCCATGTCTGGCACATTAATTGTACCGTGCTCTGCTCCAATTGCTTCTTGCTCTGCCTCCTGATCTTGTGAACTTGTCTCCTGATTTGTATCAATAATAGTCTCCTGATTTGCATCTCTCCCAAAGAACTTGACTCCAACAAGTTATATTGAAGGTAAGTAGTGAAGAGTTGGGGGTGCGTCGTTGTAATTCAGATGCTTGTAGCCATACTGATTCCTAATTTGGGCGATTTTTCCACTGGACTAAGAACTTGTAGTAACCTCCCCATCGAGTTCATACAAACTGATGATCAAGGATTGATGCAATTTCGTCCTGAGGTGTTGTATTTGTTGGAAACTGCCCGTCTGCTGATGTGGCTATAATTGGTAGGATAGGTGTGTCTCCCTTGAACACAGTAATGTCTTCAATATTGAACACGGGACTAATCCCAAACTCAGGAGGTAGTTCGACCATATATGCATTACTGCCCATTTTTTTAACAATCTTAAAAGGACCTGCTCGGCGAGCATGCAACTTTGAAACACTTCCTGGAGGAAAACGTTCGGGTCGTAAACGGACAAGAACCATATCACCTTCCTGAAATTGACGATCTTTCCTTTTGGCGTTTGCTGTGGCTGCATAAGAGTTTGAACTGAGCGTAAGTCGACGCTTGCATTCTTCGTGAATATGATGCATATAACTAGAGAAGTCCAAGGCAGCCAAGTTCCATAGATATCTCTATCCTATAAATTTCTTATGATATTTCAAACAATGGCTGAAACAATTATCACTTTGCAGTCTCAAATTGAATCCCAAATCATGCAAATGGTGATCAAGCGTACACAAGCATTAAGATAGAATGAAACACTCAACAATTATTTGATTAATTCAATCAATAAAATGTTCACATATTCATAGCTAGGCTACATCAAAAATTCTAGAATAAAAAAACTACTCCATTAAAAAATTAAAAAAGAAACAAACTTGATATGATGAACATCACTCAAGAGTATTGGAAAATTGGAGGGCTAGATGCCTTGAAGGGGTTGTTGTTCTTGACTTTTTTCTTTCCAATTTAATTGTCACCTCTCCTAGAGGCTGCCTCCTCTTTTTTGTAACGTGTCTAGGATTTGTAATTGTGGATGTGGTCTGTCCTTATTTAAAGGGTTGTAATATATTTAGTAATTAATGGGATGTATAGGGTTCCTGATGTAGACTCTTTTCGTGAATCCTAATCTGAACAGGTTCAGCCGTCTCGAAGACAATGCAGAAAACAGAGTAAATTGAAGATAAAAACAGAGTAGATAAGAACAGAGAAAACAGAGCAGATAAGAATTTCAAAGTGACAAGGCCAAAGGCTACTAAGGGTAGGTACTGAGATAGATGATCATCGAAACCACTTTTTAAATGCAAATATACGAGAAATATGTTGTATTCAAATCACTGCAATATCATAAGCTTCCTTACTGTAATGTGTTGTTGAAAAGTCCAACTTTCAAAGATGGGGACAGGCGAGGAGATTTGAAGCATAATTCATAATTTTGGATTTGAATACTAAATATTGAAATAGAATGCATAAAACACTATGAAAGTAAGAACTGAGAGTTTGCAGATAATAATTTTTATGCAGATAAGTCATCAAGGAAATGCTTAATTATAGTATTAGTCAATTTTTGACTTGTAGTTTCTTGTGGAAGAAGTTTCATTTTTTTTAAAAAAATTCTTAATCTATTTGAAATTCCAGCTCTTCTCATTTTAAATTACTTGTTTCTTAAGCAAGAACTCTCCTTGACAATATAAATTTGGGACTGCCTGCAGGTTTCTATACACAAAAAACCATAAACTTATAGTAGAAAGAAAAATGGCTACTCTGAGGTCTTCAATGCTGCCATTTCTTCTGAGTCTTCTCTTTTCATTGTCATGTGTAAAATCAGATCATCCTCATGAAGGTTTTTTACACTGCCTTTCCCTTTATTTCGAGGACTCCACAGCCATTTCTAAGGTTATTCACACCCCAGAAAATTCATCATATTCTTCCATCTTGCATTTCTCTATACGAAACACCAGGTTCAATTCTTCTGAGCTGAAGCCTTTTGTCATTGTTACACCAACGGATGCATCCCACATTCAGGCTGCCATCCATTGTTCCCAAACACTCAAGTTAGAAATTAGAATTCGGAGTGGGGGTCATGATTTCGAGGGTCTATCTTACATGTCTACTGTCCCATTTGTCATCGTTGATCTGATCAATCTTAGATCAATCACCGTCGATGCAACCGATAAAACGGCATGGGTTCAGACTGGTGCAACACTAGGGGAACTTTATTACAGAATTTCCGAGAAAAGTAGAACTCTTGCTTTCCCTGCAGGTTCTTGCCCTACCATTGGTGTTGGAGGACACTTCAGTGGGGGAGGATATGGCACCATGTCTCGCAAATACGGTCTTGCTTCAGATAATGTGATTGATGCTCAATTAATCGATGCTAAGGGAAGGATCCTTGATAGAGAATCAATGGGAGAAGACTTATATTGGGCCATTCGAGGCGGTGGAGGCCAAAGCTTTGGAGTGGTCATCGCATGGAAAATCAAGCTGGTTGAAGTTCCACCAAAAGTGACCGTCTTTACTAAAGCAAGAACCTTGGAACAAAATGCAACCAAGATCATCCATCGGTGGCAATATGTTGCGAACCAGCTTCCTGAAGATCTCATCATCGACGTGCTTGTAAGGAGAGTTAATTCTAGCGAGGAAGGAAAGTCAACAATACAAGCTGCATTCTTTTCCTTGTTTCTTGGTGAGGTTGACCAGCTTCTTCTTTTGATGCAAGAGAGTTTTCCTGAGCTTGGTTTGGTAAAAGATGATTGCAAGGAAATGAGCTGGATCGAGTCTGTCCTCTACATTGGTGGATTTCCAAGCAATGCATCCTTGGATGCCTTACTTGATAGGACCCCTCAACCCTCACTACCATTCAAAGCCAAATCTGACTACGTCCAGGAACCTATACCTGAAATAGTATTTGAAGAGATATGGAAAAGGTTCTTTCAGAAAGACATCGAGGTGCCTTTATTTTTCATGGTCGCTTACGGGGGGAAAATGGATGAGATTTCGGAGTCTAGCACTCCATTTCCTCATAGAGCTGGCAATCGATACATATTAGTGCCCGTTGTGTCTTGGAGTGAAGAAACCGAGGAGGCATCCCAAAGACATATAGCTTGGATCAGAAGGCTGTACATGTACATGACTCCTTATGTTTCAAAAAATCCTCGACAAGCATATGTCAATTATAGAGATCTTGACCTAGGAGTGAACAGCCTAGGATACACGAGCTATAAACAAGCAAGCATTTGGGGTCGGAAGTATTTCAAGAGCAACTTCGACAGGCTGGTTCGCGTTAAGACCGAAATTGATCCTACCAATTTCTTCAGAAATGAACAGAGTATCCCACCTCTCCCATCCTGGTGATCTATCGCGAAAACAAGAGTAATGCTAAGAATAATACTTCTCTGATGTATGAGATTTCAGAATGGTCCAATAATATTTTAGATCATGTGAATTAGTTCTTAAAATTTCCTTTCTGTAATAATCTGAAGTGTCTTTTGTATGTTAAGGTGTTGTCTTTTGTATGTTAAATATTCTGATTCCTTCTGTAGAATTCTGAAATTTTTAAAAAGGGAAAATACATGTATGCCCTTAGTGTCTTAAAATTACGTTAAGTGTGTTCTAGTAATTGCATAAGTTTATAAATATAAAAAGAAAAGAAAAAGGAAAAGAGAAAAGAAGGGGAAATTGATCTGCAATTAGAGAGAGAACCGGGAAGAGAGGAAGAAAGAAGAAGAAGAAGAGAAAAGAGGGAAAGAGAAGAGGAGGAGAAAAGGAGGAGAAATAAGTTGTTAAGGTAATATGTGTGTTTATTTATGTATAAATGTGATTATTAGCTATGATTTTGTTTGTATTGATTGTTAGGGTTTGAGAAATTTATTTGGGTTTGATTGATGAATTAATAGAGATGTTAAGGGTTGAATGTGTTGGGTAATGGTTTAATTAGTTTGATTCTAGATGATTTTGAAGTTTTGAGATATTTGGTTTAAGAAAATATTGAGAAAAATGGTGAAATAATGTTGAGAAAATTGAAAACCCTTGCTGGAAATTCTGGGCTGAGGTGAAAGATGACAAATTGTCATTTTGGTCCTTTTTGTGAAAATTACAGTTTGGTCCCTGAACTTTGGAAAAATTACAGTTTGGTCCCTGGGGTGAAATTCGAGATTTTGGACAGAATTGAGGATGAATTATGGACAAAATTTCAGTATAGTTGTGAATTTAAGAGGAGTTCAATTTAGTCCTTCAATTTGGTAAAATTACGATTTGGCCCTAAAAATATGAGGAAAATTCAGAATGGTCTCTAGGTGAAATAATAGAATTTAAGATTGGTTTGATGGATAATTGAAGCCAATTTGATAGATTATTATCAATTTAATGAGTTATGTACTTGGAATTAGATTTTGGAAGAAACCTTTGTTTGAGGTTTTGCGAAAAATGGATAGTTTGATTTAAAAACACACAGGATTATGATTTGAACTCTTAGATATGTTAATAAAAGTATTTTACTTTTGAGTCATTTTTGAGTATATCTTCTTTTATATATTCAGATAATCCCGATATTCTATCCGCGGGACATCAGTAAGGTTTCGTCAACACTCTGCTTCTGAACCTTGTTTGCTCTTGAGTCTGGTGAGTGGATAATATTTAATATGCATGAGAAATAATATAAATATTTGAATTTGCTAGTATGAATTGGATTATGCTTTTTGATAATATATACCTTGATTATATTCTGATACGATAAAGCATAATCATTTGTTGAATATACGTTCTTGATATGAGCCTGTATCTGTTTGTGAATTGATAGCTCCTCATTTGATTGATATGAGTTGAGCCTTGAGATATGAATATGTTTGTTTGATTATAAGATATGCCTATGGTATGCCAGTCAGAATACCCATGCTAACAGGGGAATGCTAGTCTTTGTGCACATCGTATCTGAAATCCTAGTTGGTCGGAGAAGTCACCAACCTGTGTGGACTGATCATCCCACAATATGGAGCCTCATGCTCATTGCATTATGATTTTCTGACGAGCTTTACCTATTGAATTCTTGCTATGACCTATTTGAGAAACCATCACATGTTTGTTTGTAAGAACTTCGAGCCGATTTGTTAATATACTTCTCTTTGCTATATTATCTCGTATGTGTATATTGGATATTATCTACTCACTGAGTTGTTGAACTCACCCCCTCATTATTCATTATTTTCAGGATCGTAGCTTGCTAGCAGGTCATTTTGTCCTACTCTTGGAACCTGCTATTTTGGTTGTACTTGATACTTTTGTTCATATGTCTAGTTAGTGCTCCACAAGTAAAACAATATGTAATCAACTCTTGTGTAAGGACAATCGAATTATGTTATAAGTTTACTTTGTTATTTCCGACAATTGAATTCTATATTGAAGTCTATTTTGATATTTCCGCTGCGTCAATTCTGAAGTTGAATGATAAGTTTGTGTGTAAGTTTGGGTTCGCATAGGTGTGGGACCTTGGAGGGGGATCATGCCTATGTGTCGGTCACGGATCCGGGACTCGGGTCGTGACACCTTCCATCTTGTCATAAAAAAATCCTCCAACTCCATCATGGTTGTGAAGACAAGGTTCCGCCTGATGTCTATTCTTTGCTCACTCCCTTTTTGAGTGTTGCAGAACTATAGATTTTCTGCTTGGTCATTTATACGAAGTGGCAGTGTTGGTAGAAATCGCAAGTGCATGAATGGTAACAAGTAATAAAGTGACAAGTAGAGTAGTATCCTGCGAGGATTTGCAAAAATAATCAATAAGTATTAAAATTATTAAATCAAGTTTAACGGGTCCTAGGATTTATGCTTTCACCGTAACTAATCTTATGTGAATTTTATGAATTGAATTATCCTCTTAAAATTTATTACTTATTGTTGATAATCAGGTTTTATTCATTTAATCACTAATCTCTCTCGAGCATCAATGAATTATTTTAACAGACAAACTTTCTATCTCTTGGCGAAACTTCTAAACTCGTCAAAATATATTAAGAATGATAAAACCTTGCACGATTACACA
Source organism: Salix exigua (assembly GCA_032356905.1). NCBI lineage: Eukaryota > Viridiplantae > Streptophyta > Magnoliopsida > Malpighiales > Salicaceae > Salix > Salix exigua. Next base: position 7,008,737 of record CM063598.1, read on the forward strand.
AGTTCCATAGATATCTCTATCCTAAAGATTTCTTATGATATTTCAAACAATGGCTGAAACAATTATCACTTTGCAGTCTCAAATTGAATCCCAAATCATGCAAATGGTGATCAAGCGTACACAAGCATTATATGAATTATCAATGAACTATCTCACCTAAAAACTTAAGCTGTTAGGTGAGACTTCTGAATATGATTTATATTATTCTCTAATACAAGACAACACAAGTTATAGACAAGCAAGTATATGGGGTATCAAATAGAATGAAATTGATGAGATTTGAACTCATGATCGCTGGGTCAACAAGGTCCTGATACCATCTCAATGTTATCTCATCTAAAAACTTAAATTGTTAGGTGAGACATCTGAATATGATTTATATTATTCTCTAATACAAGACAACACAATTTATAGACAAACAAGTATTTGGGGTATCAAATACTTTGACAGTAACTTTGATAGGTTAGTGTCTATGAAGACTAGAGTTGATCCTACTAATCTCTTTAGAAATGAACAAAGCATCCCACCTCTCTAATCCTAAAGATAAATTAAATGATAATAAAGATGTTGTAAGAAATAGTTTCTTCTTGTTTTTTTTTTAATCACAATTTGAGCTAACTAGCTTGGTGAAAAACTGTGTTCCCATATCTTTCACTTTGTCCCTTGGCTAGTTAGCTCAGTGAAAAATTAACGTCGGTAAATGCTTTTCCTCTACAGCCAGCACATTCTGCAGGTTCTTGCTGCCGTGTATTGCAATTCTACGCAGTGTTTCTGACCAGTTTACTCATGGTTGGGGACAGAAACAGAGAGCTGAAACAGAGCAAAACAGAGCAATTTCCAAATCAGAAAGAAAATTCAAGAGGTAAATGTTAAAAATTTCGACCAAAATATGTCTTTAATGGCGAGAATTACAAACCTTTTGAAAATGATTCATAATAACATAGAAATTCCAAGATGCAAATGTCTTATGTATAATAGCTTTCATCTTAGTTTGCTGGTCAATGCAGATAACGAATAGTCATGGAGGGAATGCTTTGTTATTTGCAGTCAATCCACAACTTCAACTTTCTTGCAGTGCAAGTTCAAACATCGATTAATTTAATTTTTCTACTTTGAATCTGTTATTACAAATTTCTCTTTCTTTCTATGGTAGTACTTCTCCTCCATTCTATAAATAAGATGGTTCCCAGTAGGGTTCTATGCTCAAAATCAAATGATCGAAATGATTTATCTTCGTTCTTCAATGCTGCCACTTCTGTTTGTTCTTCTCTTTTCATACTCATGGGCAACTTCAGCTCAAACTCATGAAGATTTTACTGAATGCTTTTCCCTTTACGTTGAAGACTCCACAGACATTTCCAAAGTCATTTACACCAAAAATGACTCTTCATATCCTTGTGTGTTGCATTTCGCAATACGAAACCTTAGGTTCAATTCTACTACCCTAAAGCCTCTTGTCATTGTTACACCGATCAAAGCATCACACATTCAGGCTGCCATTCGTTGTTCCCAGAAAAATAATTTACAAATTAGAATTCGAAGCGGTGGCCATGATTTTGAGGGTCTCTCTTACAAGTCTGTTCTCCCATTTGTTATCCTTGATCTAATCAATTTTCGATCAGTCAACATTGATGTAGCTAATAAAACTGCTTGGGTTCAGGCTGGTGCAACTGTAGGCGAACTGTACTATCACATTGCTCGTAAAGGTAGAACTCTTGCCTTCCCAGCAGGTCTTTGCCCCACTGTGGGCGTTGGGGGGCACTTTAGTGGTGGAGGGTATGGAATATTGATGCGGAAATATGGCCTTGCTGCTGATAATATAATTGATGCACGGTTAATCGATGCCAAAGGTAGAATTCTTGATAGAGCATCAATGGGAGAAGATTGTTTTTGGGCCCTCCGAGGGGGTGGAGGAAACAGCTTTGGAGTGGTTATTGCATGGAATATCAAATTGGTTGAAGTTCCACCTACAGTGACAGTCTTCAATGTCCAGAGAACCTTGGAGCAAAATGCAACCCAGCTTATCCATCGGTGGCAATACATTGCCAATAAACTTCATGAAGATCTCATGATCGGGACATATATAAGAAGAGTTAATTCCAGTCAAGGAAATTCAACAATACAAGCTACATTTTCAGGTTTCTTTCTTGGAGGGGCTGACAAGCTTCTTCAATTGATGAATGAGAACTTCCTTGAGCTTGGTTTAGTAAAAGATGATTGCAGTGAAACAAGCTGGATTGAGTCTATGATCCTTGACAGATTTCCAAGTAATACATCTTTGGAACGGTTGCTTGACAGGACTCCTCCATTTGTAACAAATTACAAAGCGAAATCTGATTACGTCAAGGAACCTTTGCCTGAAATTGCTTTGGAAGGGATATTTGAAAGGTTCTTGGAAGAAGACATTGAAACACCTAGATTGCTCTTAGTTCCTTATGGAGGAAAGATGGACAAGATTTCCGAGTCTAGCTCTCCATTTCCACACAGAGCTGGAAATATATACAAAATTGAGCACCAGGTGTCTTGGAGTGAAGAAGGCAAGGAGGCATCTGAAAGGCACATTGCTTGGATTAGAAGGCTTTACAGTTACATGACCCCTTACGTTTCGAAAAACCCTCGAGAAGCATATATCAATTACAGGGATCTTGACATCGGAATGAATAACCTGGCAGGCAACACAAGTTATAGACAAGCAAGCATCTGGGGTAGGAAATATTTCAAGAATAACTTCGACAAGCTGGTGCGCGTCAAGACTGCAGTTGATCCTGCTAATTTCTTCAGCAATGAGCAGAGTATTCCACCTCTCTCGTCCTGTTGATCGGAGGGAGATAACACCTGACTAGGTTGGAAGAAGATTCATCACGCCAATAACTCTTTTTTTTCCGGTCTAGAAGTCAATAAAGTTTGCTTCATTAACATTCATGGCATGTCATTTCACACATGGTCCAATATTTTGATCATTGTAATAAAAATAAATGTGGTCAATGTAGATATGTGATTTGAATGAATAAAATTATCCTTCTATGATGTTCTAAATTGTGACCTTTCATTCAAATTAAATATGATATGTTGTTTGTTAGAGAATAGATAATATCATGGGATCTCAATTAACAGTTTAAACTTTTAGGTGAAATGTTTTTTTGACATGATACCAGAGTCTTGTTGACCCAACAGTCATGAGTTCGAATCTAATAAATATTAAGCACTAAATAGTGTGAACTTGTGCAAGTTTCATGTTCGAAGTATTTTCACTTGAGAGGAGCATTAGAGATTGATAAAAATCATATTATAAGACCTCATCTAATAGCTTAAATTTTTAGGTAAAATGTTTCATTGACATTGTTCTTGTGTTCCTGTAATTTGATCTTCTCCCTTGGCATAATGAAAAACTGGTCTTGGTGAATGCCTGTGCTCTTGAAGTGGGATGCGTTTCAAAGGTTCAAATTCAAGAGAAATTTTAGATGTGTCGAATGAGTTTTCTGATAAAAATAAATTTTAATTTTATTATTGACTTGTAAATGAGGCATCAAACTAAGCAACAGTGGATGGTCAAGGTGACTAATCGAAAATTTACTTGGATTCATTTCTCTCGGCATAAGTCATCCAGATCATGTACCAGTTGAACAGGATCATGCATGGGGTAAGTGAGTATCAGCAGCCAAACCATGTGCTCATAGCTGACGATTTATATTTTTGAGGAAGAGAAACAGAGAGGCAAAACAAAGAAAACATGGTAGTTCGAGAGAAAGCAGTGTATTTTTAATGTATAAAACGGAGAAATTTCAGTGCTTCCAAAGAAAAAGATCTATCACCAAGGGTAGGTTTTGAAAGATCATTCTCTCTATTTAATATTGAAATAGAATATATAAAATACTCTGAAATTAAGAACTGAGAATTTCAAGATAATATTTTTTATGCAGATAAGTCACCAAGGAAATGCTTAATTATATTATCACGCAATTTTTGACTTCTAGTTTCTTTAATTCTTAGTCTATTTTAAATTCCAGCTCTTCTCATTTTAATTTACTTGTTTCTTAAGCAACAAGTCTCCTTGACGCTATAAATTGTGGGACTGCCTTCAGGTTTCTGTACTCAATAAACGTATCGTAGAAAGAAAAATGGCTTCTCTGAGCTCTTCAATGCTGCTGCCATTTCTTCTGAGTCTTCTCTTTTCATTGTCATGTGTAACATCAGATCATCCTCCTGAGGATTTTCTACACTGCCTTTCCCTTCATTTCGAGGACTCGGCAGCCATTTCTAAGGTTATTTACACCCCAGAAAATTCATCATATTCTTCCATCTTGCATTTCTCTATACGAAACACCAGGTTCAATTCTTCTGAGCTGAAGCCTTTTGTGATTGTTACACCAACGGATGCATCGCACATTCAGGCTGCCATCCATTGTTCCCAAGAACACAAGTTCGAAATTAGAATTCGGAGTGGCGGCCATGATCTCGAGGGTCTATCTTACATGTCTACTGTCCCATTTGTCATCGTCGATCTGATCAATCTTAGATCAATCACTGTCGATGCAACCGATAAAACGGCATGGGTTCAGTCTGGTGCAACACTAGGGGAACTTTATTATAGAATTTCTGAGAAAAGTAGAACTCTTGCTTTCCCTGCAGGTTCTTGCCCTACTGTTGGTGTTGGAGGACACTTCAGTGGGGGAGGATATGGCACCATCTCTCGCAAATACGGTCTTGCTTCAGATAATGTGATTGATGCTCAATTAATCGATGCTAAGGGAAGGATCCTTGATAGAGAATCAATGGGAGAAGACTTATTTTGGGCCATTCGAGGCGGTGGAGGCCAAAGCTTTGGAGTGGTCATCGCATGGAAAATCAAGCTGGTTGAAGTTCCACCAAAAGTGACCGTCTTTATTACAGCAAGAACCTTGGAACAAAATGCAACCAAGATCATCCATCGGTGGCAATATGTTGCGAACCAGCTTCCTGAAGATCTCATCATCGACGTGCTTGTAAACAGAGTTAATTCTAGCGAGGAAGGAAAGTCAACAATACAAGCTGCATTCTTTTCCTTGTTTCTTGGTGAGGTTGACCAGCTTCTTCTTTTGATGCAAGAGAGTTTTCCTGAGCTTGGTTTGGTAAAAGATGATTGCACGGAAATGAGCTGGATTGAGTCTGTCCTCTACATTGGTGGATTTCCAAGCAATGCATCCTTGGATTCCTTACTTGATAGGACTCCACAATCCTCATTACCATTCAAAGCCAAATCTGACTACGTCCAGGAACCTATACCTGAAATTGTATTTGAAGAGATATGGAAAAGGTTCTTTCAGAAAGACATCGAGGTGCCTCAATTTTACATTGTCGCTTATGGGGGGAAAATGGATAAGATTTCGGAGTCTAGCACTCCATTTCCTCATAGAGCTGGCAATCGATACATACTTGCCCCCTATGTGTCTTGGAGTGAAGAAACCGAGGAGGCATCCCAAAGACATATAGCTTGGATCAGAAGGCTGTACACGTACATGACTCCTTATGTTTCGAAAAATCCTCGACAAGCATATGTCAATTATAGAGACCTTGACCTAGGAGTGAACACCCTAGGATACACGAGTTACAAACAAGCAAGCATTTGGGGTCGGAAGTATTTCAAGAACAACTTCGACAGGCTGGTTCGCGTTAAGACCGAAATTGATCCTACCAATTTCTTCAGAAATGAACAGAGTATCCCACCTCTCCCATCCTGGTGATCAATCGCAAAAACAAGATTAATGCTAATAATAATACTTCTCTGATGTATGAGATTTCAGAATGGTCCAGTAATATTTTAGATCATGTGAATTAGTTCATAAAATTTCCTTTCTGTAATAATCTGAAGTGTGAGGTTTCGCGCAAATTCATTAAGGTGTTGTCTTTTGTATGTTAAAAATTCTGATTCCTTCCACCTTGTCATAAAAAATATCCTCCAACTCCATCATGGTTGTGAAGGCAAGGTTCAGACTGGTGTCTATTCTTTGCTCACTCCCTTTTTGAGTGTTGCAGAACTATAGATTTTCTGCTTGGTCATTTATACGAAGTGGCGGTGTTGGTAGAAATCGCAAGTGCATGAATCGTAAGAAGTAATAAAGTGACGAGTAGAGTATTATCCTGCAAGGATTTGCAAAAATAATCACTAAGTACAAAAATTATTAAATCCCTATCTATTTTATGATTCAACTATAAATGTTTATAAAACTAAGAATAATTAAAATAAATAAGCAATTAATTAAATGGTGTTGAAATCAAGTTTAAGGGGTCCTAGGATTTCTGCTTTCACCGTAACTAATCTTATGTGAATTTTATGAATTGAATTAATCCTCTTAAAATTTCTTACTTATTGTCGATAATCAGGTTTTACTAATTTAATCACTAATCTCTCTCGAGCATCAATGAATTATTTTAACAGGCAAACTTTCTACCTCTCGGTGAAACTTCTAAGCTCGTCAAAATACATTAAGAATGATAAAACCTTGACGATTACACTAGTTCCATAGATATCTCTATCCTAAAGCATAGAATGAAACCCTCAACAATTAATTCAATCAAAAAAATTGTTCACATATTCATAGCTAGGCTACATCAAAAATTCCAGAATAAAAAAACTACTCCATAGAAAAATTAAAAAGAAACAAACTTGATACGATGAACATCATTCAAGAGTATTGGAAAATTGGAGAGTTAGATGTCTTGAAGGGGTTGTTGTTCTTGACTTCTTTCTTTCCAATTTAATTGTCTCCTCTCCTAGATGATGTCTCGCCTTTTTTGTAATGTGTGTAGGGTTTTCTCCTCTCCAAAAGACTCTCTTTAGCTGCTGGTTTGCGATATATATATATATATTGAGTTTTTCCTCCAAAGGAAAACACGGATTCTGCTCTTGCCTGATATTGAGAGCCATTTTCAGAACAGTAAACATTGCATTAAGACTCCTCTATTTTTGGGACAAATATTATTCCTTACAGTTGCTTTTGAAGTGTTGACATTGATATAAATATATGACACTATGCAAATGCTCATGATGACTTCAATAAGCATTGCTCTAAACTCTAATGTTTGAATATTCCTCAAATTATATTAGGTAAGTTCTTGATAGAAGAAGGACAATATTTAAGAGCTAAAAATATGAATAATGGTCAAACTTGCTCATTTATTAGTCAAAATAGTTTATAGGTCCCACTTGCTGATGACTATAAGCTGATAAAAACAGTAAAGATGGATTCTCTAAACTCTCCCTTGTTGTCATCATTGTTTTGTCTTCTCTTATGGTTAACCTTGTCCCAACCTCATGAGGACATACAAAATGGCCTCGAATAAGCTTTCTTCAAAACCTAAATTCAGCAAATGCTCATCAATCCTACTGTAACAAGCTCTAGGTGCTTGCTTCAGCCCATAGAGAGCCTTCTGTAATAGGTAGACCTTATCATTGACAGCTCCTCCATGGCCTTCTTCCATTTGTTGTCTTCGAGTGCCTCTCATATCCAATAGGTTTATAAAATGCAATGTTGCATCTTTGATAGATGTCTGACAACAACCTTGTGTCTCTAATTGGAGGATCATCTTCTAGTTCATTTTGCCACTGAGGTGCTATTTGATCTTCGAAAGAATTGCTCTTTTGAAGATTCTTCCAGTCCCATTGCTCATCTTCATTGAAGTGTACATCCATTGTAATTGTTATCTTCTTTTTTGTGTGGATGATACACTTTGTAGGCTTTGGAGAATAAGTTGTATCCCACAAATATGTCTGGAATTGCTTTCTTATCAAGCTTGTCATGCTTGACCTGAGGAATGTGGACAAAACACACACTATCAAACACTTGAGAAAGTTGAGTGAAGGTTTATATCCATACCAGATTTCGAATGGTGTTTTTGTCTTTTAAAAATTTCGCTGGAAATTGATTTTGGAGAAAAATTGTTGTATTTGTTGCCTCTGCCCAAAACTCTTTACGCAACTCCTTTTCATGCAACATACACCAAGCCATCTCCATTACATATTTGTTTCTCCTTTCACTAACACCGTTTTGTTCTCGAGTGTAGAGAGCAGTAAGTTGGTGCTAAATGCCAGCTTCTTCAGAGAACATATTAAATTCTGATGAAGTGTGATCCTTCCCATTATTTGATCTTATGCTTTGAATCTTGCACCCACTCTGATTTTTTACCATTTTCTTGAATTTCCAGAAAAATCCAGCAACTTCTAACTTGAACTTCAAGAAAAATATCCAACGTATCCTTGAAAAATAATCAATGAAAACAATGCAGTAGAGACTACCTTTCAGTGATGGTGTTATTTGATGTCCTGCTACATCTGTGTGAATAAGTTGTAGCTTTTGAGATTCCTTCTAAGAAGATTTAGGAAAAGACAGCCTTCTTTATTTGCCAAATTGACAATCATAACAATTTGGCGTTTGATTAGCACTTCATTGTTCTTCATTGACAGCATTCGTTGGAGATGACAATGCCCAAGTCTCTTGTGTCAGGTTTCATTGATGCTTGTATTTGTGGAATAGGTTGTATGCTCCTACTTAGTTGGAGAAAATGAAAAACTTTTCCCTTTCATTTTGTCTTGTAAAATTTTATTGCTAGAAACATCATATATGAGGCATTAATGATCTTCAAATGTAACTTTGAATCCCTTTTCTATTAGCTGACCCACACTTAGCAAATTTTGATCAGTATCAGGTACGTAAAGAACATCTAAATAGTTTTGTACCTGAGATTGTTGTAATTGTAATGGTTCATTTTCCTTCTCTGAAATGTAGTCACCATTCCCTATTCGAACCTTTGTGGTTTCAGTGGACTGCAGGTCTTTGAAAAGAGTTCTGTCATATGTCATGTGGTTTGTACAACCACTGTCGATCAGCCAACATTCTGAAGTGCTCTTGGTTGAAAAACAGGTTGCCACAAAAATCTGATCTTCATCATCTTTCTCAACAATTTGAGCATCTGCTTCCCTTAACTGAAATTTGTTTTTGCATTTAATAGCTTCATGTCCAAGCTGATTACACTTGTTACATTTTGCATCTGGTCTTTTCCAGCATTTGAATGGTGGATTACCTGTTCTGCCAAAATGCTTATAAGGTGGATAGCTTCCTTTTGAATTTCTTCTTTTGCCTTGATTTCTGGTGCTAGCAGTGACTTTGTTTTCTGAAGAATTTCCTTTTTCCTTGTTGTAGTCTTGATGATTGGCTGGTAAAGCTCTTTCAACAAAATGATCTTGCCTCATAAGCCTTTATTGCTCTTGAGATTGTAGGGCATTCAATAATTTTGCCAAGGTGATCTTGCACAAATTCTTCGTATTCTCCAAGGTGGTTATGGATGCTTCATATTTCTCAGGCATAGTTATTAGGATTTTCTCTACAATTCTGGAGTCAAAGAAATTTGTGCCTAGTAACCTTACCTTGTTGACAATTCCAAGCAATTTGTTTGAGTTCTCTTTTATGGACTTATAATCTTTTATCCTCTGTAGTTCAAATTATCTTATCAAGTTGAGACTTTGCATGCCACGTATTCTTTCATCTCATGCGTATTCCTTCTTTAAGTAATCCCAAACATCCTTTGTTGATTTAAAAGACATAATCCTGGTGAAGATGGTTGTGGAAACACCAGCAAATGGACATGTTTTTACTTTTGATTTCCTTGTTTCTCTCTCTTTGTGGTTTTTGATCTGAGATACTGTTGGATTATTAGGCAGAGGATGAACTTCATAATCTTCCTCAATAGCTTCCCATAGATCTATAATATCCAGATAGGTATCAATTTTTACTGCCCACAATTGATAGTTTTCTCCATCAAAGATAGGAGAAGACATGTGAGAAAAACTTGTTTCAACCTCCGTTACAGGTCCCTTCAAGAAGATTGCTTTGATACCAATAGAAAGTATTTGAATTGAAAACAGTGAAACAGTGAATACAATTTCTAGATTTGAATCTGAACAGTTACTATTTTTACAGTTTTATTAGCTAGAAATCTGCCTAAAGTGTTTTTTTTTGCAATGGTTGGTGTTTGAAGTGTGTTTAGAAAGCAAGGAAATATAAGAGAAAACAATATTGATGTTGCACCCTTTATTAAGAATAAATTAAAATATAATGTTCACAGCATTCTGGTACATATTTATAGAAGCAAATTAAAAACTAAAAATGCTAAAATAAAGCCATGATATGTTAACAGACTAACAGATTCAATTTCGTAAAGACTAGGAAAACCTTTATTATTGCAAAAAAGTAGCAACCGAACACAAGATCTTTCACGCAGCAACTTGAAGCAAACTTCAACAGAACCTCTGTCGGATACTACATTAAAAGGGAATGGTCTGGGCTCCTTATGGAGGAAAAATGGATGAGATCTCATAAACAAGCATTCCATTTCCACATCGAGCCGGGAATCTATACAAGATTCAGCACTTGGTGTCATGGGATGAAGAAGGCGATGAGGCATCTAAGAGGCATATAAGCTAAGTTAGAAGGCTTTACGATTACCTAACTGTTAACATATAAGCTACTTACAGGTATTGAAGATTCTGTGATCGAAGAACAAGGAAGTAGGACAAAGCAAACAACTCAGGAATTACCAGGCAGCAACTATGGGATTACTAAGTCAAAGTAGCAGATGAAGAAAAAGTAAAATGAAGTGACATGTAACTGATTCTGTTATGTTTAGGATTGTAATCTCAAGATCAATTCCTGTCAAATCATAAGAAGATAAAACAACTTTTTATTGATAGTCAAAGCCGAATCAATTACATGTAATATAAATAGTCTGAAAACTTGAATGACAAGTATTGAATTTACACAGTACAAGTTTACAATCTTTCCCTTCTCTGAAAATTACTCCCTGTTCAAATTATACATTGAAAAACTCTTCCCTAAAATTACCTGAATCACAAAGATATACAAAAACAAGAATTATAAATTTACACTAACTCCTTATGTTTCAAAAAATCCTCGAGCTGCATATGTCAATTACAGGGATCTTGACATAGGCATGAACGATATTCAAGCCAACACAGGTTATAGACAAGCAAGTATTTGGGGTATCAAATACTTTGACAGTAACTTTGATAGGTTAGTGTCTGTGAAGACTAGAGTTGATCCTACTAATCTCTTTAGAAATGACCAAAATATGTCTTTAATGGCGATGATTTTAAATCCCAAACCTTTTCAAAATGATTCATAATAACATAGCAATTCCAAAGAATTGTAATATTATAAGCATTCTTTAATTTAATAAGCTTACATTAATGACTAATTGAAAGAATCAAGTACAGTAAGTTTGGTGAGTCAAAATTCAAAAGTTTGGGTATTAACTAATCAAAATTGAAAGGAAAAGGTCAGAATCTTGGAAAGAAATTTCAGTAAAGCTCATTGCATGCGTGGATGATGGGATACGGTTTCGTTCACTAATCTCCATTTTGAACACAATATGTTTGGCAATGTACCTTTTCAAAGTTCTTTTCATGCCGAAATATATCAAGATAATATTTTTTTTATTTTTTAAAAATTATTTTTGAAATCAGCACATCAAAATAATCTAAACGCACCAAAAAAATTTCATTTTAAGTGTAAAAAATTGAAATTTAGCCAAACAACGTTGCAGACCACTTGGCCAAACGAGTTTGTTGGCAATGTAGATAGCGAATAGTCATGGAGGAAATGCTTTGTTTTTTGCAGTCAACCCTCTATTCAACTTTCTTGCAGTGAAAGTTGGATTAATTTAATTTTTCTACTTTTAATCTGTTACTACAATATGATATCCTAGGTAAACTTTTAGATAAGATGATTTTTTGACATGATACCAGAGTCTTGTTGACCCAATGGTCACGAGTTCGAATCTCATCACCCTTATTATATTTAATAAATATTAAGCACTACATAGTGTGAACTTGTGCAAGTTTCATGTCCAAAGTGTTTTCACTTGAGATGAGCGTTAGAGATTGATATAAATCATATTATGAGACTTCACCTAACAACTTAAATTTTTAAGTGAAATGGTTCATTGACACTGTTCTTGTGTTCCTTTAATTTGATCTTCTCCCTTGGCATAATGAAAAACTGGTCTTGGTGAATGCCTGTGCTCTTGAAGTGGGATGCGTTTCAAAGGTTCAAATTCAAGAGAAATTTTAGATGTGTCGAATGAGTTTTCTGATAAAAATAAAAATAAAAATAAATTTTAATCTTATTATTGACTTGTAAATGAGGCATCAAACTAAGCAACAGTGGATGGTCAAGGTGACTAATCGAAAATTTACTTGGATTCATTTCTCTCGGCATAAGTCATCCAGATCATGTACCAGTTGAACAGGATCATGCATGGGGTAAGTGAGTATCAGCAGCCAAACCATGTGCTCATAGCTGACGATTTTAATTGCAAATATCCAAGAAATATCCTGTGTTCAAATGACTTGCAATATTATTATTATAAGCTTCCTTACTGTAATGTGTGATGTGTTTTTGAAAAGTCCAACTTTCAAAGATTGGGACAGGCGAGGAGATTTGAAATTCCAGCTCTTCCCATTTTAATTTACATGTTTCTTAAGCAACAAGTCTCCTTGACACTATAAATTGTGGGACTGCCTGCAGGTTTCTGTACTCAATAAACCATAAACGTATCGTAGAAAGAAAAATGGCTTCTCTGAGCTCTTCAATACTGCTGCCATTTCTTCTGAGTCTTCTCTTTTCATTGTCATGTGTAACATCAGATCATCCTCATGAGGATTTTCTACACTGCCTTTCCCTTCAATTTGAGGACTCGGCAGCCATTTCTAAGGTTATTTACACCCCAGAAAATTCATCATATTCTTCCATCTTGCATTTCTCTATACGAAACACCAGGTTCAATTCTTCTGAACTGAAGCCTTTTATGATTGTTACACCAACGGATGCATCGCACATTCAGGCTGCCATCCATTGTTCCCAAGAACACAAGTTCGAAATTAGAATTCGGAGTGGCGGCCATGATTTCGAGGGTCTATCTTACATGTCTACTGTCCCATTTGTCATCGTCGATCTGATCAATCTTAGATCAATCACTGTCGATGCAACCGATAAAACGGCATGGGTTCAGTCTGGTGCAACACTAGGGGAACTTTATTATAGAATTTCTGAGAAAAGTAGAACTCTTGCTTTCCCTGCAGGTTCTTGCCCTACTGTTGGTGTTGGAGGACACTTCAGTGGGGGAGGATATGGCACCATCTCTCGCAAATACGGTCTTGCTTCAGATAATGTGATTGATGCTCAATTAATCGATGCTAAGGGAAGGATCCTTGATAGAGAATCAATGGGAGAAGACTTATTTTGGGCCATTCGAGGCGGTGGAGGCCAAAGCTTTGGAGTGGTCATCGCATGGAAAATCAAGCTGGTTGAAGTTCCACCAAAAGTGACCGTCTTTACTACAGCAAGAACCTTGGAACAAAATGCAACCAAGCTCATCCATCGGTGGCAATATGTTGCGAACCACCTTCCTGAAGATCTCATCATCGACGTGCTTGTAAACAGAGTTAATTCTAGCGAGGAAGGAAGGTCAACAATACAAGCTTCATTCTTTTCCTTGTTTCTTGGTGAGGTTGACCAGCTTCTTCTTTTGATGCAAGAGAGTTTTCCTGAGCTTGGTTTGGTAAAAGATGATTGCACGGAAATGAGCTGGGTCGAGTCTGTCCTCTACATTGGTGGATTTCCAAGCAATGCATCCTTGGATTCCTTACTTGATAGGACTCCACAATCCTCATTACCATTCAAAGCCAAATCTGACTATGTCCAGGAACCTATACCTGAAATTGTATTTGAAGGGATATGGAAAGGGTTCTTTCAGAAAGACATCGATGTGCCTGTATTTTTCATGCTCGCTTATGGGGGGGAAATGGATGAGATTTCGGAGTCTAGCACTCCATTTCCTCATAGAGCTGGCAATCGATACATATTTGTGCCCGTTGTGTATTGGAGTGAAGAAACCGAGGAGGCATCCCAAAGACATCTAGCTTGGATCAGAAAACTGTACACGTACATGACTCCTTATGTTTCAAAAAATCCTCGACAAGCATATGTCGGTTATAGAGATCTTGACCTAGGAGGGAACAACCTAGGATACACGAGTTATAAACAAGCAAGCATTTGGGGTCTGAAGTATTTCAAGAACAACTTCGACAGGTTGGTTCGCGTTAAGACCGAAATTGATCCTACCAATTTCTTCAGAAATGAACAGAGCATCCCACCTCTCCCATCCTGGTGATCAATCGCGAAAACAAGAGTAATGCTAATAATAATACTTCTCTGATGTATGAGATTTCAGAATGGTCCAATAATATTTTAGATCATGTGAATTAGTTCATAAAATTTCCTTTCTGTAATAATCTGAAGTGTGAGGTTTCGCGCAAATTCATTAAGGTGTTGTCTTTTGTATGTTAAATATTCTGATTCCTTCCTCGTCAAAAAAATTGACCCTAATCGAAGATTACATCCTCGAAAATTTATTTTAATTTTCTTCCATCTTGTCATAAAAAATATCCTCCAACTCCATCATGGTTGTGAAGGCAAGGTTCAGCGTGATGAGTATTCTTTGGTCACTCCCTTTTTGAGTGTTGCAGAACTATAGATTTTCTGCTTGGTCATTTATACGAAGTGGTGGCCATGATTATGAAGGTTTTCTTATGTTTCTGAAGTCCCATTTGTCATCCATGATCTGATTAATCTTCGACCAGTATACAATGATCCACTGGGAAAATTTGCTTGGGTTCACGCTGGTGCAACCACAGGTGAACTTTACTACAGTTCGCGGCAAAAAGTAAGACTCTAGCCTACCCTGCAGGTATTTGCACAACTTTGGGGCTTTGTGGCCATACTAGTGGAGGAGGGTTCGGCATGATCTCGCGTAAATTTGGCCTTGCAGCAGATAATGTGTTAGATGCTAAATTGAATGATGTTCAAGGCAGAATCCTTGATAGAGCATCAATGGGAGAAGAAATATTTTGGGCCCTACAAGGCGGTGGAGGAAACAGCTTCGGAGTAAATTCGGCAAGCTCAATGATTTTGTTGATTTTTTTTATCTGAGAAAATACCACAGATTAATTATCTATGGCAGTTCTTGTCAATGGCCTGGCTAGCAAGGACCTCTAGTGTCCAAGCTAGTGACTTCTCTTTCAGTGGACTTCACATGCGAATGCTCGAGACATTCCTAGTGACATTCTTGCAAAGGCTTTCCAGTTGGACAAGAATGTTGTCGATTTCCTGAAATCAAAGTTCTAGAGAAGAAAATAGGAAACGGTGGGACAAGAAAGACAAGTTGGTTAGGCCATTAAGTTCTTTGTATTTCATTGGTTTTGTACTTGTACTCTTTGTGTGCATGCAGTAGAGTTGTTGCGCTTCATTGCATGATAGCTTGAGTGAATTAAAAGGTGTTTTGTATACAATTCTTTTTTCTTCAGAGGTATGAAAGAGAGGGGATCTGCATCTTTATGTGAGCTCTTAATCTGTGGTTGGCTCATGCAATTTCCCGCTCATGGACGGGCATTTAGCAATGACGAGGGCTTTTGGTGATGGGAGACCAAAGGACCACATTACGTCAGAACCAGATATTATGATTGACCATGATGGTGAGACACTGAATTGATATTTTCTGGGGAGTGATGGCTTGAGGAAGGTGAGAGAAAGGCTTGACAGTGAAACATCTGATGACTAGTCTTCGCTTCTTGATGTAACCTGTTTTTGTAAGGCATAAATTTAGGAATTTATTTTTTTTATTAATATAGATGTCCAGATCATCTTACATATATCTCGACTAATCCCACAAATCTTTAAGTTAAAACTATGTTTGTTTTTTGTAATTATCATATTAACAATCACATTACTCGAATCTGATATAACAAGAGAAACAATTATCACTGTATCATCTACCATGTGGTATATGGTTTTAGAAGTCTATTTTTCCTGAGTCATTTGGAGGTGTGTGAGCACCTGGGATGGTAGTCCACCGTATGTTGTCCGGCCTGTTCTACAAACTAGAATCTGTATATGCCATCCAGCAGAAACTAGCATGCATATAGATTGCTTTTACGTTTAGTTAGATACTAGCGACAGAAAAAACAAAAAAATAATAATAATTAAAGGAACAGAAAGAGATATAAATAACAGTTTTGAAATGAATTGTTATACTAGAACATAGCCACTATGTTTCAACAATCTCCCGACAATAACCAGATACTCTCATAAAGACCTCAACTAGATGCTTGATCAATTCAAGGACATGAAGCAAAAGAGATTCATTTATGACTTATTGGGAAAAGGTTACGTTACAAGCCAAAACTTCGAAGTGATACAACTTGAAATTTTGGAAAACTCGAGCAAAAATGCCATCCCCAAAAACATGACAATAATATATATATCAGTTGCCTAATTAAAGCACTATGTCAAATTAGAAACCTGTCTGGCTTCAATATCCTGAAGTCTAAGAGTTACAGCTCTCTTGTGGGCGTCCAGCCCTTCAACTTCAGCCATGGTTGCCACATATGGACCAAGGATCCTGAGTCCTTCCTCTGTCAAAGACTGCACTGTCATGTATTTCTGGAAAGAATCCAAGGATACCCCACCATACATCCGTGCATATCCATATGTTGGAAGGACATGGTT
Organism: Salix exigua; assembly: GCA_032356905.1. Lineage (NCBI taxonomy): Eukaryota > Viridiplantae > Streptophyta > Magnoliopsida > Malpighiales > Salicaceae > Salix > Salix exigua. The sequence goes on from CM063598.1 coordinate 7,025,353, forward strand.
TGTCCCACTGGCATAATCCCCGACACTCTCTGGTGTCCACGGGCCCAAGAACACGGAACCTGCCGAGAAAATCATCCAAGGCTTAAATCTGCTATTTAAAACAGTTGAGAGCATTCACTTTCCTTTGAAGGTAGAAACTCAAGAATAGCACCAAAGATGTTAGAGAAAAGGCTATAGCGTTAAAAGAGCATACCTGCATTCTCAATAAAGCTCTCCCACTTCTCCGCATCTTTTACGTTAATGATTAAATGCTCAGGAGCATACAAGTTTGAAAAAGAGAGAGCCTTAAAAACCCAATAATCATGTTAGTCTCGGAAAATAAAATATGCACTAGCATATAGTTAAATGTATGGATTTCAAGAATAGAAAAAATGAAAGTGGCTGAAAAAATCTAGCAGGCACCAATTCCAAATACAAGAGATTGTTAAAACATTTTCCATGCTCATAGTCTGCAAAATTAGCAACCCTGTATTCATTTTTATTTTTGTGATTCAAAAGCACATGTTAAATTCCTTAGACATAAGAATTCTAACATCCCAATAATACAAAGCAACTTCTGGATTGACATTACAAATATCCAGGCAGAAACAGTCAAATAAAAGACTGACCTCAACCATGTCACGAGCAAAGACGGTGAAACTGTGGCTTAGTGCTTTTGAAGCATATTCTCCCCTTGGTAGGCTTTGACATTGCTTACTTATTTCCTCTTCAATGGTTTTCATATCCACACCATCCCCAGCAACTACAAGAACAACCTGGCTATCAGGGCCATGTTCAGCCTGGAAAACGCAAAGAGTTTAATAGAAATATCAGGCAAAATAAAAATATGGCATATATGAAAGCAAATAGCATCTAGTTCATGATAATGAGCCTTTGAAAGGATCATAAAGTCAATTTTGATTTCATATTTATCATTGATGATAAACAAATGCAACAAGTTAGTACAATGCCCTCATACTGAGCATGCACGTAAGCTTTATAAGGTGAAATAAATAAACACATTGTAAAATCTTATTTTATTTTATATATCAGTTTATCGAGTTTTTTTTCTTCCATTAATCCAGTCAGTACTGTAACTATAGAACCACCTCACTTTGGGAGAATTATATGAAAGATGAAATATCACATGCATCACCTACACAATATGAACATGAACATGGTTAACAAAGAAAAATAAATAAGCACCTGGGACAGTAAATCTGCAGCTATATGAACAGGACTAGCATATCTGTCAGCAATGACTAAAACTTCAGAAGGCCCAGCAGGCATGTCAATCGAAATCATTGCCTCACTGTTCTGTTATGTCAATAAAAGCAAAGACAAACTGAGTTGAATTGGAAAAAGGATTAGCATTTTATACCCAGACAGAGAAAGAGATGAAATAAAATATTTATGTAGACTAATAGGCTTCAATAAAGTCCAGTTGGAGAGAAAGTATCCATACTTGGAGAATCATTTTTGCTGCTGTCACATACTGATTTCCTGGCCCAAAAATCTTCTCAACCTAAAAATTTCAGGTGAAAGGTACTAGCACATTACAAATAGTAACAAACTCATCTCCAAAGTAAGTAAAAAGTTTCTATGTATTTTAAGCATGCTATGTCTGTGTTAATATAAAACTAGCTTGAAAGTTGGCTTTTCATTTGTAAAATTATTAAATAATAATCTTTGCAAATTACTGCATTTTTAGCATAAATTTGAGAGAATACAGTGAGGTAAAGAGAAAACCTAACATATGCAGGTTATTCTCCTCACATCATAAAAACAAATTAAAAATAATGTAGTGATTTGATATGGAAAATACTATGAGCTTTTTGTCCATCAATTCCATAGGAAACAACACACTACCCAAGTTACAAACAGCAAATACAAAACACAAATATAAATTCCACAGAAGAACAATAAAAGGATTGTGTGTTCTTATTATCATATTTTCAGATACTAGAAATTGAGAAATGATTTGATGAGTATACCTTAGGGCAAGAATCTGTCCCCCAAGCCATGGCAGATATAGCCTAGAAATAAAAAATTAGTAAGATCACTAGGAACTAAATATAATAAAGACAATGTGCCCAGTGCACAAAACATATGGCCATAAGTTTGTTTTCTAACCTGAGCTCCACCGGCTTTAAGGATGTGAGTCACACCAGCCTTTTTGGCACAATACAGTACCTCCTATGAAGACCACAGATCCACTCCCATCAAGAACATGCTTTGCAAGAGTATATCATTTCAAATATAAACAAATACCTTGCATATGCTGCCATCCTGAGATGGGGGAGTTGCAAGGACAACAGTTTTACACCCAGCAATTTGTGCAGGCTAGTTTACAGAACAAACTAAAATGTCAACCAAATGAACTTAACTAGAATATGACTAATAAAAATTATAGAACTTGAACCAGATAAAAAAAATTTGGTAAAACCCAATCAACTTACAATAGCAAGCATCAGAGCTGTGGATGGTAAAACTGCAGTCCCCCCTGGTACATAAAGACCGACAGAACCAATGCTTCGAGCCACACGTTTGCATCTAACACCCTGAAATATTTGGAAAACTCTAGGCTTAGCTATCAGCAGAAATATACAGAGAAAACTAGAACCAATGACTAGGATTGACATACTTTCATGTTCTCAATGCTTTTTTCAGCTGATCTTTGAGCAAGATGAAATGCATATATGTTGTCATATGCCACATCAAATGCTTCCCTAACAGCTGCTTCAAGCTGCCATTCAGCAAAAGGCAGAAAAAGAATAACCAAAAGTTACATTTGGACCCAAAAAATATCAAATCATACAAATAATTTCAAATAGAAATGCAAGGAAGCTATTTTTTTGGAATTCACCTCTGGATCAGGAAGCTCAGAAACATTCTCGACAATCTTGTCCAATTTGACTTTGTCAAATTTAGCAGTATAACTACAAAGAACAGGTAAACAGCTCCATCAGTCTATCCTCATTACTAAAACAAACACAATGGTAAAACTATAGATAAAATACTAATTAAAGAATTACGGACTCTTTAACTGCATCATCGCCTCTTTGACGAACATCATCAACAATAGGATTAACCTAAAAACAACAAGCAGCAATACTACCTATCAGCAATTACCTTATCAGAACTTCAACTCAGCCAACTTAAATTTTAAAAATTACACCGTTTTCAAAACAAAACAAAAAAGGGTCACTTACAGTGCCAAAAATGGAAGAGAAATCAATACGAGGCCGAGCCTTCAAACTCTCAACCTCTGCATTACTAAGTTCTGATAACCTATAAGACTTCATTGCACACATTGCTCTCTTCAACTTACACCCTTCAACCACGACAAAAGACAAAAGAACCCATCAAACTAACAATAACATCAACAAGAAAAAACAAGCAGAATTGAAACTTCATCAATTAAAAAATACCTAAAGAGAAATTGGAAGATGGGTTGTATCTGGATTTTGAAGAAGCGAAGAAACTGAATTGTGGAGGTTTGATTAAAGCGTTGGTCTTGTTAAGTAATAGAAGCTGAGAGTCCATTAATCACCTTGAATCAATCAGATTGATCACAGTAAAGGGCATTATGAGAAATTCAGATTTTAGTATTAAGTTATAAGCTTTATGTTAAAGATTAAAACTTTAGACTATAAAATGAGAAATTAAAGGTGGGAACTTTATAAAAGAAAAATATGGAGGAGATTCTTATATAGTTTACCTATTAAACGAGAGAGATGGTTTTGACGGTTAATGGATAGCTGCGGCGGCGGCGGCGGTGGTGGTGGGCTTAACTTTTAAGCTCAAGTGTGTAAATTAGAGCCAGTCACCAAAAGGTGTTTTTGTATTCTCTTATATATATATATATATATAAAAAGTTTTGATTTTCTCAAAAAATAAATAAATAAGAAATTGCGTTTTTTTAACTTTTTTCAGTAGGATCTTCAAATTGCATGAGGATACATCTTTTTTTATATATTTTTCCGTTGAATATTTAATTTCTATTATTGGCCCCCATTTTTCATCCATAGACTAGGTTCCCTGTATTGGGATTGAATACAAGAAAAAAAAAGTTACAAAAAAAACAAAGCATACAAGTATAAAGATAATATTGTTGATAAAATGGTTTTACTATATAAATCACTTTGATGACAGTCAACTTAAAACCTAGTTTGAATTAAATTTTAAATTAAATTAAATAAGAATCCACTCGACCAACCTAGCAAATTGTCCTGTTATTGATCTTGTTAAAATTCAATTAAAATTGAGTTAAATTAAAAAAAAATCTAAATAATATTATTTTACTTTAATTTTTTTATTAAAACATTGTTAGTTTTAGAATATAAGATTAAGACATTTCAATCAAACAGTAAGCATCATTTGTATAGTTCACTTACATTACAGCTTTTTTTCCTTTTTTGATACTATTGACAGAGTTGAATGGTAGATATATACAATGTTTGATGCAACAAAGACTCGCCAAGCATTACATAAAGATCTAGGAAAAAGAATAAACTCTCCATATTACATTGATTGTGATCACTGCAGTTCAAACAATCAAACATTACTGAATTATATATTCACATCTGAAATATTTTGATTCAAGTTCATGAACTATCCGGAGTAGGAGTAATGTCCTGGAAAACCTGCAACCTGTTTCTCCTTGAAGATCAACTGCAGTTGAAACGCTAAGACATTACTGAATTATAATCAAAGCTGACATATTTTGATTCAAATTCATGGACTATCCGGAGTAGGAGTGATGTCCCGGAAAACCTGCAACCTGTTTCTCCTCTTTGTATTCGCATCCTCCGCAGATTCATAAGACAATGAGCGTCGAGCTGCTGGATTCCTTGATGAAACAGCATTCATGGTACTGATGTTATCTTGAAGATCAACTGCTTTAAGTTTTTGACATATAGTTCCCTGCTGAAACTTTTGATAAGAATTTTGATGAACTATGTTGGCATTTAAATTTTCATCAGTAGAAACTTCTTCGTAGTTCCAACTGTTGAAACCTTGGCCAAGGTCTGCAGTAAACAATTCCTGCTCTTCTCCTTCTCCTTCTTCAACCATATCTGCCCAACTCTTGCGGCGAGATTTGAGTATTCTGACCTGTCCAAGAGATTTACTTCTAGAGGTATGTGATGATTGATCCCAGTAACAATCAGTGGAATCTTTCAATACTACTCCTGCATTGTCAATAAAGGCAGTCTGCTCTGGCGGACATTTTAGACTTGTGCTGCTGTCTTCAATTGCAGATTTCCTTTGGCCAACATTCTCCTGAACATTTCTTTTCCAGCTTGTATGATCATCAGATGAGCCTAACAGTTCCCCAGAGAGATTTCGGATTGCATTCTCTTTTTTTGTCTCAACTGTATCCTCTCCCCACATTATCCTAATCTGATCGCATCTTCTCGGTTGTGTAAATAGCGCTGGGGAAGCAATTGTTGTCTTCTTCTGCGCAGAAGCTGGACCTGTTTCAGTGAAACTAAACCGATTCTCCTTCATTTTGCTGGCAAAACCAAGCCTTTCAACCGGGCTTTCAAAATAACCTCTCCTCCAGCTATTGTCAGCTGCAGTTTGTGGAGAAGACTGTGGACCTCTCAGTTCAGATGATATGCAATGAGAACTCCTATTTTTGTATACAAATAAGCTTTTCTCGTTCTCAGAGCGATTTTGCCGATTATATCTTCTATTCTGCTCATCTGCCAGCATTCTCTCTTCATTAAATCCTCCTGTGCACTTTATAGAGTCCATGAATCCAGAAACGTATGGATCACCATTCGGGGAGCCAGCAACTTGCTTCAAAATTCTGGTGGTAGGCAATGTCAAAGATCTTTGGTGATCTTCATTCTGTTTGGTTGGGTTAACTCTCGAATGTGACTCAAATTCAGCCAGGATCTGACAAGCACGCTCAAAAGATTTAGCATATGAATCATCCATTGGTTTACTACCCGATAAAGCTTTTACAGTTTGAAGCAGAGATTTTGCTTCAGGAATACTGTTCATGTGCATCAAGCAGATCGCCAAGTTGCATTGCTTGTTCTGATCAGGCTCCAAAGAGAGCGCTTTCCTGAGAAATAAATTTTATTTCATCAAGAAGATTATCATTTTCATGTCTTGGTATGTCTTTCAGTATATAAATATAGTTTACCTATAATATTTTTCAGCCAAACCATAATCGTGATGCTGCAAGTAAGCCCAGGCCAAGTTCCCTAGTATTCTGCATCATTTAATGTAGAAAATGAAATGATATACATCCAAAGATTATACATTAAAAGTAGGGAAAAAAGTAGAGCAGGTGTATCACCTTGATCTTTCCTGCTCAACATTTATTTGAATCTTCCTTCCATGAGATCTTGCTGTCTTTGTCTTCTTGCCTGAAAAAACAATGCCCTCTTCTATGAGCTTCAGTTTGCATCGAAGCATTTCAATCTCTTCTTCAATCCTTCCAGATCTCTGAAAAAGATACAAACATGAATCTAATTGAGAATTAAAATAATAATTTTCTTTGCCATCTAAAGCATTTCCATTCCTTCAAAATCCCTTGTAGATGAAAAATTAATACCTTAACTACATTACGAACTGAAAGAGTTAATTTTTTTGTTTAAAACAGCACCATTGCGACAGATGGATCCTTCACCATTAATGCAGAAAACTACTAAAACTTACAAGGATGCATTCCTAAGAAGACAACTCATAAAACATCTAAGATGGGTTCTTCACAAAGATTTTCCTCATGAAATATCAGAATGCAAATGGACAAATCACATACCAAATCATCAGGGTCACTTCAAGCCAATACACTTCAGTTTGCAAAGATTAAGAAGGAAAAAAAAAAGAGCTCTTCACCTTGTAGAGCTCAACTAGCACATTGTCAATTGATTCCTGGGAATCACTAGGGCAGAGATGACGAAAAGATTTGATCGCCTCAATTGCCTCATCTGCTCGATCCAATTGCTTCATCACCACTGCCATGTCCTTCAAGGCACTATCAACTCTATCCCCGGCATTGATAGCAGCCCAGAATAGAGACACAGCCTTGCTCGGATCCTTCTCTATCAACTGTAATTAAAAATTCAAATATCAAAATCACACGCATACACCGGAACCAAACCGGAACATCAATCTATTCATTGATGAGTCCTCTTTAAACATTAAAAACATCCAAGAACCTAAAATGGAATAGCACAATCTGTAATGGCAAGTCAATGGAGATGAGAAGAATTAAAATAAAAAATCAACATTTTCTCCATTCCTGAGGAAACTAATGTATGACCTGACATAATCTAATTGTATTGTTCTTTACTACTTAGTACCTGAATTCCTTTTATCGGGTGACAATGTCTCATGCATATAACTATTTAACTCATTTCCCTTGTCCTTATCTCACTCTTTTTCCCTACAGTGAAATCCACTGATTTCTCATGCAAATAAGAGTTCCAAACAAAGAAAAATAGGTGAAAATCTTCTACAAACCAATGGGAAAACACAGTTTGTCAAATTGATACAAGAAACACTAAACATCCAACACCATATGCCATACTAGCCTTTAATATCCAAACCCAAAAATTCATTAAACAAAGATCAGTAACATTCAACTTTATCAAGAACCAGAAATTACAAAAGAACTCAAAAAAAAAGACTGAAATCAACTTACGCAAGAGTTTGGCATTTTCATTTTTTGTTTAAGAATAAATCATGTCATAGAAAAATAACCCCGTAATTTATCATCTTCTATCACAATTTCAACCAAACAGATGGTTGCTATTCTTTAAGAGAACCCATCAAGACTAAAACTTTTTCAAAAACACATTAACCAAACAACAAAGATGCCATTGAAAATTAGTACCTGAACATGTTTAGCTCTAACATAAGGAGAATCACCTGCAGGAACTTTATGAACAACATGAAAAAGATCACGTTTACAACTAGGATGAGACACCCTTTCTTTCCTCTCTGACATTGGCATCATCGCTACCTTCGGTGATTGTTGTGACCTCCATGACGCAGGAGGCGTCCAGAATCCCCTTGACGTAGAATTATTGCCGTCGTCGTTGTTGTTAGACCACATTTTCAAGAGAAAGTACTAATCTTTAAGACTTTTTTTCTTAATCTTTTGCAAGAAAGTGAAATACATAAAAAGGAATCAAATAATTGGGTTTCTTGTGAATGGAATGATAGATTTATTTGTGTTTGGTAAGAGAGAAAGAGAAGAAAAAATTTTATTAAGAGAGAAGAGAAAGCACAGAGAGGTGTGATGATTGAGAGAAGCAAAAGAGAAGTGGAAAAGAAAGGACTAGCCGTTTTATAATAACTAGCCGTTGGAGCTCGCACGTGTAGCCTCTTGGCACGTGTTAATTAATTTTTTCCATGATCGTTAATTCATTCTTCTTCTTTTACAAGTGTTAATTTTAGTTTTTATTTTTAGATTTGAAATTAAGGGATTTATTTTTATTTTACTTTTTTTCTTTTTTCCTTTTCTTTTCTTTTTTTTTTGGGATTGAATTAGGGCATTAATATTCTGTGTTATGGAAGAGTTTAGGGCTTAAATTAACTTATTGGGTACATCAAAATTAATGACAACCGATTTGTTTAATTATTTTATCAGAATATGTGAATCTGATTGGGATTTGGGATTATTATAATAATATTAAATTACTTTAATTCACTTATTAAAAAGAAAATTTATTTTAAATGACAAGAAATCCAACCCAAACTTTATAGGGATAGGAAAAAATAAAATTAAAATAAACTTCATCCATACTCTCATAATGTGAAATTGATAGAAATTGTATGTGTTCAATAACATATTTTTCATATAAATATTTGTAAAAAAAATATTTAAAAATACTTTTAATGTACTTATTGATTTTAATATCTCCAAATTAAAACTATTTAAAAATACTCAGTAAAAAATAGCAATTCTTCAGCATAGATGTGCATTACTAAGCTAAATGAGGCCTTAGTCACATACAAAGAGTATGTGTTTTTGTATTTTAGAAGCATTTAAAAAAATGAAGTTCTTTTTTTATTTTTTTTCTTTGATTCAAATTAATATATTTTTTGTGTTTTCATATTGTTTTGATGTGTTGATATAAAAAATATTTTTAAAAAATATATATATATAATTACTTTAATATATTTTCAAGAAAAAAATCACTTTGAAAAACAACAATTATCATAATATCAAACATACTCTAAAACATGTAGGGAAATTTTTGTTGCAATAAATATTACTTCCCCCTATGTTTTGGTATGCCCTAAAAAAACATTTGCTTTTGTTTTTTGTTGATATTTTATTAATTTATTTTTTAATATTATTTTTTTATTAAATTATTTCACTCTCATTATACATATTATAATTTTGATGAAATAACCAGGTTGTCTAAGATTTATTATTATTATTATTATTATTATTATTAATTAACAACTCACTAAACACATGAAGGGAAGTACTTAGCAAATAAATTGTACTTTCCATGTGTTTGGGTGTGACACTACTTTTATTTTATTCCTTTTAATTAATATTTTTTTAATTTTATTTTTTTAATTTATTGAGTTATTTCACTTTCATGTAATTTTATTATTTAATATTAAATTAGTTGAAAAATAATTTTTCTATTTTATTTTACTCTCATGAACTAAGAACAATATCTAACATGTTAACTCAAACTAATTGTAGTTGTCTTTTGTGTTTTATTTTAATTAAATTATTTTTTAATTTTATCATTCAATATCATATAATTAAAAATTAAATTTTATAATATTCTATTTTAGAATATTTTAGTAAACCTTAATTAAAACAGATTGTGTTTCACATTGAAATGCACTGGAGCGCAGGAGAATGATTAGAGTATCATCAAAAGCACCACTAGCCATTCTCCATTAAAAGATACACAGCCAAGCAATCAAGCATTCTATTCCGACTGGCCAAAAGATGATCAAGAAACAGCCTAGAACTGAAAATCTTCTATCCATTCCTTTTATATAACGATGGCTAATCTCAATAGCTAACACTAAAATGCCAAAAAGAAAAACAAAGATCCGAAAAGGGAGGCCAATGAGATATTAAAACCTCAGATTCAAGCACAATCAAAATGGAAATGACTACAAGCTATATCGACGAAAGATCTTCATATATGTTCTTGATACCTGGCCTGTCAGAGACAGACCTTATACATCGTAAGGCTATTCCAAGGACCTCCTTCATTCCCTTGTCAACTGTCGGATTCAAGATTTCCAGCAACAATGCAGGATCAAAGCAATCCACGCCGCGACCTTCTGTCACTCGCAAACGCACCCAACCTGTTAAGTCAGCACTTCCGCCATCGCCAGAAACTACATCTCCTGCACACCTTCCAGTTAAAAGTTCCAGCATCATCACTCCAAAGGCATAAACATCTGACTTGAAGGATGGAAGTGGTTTCTTGGAAGAAGCCAACTCTGGTGCACGATAACCCAAGACCCCGGCATCTAGTATCTGTTCAATGGTACCGGCTTGAGTCATGAGTCGATGGAGGCAGTAATCAGCAACACGTGCATTGAGATCAGGCCCATCTAGAAGTACATTTGTTGCTTTAAGGTTCCCGTGCGGAACAGCACGATCAAAATGGAGATAGTTCAGGCCACGTGCAACATCAACTGCTATCTTGAGCCTCTGGGCCCAGGTTAATGGGGGACCTTTTCTTCCTGGTCGATCTGAAAAGTCAGGTTTATAAAATCAAAAGGCAATTCTATCCAATATATGAAATCCATACCATTAACAACATATAATGCAAGATCCTATGTTATTGAAACATATAGCTGGTAAGTGGTGAGCAGATTATACTTCTCTGTCCATGTGAATTTTTTACGGGAAATAAACTGTCTATTGCAGGATTAATCTTGTTCTTTCACAGGACAGGTTGTAATTGAAATTTAACAATGTTAGGCAGACAAATTTCCCAGTTGATGAGGCATGACGATGATCCAAGTTTCACAATTGCAAAAAAATTTCTTCCTGTTCTTCACATCTTGCAGGCATTGTCATGGATGAAACAATTATGTCTCACTTCAGCTGTGTGATCAAATCAGTGATTCTTTTCTTCCTTCCCCCCTTATCATGGAACCTGTAGTAGTTAAACTACAAAGATCAAAGCTAGAAGATCAGCATCTTACCATAAAGGAAGCTTGCAAGGCTTCCAGGTGAGATGTAATCTGAAAGAATGAGCTTTTCATGTGGTGTAGGCCCCCAGTAGTATCCTCTCAAACCCACCACATTTGGATGCCTGATGTTTGCAAATTTTTTCGCCTCCTTAGAAAACTCTTTTCTCTGTTTTGCCACCCCTTCTCTCAGCCATTTCACAGCAATGAAGATCCCATTATCCAGAGTTGCCCTATAAGAAGTCCCATGACTGCTCCTCCCCAAAACTTCAGCAGGAGCCTTTGACAGCTCCTCGGGTGTCATCTTGATTGTGTCATCAAGAAAGTACAGCTCACCAACCAACCGATCTGGTGACCTTACATCCAGTCGTGCAAGGTTTTCAGCAGGGAATGAATCCCCAGACTCTGACCAAGATAAGTGTCTATGCTTTGATGGTGAGAAGCCAGTTACTGCAGCCATTTTCTCATCAGGGCTGATAATCTCAGATGATGAACCTTTCTTTGATGCCACAAGATCCTCAGCCGACACAATCAATGCACCGCCACTTCCTGTTCTGCTTGTGCCAGAGGGATTTGTTTGAGTGTGCCTACGGATACCTTTATTTGTAACTTGACCTGGTGGATTTCTCCTCCTTGTACGAATGTAAAGTATGAAGACGGCAAGCATGATGAGAATGATCAGAGCAATCACACATGCAACTATGACTACCGCCTTGACAATGGTGTTGATTGGTTTCTTCCCAGAATTTCTGCCAGGAAGATCATTTGATCCAGGAGGACCAGCTGGAAAGCGTAACCTGTTATTTCCAGGATAGAAAGAAGAAGTAGGAAACCTCCTCAGGTTTTCTGGGACAACTCCAGAAAGATCATTATATGAAACATTAAAGCTTCCAATGCTCTCTGACAAGTTGTTCGGTAGAGGACCTGTGAAATGGTTTTGAGATAAATCTAATGAACTAAGTGAGCTCATGTCAGCCATGGAACTGGGGAGGGAACCAGATAAATTATTCCCTGCGAGATTGAGAACTTGAAGACCACTGAGTGAATCAAATCGGCTAGGAAAAAAACCATCAAGCTGATTATGAGAAAGATCAATAACTTGGAGATTGGAATGAGCAGTGGAAGGGGGAGAGAACTCAATGGCACCATTGAGTAAATTATTTTCAAGGTGGATTTCTTGCAGAGTAGGAGACATTAGTAACTCAGTCAACAGAGATCCATCTAGCTGGTTAGAACTAAGATCTAGGACTCTAAGCTTTGGATACTGAGTAAGAACTTTTGGGAGAGGGCTGGTGAAAGAATTATGAGAGAGGTTGAGATAATTTAAACGCAAAAATTGAGGGGCCACCTCAGGGATTGGCCCTGTCAAACGATTCTGGCTTAGATCCAGATACTCAATGTTTCCCCACTTCACCATTCCAGTTAAATTTCCTTCAAATCTGTTGCTTGATAGATCAAGAACAGCACAGCTTCCTGTCACCAAAGGAAGTTCTCCAACAAGCGCATTTGATGACAAATCAAGGACATGAAGCGTTGTTGACATAATCATGCTTATAGTACCTAAAAGATGAAGAAGCTACAATGTGAGAAGCTAGGCAAAATACAATAAACAGAACAAAGCCAACTAATAATAATAATAATGATAAGCACGGTTTAAATAACTCACAAAAAGCTAAAGCAGTTATTACAGAGCTACCTGTGAGATTATTGGCACTCAAATCCAGTTCAGTCAAGAGCAAAGAATCTCCTTTCAACAAGTCATTAGGAATAAACCCTGAGAACTTGTTGTTGCTGAGCTTCAGGACCTGAAGCTCATAAGCGAAATCAAATCCTGGCAATTCTCCTGACAACTGATTGTAGCTCAAATCCAACACTTTCACACTTGCAAACAACTGCAAGTCACTTCCATTTAGCAGTGACCCACTGAGCTGGTTGTGGCTAAGATTCAAAAACTTAATGCTCTCAGACATACCCGGAAGTAATTTCTGAGAACTAGAGCTCACTAGCATATTCCCACTGAGATCAACATGACTAGCATTTGTTAGAAGAAAAAACATCCCATCCAGATGACCATCGAACATATTCCCATGCAAGTCAAGCACCTGTAGATTTGAGATCAGCTCAAACCCCTTTGGAATCCTCTTGGTGAACCCATTGGAAGACAAATTCAGATGCACCAGATTATTCAGTCTTGTCAATGACGTTGGCAATGATCCGGAGAAGGAGTTCCTGCTCAAGTCCAAAGACTGGATTGATGCAAGCCCTGAAATTGAATCAGGAAGTGAACCAGAGAAGTTGTTCCCGGCCAATGAGAGGTTCCTCAAGCTCCCTAATTTACCAATCCCCGGCGGTAATGACGACGAGAATAGATTGTTAGACACGTCCATAAACTGAAGACTTTTGAAGTCACCTATATTGTCAGGAATCTCGCCAGTTATAGAGTTGTTTGCCATGGAGACTTTGACAAGCAATGTAAGATTTGCAAACAGACTCATGTCTACATCAGCAGAGAGACCTAAGTTATCAAGAACAACACCAGCCACATTTCCACCATTGCAGACAATACCATTCCAAGAAGAAGGGCAGCCATTAAAATCAATGGACTCCTCATTCCATGACTCAAGAACATAACCAGTGGGGTCATGCTTGATACCCTTCTTGAATTCGAGCAACGCCAATATGTCCTGTGAAGGCAATTGCCCCATGGCAGAAAGGAAAAATAGGGATAACAACAAAAGCCTAAAAAGCTTCATACTCAATTATCAAAACTTAACAAGGGGTTTCTACTCTTTAACCAGAACTAGCAAATTTCAGACCATAAAGCTCAACATCTAGACCCAACAATGGCTGCTTGACAGTTACAAGAAACAAGCCTCGTGACAACAAGAAACAAGCTCAATCTTGTAAGGAAACGAGGTTAAGCTAAATGAACCAGCAGTTTCAACCAAGTCTCAACCATTTAACAATAAAAACAAGAGACTCAGAAAGCATTTCCTTCAAGAAACAAGAGGATTGACCACTCTAGACAGCAACAAACTGTACCACTCAACTAAAGTCACCAACTCAGTACTGTTACCTGACAATGGAGCTTCAAAAGACCTTTACTGCTTCCAGTGACAAAAACTCGGCATCAACAAGGATTTTTTTTTTTTTTTCAACCGACCTCAAGCATTAAATGGCTGAGATGAGCTACAACAACACAAACTGGGGCCCTTTTTAAAGAGGTGTATTCATCTAAAAAGAGCAAAAAAATTACTATTCTCTCACCAGGATCTCAACTTTCATTAACAATGCAGGCTCAGTAGAATCTCCCACTCTAAAAAGTTTCAAACTTTAAAGCAAAAATTAAAGATAAAACCCAACTTTCTTGCAAAGAACAGAACTTTACAACAAAAAGCACATGGGTTTTAGCTTATCTTAAGAATACCATGAAGAGGAACAAGAAATGGGGCAATAATTTTTTTTTTTTTTAAAAAAAAATGTAAGCACCCATAAATGTAAAGGGACCCATACAATATTCTTGCTCAAGGCCCTCTAATTACTGACCATTTTAGCTTTGCTTAAACAGTTTTGTACAACAAAAAGACACCAACTTTTTTCTTTAATATAGGAAACAACGAAACCCTCTCTGTCAAAGGCATGTGGGTTTTTCCCTAAAACAAAAACCCTAATTTGTGTACATTGTTTTTTGAATGCTTTTTAATAAATAAATAAACCCTTTCTTGTTGTTTTTGGTTCTTTTAAGGGTTTTAGTGTCAGAGAGTAAAAACAAAAGCGGGAAAATGTTTTAGGGGGTCATCAACATTTTACAATGGCAGAATTTAGGGATTTACCCGCCAAAAAGACATGGAATCTACGCTAATATAGTGATTCAGGCGTGTCTGTTCTTGTACTTAAAACGTTTTTTTATTTATAATAGTTTTAATACGTTATAAAAAACTTCAAATTAAAATAATATATTATTTAAATATATTTTTAATTAAAAATACTTTAATCATCACAGACACCGCATTTATTTTCTGTTTGGAAGAATAAAATAAAATAATTTTCTTGGAGTTGCCCTTGACTAGTGGTCAGTGAGGGTCACTTCACCTTACAAATTCCATTAAATTGCATCGCAAAAGAGGTGAAGTGGGTGGAGAAATTATGATAGGGTATGCTGAGGCAGACCAATGGGTCTACCTGTTTTGGACCACCAGTGAGACTTTCACCGTTTATATTTAAAATAATTTTTAAAAATTTAAAAATATTTTTAATATATTTTAAAATATATATATATATATATTAAAAAACAACCGAACTACATTCTTAAACACTAAAATAATCTTTAAAGCCTGTTGTTCTTCACTTTTATCTACACAAATAACATAGAATGTTGAGAGTTTTCCTTTTCTAGGCTATTTCTCTAACTTTTTGAGCGTCTTTTCTAATATCAAAATTATTTTTTTAAAAATAAAAAAAAACATTATTGTAATATTTTTATAAATAAAAAATATTTTAAAAATAATATTTGAATCCACTTGAAAGTGTGTGAGGACTTTCCCTTCCTTGTGTGCTTTTGTTTTGAACTTTTTAAAAGAGTGATCTTCATTGGAAAGAGACGAAAGGAAAAGGAAATCCTCTTGCTCGTGCACATTGTTTTCCTTTGCATGTGAGAATGTTGTCTAAGCCCATCAATAAACACAAAGAATCCTATACCTAAATCATCACTCTATGACAACATCATTCACTCTAAGATTTGGTCCAAGTTCGATTAAATTTAAAATTCAGCTTAAAAAAATATCAGGAATAAGCTTTTAATCAAGTTAAAAACAATATTTTTTTAACTCATGTTAATTTAAAAATTTTGATATTTTTAGATCATTTTCATGATATCAAAAATAATTTTTTAAAAAATAAAAAATATTATTTTAATATATTTATAAACTAAAAATATTTTCAAAAACAATTGTAACCGTACTGTAAAATAGACATTAAATCCAATTGTCAGGCTGATTTATATATTTAAAGTGGGGAAAAAAAGTGGGATTGTTCATCTCACGTTGTAAAAGAAGAGAGTTGTGGGAGGCAATATGATGAACAAGGATGAACTCTGTGCTCCCATTTTGGAGCCTCCCATGGTGTTATTGCATGAGTTGCTGTCCTGTTTGATGCACTATTGAAGAACATGAGAGAAAACCAAACACCTTGGAAATCTCTGGTTCTAAATTATTATGAGAAAAACTATTACAGAGAGACGGATATGTTTCATCTGAATTTGGTTTGGTTAATGAATCTGGTTAAGAAATATCCTGACAGAAACTCTTGTAAACTCAACACACTTCTCCTTTCCTGAGTTTTTAAGAAATTGTTATTTGAATTCATGGATTTTTGTAGCTTTCTTCTCTCCCCGGAAAGTTCCTGTAGATGATTTTTTCTAGTCATCCACTGAAACAATCTGATTGTTTTACAAGTTTCTCTTATATATCTGCAAACATATAACAATTTCAACACTCCAAAAGCAACTACAATGCATAAAATCTGATCACTTTCTGCTTAAACCATATGTATACCAATGTCTCAAACAGGCAATCACAACAAATCTAGTCTAGATCATCCTGGTAGAAAACAGAGAGGTGCTTATGGTGTATAAGATTTAATGAATCCCCCCCGCAAAGAGGCAGACACACAGAAATACAAGCTCAACAATGGAGTGTTGCAACAGGGAAGAAAGCCTTCACAAGATCACAACTTGTATCCCAGAGCCTCCATGGTTTTTTGTCAATATTGTTTAGAACTTGGATTGAAGGGAATTCACAACATTCTTATCCAACTGGAAAGCCTTCACTAGAATGTCACTTGGGATCTCTGGAGTGGAGCCAAACATCGCATTGGCAATGATAACGACACCTGGATTTTGGCTGCTCAAAGCTGCAATGGCTACGGCATTAGAATTCCATACATTTCTTTGAAAGTGAAGGAGACCAATGGGAAATACAAACACATCACCCTTTTGTAGAACTTTTGTGATGAGACGGTTTTCAGGGCCGGATGTCACAAACCCTACCTCGAGACTGCCTTCAATGACAGTCAAGATCTCGGATCCACGAGGGTGTGTGTGTGGAGGGTTCATGCCCCACGGTGCGTAGTCGATGCGAACCAGAGAGATTCCGAGTGTGTTGAGCCCTGGTATCTGGGCTGCAGTAACTGTGGTAACGCTAGACCCCACAGCATTTGAAGTGTTGCCTACCAAGTGAAGGCCACTGAAGGAGAAGTCATCAGCTCGAACCCTTTTGGGATCCTTGCAAGCCAAACCATTCACTATCACTGCCATGAAAAAAACCAGAAGTTAATCTAAAGTTTAATTAATTTTCGATGTGAAGATCAAAGACTGGCCATTAGCATGATTGCCATGCCCTTCGAATGCTTGAAGTGAGCTTGTACGTACCATTGCTGGTTTCATCTGCCACACAGAAATCCTGAAGCGAGCCTGGATCCGATGCTGGGACATGGATGAAGGACAAAGCTAGGAATCCGAAGAAAAGAATGGAAGAAGCCATTTCCAAGATCCTATGTAAGAATTTCTCAACACTTTCTAAGTGCACCGATCGAGTATATTATATACTTTTCTTAAGCTTTTAGCTGTGCTCATCAAACGCGGTTCCTCCATTTCCTATATATATAGCTGTGAGAGAGGTGGAAGAGATGATTGACATATTAATTAGTGAATTGATCAACGAGAAATGTCATGCCGACCCCATTGAAAGAGTCTTCATCACATCCCTTTACTTGATCAAATCCGAGCCCATTAATTAGAAGGACAACCTCAAACACTATTAGCAATGCGTTAATTAAGCAAAGATGAAGGAAGAAAGGCATTAATTAAGTGGAGGCCAACCTTTAATCTATAAAGGGTAGCTGTAATGTATTGAACCCTTTATCTGCAATTGAGATTAGATTTCAAAATGCTTCCAAAAGGGTAGGATTATGAACGTATTTAGTCCATTATTTGATAAATCAATAATTTTAATCAATAAACATAGTTAATGCAGTGCTAAACACCATTTTCATCCGCATTAACTTAATTATGAAAGGATATCTATTCTATTTCTCAATCAATACACGTAGTTAATGGGACATCCCCGTGAAAGAAATTCTCTATTTATGATCATGAGGCATTTATCTAATCATCATGCCTAACCTTTTTTTTTCTTTTAAGTTTTGATGAAAGCATGATACATGTCTGCTCAGTTGACCATTCCACTGTCCTTACTTTTCTAACACGCGATCTCTTAGGTTTTAGTAAGAGATCCATATAGAGTTTTGTGACTCCAGAACTTGAGTGAATTATATAATGCTCATAGATATATTTATATGAATGCATGGAAAGCATACAGCTAACGTGAAGAATGAAAATTGAAGAACAACACCATACAAAGCGATGCTATGAAATCAGGAAATGTTGGCCCTTAAAATTTCTATCGAAACAAAAGAGAAGATGAAGAAGCAAGCAGACAATCAATTTTACAGAAGCAATATAAGGTAATAAGCAAAAGTGAGAGCATGAATGAACCTGCAAGAATCTGCAGAACACAGATATACTGCAGAAAGAAAGCCCCGAAAGCTCACAGGGCACAATTTTAGCTCAAGGAATCACCTCAAAGACCATCCATAAACATCAATAAGGGCATATAATGATGAAACACAAGTAAATAATTCACTATATTGGTCAGCAAGAAATCCTAAGAACAAAAGGGCGTAGTAACTTCAGGGTCTCCTACACATAGAAAACGTAACAATCATACCTTTAAAATATATCTCCATCAAATACCAGCTCTGAATCGTTGAAGAGGGTGGCAAATTGTGTTTCTGCTACAAAAAGAGCAAAACGATCTTGGGAAGAATCTCCTTCCAGCAAAGAAAAGAAAAGGCAGTGATTTCACCTTCAGAAAGCCAGCAACCAGGTGCCTGCTACATTGGGACCAAACCACATTTCAGCAATGAAAGGTTTTAGAGATTTACCACCACCACCAATGGTAGCACCTTTTGGCTTAGCCTTGAAGTTGACATGCTTCCATAGAGCATTACCAGTGAAAAAAATTCACCATTCACACCCTAATAATAAAAAGAAAATTAACTTATTAAGTGAATCATCATTCTTTAAAATGGCTGGATTCAATAAATAAATTTTATAATTGATTTAAGCAATATTTATATTAAATGCAACATATTTTATAATCATTTCTTAAGCAAGCTACACTTTCATATTGGTTCAGATTGAAAAAAGTGTTTAATGGAAAATATTTTATGATTATAAAAGAACAATAAACTTAAGACAATAGATTTATAATTCATAAAACATGAAAATATTTGAAATGACTCTTTGTTATTAAATCATGAACCTCTCTCCACTCATTAATTCTTCTCCTTTTCTTTTTAAAAATTGTTTCTCATAAATACTCAACCCCAAACAATTATTTTCCAATACTTTTCATTGCTAAAGCCAAACAGAAAAAAATAAAAGTCTTAATGGATTAAATTTTCCAAAAACAAGTAATTTCATACCAAAACTAATCCCTCGCATTAAAAGTAAAAACATTTTTCGAAATCATTTTGATCCAACAATTTTGGACTACAAACCACACTAAGACTCATTTCAGCCCATCATCCATTTCAGCCAGCCCAGAGCAGGCAAACCTGAATATTCAAACGACACCGTATGTTAGTGTCATCACCGCCTTCGTTCGCCTACCACCAATCCACATGTTTTTGAATAAAACCACAAAAAAATTACTAAACTTTGAAATTCAGTTGGTCTTCTTCATGCCCTAATTCTCCTTTCACTGAGTCAATCGTAAAGGTACGAACTTTTTCCCTCTTTCTCTCTCTTTCCTTCTTTATAACTCTGTTTAGTTGCCGAGAAAATCCGAGAAAAGACAGAAAAGGATCTACCTTTAGGAAAAATCTTAGGTAACCTTTATTTACGGCTGTGCAACCAGCAAAACCCATCTTTCAATTTGTGTCTGATTTTCATTTTTCGTGTTAATTAAGGTTAAACTTATGCGTGGTTGCATTAGGTAGCTATCTGGTTAGTTGTTCTGTGTCTGGGTTGAAATTCAATTGGTGACATTTTGTAGCGTAAGTTATGGAAAAGTTACAGTCTGGTGCTTGTGGTGGATTAAGGATTAGAGAAGGGTTGATGTGTGGTGCTTTTACTCGGTTTTTGGTTGGATTGGGATTGTGCAGAAAAATTAGGTATTTTCAAGTGTTTCTCGATCTTCTCAAGCTGGTATTTTTATAACCTTAAGTTTGAGTAATGGCAATGACTCAATGAGCCTTGGTACTGTTCTGATTTTGCTTTCTGATGTTGCCTTCATTATGTGGAATGTGCGTATTTATTTGGGAAGAATGCTTTTCACATCTTGCAATTATTTTTTACCCTTATTTTGGCTTTAGTTATCTGGTTTACAAGCTATGCAGTCTATTGTGATGACACTTGTTTAGCATTTGGTTTCACATGACATCTTTCATCTCATTTAATTTTAACAGATAAATTTACAGGTAATTTCTCCTTTGTTGTTGAGATGTTGGCCTTTTCTGCAAGTAATATCAGCACTGTGCCTGTTGCCGTGCCAGGTTTGTGTTCCCTTAATTTAATATTTGGAAAATATAATTTAGATGTTCATAGAGACTTGTTTATACTTGAGAATTATGGACCAGACACTAGTGAGCAGGTATTTGATGCTAAAAAATACGTGTGCCAGCCAGTTGGATTAATCATGTTGATATGAGTACAATATAGTGAATATGTGTCTGAGGATGATGCTCAGCTACCAAGCACTTTAGTGTTTTGAATTGTTTGTTGAACTGTGAAGTTTAAATGCACAGCATAAATCAACAATTTGCAACATTAATAGATCCCCACTTCATCCTCAGCCCTAGTATGGCCTGGTTATCCTGCGTCTTTCTAATAATTAGCCAGCCCTTGCATTTAAACTTGTGGGGGAACTGATTTTATATAGTGGTGTCAAGCTTTGTTTTGGTGTGGGCCTGTGTTAGGTTGTTAATGCCCTAGTGCAATGGATAGCATCCATCCCCCATGATCCCTGAAGGTTCTCTTGAATGTTTCCAATCAAGGCTATTCCCCAACGTCAAATTCCTGATGATTTTGCGAGTAGCTTTCTTCTTGTACATGATGATAAAAATTTATTGCTTGGTAGTTATTTGGCTAATTTACTAGGTTGTTAGATTGATTCTGTGTCAATTCTAAATACTGCAATTTGTAATATTTTGCATGTAGTGACGACAAGAGGTCATTGCAAGGGGCAAATTAAGCAAACTGGACAAGGTCCACTCGGACTCGCTACACAATTACAGCCTATTGATAGAATAAAACCCTTTGTACATTCAAGTAGAAAGCGATCTCTTTCTATTATATGTTCTGCTATGGTAAGCCTGTTGTTGGATCTACTACTTAACTTTATACATGAGTGCTATATTTTGAATGTAGGAAGTTGTGATTTCTTTCTCTGATTTCAAAATAATGTGCTCTTGATAGTCAGCTGAACCAATGCAATTGGTCCGAAAAACCTTTTCCATAAGTTTACACAAGTTGAGCAAGCAAAGCCATGCTCTAATAGCTTTCAAAAGCAAGAAGCCTGTAATCTTCTTGTTCCCTAGGTTGTAGAAGTAAACATTTTGCCACTGGGAGACAGGGATTTATGGGTATTGCTGTTTGAACTTCTTGTTCCTTTAATTGTCTTTTGAGATATGTATGGTTGCTTAAGGAGAAAGAATATTGCAAGTTAAATAGGCTAAAGAGTTGGTCTAGAGATACTCAGGTGACCTTTCCCTTCT
Source organism: Salix exigua (assembly GCA_032356905.1). NCBI lineage: Eukaryota > Viridiplantae > Streptophyta > Magnoliopsida > Malpighiales > Salicaceae > Salix > Salix exigua. The sequence continues at coordinate 7,047,316 of CM063598.1, forward strand.
ATAGTTTGCTTAGGTGGTTTAGAAGCAGACTAATCTGGCAATTTCTTGGGTTTGCATCTTTCAAAAACAAGATGGAAATGGAAATGTCAATCCTAGAAAAACCATGGGAAAACGAGTGTTAGACATATGCATGCACAGAGATGTTGAGCATTCATTTTTCAAAAGTATTCTGATTCAACAATTTAAGAAATGAGGGAGTTCAAGGTTTGAACAAGCTTTCCTTCTCCTGCAGAATGCAAGATGCTCTGCTTCAGGGCAAACTCAAACTGTTCTCAAGGAGACACCTACAATTACCAAGGCTCCTGTACGAGGTAATTGCTATTTGCATATTCAACTGAATTGCCAAATTGCTTAGTGAGTGAGGTCCAGCTGGCTTTTGGCATTGATTTTACGTGTCCATTCTCCCTTGTTGACACAGCAACTATTTCCAGTTATCAGCTAGTCCTATTCCTGCACATTTGCAATGTTCATTTGTATGTTCTATTTGAATTGTTCACAAGTGTCCTAGGTGTCTTCTGGAAATGTGTCTTGGTTGTTAAACATTTTTCTTTGTTTGCATGGTAAATATTTGTTGAACTTCATTTTTTGGTTATTTAGAATTCACATTAAATGTGCATTTGTTATTTTCCAGTTTGTAAGTTTTCTATACAGCTGTCTGTTTTATAATACATTTTGTTGCTACACTTTAAGTTTTCTTGACTGGTTAATTGGGCTCCAGAACCAACGAAAACACCGCAACTCGATGACGGAGGACCTGGGCTCCCACCCCGTGATGATGGTGATGGTGGCGGGGGTGGGGGTGGAGGAGGAGGAAACTGGTCTGGTGGATTCTTCTTCTTTGGCTTTCTTGCTTTTCTAGGTTTCTTAAAAGATAAAGAGAGCGAGGGAGACTACCGGGACAGCAGGAGAAGATGAAGAAAAGGGGTTGGAATCAATAAATTTTTTATGCACTTCAATTCTTATATTTCTTGTACTGAAGTGTTTTTGAGTGGACGGATAGCTATTAAGCATAAGCATGAGATAGGTCAACTTTTGACTGTCACTTACATCAAAGAAGGAAATTGTAATGCTATGTTGTATTGTTTCTTATTCAATTTTCCATTACCTCAAATGGATTTGTTTTACTAAACCATATAATAAAAGGTTTCTGTTTATTCACCGTTTTGGTCATTCCTAAATTTTGAACATGAAAACTGGTGCTCATGGTATCAGGCCAAAAAAAGGCAAAGTATCAATATCTAGCTTGACTCGATAGGAAAGGTGAGAGTGGTCTATGATGGTCATGGCATATTCAATAATAGACCCTGTCTGAAATCTGAAGAAGGAATGTTAAAGTAAACGTAAATTTCGAAGGTTAACCGACATTCACAGAGCCTTTGATCAACAGGTTCGTGTAGCCAATTCACAAGTCCAGGTTATGTGAAATACCATTACCATTTAAAAACAATCACACAAAGACTTGGGCTATATCTACGTTAGAGGTAACAAACTGCCACAAAAACTTCTCTATCTTGTGTCCAACACACCCTGATAACCTTGCAGAGACCCTCGAAGTTCTGCTTCAATGCTTCCTGCCTTTTCTTCTCATCTTCAGTCTCATCAAGTTTCAGGCCCTCCTTGGTAGCAGAGGCAACTCAGCAAGTTTTGACTTGTTTTGGTAATCCCCGCGGATAGCAAGATTGTTTTCAGCAATCTCTAAGAAGAGCTCAATCAACGAACTCATCGTAATAAACACAGTAATCTTAATTGATCTGCAAAGGTTTTAACTTGTGGCTACCAATTGGGTTTCTTCCTGAAGGCCCAATCTTCCAATAACCCAACAAATCAAAAGCCCAATTCAGTTCCATCACTGCTTTCTCCTTTCTGCTATTTCACGCTACCACCACCATTACTCCTCTGCCTCAGCCTCTCAAAAACCCTAAATCAAATCCCTCCCCCCCAAAAAAAAATGCCACCAAAAGCATCAAAATCCAAAGAAGCACCGGCAGAGAGGGCGATTCTCGGACGATTCTCGTCGCACCTCAAGATCGGCATTGTAATTATTCTCTCACCCTCCCATTTCCCCTACTTCAATCACTTTTCCGTGTTTTGATGTGTAAAATTGTTTCTTTTTTTTTTTTTTCGCTAGGTTGGATTGCCTAATGTAGGGAAATCGACCCTTTTTAATACTCTGACGAAGCTGTCAATACCGGCTGAAAACTTCCCGTTTTGCACCATTGAGCCTAATGAGGCTAGGGTGAATATCCCTGACGAGAGATTCGAGTGGCTCTGCCAGCTGTTTAAGCCAAAAAGCGAGGTTTGTGCACTTGGAGTTGTTGAATATAATTTGGGGGTGTTTCGTGCTGATGATGTGAGCGGCTGAATCTGACGAATTAAGCAGAGTTCTTATTGCTAGATAATGACGAAAACAATGAGAAAATGTGGAATTTGATGGGGAGAAAGCGAAAATAATGGAAATTTAACACTGGATTTTTTTAAATGATAACATTTTTTTCTGTTATGAATTTTTATGCTTTTTTAGATGGGATGTGCTGAGATAACTAGTTCCATCTTGTTTGCTCTTTAATTTAAATACTTTACATGTTAGAATTGTGAATAGGCTGATTGACATGGTTCTTATTGCAGAATTGTGAAGAAAGAATGAGGGAAATTTCTATATTTGGTTGAAATTATGGGGAGAAAGCTAAAACATTGACAATTTGTTCCTTGTTTTTTATTAAATGCAATTTTGTTTGGTAGAAGTAATATTTTGGATCGAATACAATGATTAGTTATGTTTTGTGTTATTCTTATGGTGTAAGTACTTTAGGAAATATATTTAAACTTTTGATGCTCAGGTTGCAGCATTCTTGGAGATTCATGATATAGCTGGATTGGTTAGAGGTGCACATCAAGGTCAAGGGTTGGGGAACAGTTTCTTATCTCACATCCGTGCTGTTGATGGCATCTTTCATGTTTTGCGTAAGATATCTTTCACTTTTTTTAGAGTAAGATTTCTGTTACTCGCAGTTACTTTCTAATGTTTTTACCATACAATGTGTGTCAAAGTAGAAATATTTTTCTTAGGGAATACGGTGCTTTGCTTTTTAAGGGGAGAATCGTAGAAAGCTTTTCCATTGGATAGGCTATTTCGTTGATGTTATTTTAGAAATTGGGTTCAATCTAAATCTGATATCTGAGATTTGTTTTTCATGCTTGTTGTATGTGGATGTTAAATGTGCACTTGATGTAGAATTTATTCATATCTATGCATCTATAATAGGAGCATTTGAGGATCCAGATATTATCCATATTGATGACATTGTGGATCCGGTTAGAGATCTTGAAGTTATTAGCGCAGAGCTACGACTGAAGGTATGTGATTTTGCTGAGCATCATCCGGTTAGAGATCTTGAAGTTATTATCAATAATTCTGAATTGAATAACTGTTTTAAAAATAATTTTTGATTTTAAAGTATGCTCCATCATGCATTTTTGAATGGGATGTGCTATAAGATACTGTGTATTTGTAATCACTCTGTCTGAAACTTATCAATCTGAAATGATATAGATTTTAAACCCTGTATTACTATACTGTAGGATATTGAGTTCATAGAGAGGAGGATAGAGGATGTTGAGAAGAGCATGAAGAGGAGCAATGATAAGCAGTTAAAAATAGAGCTGGAGTTGTGTCAAAAGGTATGTATTCTTCTGGTTGGAACTTTGTGTGATATCTTACCTTGAATCTATCAGCTAAGCACATTTTGGCGTGAGAGGCCTGTGTTTATTCTTCCTCATTTGCACATGGTGAATGATGTCTATTGGCTTTGTATATGTACTCCCTCAGTCCCATAATAAATTTCTTATTTGTTTTTGCACAAGCTTTTAGGAATTTTATAAATTAATTAATGGTGTTTATTTTGAAAATGTGGTCCCACCTTTACCCCTAACTATATTTATTGAGTTAAATGTTTGTTTTGAGTAAATTTGATAGAATAAGGGAAAGTGAGTGAAAGACTGAGCATTTATATCGGGACCACAAAAATGGAAAGTAGGACTGAGGGAATATATAACTACTGGCTTATTCCTTTAAATGATTTCAAGCAATGATGGTTCATGTTAGGTCAAGGCTTGGCTTGAGGAAGAGAAAGATGTTCGTTTAGGAGAATGGAAAGCTGCTGATATTGAGATATTGAATACTTTCCAGTTGCTTACCGCCAAGCCAGTTGTCTACTTGGTAAGTTTTTCATCCTCCTTTCATCTTAGGCTCATCTTTTGCAGTTTTGATGATAATCTTGGGTGATTGCATTGAATCTGCAGGTTAACATGAACGAAAAGGATTACCAAAGAAAGAAGAACAAGTTTTTGCCCAAGATACATGCATGGTATGTCCATTTTTCCTTGTATTTACCATTTCAAACTATTCACGCATGTTGCTGTGAAGTCTGTCATTCCATTCCCTGTATGTGACTTAATATGCATCATGTCCTCCTTGACAACCGATTTAGAAATGTATTGCTGCTTGTAGCAGTTTGATTTTCGAATTTCACTGGTGGTCTCTGGTTAACATGCGCTCTTTTAGATTGTGCTCCTTCAAAAGAAATAATTTGTTATTGATTTCTTCTGTAGGGTGCAGGAACATGGTGGCGAAACTATTATTCCTTTCAGCTGTGTATTAGAGAGAACTCTTGCTGATATGCTACCAAATGAAGCAGATAAGTATTGCGAGGAGAACAAGGTACAAAGGTTGGTATTGATATAAATGCTCAGTCTTTCACTCACTTCCCATTTTCTTACATTTTTTCTCTATATTAATTTGAGAGAGAGAAAAATGTCACAAAACCTACACAAGTAATTTCTACAAAAGCTAACCATCATGCCCCCCAAACTCATATTTTGCTGGAAAAAAAGTTTTTGGAGTTTGCAATGTAAAGTTTTCAACAAGTGATGTTCTTTTTATTAGTATTATCATAACATAGTGCTTTTTATGGTATTTACTAAACTTGAACAAGTCCGACTTTGCTGCAGTTGCCTTCCAAAGATCATAAAGACGGGATTTTCAGCAATTAATCTCATATACTTTTTCACTGCTGGCCCTGATGAGGTAACATATAACTAATACCCATACAATTTTGTACTATTGTTTTCTCTGCTTAGTTTATAAACCTTAGCTCAAAAATTTATTGCAACTGAATTGAGTATGCAGGTAATGGTTGTTTGTGGTGCCTTATCTTCAAAACATGTTTTGAACTTCCAATGGCATTGGCATCTCACAATAAAGGCATATTGGTGCATCTGTATGCAGTTTCCTACTAATTATTAATGCAACTGTTGGCATGTAATTTGAATTTGCCATTGACAAATTTCTCAGATCAGTAATTGGAATTCGCCAATCGACAATTTTTTCCTGCAAGTATTGGCTAATCATTAATATAGTTATGATCACAAACTTGTAGCGAAGTCTTGGAAGCTCTCTTGATAAAATTTTAGCCCGTTCAACAAAATGTTTCTTCACACGGACACTTTAGTTTGTCACTATGGATCATGGAAATGTTTATTTGAAATAAACTTAATTGCTACGTGAATAGAGTGAGAATCTAACCTGACATACATCTCCGGCGTGAATTGTTAGATCTTAGCAGATAGCACTAGTACATGGATTTATTTTAACACCAGTAGCAATATTACCACGTATTTCACTCTTGGTCATGATTTTCAAGTTAATGCGATTGTAACACTATTAGTCTGGGATTTGGATTTGTCTAATCTTTCAGGATAGTCCTTCCTGTGCATGGCATAATATCTTCTACAGACAGCTGTCTCTGGCCTTTGTTTTGATAAGTTAGCCTAATGTCCAGAATCACTTGCTCTTGCAGGTGAAATGTTGGCAAATCAGACGACATACAAAAGCGCCCCAAGCTGCAGGGGCTATCCATACTGATTTTGAAAGAGGATTTATATGTGCTGAGGTTTGTTTCTTGTTCATGCTTTTGGATCCACTTCTTTCAAAACTGACTCTTTAACAAACTGTTCAATAAATTTATAATATTAACTGTCTTTACCTTTCATTGTTTCCAAGTCAATTAATGGTCTTGATGCATATTTGATTTTTGTCAGCAACCATTGAAAATTCAAACATGTGATTTCTAATCTTTGAATTTTCTGATAATGCTTAGGTCATGAAATTCGATGATCTGAAGGAGCTTGGTAGTGAGTCAGCTGTTAAGGTATGCGATTTGAATTAATCATTGTTTGTTTGCTGTGAGGGACTCAGGGGTTTGGGGTTTGTGAATGATAATTTCAATATTTTCCCTCGGTAACTGTTTAGAGTCAGAATTGGACAGACTAAAAGGTAAAAGGAGAGATTAAGAGATAACAAAGTAAGCAAACAAAACGAGATGCTATTGTCAGTCAAGGAAGCCTACAATATGCAACATGATGAGCAGCCCTAGAATATATTGCACGGTTGTAAAACTGATTACATAAGGTTGAATATGTCCAGAATACATTAAAAATATGCACTGAATAAACTAAATGAAATCAAACGACCATTTGATGTGGAACCAGTATGAAATCAACTAGGGTGTCCAATCAATCCAACAAGTATTCAAATTTGTTGCATGTATTATAATTCTGTGCTAAATGCTCATGTTGTACTGTACTCTTCTGGAAAAAAATCACATGAGCTTGATGGTGGTGGTGGTGGTTTTCGTAGTATGGTTGATGTTTATCCTGTTGCCTCACAAGCTCTTAATGTGGCATGTATTTAAAGTTGAATGTGACGGTCAAGGAAAATTGTAGTGAAATCCCCATTAAAGACTCCTACATTGGTGTCTATATTTATATGCACCACACCAATATGCAGGCTTATCATTTTTATTGACGAATTGAATTTCTCTTGCAATTTGGCTCAGGCTGCTGGTAAGTATAAGCAGGAGGGGAAGACGTACGTTGTCCAAGATGGAGACATAATATTCTTCAAGTTCAATGTGTCCGGGGGTGGAAAGAAGTGAGATCTTGCCCCTTCAAATCTTACCCACTGAAATGGTTGATGTATCTTTGGTGGTTATACTAGAAATTTGTTTGGTGGCTGGAAAAACACTTGATTTAAGCGGTCATTCATGTGACTGTAATCACAACATCACAGCCCAAATCAAATCAGATGATCTAAGAAGTGTAATTTAGAATCAGAATCGTGAGCTCTTGGATTTTTGGTGTAATCGCATGTCTCCTGTTTTGATACATCTAGTCGAATAGTACCATGGGGGAGACCATAAATGGATCAGAGAATTCATCGTCATATCGCCTTCCACCGATTTCTTCTTCTTCATGTCGTGATTTGGCCATCATTTTTAGGATTTTTTCTCTCTTACATAATTACATTTACATTGAGATGACGCGGACTTATCGGGAGCAACTGGCTTTAATTACTAGTTAACAGAAAGCATGTGTCTGGTTTCTGTTCGAGTGTAGAAGTGACATGCAGATAGGACTAGAACACATTTAACTGGATGATGGAGGCAGCCCCCGATGTTCAGGATAATTTTTGAGTGAAATGTTTTATTCTTAGCTCAAGGAATTTTTATTTTTTTTTCGAGACAACTATCGATTACCTTAAAAACCTACTCTATGCACCTATATATTCCCATGCTCGTAGTGCAAGAAATGATTTTCCAACTTGAATGTTATATTCTACTTGCACTTCATAGGGTTCCAGTTTTCTATTCTAGCTGCTTTTAAAAATATATTTCTGTTTGAAAATATATATTAAAATAATATCTAAAAATATTTTAAAAAAAACTAATACAAAGCCAAGAAAAGAAAATTGAAAAATAATTTTGAAACACAAAATAAACAGTAATTTCAAAATAAAAGTAACCTTGAAATCCAACACAATGTTATTGTAATTAAGAAATTTTTTTGCAAAATAACAGATTGGCTATGTAATAAAAGCAGTGAAGGGACTTATTTTCTAATTCTGCATCAGGTTGAAGTCCTATCATGAATGTCTGTCATCCTGCAATGCCTTACATATTTAATTTATATGCTAATTTAAAAATTATTTTTTTACCGTGTCCTGTCATTTTAGGTTCTTATTTTCATGAAAGAAATTCGAGTTCAAAAACAAATCTCAAAGAGATAAAGAGCGCCAAAATCCCTTCTCTAAACCATCCGCCAATCATTTATTGCTGTGACCGACGTAGCATCACAGCCTAGTCCCCTATCCTTACCCCAAATGTCAAACTGATAACTGATAAGGTAATCTTAGCCGCGCTGTCTTTCAACCATCGAGCTTTCCATTCAGAGACCAGAGAGAAAGAGAGACTTTTTTTCACATCCCCGATTTGCCCTTAATACAGATGGCTAATTTCTCTCAAGCCCACATTTGTCAGTGCCTGACTAGACTATCAACTCTACGTTCAACTTCCGTGGTTACCATTTCTGGTAACAGGCAAAAAACAGGACACCAGTTTGTGGAAGATGTTTTGTCTTTGGCTCATGGGCTGCTTCAACATGGTCTTGGCAATGGTGACATTGTAGCCATATGTGGTTTCAACAGGTTCTTATCATCATCATCTTTCCCTGCACCATCACATTCCTTTGGCAAATAAAAGGCTCTGATAGATAGTGGTTTATACTTTGTGTTATGTTTTCTTTCTTTTTAAGGATGTTCTGAAGTTTGTAATTAGAAAATGGGTCGTGGTGGGACAAGTTTAACTTTGGTGTAAAATAATTTGATTGATTTTAAATAGTGGCCCGAGTTTTATAACTTTGATGTGATTTTACAAACTCTGATGAATGTACTTGTTTCAGTGATTGGTATATGGAGTGGTTACTTGCTGTTGCATTTGTTGGAGGCATAGTTGCTCCTTTGAATTACCGATGGGTTAGTACATCACCTTCCTGTGTATATGCTGTTCGGCCTCCATCTATCTACTTGCTGCTTAATTCTGTAGCCAACTCCTAAAGAGTTTGATTGAGGTTTTCTGTTCTCCGTTTGCAGAGCTTCGAAGAAGCAAAATCAGCAATGTTAATGGTAAGGCCAGTGATGCTGGTCACTGATGAGAGCTGTAAACACTGGTATCAAGAGCTCCAGAGTAATGCTTTACCTTCTGTCAAGTGGCATGTTTTTTCAGGCTCACCCCCATCTTCTGGTTCTGTAAAAACATCAAATGGTGTGTAGCTTCCTCCTTCGCATCTCTTCATCTGGTTTTATTCTTCTTCCATGTTCTGATAGACATAATGATGTTTTTTCTTCATTTTGACAGTTTTAACTACTGAAACACTTAGGAATCATGTCATGGGAACTAAACAACTGAATTACTCCTGGGCACCTGAGGGCGCTGTCATAATATGCTTCACTTCAGGTACAAGTCCTATGATGTGTGTGGAAGCAAATTCAAGAAGAAATCTCTCGATGTTCAGTGGAATATTATATTTTTACCAAATTTATCTTCGGAGTGTTTTTGGTGCATGTTCCGGGTATAATGCATAAATAAGTTTCTCAATTTGTGTACAGCAACCATAACCCCCCTTATAGGGAGGGTTTCCCTGCTTCCTTTCATTAATCCATCCCAATACATCCTGTAGGGATCTCAAAGATCAGCTGGTTTCCTTTTTTAGATTCCAATTGATAGAGCACTTTTCATGACATTACAGAAAGGAAAGCTCTTTAGATCTGAGCAATAAAACTGACAGAAATGACATTTCTTTCATACAATTCCACCAGCTTCGAGTACTCCTGTTTGTTTTATCAACCATGTGCAGGCGATACATGTCAAATCCTTGCGACATGATAGGTCAGCAATTGGAAGTCACCAATCACAAATGACAAACCCTTTGAGACCAGTTCAAGATTTTATGTTTCGAGCTAGACTTGGCCACTGTTGATTCGAATTTTGAGTGTCCTTTATGATATGTTCGTTGTAGAAGATTCCTACTGAAAGTGTTTCTACAAAATGCTTTGTGCTTTTCTCTTAAATTAGTTCATCTAAGAGTACATTTTACTTACAGAATCACTTCAACAGCAGGGCAAATAAGTAACGTAAAAAAAATAGAATCTTAAATATTATTGAAGTTTAAATTCTAGTACCATTCTTCAGGTTTCTCCCGTGTAGATCCTTAACTGGCATGATCCACCAATCTAATTTTTATCGTGGCTGCATTTTTTTTATGGCTTTAGGAACCACTGGAAGGCCCAAGGGAGTTATCATAAGCCATTCAGCTATGATAGTACAGTCCCTAGCGAAAGTTGCAGTTGTTGGTTACAGTGAGGATGATGTATGCAACTCTGAAGAATTGTTTTGTATGGATCTGAATTTGTAACTGGAAAAACATGGAAATCAAAGGGGATAAAGATAATGCATCCCATCGAGGATATTCATAGTTTCTTATAATTTGGAGAATAGTAGCATTGGTTGCTAGAAATGACTGTTGGCTGGATTCCTTATTCCTTGGACTTCTGCAGGTTTATTTGCACACTGCTCCGTTGTGCCATATTGGTGGATTGTCATCAGCCATAACCATGCTAATGGTTGGAGGTTGCCATGTCTTGATACCAAAATTTGAGGCTTCGTTAGCCATAGAAGCTATCAAGCTACATTGTGTTACTTCTCTAATCACTGTCCCAGCAATGATCGCTGATTTGGTTTCCATAACCAGGTAAAGTTGCAGTCCCACCTGTAATGGAGACTAACAGAGTCCTGTTTAACCTCTGCTTGGATAGAGATATCTTTACGCAGTAGTTTTTTTCCTTGGAATTCATTATTACATTTACGCTGCAATTTGTCAGCATGCACTTAAAATTTTAACTCTGTTTCTAAGCTCTTCTGAAATATTTTGTTTAATTTTCTTCATTTTTCCCCGACATTCACCACACTGCGTTGTTTGTGATTTTATCGTTATGTCGCTTGGTAGTTTAGTTGGCTCTGCTGACATTTTGAAGTATTTTGTCAGGTTGAAAGAAACTTGGAAAGGGAGGCACTATGTGAAGAAGCTATTAAATGGAGGTGGGAGTCTATCACCTGAGCTTATAAGAGATGCCATTGAATTGTTTCCAAGAGCTAAGCTTCTTTCAGCCTACGGTATTCGACTTGTCTATCTTCGTTGTCTTCTTCTTCAATTTAATCTTTTGGCATGTTATCTTCTTTTTGGTATTCATACTTTGAAGCAACATTGTAGATGTGAATTTGATTTTGAAATGTTGATTTCTAATGTGTAAGAAGTGGGATTGTGGATGCTCCAGGCTATTCTGCAATTAATTTCATTGTTTCTGCGTAACATTTACCAGTACAATGTTGAAGGCTGATCATGTCAACTTAAAGAAGAACTGACTTTCATAAATTTATTTATTCCCGTCCTCAATCCATCTCATTAAGAGGTGATGAACTATAAGAAATCGACATCAGGAATTCATTTTAATTTTATAGAGTAATTTTTTCAAGACTAGATGAGCTATTGCCAATGGACTAGGTCAACTTAACAAGTTTCGACCCTTGATTCATAGAAAATCCAGGCCACATGAGGCTATTAGAGTGTAGCTGAACTGAATGGAGCTACTCAAACAAGCCAAGTATGAAGAAATTAAAACCATTTTTAAACACCTATGGAAAAATTTTGTATTTCCATATAATGTTTCCAGTGTTAAATTGTTCTTGAAAGTACAAATCAATTTGGATGAGCTATATTTCTTATACTACTAGATTTATTAATGTCTTAATCTTATTTTTCTCACTCTGTCCCTTTTATAAAGGGATGACAGAGACATGTTCTTCTCTGACTTTCATGACCCTTCATGATCCAACACTTCAAACCCCTACTCAGACCCTGCTTACAGTGGATAAAACAAGATCCAGTTCAGTTCACCACCGACAAGGTGTATGTGTTGGCAAACCTCCACCACATGTTGAATTAAAGATAGGTGCCGATGAACCTTCTACCATCGGCAGAATTTTAACTAGAGGTCCCCATCTAATGCTTAGATATTGGGATCAGAATTCAATGAAGGCAGCAGAATCTACCAATGATTTTTGGCTCGACACAGGTGACGTTGGTTCCATAGATGACTATGGCAACATATGGCTCGTTGGACGACAGAATGGACGGATCAAGAGTGGTGGAGAGAACATTTACCCTGAAGAGGTAAGTGTGATATATATATATCTGCCTTCATAATATACTTTATAATCAAGCAATAACGACTGAATCTTACATTGGGACGATCATGGGCTTAGTGATTTGCAGGATCCTCTGAACTGAAGGATCATGCGATAATAAATTTGAGCTTCATGTCTTTTAAGGGATCAGTAACTTTTTTATACCTTCTTCACGGTCCTTACTATAAACTGTAGCTGCTTTAATGTTACAGGTGGAAGCACTGTTGTTGCAGCATCCAGGAGTTATTGCTACTGTTGTAGTGGCAATTCCAGAAGCTCGCTTGACAGAGATGGTTGTTGCTTGCATTAAACTAAGAGAAAGTTGGCAATGGATCGATAAAATCTGTAAACAATCTGCAGAAAACAATCTAACCTTGAGCAGAGAGATTCTCGGAAACTACTGTAGGGAAAAGAATTTAACAGGGTACTGCTGCTCTCTTTAATTTCGTTCCAGTAATGTAACTTAATATCCAGCTGCACAGATTCATCAATTGATTTCTTCCTCTTTACGTGTGTTTTGAAGATGTTTAGTGGCTCACTGATAAATCTTTTGCAGGTTTAAAGTGCCAAAGCTATTTATTTTATGGAGGAAGCCATTTCCACTGACAACGACTGGAAAGATTAGAAGGGACCAAGTTCGAAGAGAAGTCATGTCTCATCTACAGCTCTTCCCCAAAAATCTCTGTTTGTTATGAATAATTGATTGCATTATGTTCCATTTTTGGTCGCTAAAACTAACTAAAACCATATCCTAGTTTCCTGGCTCAGAAGGTCCATTCAATTCAGTAATGGCTGTAATCTTATGTAAAATGCCGGATCCCCTAGTTTTCCGAGAATTTAGTCTCGGTCGGTGCTCAAGCTGGTCCGAGAATATCCGAAATCATTGAATCAAGTAAAGAAGAATAAGCTTCTGTGAGACATGGTAAAGAAACCATCTCACATAAAAGTATAAACTGTTAGATGAAACTCCAAAATATAATTTATATTATTCATGCATCGTTTTACAGTTGTGTTTGAACCATCTTTGTGGTGGGGCAATTTCCACGAAAAAATGGTGGTTTATAGCTAACAAGATTTTTTTTTCTTTTTAATCTTGAGTATGGTATTGATAATTTATGTTTTATAGTTAATTAATGGGGGGAAATACTCTGTTAATTATCAATTTTTTAATCATATTAGTAAATTATACGAGTTTTATTAAATTTTCTTTCTTCTTTAGAAACACTTGCATCACCTAACATTATTTTTATGTTAAAAAAGATTTGATACAACTC
>CM063598.1:7061223-7077687 GCA_032356905.1 Salix exigua
ATATGGTAAGGAACCATCTCATATAAAAGTTTAAATTGTTAGGTGAGACTTCAGTATATGATTTATATTATTCATATATCGTTTTACAGTTGTGTTTGAACCATCTTTGTGGTGGGGCAATTTCCACGAAAAAATGGTGGTTTATCTCGAGCGAGATTTTTTTCTTTTGATCTTGAGTATGGTATTGACAATTTATGTTTTATAGTTAATTATTGGAAATTGTTTTTTCTTTATTAATTATCGAATTTTTGATCATATTAGTAAATTATCTGAGTTTAATTAAAAAAAAATCTTCTTTAGAAACACTTGCATCACCTCAATATTATTTTTATGTTAAAAAGATTTGATACAACTCATATGGTAAGGAACCATCTCATATAAAAGTTTAAATTGTTAGGTAAGACTCGGAATATAATTTATATTATTCATGCATCGTTTTACAATTGTGTTTGAACCATCTTTGTGGTGGGGCAATTTCCACGGAAAAATGATGGTTTATCGCGAACGAGATTTTTTTTGTTTTTAATCTTGAGTATGGTATTGACAATTTATGTTTTATAGTTAATTATTGGAAATTGTTTTTTTCTTTATTAATTATCGATTTTTTAATCATATTAGTAAATTATCCGAGTTTAATTAAATTTTCTTTCTTCTTTAGAAACACTTGCATCACCTCAACATTATGTTTTATGTTAAAAAAGATTTGATACAACTCGTAACAAAGAGCAAGCACCGAGTCTAGTTAGATAAAAAAAAAATTATTAAAAGAGAATGAGAGGTAATTGTAGCCCCCTCGAGGTAAAAAAAAAAGACAATTGAACTAGATATGAAGGACCATGTTCTCTTTTCACAATGACATAATTTTCTTTTACAAATTGTATGGGGTTAAATGGGTGGGTTTTTTTTTATTGCATAATAAAATTACTAATTTAACCCTGTATTAAAAAAATTGACAATTACTTAAGGTCAATTTGGTCTTTTTAATTTTTTAAATATTGTAATTATTTTGAGACTCTTAAGGAAAAACACAAAATAACTCTATTTTAAAAGCTTTTCTATCATTTGACATTGATTTTATTTTAGATTTGAAGATTAGTCAGGGGAATATGGGTATTTACATTGTATTAAATATTATCTTCAAAAACCCACTAAGGTGTGAGACATGTGTCATCATATGAAGGACTCCTTATTTGTTCTAGTAGTGCATGTGCAGTCATCCTATCACTAAACACCATCTTTCATGATGACATTTGAAAGATCTCAACGCCCCAATTTGATGGGAAAATGAGTGCCTTAAAAACATCTCGGATTTGGGTGTTTATTAATTTGTTTATGATTTTTTACATATAATCTCATCCTTTATGAGTTTTGTCTTCTTTTAAATTTGATCTTTATATTTTTATTGCTATTTTTTTATTTGGAAAGATTTTTAATTTGATATTTTTTTCATGATTTTATACTTCAAAATTAAATTGATTGCGAATTAAGGTTCTTGATTGAACTTAGTTCAAGGATTTCATTATTTCTCCACTAGAACACGGCATCGCAGCGCCCCTCCCCGTGAGCAGGGAATCCAATGTCGAGTTTTATCTTTATTTTGTGAAAAGTAGAGTCGTCACCTAGTATTATGATTACTAGAAAACCTAAACTGGTCTTTCAGAGATTCTAAAGAAAGGGACTGGTTGCGTAAAGGAAAAGTTTTAGCACCCCTAGAACGCCCTATCTAAGGTAAGCTACTTGGTGTTTTGGTTTGCTTTATAATTGCTATGGTATTGATCTTTCAAAAAAAAAATGTTTGTTAAATAGTGATGATGTATTATTGCTGTAAAAATATTTTGGATATTTACCGCTTTAAAGTTTCTTTATCCAAATATTTACAGTGAATAACAATGAATTATCCCCGCCAATATTTTGGACAATAACCCCTTTATGATTTCTTTACCCAAATATCAACAATGATTAATAACGAATTATCCCCACCAATATTTTGGATATTAACCTCTTTAAGATTTATTTATTCCAATATCAACAATGAATAATAACAAATTATCCCCGCCAATATTTTGGATATTAACCCTTTTAAGATTTATTTATCCAATTATAAAAAGTGAATAATGTGAATCCCTAAAAATAAGATTTTTGGTATTTTTGGAATATTGGTCAATACCCTTTGGATTGTACAATCATGTTGTAAAATCCAAAAATGCGAGAAAATGATTTTTCTTTGTTTGCGAAATTCATGCTAAAAATCATTTTTCTTTAAAATTCTGAAATAGTATTTTTTTTTAAAAAAAAAAAAAGAAATGTTCAAAATATATTAGCGTATTGGTCGTGTGCATGAAAACAACATATTTTTTTGTTTTGATAATTAAAAACAACAAACACACACATACATTATGCAAATTTTGTATTTTATTTTTATTTATTTATTTATTATTATTTCTGCCTTCCTAGAGCTGGAGAAGAAGGCTTGGGTGTGGATGACTGCAAATGGAGCTCACGGTGGAGCTGGTGCTGCTGCTGGCCGGGAGCTGTTGCAGTAGTTGGCGAGGAGGGAGAGAGCGGTGAGAAGATGGCCGAGAGAGAAAGAGTTGTTGTATTAGAGGAGGGAGAGTTGTTGAGGGTGTTTTTCTATGTATTATTTCTTTGGCAAAATTCAAATTCTGCCCATGTTCCCCTTCATTTTTCTTTTTTTTTATGTTATTTTTCTGTTCTATAACTATTATTATTATTATTATTATTATTGAATTTTTTTATCATATTATTAAATTATCCCTGGACCAATCATTTGAATCTTAAATTTCTTACATTGGAATCTCTTTTATCCAGCTCATGATGAATCGATTGCCACAAATCTATTACAAGAATATAATTTTTGGAAGGCGAAGGAAGTCATAGAATTTATGACGGGGAACCTGGTCACCTTCTCGATTCAAGCAAAACTCAGAACCCTGTCGGTGGTTGAAGAAGGTAGAGAAAGGAGGATCTATTGGAAGTGAGTGAGCCTTCAATCACAACCTCACAAGCTTCTTACACGTGTTTATTGAAGGGTTTGTCCATATCCTTCCTAAACTAACATAAAACACAGCTACCTAGCTTTCAATAATAATTGAGAAGTGAAAGCCACCATGCTCATACATACATACATACATACATAAATATATATATATATATATACACACTAGCCAATACTCTGCGCTTTATCGAAAAGAATACTATATTTTTTTCTATTTTAAAAAATATTAATTGTATGAATTTTTTATTATAATATAAATATAGGTAAAATAATAAATTTGTGCAGAATTCTTGTTAAGTACATGTTTTTTTATAAAATATATGAATTTTAAATCAATATAAATTTATTTGTTTAGTAGATTTCAATAAAATAATCAGCATAAAATTATCATCATCATTGAAAAAGAAGGAAAATTGAGATATCTGAATTATTAAATTCATTATATCTAGATTATTTTATTTTATAATTAAATTTAAATTCAACATAAAAACTAAATATACATTATGAAAAAACCCGCAATAATCAACTAAAAAAATAAATAGTTAATTTTCTATCTATAAAAAGAAGAAAATATAAAATAAAAATTCATCTCTATTTAAATTCAACATAAAAACTAAAAATTCATCATTATCATTATCATTACTATAACAGTTAAGATTATTATCAACATTACTTCCCAAACAATTACAATCATTAAATTGTCCAGAAAAATAAAATAAAAAAGCAAAATATTTTTACAAAAAAACAATAATGACTAGAATTATCATTATTATAGTGCAAACAATAAAATCATAAAATCATTTGGTGCAAATAAATACAAAAGAACACAAAAAAATAACAAAGGAAAAAATGGAGCAATATCAATTTTAAAATGATCAACAACATAAATTAAAATTTCAGGACTGAACCAAATAAAATAAATCCCTAATACAAATGAAAAAAATTAAAAACAAAAACTAAAAGTATAGATGCATAAATACAGATAAAAAATAAATACTATAAAAATGACAAACAAACCAAAGAAATTAATAGAAAATAAAAAAATCAAAGAATAAGGACCAAAATGAAAAAAATATTTAAATTCCAATCAAAGGATAAAATTGAAACAAATAAAAACCTTGGGACCAAAACAAATAAAGCTATTTTAAAAAAATGTAGTGTGATTTTGTTAACAAATAAAAGAATAAGGATTGAAATGAGCAGTAGCATACATGTCTAATTTCAAGTGGAGGACACAATCAAAACAAATTAAAATAAAGTATATAATTTATTTTAATTGAAGGATAAAATTGAAACAAATAAAACCTTAGGACCGAAAAAAATTGATGTGTAATGTTTTTAAACACTTAAAAGAATAAGGACTGAAATGAAAGATAGAATATATGATAAATTTCAATTGGAGGATCCGATTAGAAGTAATTAAAACCTATATACCAAAATATTTAAAGGAACCAAAAGCAAACTAAAAATTAAAAGAATAAGGATTAATTGAAACACAACATATATAATTAGTTTCAATTAAACGCCACAATTGCAACAAATCAAAATTTATATTGAAAATAGAAGTAATAAAAGCGAAATCCAAAATCCAGGGACCAAAATAAGACTTTCACTAGCCGTAAGGACCGTATTGTATTTACGTGCAACATGAGAGAGAAAAGAGAAAAAAAATTAAATTCATCAACTAGAGCTTCAGTGACCACCTTAACATACACGCGCCACATCGGCACACTATGAGACAAGGTGCCCATCTGTTTTTGACTGCTTGATGGAGATGCACGCGCCGCATGAATGGCACGCACTTGTGAAACACTGCATGCGGTGTCTCTGAAAATAACAAAATAATGGTTAATTACCTATACATCTCTGTACCTATTGATAACTATAAAAATACCATAGAGGAAAATACCGCAATACCCCAGTCCCGGGGCTTTTTTTGTCATTTTCAAGGGTTAATTTAGTTGTTTTACTGTGCAATAAATCCGCAAATACCATCCATATTCCCTGGAAATTTCCAAAACACCTTCGATCCCAGGACCAATATTTTGTGATTTTCACGAGTTATTTTTGTAGTTTTACTGTTTAATAAATCCAGAAATATCATCCAAGTCTCATGGAAAATTCAAAAATACCCTGAGTCCCATGAACTAAAACAATTGTAATTTTACTATAATAATCTATAGTAATATGAGTCTGTGTGAACAATTAAAAAACAAAGTGAGACACCTTTTATATTTTAATACTTTAGTTGATATATATATATATATGTGTGCGTGTGATTATTTCGATCATGAGCAGGCATGCATGGCCAACAAGGTGTAATGGTCATGGTTAATGATGTAGGACACCCTGATGACGGAATTCTAAGATACCAATCAATCACTTTCATTCCAAATAACCATCACCCTGAAATTGTGTTTGTTTTAGAATGTTGATCAAGGAATTCCTAACAAGCCAAGAACAAAAGCAAAGCAAAGTAAAGATATTATGCATGGATGGGCAGTCTTAATCATCATTTATCATATATTATAATTTGTTTGACGATCGAGATGTTAAGCACCACCTGTAATTGGGACAGTTGGCGTATGTACATATTTCCAGCACGAAAATAAAGACTTCTGATGAAAGGAAATCAGACTTCTGATGAAAGGGTCGTCGTCCCATCCCATCAGCTGAACGGTGATCATTTAATGGCCGGTGTATCCTCCAATATTTATGGCGATCTCTCTCAGGCCAGATTTTCCTGCTGGAAATATATACTATAGTAATCTATAGTATATGTGATGATTAACATCTCGATCGTCAAACAGATCATAATATATGATAAATGATGATGAAGACTGACCATCCATGCAAAATATCTTTGCTTTGCTTTGCTTTTGTTCTTGGCTTGTTAGGAACTCCTTGATCAACATTCTAAAACAAACACAATTTCAGGGTGATGGATCGTTATTATCTACATGGAAAGATATTACAACCTGTTTTATTTGGATTAAAAGTGATTGATTGGTATATGATTTGTAACTTTTAAGTGTTTTTACTGGGATTAAGGTCATGATGATCTTAACTCGCAACTCAAAAGAGTGAATCTTAACAAGGTTCCATTGCAGTACTGTAACCATATACATTATTACTATCATAATTGCAATTCAATTAATTATTGATTGAAACAAAAGTAGCAAAAACAAAGATCTAGTAACTTGTCAAGTCTTGGTTTTTTTAGCTTTGGCGGTATGATCTTCTAACCAAGACAGGATAGTCCCAAAGACAAGCTCCACATTCTCCTCAGGCTCACCAATCCACATATGCCACATGCCAGGAAAGATCTTCAATGTTTTGTCCTTGCTTGAGGCTGATTCATGCACAAAGCTCGCAGACCTCAAATCACATACAAAATCATCCTCCCCATGCACCATTAGAAATGGAACCTTCAGGTCATAGCAATGCCTCCTTATGTACTCAGAAACCCTAAAAAACACTAATGCAGTCGCCGCCGACGGCTTCCTTGAGCTCCGGCGGTTAGGGTTGCTGGCAACCAGCCTTCTCTTCCATTCTTCTTTGTATGATCTGCTAGAGACTGACTTCGAGGCCACCACTTTCCATGTGGGTGCAAACAGCGCTGCCAAAGGAAGTAGCTTCTCCAAGGGCCAAGCAGGCTTAAATTTCGCTGAAATACCACACATGGCACTGCTTAATATCAAGCCATCCCATGCATGCCCTTGCTTCAAACATATCAGGATTGAAATCGCCCCTCCTAGTGATTCGCCATATAGAAAGGCTGGTAACTTAGGGTTGCTAGCCTTGACCGAGTCAAAAAACTTGATGCAATCACTAACAACATGTTGGATATTTGGGATGTGACCGGCTAACCCATCAGAGTAGCCATGGCCTTGTAGATCAAGCGCACAGACCAAGAATCCTTCTTTGGCTATGGATACAGCAGTTAGCTCATTGAGCCAGCTGCTTTCTGAGGAGTAGCCATGGACCATGGCTACGATTCCTTTCGGCTGGGAAGTGGAATCCGGACGCCAAAATTGGGTGAAGATTTTCATGTTCTTCTTCTTGTACATGAAGCTTTCTTGGTGGAAGATTTGGTGCTTCTTGTAGAATTCTTCTCTTGTGAGGTCTCCATAGGGACTTCTGTCATTAGCCTGGTGAATGGGGTGTGCCATTTTTCTTCTTCTTAAAAGCTTGTTGGAAGACAGACAAACAATGGCAGGCAAAATTCAAGGCAGATGGGAAATGTTGAGGCCGATAATGCAATCTATATAACCAATTGTGAGAATGACTGGGCACCCAAATTTGACTCAGAGAAGAAAAGATTCTGCAGTGTTGTTGCTAGCTAGCTTGCTAGATCCGTGGTCGACAACATGCATGGGATTTTTGGTGGGGAATCATTTATTACAAAGAAAATTCTCTTTTACGTCTGATTTTCCATCTCCACTGTCTTCACACCTAACAGCAATTAATTTTGCTTAGGTCAAGGAATACCAAGCCCCAAAAAATACAATTAGAAGGGTGTACGCGGTTAAACACAATTGATGTTGCTGAGGTTAAGGAATATCAAGCATTTAAATCCAATGCAAGCTCAAATTCCAGTTATGGTTCACTGGTTTGATCCATCGATCCAAATCATATTAGAGTATAATATAATCATATTATCGGGCTTCATCTACAAGTTTAAGATTTTAGGTGATATGGTTCCTTAACATGCTAAACTTTTAGGTGAGATGATTCCTTAATATGGTATCAGAGCCTACCCAGCAGTCACGAGTTCGAATCTCACCACCCCATTCTATTTGATAAAAAAAAATCAAACACAAGGTAATATGGGCTTGTGCAAGTTTCAAGCCCAAAGAGCTTTCACTTGAAGGGATGTGTTAGAGTATAATATAATCATATTCTGGGATCTCGCCTACAAGCTTAAATTTTTAGGTGAGATGGTTCCTTAACAAATCAATATATATATATATATATATATATATAGATCTTTTACAAAACCAAGGAAATAGTCATTCATGGCTATTTTTCTTTAATACAACGATTGATACTACAAATTTGCCAATATGGTTCACTCATTGGTGGGACTATTTTGGTTGTATTCCTGAGCTCCTTACTGAACACCCATCTGTGGACGAAGGATACAAATACTACAAAAAAGCTTACCAACCCATTCCCTCAGAACGACGGCTCAGACCCATTACATTATTCATGCCAAGTTCAATATATATATATATATATATATATAAATCACTTGTTTTAATGGATTGCAAGTTAACCCGAGATTGATTTATACTTTTATGCGAGGGAATCATCACTGGGTGAGATGAGACATGAGCATGTGCGCAGAGATTCTGGATGGTGAATGCATGGACCGTCGAGTGATGGAAACAATTTTCTCATCCACAAAATTAGTTCAATTATTGCAGGAAATTAACATACATTGTCCGCAACTTAATTTGGCCATACAAGATTTTTAAGGCATTAAACCATATTTTTTATGGAAAGAAACGGCATCACTGGATAAAAGAGAATGCTTGGTTTGGTTATAAATTCTTACTGTTATTTGTTAAAAAAAACAGTTTTATAAAAAGCATTTTTAGTACTGTAGCGCTAGACTCATTGTCACTGTTCACTGGCAATTTGCTCTGGTTCAACGCACTATGTTTCTACATAGGAACACTTTTTATAATATTTACGGTGCAACTGATAAAGAATTAGTTGTGGCCGAGCAGTTGTACGCGTTGAGCTTGCGGCTGGCGTGCCCGAGTTTGAGGCGCTCAAAATGCAAAATCAGTTTGGTTTTGTTTTCTCTCTCTTGCTTTTGCTTTTTTTTCTTCTTCCAGATTACATTTCCCTTTCTCTTTTTTATTTTATTCTTTTCTTGCTTTTTTGTTTTTTTTTCTTACCTTTTTTTTTCTATTATTATGTTTTTTTTCTATTTTTTTCTTCATATTTTCTCATGATTTGTTTTTTGGTTATTTTTTTCCTTCATATTTTCCCATGAATTTTTTTTGTTATATTTGTTTTTCAACTTATATATATATATTAATCTTAAATGTATTTTTTTTAATTTAAAAATACCCATCCCTCTCATGGCAAAAAGGGTTACAAAAAATATAAAAAAAATCAATCACTGCATGAGTTTTAAACAGAGACACCATTATCACAAAACCTTTTGGTGGCCCCTTATTATAGTAGTAACGAAGCGGTATACCGCAGCGATCGCGTGTATTTTTATCTATGTAAAAATTTATTGTTTTTATATGTATTGTATTTTATTAGTTTAATATTTATTTAGTATAGTTATAATTGATAAAATTTATGTAATCAAAATGGAAAGTGACAGCGTATATGTTGTAATTGCGAGATAACCTACGTAAATATTTTTTTTTTTAGTTTATCTTTTCCCCGGCAATATTATATTTAAAATATTAAAAATGAAAATATTATAAATTTGTTTTTAAGAAATAAATCTAAACAAAAGAGTACCAAATTTCAATATTAATTTTAAAATGATATTAATGTTTTTATTCCAAAAAACCTAGGTCATGTTTTCTTTTCCCTATATATATATATAACATCCAATAAATATTAGAACATATAATTAATGAAAGACTAAAATTATCCTAGAAAATTTAAGAAAATTAAAAAAATATCATTGTCATCACTGTCAAAATAATAAAAATTATTAGATTATATGGAGAGAAAAACAATAACAAAAGAGTAAGCAAGAAAAACAATTAAATTATTATTGGTATTGTTATTGTGTTAAGTACAAAATTAAAATTTGAAGACAATTTTTTTATGTTATTCGATTTATTCATTATACGATTATAGTAAATGTATTTAAGAATACTGATATTAATTTTTTTATTCAAAAATCCAAGGTCATGTTTTTTATCCCTATATATATTCAGTATGAGAAAATATCCAATAAATATCGAACATATAATTAATGAAAGATTAAAAATATCCTAGAAACTTTAACAAAAATAAATAAAAAACATATAAATATCATGATGCGCGTTAACTAATCCGGAGATCCCGGTCATGAAAAAATATGTAAGTGATAATAAAAATAATAATAATAAATGGATTCAGAGATTAGTCGAGTGCGTATAAGTCGTAACGGATACCAGTGTCTAAAAGAAAATAAAAGGCCCGATTAAAATAAAAAACAGAAACACCTCTTCACACGATATTGAACTCGTGAACATTATTATTAAAAAAGCATGGTTATTAAAATAAACAATGCAAGGGAAAAACACCTTTTAAACAAGTAATATGAAAAAAATCATGTTGCGCATAAAATAACTCCGGACACCCGGTCATGGGGAAAAATATAAGTGGAAAAAAGGGGAAAAATATAGAAGTGGAAACAAAAAAGGAAAAAATAGATCCGGAGATTAATCATGATACGCGTAAGTCGTCATTAATATCCAAGTTAAAAAACAAACAAACGAAAACAACTTTTACAGAGTAATTTTCTAAAATTAGGATTTAAAAATCCCAAAAAACAAACGAAAAGCAACACTTTCCAAAATAAGGATTAAAAAAATGAAATTTAGGAAAAAAAGGATTTAAAAGAAAAAAACAAAATTTAGAAGAAAAAAAGGATTTAAAAGAAAAAAACGAAATTTAGAAAAGAAAAAGAATTTAAAAGAAAAAAACGAAATTTAGAAAAAAAAGAATTTAAAAAGAAAAAACGAAATTTAGAAAAAAAAAGAATTTAAAAAAAAAAACGAAATTTAGAAAAAAGAATTTAAAAGAAAAAAATAAAATTTAGAAGAAAGAAAAGGATTTAAAAGAAAAAACGAAATTTAGAAAAGAAAAAGAATTTAAAAGAAAAAAACAAAATTTAGAAAAAAAGAATTTAAAAAGAAAAACGAAATTTAGTAAAAAAGAATTTAAAAGAAAAAAACAAAATTTAGAAGAAAAAAGATTTAAAAAGAAAAAAACAAAATTTAGAAAAAAAAAGAATTTAAAAAGAAAAAAACGAAATTTAAAAAAAAGAATTTAAAAGAAAAAAACGAAATTTGTAAGAAAAAAAAAGGATTTAAAAAAGAAAAAAATTAGGAAAAAAAGAATTTAAAAGAAAAAACGAATTAAAAAAAGAATTTAAAAGGAAAAAATGAAATTTGTAAGAAAAAAAGGATTAAAAAAAGAAAAAACGAAATTTAGAAGAAAAAGAATTTAAAAAGAAAACGAAATTTAGAAAAAAAGAATTTAAAAAAACTAAATTTAAAAAAAGGGCAGATGAAAAAAGGATTTAAAAAAAGAAAAACAAAATTTAGAAAAAAAGAATTTAAAAAAACGAAATTTAAAAAAAGAATTTAAAAAAACGAAATTAAAAAAAGGTAGACGGATGTACTCCGTGGAGTACAAATGAAAACTCGCCAACATAAAATAACTCGGACACCCGGTCATGGGGAAAAATATAAGTGGAAAAAAGGGGAAAAATATAGAAGTGGAAACAAAAAGGAAAAAATAGATCCGGAGATTAATCATGATACGCGTAAGTCGTCATTAATATCCAAGTTAAAAAACAAACAAACGAAAACAACTTTTACAGAGTAATTTTCTAAAATTAGGATTTAAAAAATCCCAAAAAAAACAAACGAAAAGCAACACTTTCCAAAATAAGGATTAAAAAGAACAAAATTTAGGAAAAAAAAGATTTAAAAAGAAAAAAAACAAAATTTAGAAGAAAAAAAAGGATTTAAAAAGAAAAAAACGAAATTTAGAAAAAAAAAAGAATTTAAAAAGAAAAAAACGAAATTTAGGAAAAAAGAATTTAAAAGAAAAAAACGAAATTTAGAAAAAAAAATTAATTTAAAAAGAAAAAAAACGAAATTTAGAAAAAAAAGAATTTAAAAAGAAAAAAAATAAAATTTAGAAGAAAGAAAAGGATTTAAAAAGAAAAAAACGAAATTTAGAAAAGAAAAAGAATTTAAAAAGAAAAAAAACAAAATTTAGAAGAAAAAAAGAATTTAAAAAGAAAAAAACGAAATTTAGTAAAAAAAAGAATTTAAAAAGAAAAAAAACAATATTTAGAATTAAAAAAGATTTAAAAAGAAAAAAAAAGAAATTTATAAAAGAAAAATAATTTAAAAATAAAAAACGAAATTTAAAAAAGAATTTAAAAGAAAAAAACGAAATTTGTAAGAAAAAAGATTTAAAAAAGAAAAAAATTAGGAAAAAAAGAATTTAAAAAGAAAAACGAATTAAAAAAAAAGAATTTAAAAAGAAAAAAAATGAAATTTGTAAGAAAAAAAAAGGATTAAAAAAAGAAAAAAACGAAATTTAGAAGAAAAAAGAATTTAAAAAGAAAAAACGAAATTTAGAAAAAAAAGAATTTAAAAAAACTAAATTTAAAAAAGGGCAGATGAAAAAGGATTTAAAAAGAAAAAAACAAAATTTAGAAAAAAGAATTTAAAAAACGAAATTTAAAAAAGAATTTAAAAAAACGAAATTAAAAAAAAGGCGAGCAGATGTACTCCGTGGAGTACAAATGAAAATCGCCAATCCACGAGAACCTCATTGTGGATTTGGCCGATGCCTTTAGATATATTAATAATTAAGTAGCCTCCTCTCTTTGCCACACACGTACCATTAGAAGAGGCCAGTAGTCTTAACTTATTATTATTAATCTTCGGATTCAATGTTTTTTATAGTTTTTTTTTAGATTATATTTTTTTTCATTAAATTTTTTTCCTACTTATATTTTTTTTCCTTTTTCCACTTATATATATATATATATATATGATCGAGGTGTCTGGACTAGCTTAAATACACCACGATTAATTCTCGGATCCAATTTTTTATAGTTTATTTTTGCTTTTCTCTATTTTTTCTTAATTTTTTTTCCATGGAATATTTTTTTTCTGGTTATATTTTCTAAATTTATTTCTTTTTCTACTTATATATATATATATATATTATGATTGAGGCTAGCTATAGTGCGCCACAATTAATCTCCAGATCCAATATTTTTTATTATAACTAGGGTTTCCAGACCAGTTTATGTGTACCAAGACTAATCCTCAGACCTTTTTTTTTGCTAAAGTGTTTTTCTTATATATATATATATATACACACACACATATATACACAGTATAAGCTAAAACAGCTCGCCCTTTTACTGTAGCAACATTGTTCACTCATACACACACAAAAAAAAAAAGTTGTGTACTGGACATTTGATCCACTGCTTCGCACCTACATGAGCTCGGTGGTCTTTTTTTTATACAGGGCTACTTTTTTTTTTGTATTTAGAGTGTAGAAATGTCAAATGAATGGATGTGGCCGAGTGGTTCTTTACGTGTTAAAAAATGTTGCGCGTAGGAGTTCGAACCACTCAGCCAACAAAACTAATTTTTTCTTTCTTTCTAAAAAAAAGGATTTAAAAAATGGTTTTTTTCAATAATTGATTGTTGTTGTTTTTTTTACAATTCTTTTTCAATAACTGATTATTGTTGTTTTTTTACAAAAGTTTTTAATAACTGAGGTGTACAAGCCAAGTTACGCGCACCACGACTAATCTCCAAATCCACTTTTTTGACATTTTTCCCTATTTTTTTCCACTTATGCTTTTTTTTATAAACGAGGTGTCTGGGTCAACTTATGCACACCATGATTTTTTCTTCCCAATTATATATTTATTTTGTCCCGGGCCAACGTGGTGCATCACGAATAATACCTGGACTAACTTTTTTTTAACATTTTTTCTATTTTCCCCCCTTATATATTTTTTATATATAATCAGGGTGTTTGGATCAACTTACACACAATATGACTATTATTATTTTATAGAATATCTAAAGGAGATTGCAATCCCAAAAAGTTCTTAATATATATATATTAAGATGCTGATATGGAATAAATAACAGAATATAACATGCATAAAATCAATCATTTTTCCACATGGATAGAGGCTTAGCGCAACGCGCGGGCAAGTTCGCTCGCTATAAGCTAAAACAGAATAGGTATTTTCTCACTGTTCATTGCACAATTAACCCAGACTCATATACACCGTGGATTCGAATAACAAACACTATATACTAAGATAAGTATTATTTGAATGCTAGGATGAACAACAAAATCATTTGGCTAACTGGTTGAGTGTGGGGGCCAAATCACAGGAGTGAGAGTTTAAATTTCTCCAGTTGTAAATATTTTTAAAATTGAAAAGGTGTTTTATGTTTTATTCTTTTAACCGGGCTTTTTATTTGTTTTTGTAACCTAGGTATCGGTAACAACTTATGCACACCACGACTAATCCCGAGATCCATTTATTTTTTAATATTTTTCTTCCCTGTTTGTTTTTCCACTTATATATTTTTTTCCCATAACCGGGGTTTTCGGGTTAGTTTATGCGCAACATATTTTTTTCTCATTACTGTTTAAAAATGTGCTTTCCCTTGCAAATTCTTTTTATGACTGGCCTCATTTTTTATTGTTCTTTTAATAAACATGGACTTTTTTTTTCATATTTTTTAATTTTTTTCTAATCGGAGCGTCCCGATCAGCCTTTTTTTTAAACTGAGTTTCTTCTTTGTGTTTTTTTACTAGGGTATCCGTGATAACAAATTTCTAATAAATCATTTCATCTTCTTAGCAAATTTTCTAACAAATTTTATCAAAAATAATTTAGCAATAGCGACATTCAATCACTTTTTGGTGGAAAAAAACCATTTTTAACATATTTTATCAATTACAATTTTACTAATTAAATATTAAAATAACAAAATACAACACGTATAAAATTAATTAATTTTCTACATAAATAAAAAAACCCAGCGCATCGCGCGGGGAATTTGCTCGTTTATAACTGAAATTAAAATGTTTTGTTAAAATTGTGGTTGAGTTTAATGAGGTTTAATGAAAAACAGTTTCGTGTATTTATTTATTATATTTTTATATATTGTTGTCAATTTTTAAGATTAATTTAAAACACATATATACAAACATATATATACACACACACACCATAAATTCTTAGAGACACCTTCGCTTACCAAATATGATAAGTGTTCACCTCATGGGTATAATAAAGTACAATGTGAAAGAGTCTTTTAATAGTAAACCAAGATTTCTTACTGTATATATATATATATAGGTATAATAAAGTACAATGTGAAAGAGTCTTTTAATAGTAAACCAAGATTTCTTACTCTGTGTGTGTGTGTATGAATTAAGACTCCCTCCCGAATCCGAAGAAATCAAGGATGGAGGCAAATGATAGAAGATCTGTACCCACCCATTTATAGAAACGGGAGCAATATTGGGGATCTGTTGTAGACCTTGGTGAGGGGTGCAGATGAACAAAAGAGAAACGGGAACAGTGATGAACAAAAAAGATGAACTTCGTCACACCCCAAAAATGGCGAGGAGCGGCGCTAGTGGTAACTGGTCCCCATGAGTGGGAGAGGTCAAATATCGGGGATTATTTATTTTTTGTAACAAAGGGAGTCGCCACCTAGTATAACGGTTACTAGTAAACCTAGTACTGGTCTTTCAGAGATTCTATGGTAAGGGACTGGTTGCGTAAAGGTAAGGTTTTAGCACCCCTAGTACGCTCTATCTAAGGTAAGTCGCTTGATATTTTTGTTTGTCTTATAATTGCTAAAAAAAATATATACATGTTAACGATATATCATTTACACCGAATATTTTGGATAGAATTTATCCAAACTCCGAGAAATAAATAATATGAATTACCGAAAAGTTTTTTATATTTTTTTGAATATTGGCCAATACCCTTTGGATTTTACAAACATGTTGTAAAATCTCAAAATGCAAGAAATGATTTTTCCCTTTTGCAAAATCCATGCTAAAACTCATTTTTCTTCAAAACACAAGATAATATAATTTTTTTTTTAAGAAACAATTTTTTAAATATGCTAGTGTATTGGCCTTATGCAAAAATAACACATTTTTTAGATTTTTTTTGTATAAAAAAAACAAAAATATTTTTATTTTTATATTATATTATTATTATTTAATTATATTATTATTATTATATATATATATATATATATATATATATTATTTTCGAGTGGGTTGGCAATCCAGCTCACCTCAGTCATCTGAGTTGCCGACCTGACCTCCATGGCGAGTGCAGGTCGTGGCCTAGACCAGGCCGACTCAGTACCTACCGGTTACTCTCAACGATGAACAGGGCATTTTCTTGAGAAGATGGTGTACGATTGCACAATGAATGTGTAGATTTTTCAAGTATAAAGAATGGGGAAATGGTGGAGTGCGTGGGTGTAGAGGATGTTGTGGGGATTCTTCCAGTCGTGATGGTTTTTGAAATGGTCGATGCTGTGCTCGCTGAAAAATGGACGGGAAGTTGTCGGACTGGTGGCGTCTGTAGGGGTTCTTCGCTTCGGTTTTCTTCGTTGGAGATGGTCTGCATTGGTTCGTCTGGAGTGGTGAGGATG
>CM063598.1:7078187-7369080 GCA_032356905.1 Salix exigua
GAGTGGTGAGGATGACGAAGGTGGTGGTCAGGAGGGGGACCAGGCGGTCGACGGTGGACTTATGTCCTTCAACCGAGAGGGAGAGGGGACGAACCAGTCTGCCTGGTTTTAGTAGAGAGAAGAGAGGGCAGAGAACAGGGGAAACGAAGAAGAGAGAGAGAGGTTGTTTATGGTGATGATGAGGCAGCTCTTGATGAGTCAATGTGGTGGCTGAAATAGATAAATTTAGAGGAAGAGAAGGAGAGGACTGGTGGTCTGTTTTTTACAGACTGAGAGGCTGAGGGAGAGAACCAGGCGAGCTGGTTTTTTGGGAGAGGGTGAGGGCAAAACAGAGGTCGAGAGAGTGAGCCACAGGAGGTTCTATGGTGGTCTGTTTTTTTTAGATAGAGAGGGTCGAGCTTGCCGAGAGGGATGAGAACATAGGTTTTTGTGTTCTAAGAGGGAGAGACAGCGGCGAGAGGGTAGGGGAAACAAACAGGGGAAGCTAGGCCCGGGCGGAAGAAGGGGAAAACCGATCAAGACCCCAGACCTCTCCGTTCATTTTTACGTCCAATTTCCCCTGGTTTTCTTCTCTTTTTTTCCTTTCGTTTTTTTCTTTTCATTATAAATCCGACAGGTTCTCCCCACCGGGGCTCTCACGCGGGTTCTTTTTGAGAAGTGGGTTTCGGGTGGCTCAATGTAAATGGGGTGGTCTGCTCAATATACATGTAATGTCTGAAAAAGTGGGGGTTTTCGGGTGGCTTAAGGTTTTTTTTTATTTTTTTATTTATTTATTATTTATTTATTTATTTATTTTTTATTTGGGTATAAAATACGGTTTGGTCCTTCCATTGGTCACCCCTCTCATTGCATCCTTAAATTTACTTAAACTTACGATCTTGTGCAATTATATCCTTGTCAAAAACTCAACGTTGACTTTTTTTTTGCGCACATTTGGTCCTTGATTTTATCTGTGCAATATAGTTCCCCACTCGACCATAAAACTCTTAATTTGTTCAATTAGGTCCCCGATTTCGCTTAATTGGCTTGAAAAAATTCAAATTGATCAACGAAAATTCAAATATCATCAATTGAGCCCGAATTAAATTTAAGCACTTGATTTCTTATTGACTAAGCCTTTAATAAAATTAATTTGATCCATTTAAAGTATAATTAAGTCGTCAATCTTAATTAAACCCTTCAATTGCACCTAAATTAATTCCCGAATATAATTACGCTTTTACATTAACCAACGACTGTATAAAATCGGTCCATAAAAAATATAATTATATTTTATGACTTAATTTATACGCGGATTTATCTCATAATAAATTACTTTAGCTTTGGATCCGCGCTTTTTTCATTTCTAGGCACAAAAGGGTACAATCGATTTTTTCAAAAATATTCAAAATTTTAACTTGATTTTTTTTACCGACACCCATTTTATTTTATTTTATTGTTATTTTCTGATAGTTTTGGGGCATGACCCAAATTTGGGTTACAACAAACTTGGTGAGGGATATATTAAAATAATAATTTTTTTATTTTTTAAAAATTATTTTTCACATCATCATATCAAAATGATCTATAAATATCAGAATATATTTATTTAAAATAAAATAAAAATAAATTTTGATAAAACACCGGTTAAAACGCATAGCATAACAGCCTTAAAAAAAGGTGACAGCTCTCTCAGATCCAAGTACGCGTAGTCCAATGGTATGCAAACCTCAAGCCCTGTCTCCATGGATTGAAAACCCATAGCAGAGCTTCATTCATTTTTTCCAATCTGAGATGGGTTTGGTTTGGGCTTTCAAACCCATATACTATTTTTGATTTTGGGAGCTAAAAAAAAAAGTCTTCATGTTTATAGGCTGCTTCCTCTTTGTAAAAGCATAGGGTTCTCCAAAGCTTCTCTCAACAATTATGATGAAAGGGTTATGATACAAG
The DNA here is from genome assembly GCA_032356905.1 of Salix exigua. NCBI lineage: Eukaryota > Viridiplantae > Streptophyta > Magnoliopsida > Malpighiales > Salicaceae > Salix > Salix exigua. Next base: position 7,080,117 of record CM063598.1, read on the forward strand.
ATTGAAAGAGAATGGGGACCAAGCTTCCCCACCCCAGCTGGACCGATCCTATCAAATTTCACTCCCAGTTTGGAGAATTTAACTCCCTTTCCTTCACTTTCTACCATGGATGTTTTTCATTGGATTCATGGAGGTGTTCAAGATTTTCCATAACCTTTTTGCTCCGGTTTAATAGCTTGTTTGGCAGGACAGTTGTGGTAGTTTTTTTAAATTATTTTTTATTTTAAAATACATTAAAATAGTGTTTTTTAAATAATTTTGACACCAATAAATTAAAATAATCTAAAAATATCAAAAATAATTAATTTTAAGTAAAACATAATAATATTTCTCTTAAAACGCTTTACAAACATATTTTCAAACACTAAGTCTCTATTAGATGACAAAACTTTGACTTGGTAAATGGAAAGAAAGAGCGATGGTGATCATCATGAACATGATTGCGAAATAAACAAGTGATTATGGTGGGTTGGACCTTTTGCTTTGTAAGATTATTCTTTTCTTTTTCTATAAGCTTTTAATATTGTTTGCTCGTTGGTATAAACAACGAGGTGGTGTTCGGTTAATAATTCATAGAGAAATTAAAGCAGCAGCGACAGGCTAGAAATATTTAACTGAAAATTATGGGGTGGCTTTCTTGGCCCCACTGAGTCCTTCCTCTCGAGCATAATTCTAAAAAATAATAATTTCTTTATATTATTATCATTTATTTTAAATATTCTAATTATTTTTTATCCAAAAATTATTTTGTTTAGTATCTAGGATTATAAACTTATATATATAAGATGTATTCTAATATTAAATAAAAGAGCAATTTTCATTCAATACATGTAGAAATATGATCAGAGTCGGATTAAATAACTATTTGGAAGTGTGATTGAATGAACTCATATATACAAGATGTATTCTAATATTAAATAAAAGAATAATTTTCATTCAATACATGTAGAAATATGGTCGGAGTCGGATTAAGTAACTATTTGGAAGTGTGATTGAATGAACTCATATATATAAGATGTATTCTAATATTAAATAGAAGAATAATTTTCATTCAATACTGTGGAAATATGGTCGGAGTCGGATTAAGTAATTATTTGGAAGTGTGATTGAATGAACTCATATATATAAGATGTATTCTAATATTAAATAAAAGAGTAATTTTCATTCAATACATGTAGAAATATGATTGGAATCGGATTAAGTAACTATTTAGAAGTGTAATTGCAGCTGTTTATAAAAATATTTTTATTTAAAAATGTATTATAATAATTTTAAAAAATATATATTTTAAAAATACGGTGTCAAATATACACATCCCAGCCAGGTTAACTGGCAACTGCTTTCCCGTTGCCTTCCAACAAAGTAAGGTTGTCCTTCCTTGTTATGTCTTTTCATGTGTACTCTCTTGAACATGTTCTACGAACAAATAAAATAAAGGGGAATTATTAATATTGTTTTGTTCTTTTAGGAGGACACAAATTTGTTGGTCAAAGGTTTATTTCGACGTAGATATATCGTGCCATCAAATCAAATTACATGCAAGACTTCTATAAATATGTACGTTGGAACATTCCAAGCATTATACCTAACATCTAATTGAATTTTTATTCCCTCGTCAATCCATAGTTATCAAATAGGTTGGATCATGGGTTATTAACAATTAATTTAAAAATAATATTGTTTTGAATAATAATGATAATAATAATAAAAAAAAAACATAGCAAGATCTTTTTAAGCTTAACTCGGTTAATCATGTTAACAAGATTTGACTATATTAATTTTCAAACTAATTTAAAATGACACTCAAGTTATAATTGGACTCTAAATCGATAAACTATAAACTATTTTTCGCCTCTAATAAATGTTATTTTCATTTTTATTTCTAGATCTTGAATTAAAAAAAAGGTAGTTCCTATTTGAAAAAACACTATGGACATAGACCTATTAATATTAATCACTAGAAGAGTGTTATGATCTCTTTTCTCTTCACAAAAAAATGTCTTGGTATAAATTGATTTTTCTTTTCAAACCTTTCAAGCAAACATTACTTGTATTTCTTATTTGAGTTTTGATTCATATTCTTTTGATTTTTTTGGACCTTTTGTTCTTTTTAATTTCACCCTTCAATTAAAAATTACATTTATTTTGTATTTGAATTTTGGTCATTATTCTTTTCATTTCTATTTCTTGTTTTGAATCCTTTTGATTAACTAGATTTGTTTTTCAATTTTATCCATTTTATATTTGATTGATTAATTCTTTACTGTTGTGTTTATCCTGATCTCATGATCAATACACAGGTTCGGGGAATAACTCAGATTGGTTCATCCCTAATTACCAAGATTACAAGATTGCCATGCTAACTTAAGGTGACACAAATCAATAATTTATGTTTTTTTAATTCAATTTTTAAATTTTGTGCTAATGAGTTAAGAATTGAGCTATATCGTTTATCCTCTCTCGATAATATTTTTTCCCATGTTAGTTTAATTATTTTTATTCTATCTAATTAAAATATAACAAACTTATTTAATCTTAAATCTATAATCCAAATGACAAATTTTATCTTCTTTCATTTAACTGCTTTGCAACATCTTGCTATCATTTTTTATGAAGAAAAACAAATTGTGGCCGCTTCACAACTACTTGAAGTTCTAAATGGGATGAAGTGGGGATTTAGGTCTTGATTGACACCTCCTTTTAAAAGCATTTTTGAAAAAAAAACTGAATTTGTTTTAGTCTAAATGAACTTTATTTGGTGTTTTCATATTATTTTCATACATTGATATCATAATTAATTTTTTAAAAAATAAAAAATATATATTAATGTATTTCTAAATGAAAAACACTTTTAAACAACCTCAACCACACTCCCAAATAATCACTAAGTATTTATGAAAAATTCTTATGGTGAACTAAAAAATATATTCCTTTTATTTATCAATATAGTTATTTAACAATTTCTCTAAATTAATCACTAAGTATTTATGAAAAATTCTTATGGTGAACTAAAAAATATATTCCTTTTATTTATCAATATAGTTATTTAACAATTTCTCTAAATTAAACAGAAAATAGGTGGACACAAAAGGGAAGAATATTATGATAGGAGCAATTATGGCTAATCATTTGTTCACAAGGCTATGTTTGTTAGTTTTTATGTGGTGCGGTTTATGTTTTATTCTAATTATATATTTAAAAATATTTAGTTAATTAACATATAATATATTTTTGAATGAGCTATAATTTATAGTTTTTTTTAAGAAGTACTTTTAGTTGTAGTTTTTTAAAAATAAATTAAAAAAATACATGGTTAAAATTATTATGTAATGAGTTTTTAAATGCAAAATAAATAAACAAATAATTTTTTATAAATACAAAACATGTTATTTGAACTTATAGTTTTTATATAACCAAGGTTTGCAATATAATTATACATGAGACTCAATATAAAAAATAATAATTATGCCATGCACCCCACAAGATGCTTTCTATGTGATAATTTTTAAGAATTATAAATTTTTTATACATCAAAACTATCCTCCCAATCTAGTCTTGAATAATCATTTCCTTCACATATGTTGTATAATATATAGTCAAAATTTTAAATTCATTAGTCCATGACCATTTTTTTTATTTTTAAAAATAAAATAGCATTTTTTAAAATCAAACTGGTTTGGACTTGGTTATGATGGACATGGTCTCGAATTAAGATATTAAATGGAGGTGGATGAATGAATATATTCAGTTAATGAAAACTATATTATATCATATAAATTAGGTATATTATATGAACACCAACAGCCATCAAAAGAGAAAAGAAATAAATAAAAATCAAATCCAATTGACTCCAGCCAAAATACAAATACAGACAAACTGAGAAAACACAGCATTTCTGATTCACCCCAAAAATAAAAATAAATAAATCATATGCTCAACAAAAAAAAAAGTCAAAAATCAAAAAGGGCAGCTAAGTGATGAGAATTTATACCTGCAAAAGGTTGAAATTACTTTTGTCAAAAAGGGAAGTTGTCGGACTGGTGGCGTCTGTAGGGGTTGCTGCTCGGTTTTCTTCGTCGGAGATGGCTGCATTGGTTGCTGGAGTGGTGAGGATGACGAAGGTGGTGGTCAGGAGGGGGACCAGGCGGTCGACGGTGGACTTATGTCCTTCAACCGAGAGGGAGAGGGGACGAACCAATCCGCCTGGTTTTAGTAGAGAGAAGAGATAGCAGAGAACAGGGGAGACGAAGAAGAGAGAGAGAGGCTGTTTATGGTGATGATGAGGCAGCCCTTGATGAGTCAATGTGGTAGCCGAAATAGCCAAGTTTAGAGGGAGAGAAAGAGAGGATTGGTGGTCTGTTTTTTTTTTTACAGACTGAGAGGCAGAGGGAGAGAACCAGGCGAGCTGGTTTTTTGAGAGAGGGTGAGGGCAAAACAGAGGTCGAGAGAGTGAGGGAGAGAAGGTTCTGTGGTGGTCTGTTTTTTTTAGACCGAGAGGGAGAGCTTGTCGAGAGGGATGAGAACACAGGTTTTTATGTTCTAAGAGGGAGAGACAGAGGCGAGAGGGCAGGGGAAACAGATAGGGGAAGCTAGGCCCGGGAGGAAGAAGGGGAAAACCGATCAAGACCCCAGACCTCTCAGTTCGTTTTGACGTCCAATTTCCCCTGGTTTTCTTCTCTTTTTTTCCTTTCGTTTTTTTCTTTTCATTATAAATCCGACAGGTTCTCCCCACCGGGGCTCTCACGCGGGTTCTTTTTGAGAAGTGGGTTTCGGGTGGCTCAATGTAAATGGGGTGGTCTGCTCAATATACATGTAATGTCTGAAAAAGTGGGGGTTTTCGGGTGGCTTAAGGTTTTTTTTTATTTTTTTATTTATTTATTATTTATTTATTTATTTATTTTTTATTTGGGTATAAAATACGGTTTGGTCCTTCCATTGGTCACCCCTCTCATTGCATCCTTAAATTTACTTAAACTTACGATCTTGTGCAATTATATCCTTGTCAAAAACTCAACGTTGACTTTTTTTTTGCGCACATTTGGTCCTTGATTTTATCTGTGCAATATAGTTCCCCACTCGACCATAAAACTCTTAATTTGTTCAATTAGGTCCCCGATTTCGCTTAATTGGCTTGAAAAAATTCAAATTGATCAACGAAAATTCAAATATCATCAATTGAGCCCGAATTAAATTTAAGCACTTGATTTCTTATTGACTAAGCCTTTAATAAAATTAATTTGATCCATTTAAAGTATAATTAAGTCGTCAAACTTAATTAAACCCTTCAATTGCACCTAAATTAATTCCCGAATATAATTACGCTTTTACATTAACCAACGACTGTATCAAATCGGTCCATAAAAAATATAATTATATTTTATGACTTAATTTATACGCGGATTTATCTCATAATAAATTACTTTAGCTTTGGATCCGCGCTTTTTTCATTTCTAGGCACAAAAGGGTACAATCGATTTTTTCAAAAATATTCAAAATTTTAACTTGATTTTTTTTTTTACCGACACCCATTTTATTTTATTTTATTGTTATTTTCTGATAGTTTTGGGGCATGACCCAAATTTGGGTTACAACAAACTTGGTGAGGGATACATTAAAATAATATTTTTTTTATTTTTAAAAATTATTTTTAACATTATCATATCAAAATGATATATAAATATCAGAACATATTTATTTAAAATAAAAAAAAATCAAATTTTGATAAAACACTGGTTGAAACGCATAGCATAACAACCAAAAAGAAAGGTTACAGCTCTCTCAGATCCAAGTACGCGTAGTCCAATGGTATGCAAACCTCAAGCCCTGTCTCCATGGATTGAAAACCCATAGCAGAGCTTCATTCATTTTTTCCAATCTGAGATGGGTTTGGTTTGGGCTTTCAAACCCATATACTATTTTTGATTTTGGGAGCTAAAAAAAAAAAGTCTTCATGTTTATAGGCTGCTTCCTCTTTGTAAAAGCATAGGGTTCTCCAAAGCTTCTCTCAACAATTATGATGAAAGGGTTATGATACAAGATTGAAAGAGAATGGGGACCAAGCTTCCCCACCCCAGCTGGACCGATCCTATCAAATTTCACTCCCAGTTTGGAGAATTTAACGCCCTTTCCTTCACTTTCTACCATGGATGTTTTTCATTGGATTCATGGAGGTGTTCAAGATTTTCCATAACCTTTTTGCTCCGGTTTAATAGCTTGTTTGGCAGGACAGTTGTGGTAGTTTTTTTAAATTATTTTTCATTTTAAAATATATCAAAATAGTTTTTTTAAAATAATTTTGACACTAGTAAATTAAAATAGTCTAAAAATATCAAAAATAATTAATTTAAAGTAAAACATAATAATATTAATTTAAAGTAAAACAAACATATTTTCAAACACCAAGTCTCTATTAGATGACAAAACTTTGACTTGGTAAATGGAAAGAAAGAGCGATGGTGATCATCATGAACATGATTGCGAAATAAACAAGTGATTATGGTGGGTTGGACCTTTTGCTTTGTAAGATTATTCTTTTCTTTTTCTATAAGCTTTTAATATTGTTTGCTCGTTGGTATAAACAACGAGGTGGTGTTCGGTTAATAATTCATAGAGAAATTAAAGCAGCAGCGACAGGCTAGAAATATTTAACTGAAAATTATTGGGTGGCTTTCTTGGCCCCACTCCCTCCTTCCTCTTGAGCATAATTCTAAAAAATAATAATTTCTTTATATTATTATCATTTATTTTAAATGTTCTAATTATTTTTTATCCAAAAATTATTTTGTTTAGTATCTAGGATTATAAACTCATACATATAAGATGTATTCTAATATTAAATAAAAAAGCAATTTTCATTCAATACATGTAGAAATATGATTGGAGTCGGATTAAATAACTATTTGGAAGTGTGATTGAATGAACTCATATATACAAGATGTATTCTAATATTAAATAAAAGAATAATTTTCATTCAATACATGTAGAAATATGGTCGGAGTCGGATTAAGTAACTATTTGGAAGTGTGATTGAATGAACTCATATATATAAGATGTATTCTAATATTAAATAGAAGAATAATTTTCATTCAATACTGTGGAAATATGGTCGGAGTCGGATTAAGTAATTATTTGGAAGTGTGATTGAATGAACTCATATATATAAGATGTATTCTAATATTAAATAAAAGAGTAATTTTCATTCAATACATGTAGAAATATGATTGGAATCGGATTAAGTAACTATTTAGAAGTGTAATTGCAGCTGTTTATAAAAATATTTTTATTTAAAAATGTATTATAATAATTTTAAAAAATATATATTTTAAAAATACGGTGTCAAATATACACATCCCAGCCAGGTTAACTGGCAACTGCTTTCCCGTTGCCTTCCAACAAAGTAAGGTTGTCCTTCCTTGTTATGTCTTTTCATGTGTACTCTCTTGAACATGTTCTACGAACAAATAAAATAAAGGGGAATTATTAATATTGTTTTGTTCTTTTAGGAGGACACAAATTTGTTGGTCAAAGGTTTATTTCGACGTAGATATATCGTGCCATCAAATCAAATTACATGCAAGACTTCTATAAATATGTACGTTGGAACATTCCAAGCATTATACCTAACATCTAATTGAATTTTTATTCCCTCGTCAATCCATAGTTATCAAATAGGTTGGATCATGGGTTATTAACAATTAATTTAAAAATAATATTGTTTTGAATAATAATGATAATAATAATAAAAAAAAAACATAGCAAGATCTTTTTAAGCTTAACTCGGTTAATCATGTTAACAAGATTTGACTATATTAATTTTCAAACTAATTTAAAATGACACTCAAGTTATAATTGGACTCTAAATCGATAAACTATAAACTATTTTTCGCCTCTAATAAATGTTATTTTCATTTTTATTTCTAGATCTTGAATTAAAAAAAAGGTAGTTCCTATTTGAAAAAACACTATGGACATAGACCTATTAATATTAATCACTAGAAGAGTGTTATGATCTCTTTTCTCTTCACAAAAAAATGTCTTGGTATAAATTGATTTTTCTTTTCAAACCTTTCAAGCAAACATTACTTGTATTTCTTATTTGAGTTTTGATTCATGTTCTTTTGATTTTTTTGGACCTTTTGTTCTTTTTAATTTCACCCTTCAATTAAAAATTAGATTTATTTTGTATTTGAATTTTGGTCGTTATTCTTTTCATTTCTATTTCTTGTTTTGAATCCTTTTGATTAACTAGATTTGTTTTTCAATTTTATCCATTTTATATTTGATTGATTAATTCTTTTTTATTGTTTTATCCTCATCTCGTGATCAATACACAGGTTTGGGGAATAACTCAGATTGGCTCATCCCTAATTACCAAGATTACAAGATTGCCATGCTAACTTAAGTTGACACAAATCAATAATTTATGTTTTTTTTAATCCAATTTTAAAATTTTGTGCTAATGAGTTAAGAATTGAGCTATATCGTTTATCCTCTCTTGATAATATTTTTTTCCCATGTTAGTTTAATTATTTTTATTCTATCTAATTAAAATATAACAAACTTATTTAATCTTAAATCTATAATCCAAATGACAAATTTTATCTTCTTTCATTTAACTGCTTTGCAACATCTTGCTATCATTTTTTACGAAGAAAAACAAATTGTGGCCGCTTCACAACTACTTGAAGTTCTAAATGGGATGAAGTGGGGATTTAGGTCTTGATCGACACTTCCTTTTAAAAGCATTTTTGAAAAAAAAAACTGAATTTGTTTTAGTCTAAATGAACTTTATTTGGTGTTTTCATATTATTTTCATATATTGATATCATAATTAATTTTAAAAAAATAAAAAAAAATATATTAATGTATTTCTAAATGAAAAACACTTTTAAAACAACCTCAACCATACTCCCAAATAATCACTAAGTATTTATGGAAAATTCTTATGGTGAACTAAAAAATATATTCCTTTTATTTATCAATATAGTTATTTAACAATTTCTCTAAATTAAACAGAAAATAGGTGGACACAAAAGGGAAGAATATTATGATAGGAGCAATTATGGCTAATCATTTGTTCACAAGGCTATGTTTGTTAGTTTTTATGTGGTGCGGTTTATGTTTTATTCTAATTATATATTTAAAAATATTTAGTTAATTAACATATAATATATTTTTGAATGAGCTATAATTTATAGTTGTTTTAAGAAGTACTTTTAGTTGTAGTTTTTTAAAAATAAATTAAAAAATTACGTGGTTAAAATTATTATGTAATGAGTTTTTAAATGCAAAATAAATGAACAAATAAATTTTTATAAATACAAAACATGTTATTTGAACTTATAGTTTTTATATAACCAAGGTTTGCAATATAATTATACATGAGACTCAATATAAAAAATAATAATTATGCCATGCACCCACAAGATGCTTTCTATGTGATAATTTTTAAGAATTATAAAATTTTTATACATCAAAACTATCCTCCCAATCTAGTCTTGAATAATCATTTCCTTCACATATGTTGTATAATATATAGTCAAAATTTTAAATTCATTAGTCCATGACCAACTTGATTTTTTTTTTTTAAAATAAAATAGCATTTTTTAAAATCAAACTTGTTTGGACTTGGTTATGATGGACATGGTCTCGAATTAAGATGTTAAATGGAGGTGGATGAATGAATATATTCAGTTAATGAAAACTATATTATATCATATAAATTAGGTATATTATATGAACACCAACAGCCATCAAAAGAGAAAAGAAATAAATAAAAATCAAATCCAATGCCTCCAGCCAAAATACAAATACAGACAAACTGAGAAAACACAGCATTTCTGATTCACCCCAAAAATAAAAATAAAAATAAAAATAAATAAATCATATGCTCAACAAAAAAAAAAGTCAAAAATCAAAAAGGGCAGCTAAGTGATGAGAATTTATACCTGCAAAAGGTTGAAATTACTTTTGTCTTTTCCACTCCCGCTCTTACCAAATCAATCCATTCCGTCTCTCTCCACTTATTTTCTTACATCAACAAAACAGAACCCTAAAACAAACACACACAGAAGACAGACAAAAAGAGAGAAAGACACTGCCTTTCTACAGCAATCTCGACAAGAAACTCAGTACCATAATAGGTGTTTCAAGAAACAGGCAAGTTTTGATTTTTTTCCATGTATTTTTACTTTTTTTTTCTTCCATGATTTGAAGTGTTGATTAAGCCTTAGTGAAGTTTTTTTTTTTACATGGTCTTACATTTACTTGTTGGTCTTGCATGGTGTTTGAGAAAATGGGAGGAAAGAACATGAAAAGTTCGAGTCTTTAGTTTTTTAAAGTACTATTTTTTTGCCATTTCAATTGTTAATTTAAGCTCAAGCAAGATGGGTCGTGTTTGGTTTTGTTTTCTGGGTTATGGTTAAGTGGAGCACTTTGAGCTTCAAACCTTTCTTTCTATTTATTTATTCATTGATTTTTCTATGCAGTAAATTGAGTAAAAACGATTTTGGGTATTGGCTTGTGAATTGCCTGATTGTAGATTTCTCTGTTTTTTTTTTCTTTTTTCTTTTCTTAAAAGTTTCTTTTGCTGCATTGCTAAATTTTGCAGTTTTTATTTGTGTTTATTAACCTATTGAGATTGATGGTCTGTTCAGATTGAGTTTTGATGGTGTTGTTATGCTGAGAGTTAATGGGGAGTGAAGAGGTTTTGGAGAATTCTGTTCTTACAGATGTTAGTATGAGTTCATGCAATGGTAGGATGGTCCAGCACACTGATGGTATCGAGGAGAGTGAGAATCTTGGCGCTGATCTACTTAAAGATTTTGATTTGTGCTGGGAAGATTTTGAGGATCGATTAACCGTTTCTAGAATGGTTAATGATTCAGTCGTAAAGGGCATGGTATCTGCAGTTGAACAAGAGGCAGAGCAGAAGATTGCTCAGAAAGAACTGGAGCTGACTAGATTGAAGGCAGAATTGCATCTCTACCATGTGGGCGCAGATGAAAATGAATCTGTGTGTTTAGGGATGTGCCAGGAGCAAAAAAATATAAAAAATGGTCTTTATTCTACCCATTCAGTTACTTTTGCGGAGCAAGGTAGGTTACAAGAATCTTTGGGAAATCTTAAAATTGCAGTTAAAGGGCAGCTTAAGAAGCTCAAGAAAGAAATTCACAAGGTTAAAGAGCCCTGTTCTATGAGGAGGAGGAATTCAGCTTCTGAAACTCTGGGTTTGAGCGGTATTCTTCCAGAAAAGGTGCCTGATAAATGGAGTGACATGGACAGAATGCTTGAGGATCTAGGAGCTACCCTGGACTCTTTCTACAAACACACAGATGACATGGTCTGTTTCTCCAAGTTATCACTCTTTGAGTGGCAGCAGGAGAGGGAGTTTCAAGCAGAAATTGAATGGCTGGTTGTCCAGAACTATATTAGGGGTCTCCAAGAAGAGTTTGAGCAGAGTTTGTGGGATCAGAATACTCAGCTTTCTGGTAATGGAAGTGCAAGTTGGCTTGAAAAGGTGAAAAAGCTTTCAAGTTTACGTCAAGAACTAGATGCCATCACAAAGTCACTGTTTGTATCTGAAAGCGGACAATTAATTTCACATGGTTCCTTGGAGCACCGGAAGTCTTCAGGTCATCATGTTTCAAATGGAAATCATGACGAGTCAATAATTACAATGCCAGAAAATCTGGAAGCTGCCCAACTAAAGCACATGAACAGGGAAGAATTGTTTCATTACCTCAAAACTGAGATGACTAAAATGAAGAGACACCATGAATCAAAAGTACAAGAGATGACAGAAGAGATTTTCATCCTCAAGAGGGAGTACTTCAAAGAAAGGGGATCTTCTTTGCCAGTGAGGAAGGATAAGGACTTAGACATACTGAGGAAAAAGATCCCTGAAGTCATTTTGGAACTGGATGACATTCTTGTTGAAAATGAAAAAATGCCTTTTGCGAGCAACAATGCAGAGAGTCTTGACAGTTTGAAAAATAGACTTGAATCTCTTCGTTTAGAAAACCACGAACTTCGAGACTTGCTTGCACAAAAGAAAAGGGAAATAAAGCTCCTTTCCTCACAAGTTTCTGATGCAACTGAGAAAATGTCACAACATTCTCTGACAGAGGTGAACTTGTTGAGAACAATCACAAATCTTAGAAGTTTAATAGAAGATACACATATTGGAACTACAATCAGTGAAGATCTGCATAAAATACTTCTCAAGGAGCTCGTTGGCCAGATCAAATGCTTCACTAAAGAATCAGACCGAGAGGATGACATGATGGAGGGAATTGATGAAATTATATTCAGAGAAGCAGCTCAAAATGCCAAATCTGCTAGCAAGTTGGAAATTGAAGATTCATATATGGAGTCTATTATTACACAAGGGCTGTTGGAAGTTGCTCTTCAAGAGGCCTTCAAGGAAGCTGAGGAGAAACTTAGTAGTTTGAACCAGAAATATGTTGATGAAAATGAAGTTCGATTGTTGCTTGAGATGGAAGCTATGGAAAAAGAAAAGGCATTAAGAATGAGTATTGCAGAGAAAGAAAAATTAGACCAAGATATACACTTACTAACAGCAAGAATTCAAGAAAAGGACAAACTAGTGCAGGAATCAACAGATGCTTTGGTGAAGGAGAAGGAAAATTTAGAGTTGGCTTTCAGAGAGCTTGGCAATTTAAGGGCTCAGACAACTCAGCAGTGTCTATTAATTTCACAGAACAGTGAAAAATCAGAGATCATTATACATGATTTGCTCAAGGCATTGGACAAAAACAAACTTTGCGAGGAGGAGATTAGCAAGTTGCAAGAAAAGATTCAGCTAGTGACAGAGAACTTGAAGGAAACTGCTGAAGAGAAAAGCATGCTGCTTGCTGTTTCTCAAGAGAAGCAATCAGTGGTTGAAGCAAGAGAAAGGGAGCACAGGGATCTACTGGATTCAATAGTTGTTCTTGTCAATGGATTATCAAGATCAGTTACTGATTTTGAAAGTAGAGCCACAAAAGAAATCAAAAGGAGTAGCTTGAGGTGCTTACTCATTGCCATCGTTTTGATATAAAAGTTATTTGTTTTCCCATATGTTAATTTATATTGAGGTGTGGACACAAATTGGGGTCCTTTTTTTTAGAATGGTAACTGTTAATGCTTAATGAAGGTTACATACACATATTCGTAATATAAATGATTCCACGACTTAGATTTTTTCAGCGGGAAATGGTATGCCCCCGTTGTATATGTATTACCTGATTTTTTCAGATCATTAACCTATAAAGCTTGAAAGAGTTTGGTATGCTGCAGAGGATGATGTTTTGACTGAAATGTTGCGTAGTAGAGAATAAGTTTATTGATAAGAATACATGGCATTTTTGCAGGTTAGAAAATCTGAGCTCACAATCAGGTTCTCTTATTCAGAATGCTGGTATACTTAAGAGAATGGGATTTCTGTACAAGCAGAAGTTGGAAAGTAGGTGTTCTGATCTTCAAAAGGCTGAAGCTGAGGTATGCCTTAGAACTCCCACTTTGTAAGACTTATCATATCTTTTGGTGGTTTGCCATCATCTCATAACAAATTACACTATATGAACACATATATTTGTTGTTTTGCATGCTCTTGCATACACCATGCTTACTGGTTTGGAGATAAATTCCAATAACTTAAACGGTGGTATATATGTCCATATATAGAACTTAGTTATTTCATTACTTGAGGAAGTAGCATTTTTTTTCCTGGAATGGTCGTCTTTGCTGATCAATGTTTGGATACAGTTTTCATGCCATATTCCGAAATTATAAAATATACAGGATAGATGTTAGTGCACTGGCTTAATGGATAGAGAAGGCTTGGTTCACATGCTCGTTGGTGTTATAGAACCACCAGGGACTTTTTTATGAAAAAAAAGACAGGAAGTGTGAAGTAACCACCTTACATTGAAGCAATGAAAAAAACTGGAACTCCGGAAATCTTTTTCCTTTTGGAAAGATTTTGAAGTTTTATTTGTTTGAGAAAAAGAAGATAGTGCAGAGAGGTGTATTGGGGAGATTTTTTCCGCTTCATACTCCCACAGCTATGTGTTCAAGATTATCTGTTATTTAAGAGGACAGAGCTTTTTCGGAGGGTGATTTTTTTTGTGATAAGTATATTCAGTGAATCAGTTATAACCACCTTAATTTCACAGTGACCCTGGTTCTCTTAAGTTTTAATCCAATTTCATGAAAATGTTCACATATGGACTTGAAAAAATTGTGTGTTGATGTGTTTTTCATTTTTCTTAACTAGTTTACTGCATTTTGTCTGAATTTCAGGTTGATCTTTTGGGTGATGAGGTAGAAAATCTTCTAAGCCTCCTTGAAAAGATATACATAGCACTGGATCATTACTCTCCAATATTGAAACATTATCCTGGAGTAAGATGCTTTTTTCTTTTGCCACTAACACCTGATGCATTTGGAATTAATTTGTGTTCGCCTGCTTTCATTTTAACTTTTGTGCGTGTGTGATTGAATTTGATTATTTCATGAAGTTGCAAAGTGGGACATGAGGGGGAGACAACTCTTTGCAGAATTGCCGTTGAGTAATATTTGAAAAGAGTTCATTACAAGTTTTGTTTTGAAATTGCATAGAAGTAAATGTTACAACTTTCGTTATGCTGGATGAATTCCATTCAGGCTTCAGCCATTCAAAATTTTAAATTTTGATCACGAAGAAACTAGTAAAACGAGAAGGTAATCCATGAATAGATTCGAACACGAAGTAGATTGATTATTGAACATTTGCTCATCAACCTTGCCATAATTTAAAATAATGTTTTTCATGGCTATACATTGCTTATTTTGTAAGACACCCCATCAATACCCTTGAGACATTTAAATCTTGATTCATCCATCCATTAACTGTTTACTTCGTTTGTTGCAGATAACTGAGATTCTAAAGCTAGTCAAAAGAGAGTTGAATGGAGAATCTATGAAACCAGTTTGATCCGGCAAGGTAATGTTTCCGAACTAGGTGGTTCCATCTTAAATCTTCTCTTTATTTCCTCATCATTAAGTTTTGTTGGACAGATGATACTGCACAGTGAGGGAGGGAAGGAGGGAATTTTGCCAAGTGCCTTTGCCAACACGTTGAAGCTTCAAACTCTTGCAAAGTAGAAAGCCAAAAAAATAGTCGTAGTTTTTGGTGTCAGCAGGAAAAGGATGCAGTCTCCACGTCGGCCTTTGTAGGGGCACACCCGCAACAAGCGGCGTAGCATCTTCAGAAAACTTTGGTTTTTGTGGTACAGAATGGTCCCACATTCCTGGTTGTGGACTGCTAGTCACAGAGAACCAGACTGGTTCTGTGACTGACAGTTTTCAGTTCTCCCTCCTCCAGCTGCCCCGCATAGATTATAGTTTTCTCCGAGCAAAGAAAAATGTTTTTTCTCCCCCCTCTAGAAGTCAATATATAGTCCTTTATATCTGGTAGTTTTCCTGTATTGAATTTATTCCTTGTTCCATATCATAGGGTTACAGCCTGTTAGTGTATAGGCTCTTTCCGCTGTTAATGAATCATTAAAAAGAAAAGCTAAAACAGATAGCATTTTTACTGTAGATGTGTCGGATTTTAATAGTAAAGTTATAATTTTTCCCTTGAAAAAACTCTTAAAATGTTGCTTTTTTAGAGGTAAAATGCTATTTTTTTGGGCCAGTTTGTCTTGTGTTTGGGGATTTTTTTTATGTACACACACACATATATATGCATGTTAAAACGAAAATTATTTAACTGTGGTCCGAACATTTCACTTTCTGACACACTAGAATTATAAATGTAACCTTAGAGTTAACAATGCGTAAGGTTGTGTTTTTTAATTATTCTTTCTGTAGTTGTTGGGTTTGTCATGGATGGTGACATAATCTATCATTTAATTATCATGTTCTTAGTTGAAAAAGTTGCCCACATGTGTTTGTGTACGTGTCCACGTGTGAGAGATGCCGTGTATTTTAAGCGACCTGTGTAGCATCTTTTGGTAGTAAAAAAAATATGTTTTCTTTTTATATCATCTGGAAATAATTAGTTTACCCCGTCACTAATTTTTGTTATTACTAGCAAATTGCCCGTAGCGTTGCAGTGGTATTTTTTGTGTATAATTTAACATAATTAAATTTACAATGATAAATTTATATGATATAAGAAAAAAAATTATAAATTAGGAGATAAATGTTCAAAATTGAAATCTAGCAATAACCAAAATTCATGGCTTCAGTTTTCAGAAAAGCAAAGGCTGCAATTGGACTCCTGTTAATAGTTGACTCAATTAAACACCATCTGGTTTGTTAAATTGAAAAAAAACATAATGAAGCCGACCTATGAAAGAGATACCTCCAACAATTTTAATAAATACACGAAGCTTTTAACTCTTTAGTTTTTATTAATTACATGAACTTGAAGAATATAGAAAAGGAAACTTGTCCACCATGAAACTACAAACATGTTAGTTAGTTACTGGAATGCACTTTCATCTTCCATTTATTTTTAGAGAAACCCAAAAGAAGACACAATTTTAGTTGCCAGTTGCAAGTTGCATTTGCCATTAGACAAACTTTAAACTATATCAAAGAAGCAGAGGTTCTTGATAAATTCATTTACAAAGCGAGTAAAGCATCAACGAATTGTTAAAATTTGCCGATTTAAACAATTCAAACCTAATATGTATTTATTTATTCCTTTTCAAGAACTACACATTAACAAATTTTTCGAATATGCATATTAGGTTTGAATATTGTCTCAAACAACGACACACTTGCTTGTAAACATCTCTTCTCGTCAATAAATCCCCATGTCCCTAAATCCCCTTTGATCAACTTCTAATTGATGGGTGTGATGCTTAGCGATTTGGCGACAAATTGACCTGCAATCACATCCCTTATTGTCCGATTTACACAAACAAATCATAACTTTTGCTAATCCTTAGCTGGTCATCATACAACATCAAGATACTATGAACCATTCACAATTTCTCAAGCATCTACAAATCCAAAGGAGGTTGCTTTACGATCATCTCATAGGTAACCAAAGATGCCTCGAGGCTTTTAGCTTTAAAAGATCATCCTCTCCATTTTAGGTAAACCTAATAAGAGCATGCATTGTTCTATGCCATTAACCAAGAAGCAGATAATAAAGAAATTCAAAGCTTCAAATTCATTTCTTGAAGCTTTGCGAGCAAATAAACGAGGATGCTTATCTCAATTGCAGCAAATAAGCTAGTTGAGAACCACCACAACTTAAGAGTACAAAAGTCTACTCAATACCAAACAAAACCACCTAATGATCAAAGAAATATTTATAATCAAGACAACATCCCTGGGAAGCCTTCTTGTCGGATGAGTGTTTCTTCTTTCTTGAGATCATGAAACCATCACATATGAAAGAAAAATTCTGGAAAAGCACACAAATTCCAATGTGCTATCACAATTCATGAGCCCAGGCAAGAGATCATAATGGGGAACAACCTCTCCAAATACCAACTACCATGCAAACCATCGAACAAAATTCCAAGCGAAGCAAAAGCACCCATGGAACCTCAAGAAACCACCTTTTCCCAACAACTATATATGCTCATGTCAATTAAAACCTAAACCCAAAGTTTCTCAACTTTTTATTTGGAAGATTACACAACAACAAAAACTTCCCAAAAGATAATCAACGTAATATTTCACATAAAATTGCACTTGACTTCGATATTTCACCCAAATTGGCTCTATAACAGCACAACCACATCCCTCGCCCAATTACCTCAAAAAGATGAAAGAAAGAAAACAGGACAGGAACCATTCAATCATTTTCATGATCAGACCTAACACCCATGCTTGTCTTCAAGTTTGCACCTGGGAGGAATAACTATAACTCTAATATCAAACATGTTTGAGGACAGCATACTTTCTTCAAACACTGGCATATATTTGAATCCTATACATACAGCAAGCAATCTTCCGATAATGGCAGTCCAGTTGTACATCACAATCCAGAGGCTTTGTATTTAAATTCTTTAATCTAGGCATGCATCAAAATTGTTATGGCTCTTTAAACCAATGACCAATGAATAATTGGAACTTTCATCCTATAATGAACTCAAATGGGATGATATAATAATATGACAAAAATGTTGTTTCAAGGTTGGCCCTCATTTATGTCTGTCTATTTCTATCATCCCTAGAGTTATTGATCCAGATTGTCCTCTGTAAGTTACAACAAATTGACATACTGATTTTTTTAATTTTCATGTTGCACAAAGTCTCTACTCAATGTTCTTGTTTTCCACAAATTAGAGGATAAAGAGCTGAAATTGATTAGCAATGACAACTTGCTTTCTAAATACACAAACTCATATTTAGTCAAGTCTGAAAAATGAATAGAGCAATTACCTTGGGTGAGCACTGCCACTTTAACGAGTTTGTCCTGTTCCCTTCGGCAAATTTACCTATGCAAAGAGTGAGAGGGGATAGGAAATTTTAACGGTTCATTAAGCAAACAGATGATTAAGCCATGTGTATAACTTCTTATAATCCATGAAAGTTATAACTCACTTGTTGCTTGTTTTTGATCAAAAAATTTATTATTTCATAGGATACATAAAAAGAAGAAATATAATAAAGTGAGAAATTTTACCTAGCACGAATGATCTTGACACTTGGGTTTCATGTTTGGTTTCGACCAATTGTAGGCAACTCGAACCCGTGATACCACTAAACCATAAACACCCTTCATCACAAAACAATCAAGTCAAAAACCTCTTTAAGCCACACCATCAAATCAAAAACCCATATCAACCCATGTCACAGAATTTGAAACAAAAAGGAAACAACTTCGATCCAATTGAAAATAAAGCACTCAAAAGAAATTTAAAAAGAAACCCTTTTTACACCACACAATCAAATCAAGAACCCATATCACAGAATTTGAAGAAAAAGGGAACTGACTTCGATTCAATTGAAAATAAAGCACTAAAATAAATTTTAAAAGAAATCCTTTCTAAAACATGCAATCCAATCAAAAAACCATATCACAAAAATTCAGAAAAGGAAGCCAGTTAATTACCAACAGTTCTAAGCTTATGCTCAACAACCCATTCCCTGATAGATTCCACTTTGGTCTTAGCATCAGCCATTTCAACGAAAGAATCTTGCGTCCAAAAGAGAGTTTTTATTTATTTATATACAACAAGAGTGAGAGGGGGGGGGAAACCATATATAATCCGAGAGAGAAGAAGCAAAAGCAAAGCAAAGAAACCGAACCCATGAATCAAAACAAACACACCGAACAAACCAAAATTGAGCTGGTTGATTACCTCCGATCTTCCACTACTATCATAATGGACTGAATATCGTTTAAGGTCACCAACCTCCAAGAAAAGCTCCTGTACAGAAATCAAGTATCGATAAATCCTAAAAAGATCCAATCTTTCACCCTAAAAAATCACCCTCAAATAAACCCTAATTCTCCCTCAAAATCCAACTAAATTCTTTCTCAAAATCCGACTAAATTCTTTCTCAAAATCCAAAATTGAACCAGACCCATTTCAATTCTCCCATAAAGAAACGTAAAAACAACAAAATCAAGAAAAAATTAGATACTATTCTTTTTTGTGTAGATGAGCACAATCACCTTCTCTTTCGATTTTCTCTCCCTCTCTCTCTCCTGGCCCTCACAGCGGCTCTTGGATGTAACCGAAAAGAAAATGAAGAGGAAAAACGAAAAAGAGAAGATGAAATGGGCGCAGTGAAATGAAAAAAATGAAGAGGACTCTGTGGCCGGAGAGGAGACGAATGAAGATGAAATGGCGTCTGTTAATGTGATGGGAAGAGACGAATGAAACCCCGCGTAAGAGAACAACATGTAACCGGAATTAAGTGTAAAATCACAAATACACTGCTCCAGTCCACAGTGTTTACTGAGGGAAGCTACAGTGAATGAGGGACGCCTTTTATTGTCTGTGTAATTTTAGAATCTATTTGTTTAGTTTTGATTTTATTTTATTTTTATTTTTAAAAAGTTTTATTTTTAATTTCGTCTTTTAATTTTAATACTTGACTCGATATTCTCTTTATTTTTATTTTATTTTTCAATTTTATTATTCAACATTAGCTTTTTAAAATGAAAAAAAAGTCATTTAAGTTTCATTTAAACCTATTAAATAAATCAATTTACATCAAGTTAACTCTTATATAATTTAATTAGAAACTCATGTTAGAAAGCATGCAAGTTAAGAGATTCATCTTCTTGCCCATTAAAAATATCCCTGTTTTTTTTTTTTATATACATTTAAAAAGAAAAAGTTCCACCACGGAAAATAAACTAGCTCTTGATAGTTGCAACTTGCAAGGCATGCTTTCAGCTGTATTCATTCTTGAGATACGATAGCTGTTATCCCAAGTAGAGAAGAAATCTCTTACAGTATGAAAATCTTAAGCAATTTCCTTACCAATATGTTAGATTCTTTGCGACATCAGCCAACTTGGACAAATCCACACAGGAGCATCTAGCAAGATAAAAAAAATGGAGGACAAAAGGTCGGAACAAACATTGCAAATCATGCAGACAAAAAGGCATGTTAAATGCTTTTACCATCAATTCTTTTATATCTTTTTCTTAATTTTTACATACAGCTGAAACATGCGGAGAACAAGCGTGAAATGTTCATCCAAAACATGTGGAAGTGAAGGGAGAAATTGGGGAGCCACCATGGGTGAAATCATGAACAGGTAGCTGCTTCTGATCTTTCTTTTTCCTTCAATGAAGACAGAATGCACATAAGAATTTCACTAAATACATTTTATTTCCAAGAAACCTTCCTCTATCTTGATCTGTACAGTGGAACATCCAGCACCCTAAAATGGAGCCAGTCAGCTATGGAAGTTCTCTGTTGATTCTTTCATCAAGAAATTCCGGGCCAGCAAAGCTGCCCCAACAGCTGGTTCCACCTGAATATTCAAAACAAGAATCAATACTGGTTATCCTACTCCCTAAAATCAGACAGCTGTTCATTTTCTTGCACAATTACAATAACCTCCACACCAACAAGCCATGCTTTGAATTAAAGTGCAATTTAGTCTGAGGATTTTCCTAGTGATCCCTTTCTGGTTTATAGTTTAGAGAGTTGTAGCATTGCTCTTCTAATTGTAAATCACTAAAATCAGTTGCAACTTGGTTCAATGCATTCAGATTTGACAGGGGGGGAAGGTTAAATTAGACAAAAATGAAAGCAAAGCTTGAAATCAGCTTTCACAGTTTGTTGAGAAATGAATGCTTCAAGAATAAAAAGTGATTCGATGCTAACCTGTGGTGTAATGGGATGAGCCCCAGGAAACTGCTCCTGAATACACTTCACAACTTCTTTCCCAATATCCCAAGTCTTGTTAGCTTCGAGAACACCACCAACCATCACAACAGGGAAAGAACCGTTTCCATCTGCAAGGAAAAAGAGTCTTTAAGAAGGTGAAGTTCATGAAAATGAAAGTTAAGAAAAGCCAACAGACATGCTTTACTTGATAGCTTTCCTTAATTTCATTCCTATTGTTGTTAGTACGGTTTACATGGAACATATCACATCATCTTGCGATGAAGGCTAAAGAACACCATAACCCAGAGTTTAGGCATCCTGAGTTCATACAAGGGATCTCCCCAGTGTTAAAATTTATATCAAAATGATGTTTAGCTCAAGTAACATTTTAAATGAGTATAGTCGGATCAGGTTTGCACCTTCACCGCACAAATGAAGTCTTTGGACAACAGCCTTCACACTTAGAGCCAAGTCCTGGGCTGCATCGACTAAGATCTTAGTTGCTACTTGATCGCAAGCTTCTGCACAAGATACTACTTCTGGAACAAGTGCTGCAATGCGTGCCCAAGATGGATCAGCATAAGTCCACCTAAAAAACCAGTGAAAAGATAGGCATCAGTTCAACGAATGATTATCAGGGGGCTTTAGCGGAGCAGGATTTCTCTTTTAGCCATTTCATTTAATACTACATATCACGAGCTTTAAACCATTGCATATATGCAAGGGGAAAGAAAAACCAGAAATGAAAAGACATGAAATGGAAACACTAAGACAATGAGGGATTTAGATTTCAAAGTTCAACCAATAATTGGATATAAAGTGATGACCAGAGTCAAGACAGGTTAAACAGATACCCGATAAGTTCATCAGGAGACGAGAGACTGAGCGCCTTCAAAATCTTATTTGTTAGCATTGTCTGTGGACCACGACCATCATGAGCCCTTATTACTGCAGTCAGTGCCTTTGCAGCAATTCCATATCCACTGCAGTTATCACACATTACTAAAAAGATTTTAAGATACTTGAAATGGTAAGAAGACTGTCTAACAAATGATTCGATTAATGAAGGAATTTTCTTTTATAAAACATTAAAAGCCATTGGAAATAAAAAGCACTTTTGTTATTTTCAGAAAACAAAGTAATTAGCATTCAAACTTTTGATTATTTAGGAAGAGACAACGAAACTAAAACTCGAACCTATCTCATACACCCTGACTGCATTATGCAAAGAACTAAGCACACACTGACTGTATAGTGCATACCTCCCCCAATCACCCAGGACAGGTCCTGCACCTGAAGCTCGAGCTTCTCTGCCATCTTCAGCAAATCCATAAGAAATGCACCCTGTACCAGCAATCAATACACAGCCATGAAGCTTTCCCATGGTCCCACTAGCAAGAGCAGCAACGGCATCATTCTGAACATACAACTTCACATGGCTAGGAAATATTTCTCTGGAAAAACAGAGCATCTGACTCAGAACAAAATATCCACGAATAATTCATTGGTAATAAGCATGGAGAAGGGAAATAAGAAGCAAGTAGTAATGGTGCGGGTGAATCTATAGCCATGAGCAGAAAAATATCTTATATGGAATTGGGAACATTTCAACCAAAACACAAGGAGAAATGAAAGCAACAAGATATATTTTAAGATCTCAACGAACAATAATAGGCTGTTATAAGACATGAAAAAAGATACAATTTATGTTCAATTTCCACAGGTCAGGTCATTGCACAGTGAGAAAAAAAGGTGCTATACTCCAACGCAAACCTTAGCCAGTTCAGTATCCTTTCTTGATCAGTTGGATGGTTAACACCAGAAACGCCTAAACAAACAGCACGAACAGCCGACCAATCAGAACCTGATTTTGAGAGGGCTTCAGCCATGACCTCTTCCAATGTATCCCTGGCAGCATTTTCTGTGGGATACAATATGTGAACAGTAACTAAAAAAGCAAAGAAAATGAAACAATGTTTTGCCATTTTGATTCTTCAACATTAAAATTGTGAGAGAGAGTGTTGATATTATATTTATGAGTTCAACAATGGCGTGGAGAACAGAAAGGATATGACATGGAGCTATAATAATTTAAGGTTTATCAGAAAGTTTTGATAAATAGCGTCCATATTGGAACTGGTACATAGAAGAGAACAAACATTTTGCATTAGAAATCTTAAAAACTATCAACTTAGAAGTTCATTCAAGAATCCAAGCTCTTAAAAGAAAGCATGAAGAAATCAAGTTGATAGAAGAAAAAATAATATTCCAGGACAGTTGGCAAAGCTAAGAGATCAGCAACATCAAAAAAGTGAGTTTCAAGTGTTGTGCACACAACACAAACATAAAAGATATTAATCAGAAGGAAAAGTCCACTCTACAGCAGCTTGATTACAATCAGATTAAATCAGTTCCCAAAACATATAGCTTAGCATTGGTACAAGCAAATCAACTCTAATTTGTAAAACTCAAAATATTTGAGAATTATGACGAAAAAAATAAATTAAGAGCACAACTCCTAAGATTACAAGGTGAAGGTCTAATTCCATTTTTCTTTTCCTTTTCTTTTTCCCATGAAGTACCAGACTTCGAGTCAGATTAAGGGAAAAGAGCCAAAATTAAACCAAATTCCCATCTGGGTCAGTTCAAATCATAAAAATTCACCAAAAATAATTAACCTAATGATCAACATAATCAAAATCCAAAACACCCCACATAAAAAAAAATCAAACTTCAACTAAATTAAACACAAACCACCATTCAAAAATATCAAAAGGGTAACAAAAAAGAACAACAAAAATACCTCCAACACTGTTATGATTGGAGCAACCAGAAACAGCACGTCCTAGGATAGGAAGAGGGTAAGCGATGGTTTTCGAGGAAGAAAATAAAGGAATGCAGACACAAACAGTTGAAGTAGCCCCACCATCAACACCCAAAATGACTCCATTTTCACAGTGATCATTACCTTCAACTTTTTTTTTATGGACATTAGAATCTCCGTTGCTTTCCCCATAATTATTCATCGGTCAAACAGCAAGATATCTCTCTGACACTACCTCTCTAATGAAATGAAAGATTAAAGAAAAGCTATGAAGATAAGAAATCCAAGTTAGACAGCGATATGACTTTAACCAAAAAGATGGAGACTTCGACAACAAGAATTTTGTTTGTTACGGAGAAAGAGTGTATTATTTTCTAGTCACTTATTTATAAACAAATTTATAACTTAGTCCAATATGTTTAATGTGGTCAAGCAGTTCTTCAGATCAGCAACTCGGAGGACAGAGAGTTTAAACCCAATCGACTTCTTCTTGATGATTCTTGCTACCTCAGGCTGGAAGAGGTATTTTCCACCATGCTACTAGCTAGGGAGGGGAATTTGTGTAAATGGACAGAATGTAGCAGGCTAGCAGCAGCTAGTAAGCTAAGATCAACATGCTATCTTTCCCCTCTTTTTCTTTCCCAGTGAAAGATGAGGCTCATGCGATGTATTTTTTATTTTATTTACTTGAAATTATTATTATTATTATTATTTTATATTCTAACATCAAAAATAAATTTTTAAATAAAAAATAACACAGCGGTTAGCAAGAGTTAAGGGATTGAGTTATGATTTTTCAAACATGAAGGACTAAGCTGTAATATTATCCAAAACAAAGGGAGTAAGGAGTAATCTACTCTGGGAAAGGTCAAAGGTTTGGACTTCGAAAATTGCGGTCTTGTCCTGGGGGAAGGGGGGATCGGTAATATTGTTTAAAGGCTAAATGTTTGTTTGGTATCTTTAGTTTTTTCATTATTTTAATAAGGTCCCTCTAGCAATCTATATTTCTTTACTGGCTCCGACCTCCAATGGTCATTGACTAAATAAAATAGAGAAACCATTTCCAAGTAAATTATCTTTAGTTTCAATGCGATTGCTAAACTTTAAATATGGTCGATCTTGTCCTTGATTCTTAGCATATATGAAAGTAGTGATTTTTTATTTGTAGTAACTCATAATGTTTAGAGAATAAAATTTATTATATATTTCGATTTAATTTATTATATAGGGAAAATATATAAAAAGAATATATAAAAAATGCCATTACAGTCATTTCAGTGGTTAATCAAGCAAAAAACAAAAAAAAAGAAGCTTTTGAACATAGTTACAGTCATTAGATTTTAAAAAACATACCATTGTCATAAATATTCCAAATTGTTCTCTTTTTCAGAATGTTTTTTTTTTATGTTACTTGTTGGGTAGTTATTATAAATGTCTTTAAAATCAAAATAATGTTTTTTTTTAAAAAAAAATAAACAATGTTATTTCATAAGAAAATATTATTTAAAATAAAATCCAGGTCAGAGTATATGGAGTAGTGATTGAGATTATGAAATGATAAAGTTTTCAAAGGCCATTAATAATTTAATTTAGATTAGCATATGATCTTCATATGTTTTATCATACCCTAACATCATATATCACCGATTTTTTTCTTCCATAATTAAAAATGATAAAATTGTTTTTAAAAATATATATATATTTAGAGATTGTCAAAAAAAAAAAAAAGAGGAAAAAGAGCATAGATCTTATCCATATGGAACAAAATAATTTGATGGATTGACACGAAATCTTATGTTATTGATTGGTTGATGTGGGGAACCATGTGTTTAGCTTGATGAACAATCTAACCTAACATGGTTCCATGAGTTAATTTATTAACTTATCCATTCAAGATTTAATTAATTATCAATCAGGTTCAATTTAACTCTTTTTTTTAAATAATATTTTAAAACTTATATATTTTTACTATAATTAGATTGACGTGTATAACTCACGACTTGTGTTTTAAAAATAAATTGAATTTTGAAACAATGCTTGCCACAACAACAACAAAAAACCCTAATCAAGAATTCCCTTCTAGGTATACATCAATCCATTATTTTCCATGAAAATATGAAATTAGTAAACTCTAGAGATAGAGAAATGACAAGTTAGATTCAAGGTTGTTGGTCCATCAAATACAATTATTATTTGGATCATGGAATCACTCAAATTCAAAGTTATTGATACCGTTTCGTTTCGGCCGAAATGTTTTGTACCAGGCAAAAAAACGAGCCAAAACGGCGTCGTTTTTGTCTCGTTTAAATATCGGTCTGTACCGGAAATACCAGCCAAAATACCCTGAAATTACTCCAGGTGTTTCGTTTCGGTCCTTGGAAAAAAATAATTCCCACCTCTCCCGCCCACTTACATATTACACACACACACAATACTATTATATTACTTATAATATAAAAGGTGTGGGGAAAACATTGTTCCCCACGCCAATATATATTTTAATATTATAATATTATATATATATATATATATATATATATTTGATATTTTTTTTTGGATAAAAATGATTCATATTTTATGTATTTGTGTTTTTAGATTTTATTTTTATTTTTTTTCATTTTATTTTTTATACTTATCGTTTTGAAATTTTAATTTATGTTGGTTACATTGTATTTTATTCCTAAAATTTTTATTATTATTTTCCGGTCTCAGAAAACACTGTAGCAATTTAGAGTATTTTCCTGCGCCATGATAATAAATATATATTCTTTTGGTGTTTTTTTTTGACAAAAATAAACCATATTTTATGTATTTGTGTTTTTAGATTTTGTTTTTATTTTTTTTATTTATTTTTTGTATTTATCGTTCTGAAATTTTAATTTATGTCGGTTACATTGTATTTTATTTTTAAATTTTTTATTGTTATTTTCTGTTGCCACAAAACATTGTAGCATTCTACAGTGTTTTTCCTGCGCCATATATATATATATATATATATATATATATATATATATATAATAAAACACGTCCCAGTTTTACTGTGCTAATCCACAGTAACATCTACTATTAATATATATATATTTTCGTGAAAGACAAACGGTTGTTGAGGTAGCCGAGATGGTCTAAAAAACTTCAGATTAAGGTTCCTTTCGAGGGTATGAGTTCGAATCCCACTCTCAACATATTTCTTTTTAGCGAATCCACATTAAAATTAAATTTAATATATATTTTTGAAAAAGATGAACAAATGTTGAGGTGGCCGAGCGGGTTTATGAGGCGGGAGACAAAAATTCCGTTCGAGAGGTTGGGGGTTCAAGTCCCACTCTTGACAGATTTCTATTTTACTTAAAAATATGATTAATTTTTTTAATGATGATGATAATTTTATGTTGGTTATTTCGTTGAAACCTATTAAACAGATAAATTTATATCGATTGAAAATGCATATATTTTATAGAAAACTTGCAAGTCACGGAAATTCTGTACAAATTTATTATTTTAACCAAAAATATATTATAAAAAACAATTAATTTTTTATAAGTTGAAAAAATATGATACCGCTCATGACAGTAGCGAGGCATTAGCTAGTATATATATATATATTGTTTATGAGATGTATTGAAAATGAAAAAATAAAAATAATTAAAATTAATAAATATATATTATAAAAAATAAAATTGTGTCAACTTTGATTTTATAAAAAATAAAAATATATTTAATTTTTTCACCTTTTAAGTTTTTTCACGTATATAATTAATTAATTATAAATGAACAGTACAACCCCAAAACAGCATACCGAAACGCTCTAAAATCAATTGAAAAAACAAAACGATAACCAAAATGATGTTGACAAACTTGCTCAAATATACTCCCATTTCTTTGTTTTCCCAAACTTTTTTTTTCTTAAATTATATTAAAAGGACTAGCAGACCAACAACCTCCATTGATTTTTTTAGTGTAATTATCTTCATCATAATCATTTTAATTATAAAAAGTATCAGCTCTATAATTACTCTTTTCATTTCCAGCTCAGCTAGGTTTATCTGATTTTTATTTAGTCAACAAATCTAGAAATTCTATAAAATCTATACTTATCAATAGTATGTTCTCGTGTATGGTTACAATTTAGGGATCAAGAAATATATAAATAATACTGATAAAATAAATATATGTTCTTCCACTTCGTGTCTTAAAGATATATCTATCTATCTATCTATCTATTTATTTGTATTTTTTTAATTAATCATATTTATGTTTTTATTATTTATATTTTTTCTTAACCAAAACAATAACCACAGAATCATGTACATAGATTTAGTAAAAAGAAAAGGGAAACTAGTGTGAAAGAGTCGGCATTGTAGTCTCTTGTCTCCCACGGCATGAACAAAAAAAATTATACTGACAAGAATAAATGTATTTTCAACGCAACTGTGGATGCAGACATGCAAGCAACTGGTTAATTTGACCATAGAGATGAGATTAGGGCAAGACCCTCAAGGACCCCATAGGGGTACCCTTGGTACGGACAAGAAAGGAGACAAGGCACAGCGTTTTTAGCTCTAGCTGAAACTCAAGGGGCAGTTTTGTTAATCATCTTCTTCCAGACATCTGCATGTGAGCCTCACCAATAATGGAGCCCAATCTCCTCCATCTCTGGCAACGCTACCCAAAACCCACCATAAGTTAGAAAAATAATATCGGAAAGATCACAAAAGATGGTGTCCTTGTGTGTGCGTGTCCTATGACAGCAGTTAAAAAAGATTATAATAAAAAGGAAGCATAAGCTACGTCAGATTCTTGTCTTCTTTGTAAAGCATAGAACAGACTACAGGAAGGAAAGAAGCGAACTTTTCCAATCCTTTTTTTTTATCTACAACCCATGTTTTATTTCCTTTGTTTTGATAGCCCCAAATAGGATTTTCAAGATTTGTTTCTTCTGATAATTTTCTCTAGGTTTCAGTTTCATTTCTTGTGAGCAAGAGCTTATTTCTGTACATCTTATTGCCATTTTGTATCCAGTTCTCGCATGTTTCTTCCTGGTTCATCAGATCTGAAAGGTTACTGGGGTTGTTGATTGGAGAAGGTGGATTCGAGGAGGATGTGCAGCTGGTTTTTGATAAACATTCTTGATTCTTAGCTCTTGAAGTCTCTGAAGTGGGATTTCAGATGCCTGTATGGTACTAAAGAAGGCAACTTGATGCATTGCTGAAGTCTGTTGAAAATTCTTGATGCTGCTTCAATGTCTGCAATTGTTGTGAGCCTTTTGATGATGATGTTGAGGTAATTTAGGTGAATTAAGTGACGGGATTTTCACGCATTTTGTGAAATACTGTTTTTTTTTTAACGTGGTTGGTTCTCGTTGGACAATTCAGGATTGATCTTGTATTTTTGAAAGTTCTTGAGGGAAATTGGTAGTAATGGAGAAGGTCCAGGGAAGAGGGATTTTGGGTCTTGTATTTCTGATCATAGTGTTTATATCTGTTAGCAGTGGAGAAGCTCAGTCAAGGTCAGTTTTGGTAAACTGTGGTGCAAATAGCAGTGTTCATGTGGATGGTAGGAGATGGATTGGTGATTTGGCCCCAAATGATAATTTCACTGTCAGTTCTCCTGTTATTGCTGCTACTGATTCTGCTGCTGATAGCGATTCAACCTTAGGGTCACTCTACAAAACTGCCCGGATTTTCAATGCTTTGAACTATACTTTTGCTGGAATGCAGGGAAACTACTTTCTTAGACTCCATTTTTGTCCATTCCCTTTTGAGAATTATAATGTTAACGAGTCCTCGTTTAGTGTCGTGGCTAATGGTCTGAAACTGATGACTGGATTCAATGTTCCGGCCGAGATTTCAGACAAGAATCTGCACCAGCAGAATTCCAACAACAGTTCAAGTTCCTTGGTCAAAGAGTATATTCTAGCAGTCAATGACGTGCTTGTGGTAAAGTTTGTTTCATCTAGGGGATCATTCGGGTTCATAAATGCCATAGAGGTTGTTCCTGTGGTTGGCACACTTTTTGCAGACTCAGTTAGTAAAGTAGGTGGAAGCACTGCCACCTTCAATGTAAGCGGACGGGGGATTGAAACAATGTATCGGTTGAATGTCGGGGGACAGGAAATCCAACCTAATCAAGATTCAGATTTTTGGAGGAAATGGGAAGTGGATTCCAGTTACATGATTACAGCAGATGCTGGTGTTGGAATCAGAAATACTTCTAATGTCACTTATGCATCGAACAATGAATCCTCGGTGGCTCCACTTCTTGTATACGAAACAGCAAGAGTCATGTCCAACACAGAAGTCTTGGAGAAAAAGTTTAACATGTCATGGAAATTCAGAGTAGATCCTGATTTTGATTATTTAATCCGGTTACATTTTTGTGAGCTGGTATATGGCAGGGCAAACCAGAGGATTTTCAGGGTCTATATAAACAACAAGACAGCTGCTGATAGCTTTGATGTTTATGTACGGGCAGGAGGGAAGAACAAAGCATATCATCAGGATTATTTTGATACGGTTTTCTCCAACACCAACACCCTTTGGATTCAACTAGGTCCTGACACTGCAGCTGGTGCTTCAGGAACTGATGCTCTCTTGAACGGACTGGAGATTTTCAAGCTGAGCCGAAGTGCGAATCTTGCATATGCTGACAGAATTGATTCAGCTGAGAAATCTGGAAGTCATTCAAAATCCTGGATTCTCTGGGTGGAGATTGGAGCAGGTGTAGCTTCTGTCCTCATTATTGCAATTACATTTGCCTGCATATTTTGCTTCTGCAAAAATCGGAGAAAACAAAAGAGTGATATCAAAGACAACCCTCCAGGATGGCGGCCAATATCCATGCATGGTGCTGCTGTAAGTAGCATTGCCAGTACTAAGGGAGGGGTCCATTCTCTAAATGGATCGTTGGCAGCATCAGCTAGAGTTGGCAGGCGCTTCACTTTGTCAGAGATTCGTGCGGCAACGAACAATTTTGATGACAGTTTGGTGATAGGAGTTGGAGGTTTTGGTAAAGTATACAGTGGAAAGATTGATGATGGCACACTTGCAGCAATCAAACGGTCAAACCCACAATCCGAGCAAGGCCTTTCTGAATTTGAAACAGAAATTGAGATGCTTTCAAAGTTAAGACACAAGCATCTGGTCTCGTTGATTGGGTTCTGCGAAGAACAGAATGAGATGATCTTGGTTTATGAGTATATGGCAAATGGAACTCTTCGAAGCCATCTTTTTGGGAGTGATTTCCCTCCATTGACATGGAAGCAGCGACTAGAAGCGTGCATTGGTGCTGCAAGGGGACTCCATTACCTCCATACTGGAGCAGATCGTGGGATAATTCACAGGGATATTAAGACAACCAACATACTGCTTGACGAGAATTTTGTAGCAAAAATGGCAGATTTTGGGTTGTCTAAAGCTGGTCCAGCCTTGGACCACACACATGTTAGTACAGCAGTGAAAGGAAGCTTTGGATATCTTGATCCTGAATACTACCGTCGACAGCAGTTGACTGAGAAATCTGATGTTTACTCACTGGGCGTGGTGCTGTTTGAAGTTGTTTGTTCTCGACCTGTTATAAACCCAAGCTTGCCAAGAGACCAGATCAACCTCGCAGAATGGGCAATGAAGTGGCAGCGGAAGAAGTCACTGGAGACCATCATTGACCCACGTCTAAGAGGAAATACTTGCCCGGAGTCATTGAAGAAGTTCGGAGAGATAGCAGAAAAATGCATTGCTGATGAGGGGAAGAATCGTCCAACAATGGGGGAAGTTCTGTGGCATTTGGAATATGCCTTGCAACTTCATGAAGCTTGGATGCGCGCCAATGCCACTGAAACCTCCATTACTAGTAGTCAAGCATTGGAGGATTTGGAATTTCGAGTAGCAGAAGTGGCACGACGCCCCCCTTTCTCCTTGGACGAAGAGACTGATAGACCTCACAATGAAGGGTGATGGAGGTCCTGCTGAAACAACGGTTTTGGCATATAGCACGCTGCAGCTGAATTTTAAAGTGGAATGGCCTAAGCAAGTGTCTAGCGAAAGCTAGAAATTATATTCATTACAATGTTTTATCACTGTGGTCCTGAATTCTTTCATTTTGTTCTATCAGATTATGTGCTTGAGGTAATTGTTATTAATGTGAAGTTAGGCATGATCTTGATAGTGTTTTATATCTTATTCTTTGCAATATAGCTTGGTTTAATCAAGTTGATTCTGAAGTCAATTTTCTGGACCTGAAATCCACAAGATATGAATTTGTTTCAATCCATGTCACTTTCATCCTTTTTTTTTTTTTTATAATTGAGATGTTCGGACCAGCTTACACACACCACAATTAATCCTTGGATTCACGAACATTTGCAAACTCAATAAACACAGATAAGACATCGTGTTTGGTGACAGACATGTACAGTGAGAATCAAACCCGATTGCAGAGAAAAATAACAAGATCCACTAGGTTCTAAGTTGTCTAGCAAATCCTGCCTAACAAGCCAAAAAATAACGAATCCTGATCCAAGTTTAGACTTCCACACATCCAGATACACAGCTACCTGCCCACAAGAACGGGCTACGGAGCTCAATCCGAGAAGGACAGTCCAAACTGTACAAGGAGCAACGAAAATTGCCAACTTCCATATACTTCCAGAGTCTAGCTGCTGGGCATGAATCGTGGGGGACAGCTTTGATACCACTTGCTGGGTACGGATTCAAGGTAACAGCCATGGCTGACACTATAATTTTGTTCTTTAATGGTTACACATGCACGACGCTATGTACTCTGTTTTCTTATTCATATTTCTCACGCCACTCAAGATCACTCGTTTTTTCTCACCTACTCTCACGGCACGCACACTCATGCACTCGACTTCTCTCTTGCACACCTCCACGCACCACTCTCTACCTTACAGCACGCGCCGCTCTCGAAATAAACACGATGCATGTAGGCCGATGATCTCTGCCACTGAACCAAATGTTTTATCGAAATCTTCCTCGTTCCGCTGCAATGACTGGAAGGGCCTTTTATCGCTCAATCAACTCGTCTGGTGGATCCTTAACAGATGGAAATGCATGTCCATTTCAGATGCCATGAGGTCTCTCCTCTAACTTCCTCATCTCGACGCCTCTTCTCGTATCATCGGCACCACTACTTGCTTCTCTTTAACTAAGACCTGCGAGTTCAATGAATCTTCCATAATAGGTATTGTTTCTTCTTGAGTACTGTCATATTTTGAAACATTTATCGTGATGTTTACTTGATCCACCATATCGCTTCTTATTCCACCATTTGCCATGATTTTGATGAGCTACTTCTGGCCTTGGACTCCTTTCTTGCTGCTTCGTTGGATTATCATCTGCTCTGTATATTTTCTTTTGAGTTTTTCAACCTCTTTGGTCGACCTCTCCTCCTGTAATTACTATAAAGAGCTGTCTCATCTCTTTCTAGTGAAACTCCAACCATGTATGTGTTTGTCTAGAGTTTCCTCACTTGCCAATAAATTTTCTAAATCTCCAATAGATGATTGAATTACCCATTCTCTAATTGTGATGGTGA
This sequence comes from Salix exigua, assembly GCA_032356905.1. NCBI lineage: Eukaryota > Viridiplantae > Streptophyta > Magnoliopsida > Malpighiales > Salicaceae > Salix > Salix exigua. The sequence continues at coordinate 7,113,801 of CM063598.1, forward strand.
TTAACAAAACTCAAGTATTAGACCATGAATACTTATTTTTCTCATTTTATCTTTATTTATCTTAGATTATGGAGTGTAATGTAAACTATATGAAAATAATTGAGTGATTAGGAGATAATTTATCAGTCTAAGTGAATTAGATAAAATATTTTATAAATTTTTTGACTGAAAAGTATTTCAAATCTTATTCAAATGATGGATGACTATTTTATAGATATTATAAACATGATTTAACATGACAAACATATTTCATGCTTTAATATTAAATCAGAATATTATTGATAAAAGAATATTAATTACATTGAGAAAATAACTACTAAAAGGTTATCAAACCAATAATGATTTTTTTAATATTCAGGAGATCATAAAACATTTTTAGGTGATGCACATAATCTTCAATTATAAAGTAATCAATTGTTGAAATGATATAAACATAGATTAATAATAATAATACCATAAAAAAACCATGCTTATATTATAGATAAACCACATGATCTTGTTACAAACCTAACCTCTTAATATGAAACCTTTTGCTTTCTAAGTGAAATCTCCTATATATTATATCAAAGAGTGAAGATTTAGCTTGTATTGAGAGTTTTCTTGTGAGAACGTAGTGATTTGATCTCGTATGTAAAGGGGACCATCACCCCGTACGTAGCATATCGCCGGCAGAAGCAGAACCCGAATTTCTTCTAGCAAATCTCCAAATTGTTGGAGAGCAACTAGAAATAACTATCCATTCCATGCCTCCATTTTATGACGATTGAGAAAACGTACTGGAGATTTGACTGGGCTTACGACGTACGTCGTCTCTGATCTCAAAACCTTTTGCATGCGAGGAACAGTTGCTTATAAATCATCATCTTGCTTTTATAAACAGTTCTGTTGATCCTGCCTGTAAATGTGCTTCCGATCGAATTAAGACACGCAGTCTCTTATGAACCAAGTTTTTAGCATGCTTTGAAAGAGCTTTTTCTTGTTCATGCATGGCTGGAAAGTCTCTCTCAGACAGCACATGGTCACGTGATGCTAACAACGTGGGTCCATGTGAGCTCTGCTGGAAAGACTAGTTTTATTACAAGAGAGAGAGAGGAATCCATTCCCTGGCAATAAATTCTAAGTGCTTGGATCCAGATGAGCCAATCATTGTTCCAGCTTCTACATGCCCTGCAGTCATTCTCTTGACACCCAGAACAGTTGCCATCCCGCGCGACTTCCAAGATAATCCAATCCACCTCTAATACCGGAGCTATCAAACAAGCTTTCAATTGAACCCTCTTGTGAATCTCTCAATTGAGTTCTTATTTTTGTTACATTTGTTGATGTGCTCGGCTGAATCTAAACTAATGAATCAGTATTACAACCTACAGCTCCATACATGGTGAAAATGACAGTTCAAAAGGGAAAAAGATTACACTACAAGTTCCCATTATTCGATATTAGATTGAATCATCTGAGAAGGCAAAGGAACAATTAGAAGATCCTTGTGAAACTAGAATCCTAGCAGGAGGTGATGGGGGAGCTGCTGTCAAATTAACCCCCTTGGAAAGGCCAGGTTCCGGCCTTAAAGTCTCAACGTGCCTAATCTCCTTCAGCATGGCAACAACATCCTTCATTATCGGGCGATCATTAGCTCGAGTGCTGATGCACAGGAATGAAACTGCTAATGTTTGGAGCATTTCGTGCATTGTAGGGTCGGCTCTTCCTCTAAGCTTTGAATCAAGAATGTCAACTGGATCTTTCTTGCTTGCCAAGTGTTCCCTAACCCACTGAACTAAGTTTGCACCATCAGGCAAAGTTGGGTCTAATGGATGCCTTCCTGTTAAAACCTCCAAAAGCACCACCCCAAAACTGTACACATCACTTTTCTCGGTAATACGCTGTATCGATGCATGCTCTACAGCAAGTAAAAAAAGATTAATCAGACATTGCTAGTGATTTAGTAGAATTTTGATTGAATGAAAACGAACAAGTACCTGGAGCCATATATCCATAAGAACCAGCAAGTTGAGGTCTTGGACTTGGCTTGCATAAATCATCACCAATACTGCTATTTAGCACTCTTGCTAGGCCAAAGTCAGCCAGGTAAGGCTCATAGCCTGGTCCTAAAAGCACATTCATGGCTTTAACATCCCCATGTAGAATAGGTGGCACGCAATCATGGTGCAGGTATGCGAGTGCGTGTGCCACACCTAACAAAACATCATATCTAGCCTCCCATTCTGCTCCTCCCTTTCCAGCACCATGGAGGACTGAGCTCAAGCTTCCATTTGGGAGGTAATCATAGAAAAGCAATTTCGAATTCTTGTTTGAACACCAGCCTAGAAGCCGGACAATATTTCGATGCCTGATTGAACCGAGTGTCCGAATCTCAGAATTGAATGCATCAGACTCTTCTGATGACCACATCTTCTTTACAGCTATCGTCTTCCCATTTGGAAGGTCCACCCTGTACACAACTCCAGAGCTGCCGGTGCCTATGACATTAGATGATGTTAGATTTTTAACAACGTCGTTGACGGAGAATTCAAGCTTCTGATACAAACTCATCTCCCATGTATCATCTTCCATCATCCCATGATTACCAATACGAGCACGAGCTAGCGTGTAGATTGTTAGTAGTAGCAGTACCACACCAGCACTGAGAAGGACAGACACCAGTAGTCTCATTGCTGATCTATTGTGTGCTCCAGGCCCCAAGTCGTCTGCTGGTGCTGATACACCTCCTGAAATGTAGAGTCCTTGATTTGAAGCAAGGTCACTTAGCGGAAGCTTTCGAAAAAACGGGGTGTTAGGCAATTCACCAGAGAAGTGATTGTAGGAGACGTTAAGGAAAATAAGGTTTTGGAGATTTGCAAGAACATCTATGCTTCCTTCAAGCTTGTTGTGGGAGATGTCAAGTACTCCCAACTTGCTGAGATCAGAGAATTGCGATGGGATCTTTCCAGAAAACTGGTTGCAGCTTAGGTTGAGAGAGATTTCCAGTGATGGAATTTGACCAAGTTCCTTCGGAATTTCTCCAGAGAAACCATTGTCTCCAAGGTTAAGCAATTGTAGCTTACTGCATCCCAATATCTCTGCTGGAATTACTCCAGAGAGTTGATTCTTTGCCAAATTAAGCTTTGTTAATTCAATCAATGACCCGATGCTACGAGTCAGTGGACCTGTAAGCCTGTTGTCTGAAACATCCACATACTGTAGGCTTTTAGGCAGAGTATCTGGTACAGAACCAGTGATCCCATTTGAATGGAGATCAAGAAACTCAAGATTTTCACATCCAGATACTGATGGAGGGATTCCTCCAACAAGAAGATTGTTGCTCAAATCAATGAAATTCAAACTCTTCAACTTCTCGATCTCCGATGGAATAGTACCTCCTAACCTGTTGCCATTAAGCCTCAACCTATACAAGTTGGTGCAGTTCCCTATATCAGGCGGTATGAAGCCCGATAATTCATTGCGAAGTATCAGTAACTTGGTGAGATTTTGCAATCCAAAAATCTGCTTTGGTATTGAACCAAAAAGACTGTTATACGAAAGATCAAGAGCCTGAAGATTCTCACACTCTGAAAGAGACTCTGGGATATTGCCTGTCATATTGTTCTGCCAGGCAAAGAATAGAGTCAAGCTCTTTAGGTTTCCGATACCAGCAGGAATCTCACCGGAGATTCCATTGTTGTCTACTTCAAGATGAGTGAGAGCTGTGCAGTTTGTGATTTCAACAGGTATGGTACCTGATAACTGATTAACACTCAGCTGAAGCTCTTCAAGCTTCAAAAGGTTTCCAAAGCTTCTTGGTACGCTTCCTGTTAGAAGATTCTCGGATAAATCAATGACTGTAATCTCTGTGCAACTCCCAAGCTCATCCGGGATTGCCCCAACCAAGCTGTTCTGCCACAAGAGCAGACTCTGAAGCTTTTTGAGTTCCCCAATTCGCCTTGGGATTGGACCGGATATAGAATTCTGATATAGATACAAGTTCTGCAACTCGCTGCAATCTCCAATCGCTTCTGGGATAGCACCTGATAATAGCGTTGAGTAAATGGCTATAGTTTGAATCCTTTTCAGCATCCCAATTGATGAAGGGAGACTTCCAGAAATGCTGGTTTCGGCGAGGCCTAAAACAACCAATTTGGTGCAGTTCCCAATTTCCCGAGGCAGCTCACCCTTGACATTTTTATTCCCACCTGCTCGAAAAATCTGTAATCTTCTCATTGCTCCAATGCTCTTTGGAATTTCGCCGCTGAGTTGATTGTCAAAGAGAGTCAGAGACACTAGGCTTGAAAGGTTTCCAATATCAGAAGGAATGGCACCTTCAAGAAAATTTGCATTGAGAGACAAAGTTTGCAACTTCCTTAGTCTGCATACTTCCTCTGGGATTTCACCTGAGAGAGAATTATCACTAAGATCAATGAGAGTAAGCTCAAGATAATCTCCAAACGCTTTCGGGATTCCACCGGTAAGATTGGCTGATGAAAGGATAAGGCTCTTCAGGGAGTTGAGTGGCTGAAAATTCGAAGGCAGTGGGCCTTGCAAATCCACTCCTTTCAAGTTAATCTCTATAATGTTTCCATTCGAGTTGCAGTGCACCCCAAACCACTTGCATGGACTTGAGTCGAAAGGGTTCCAAGAATTGAGTGCATCTGTGGAGGTGTTTAAACTGTTCTTCCATGCTAAAAGGGCTTGGCCCTGTTCATCAATGGAGTAACAAGAATGAAAGAAAAGAGAGTTTATAGATAGAAGTAAGGTGAAGGAGAAGACACCGGGACAAAGAAATGGATTCCTTAGAGGAGCAGGCATTGCTGCTGATAGAAGAGAAGAGGTTGGTCTGTGTTGGGATTGTTGAGGGGGGAACCCTATGTTTTGTTTATAGTAGAAAAACAGAAGATCTGGATCCAAGACCACCACCACCACCTCCTTTTTTTCTCTTTTTTTTATTATTAATGTTCTAATTGACATAGCTGTTAATTCAGACAATGTTGATCCAGATGCACATTTGGTTTTATTTAAAGTTATTAGTGAACGGATATGCTCTTTTCCTTTACTGATGACCTTTTTTTTTAATGTTATGTAGCATTTAATTAGTATCTCCAGCCAGCCAGGGCGAATAAGACATCATCCCTATACATCCTTTCTCTCTTAGAAAAACATGAACTTACATTAAGCTGTTGTAATCCATACTTTTTTTATATGGGGTAAACCCCACTTCTCGAAAACACAATTTATAGATTCAAGTGATCGAATAAAACTCGGCAGTATCATGATCCGATCGGAGGATTCAAGACCACGCACGTACTGTTCTATCCCTACCCTGATGTTTAAAAAGCTGTTCCAGTTTTTTTCTTACCAGGAGCAACTCCCACCACAGATCAGGCGCAGAAAAAGAAAAACCTGGTGCTGAATGGCTTGCTAACCAAACTCCCCTTTAATCTGATGATTCACTTTTCAGAGCTCTTTTTAGCCAAGTTGAACCATCTTGTATGCACTTTTTCTGGTCAAAATCAAAGAGTCGACATCCTTCGGGCGCCATGGTTGATTGATGGATTTCTATGAATTAGATCGTGATGGCCTCCCTTAAGATCAAACCGACTTGACACAGGAGCCGTTGGATACGTATATATCAATTTGCTGCATGAGGATTCCATAAATCAAGATATGATCGTGTCTTCTGTAATAATATATCCAAGACAACTGAAGGAGGTGGTCCATCGTTTTATGTGGCCACAGTGGCCGGGTTACCATATGAGCTGTAACTTGCAGTGTTTCAATGGCTTGTCAATGCTTTTGGCAGCTAATTTTGCAGCTTGGTTTTCTACGGTTCAATGTAAAACAACTCATGCAATCCTTGAGAAGTTGGATCATACAGTAAATATCTAAAAGAGAGAGGTATTTCATTAATTAATATTTACAAATAAAAGAGTATCCAATTTATTTAAAAAACTATAGGGTTAATTTATAATTTACTCAGGAAGATGATATAAGAAAACCCCATGGGGTTGGCCTAGAGATATGAGGCTTGGGACGGGAGAGTGTGCTCCTTCCTCGTTTCCAGGTTCGAGTCCTGGTGCAAATCAATTTCTTAGGATCATCGAACTTGAACGAAATCCATAAATTACTTGTAGTGCATTTATGAGAAACCTGCTTTTTCGAAATCTTGTACACCCCTGAGATCAGTCAGGTCCAGCGGCCTGGACACTCGATGCTAATCCAAAAAAATGATGTAAGAAAATCAGGGCAAGAATTTTCTTTGGAGAAAAAGTGAAGATCGATCATCTATCCATGAGCAAAAAAAGATGGAGAAATACAAAAGGACCACGTACGTACAAACAACATTGAAAGGAGAGACAAAGACAATAGATAAAACATACATGTAAGAGAAATTTCTTGCTATTTACATATGGAAAGGACTCCATTGTGGTGTTATTTTCAAACCAAACCATTCATTCTTCATGTGTTTTTTTCTTTTATTTATGTAATTAAAAATGATTGGAAAACTAATCATTGCTCTTAAAAATATTGATGAATCTTGGAATCCGATCAAGCAATGTCTTGGCATCAACCGGGATGGTTAGGTTTTTCTTAAGGTCACATGACTTGATTTAAGATTCTTAGTCTTTTTTTATATATATATTTGTTTAGAGTGTAATCGAAGTTGATTTTCAAAGTGTTTTTTGTTTAAAAACATATCAAAATAATATTATTTTTTTACTTCTTAAAAATTATTTTTGACATTAGAGCATGAAAATGATCTAAATCACCTTTAATTTAAAATAAAAATTAATTTTTTTTTAAAAACACTTTTAAAATGAATACTAAACAGGACTTTATTGCAATAAAACATATATTTTATAGTTTATTTTATAAACATAATGTTTCCCTTCAACCTCCATGTTACTACCCTTCCCCTATTAGTGCAAGTTTTAATCAATTGTTTTTTTTTGTCCGTTTTGATTTTGGCATGAGAGTGGGTGGGTGAGAGAGGGATGGATAGTGATTCTTAAGAATATATCCACACACACACAAGATTATGAAAATCATAAAGAGGCCACGTACAAATGAAATTCTTATAGATTAATAGTATGGTCAAAAGATTATTATTATATATATATATATATATTATTCGCAAAACAATCAAATTATAAATTTCAAATTACATATCGAAATCATAAACATAGCCTTTTTCTATTCTAAGTTGATTATAAAGTAGAAAGAAAGATGGACGTATTTTTCTAAATATTCCAAATTAGAACAAGAAGATGAACATAATTATATGATAATACACAAATTAATACAACAATAATATAAGTTGAGGGTCAAATCAGATAAATAAGTTGAATTGCGTGCATGTTACTAGCTCAAATGACGTGGATACAAAATTTTGGACAAAGATCGATGTTGGGGGCATGGGGTTTGGAGTTTGGGGTTTGTGGACCCTAATAAGAGCATGGTCTACCATGAGACTTACTTGGCCACACGTGCATGGTTGATTTGATGGGATATGAACCCTAGCTATAGCTACAATATATTTTCATCTTTATCATGTCCCTTAATAATACACCATGATGGATCCAAATCAAGATTTGTCATTTGCTCATTTCTATTCCCATCAATTAAATCCCTAGGGGCCATGGTCCTCCAAAAGAAAATTGCCCATCCAATCAAGGATATGTTGCTTATGTATATAGTTTTAGTTCACTCGTTGATTTTCTTTTTTTTAATTTGGCTGGCCTTTAAGTCCCGTTCAATTCGACTCTTAATAATTTGCCAAATCTATGTTCTACATCTTAGACAATTATATAGTTTCTATTAATCATTCCTCCATACTTCATCGTTCTCATCCAAAGTTTCCAACATACTACCAATTTCATACCAGTGTTAGAATATAATATAATTATATTTTGGAATCTCACCTATAAACTTAAATTTTTAGGTGAAATGGTTCCTTAACATAGTATCAGAGCCTTATTGACTCAGCAGTCATGAGTTCGAATCTCACCACCCCCATTCTATTTGATAAAAAAATATCAAGCACAAGATAATGTGGTATCAGAGCCTTGTTGACCTAGCGGTCACGAGTTCGAATCCCATCACCTTCATTCTATTTGATAAAAAAAAATCAAGCACAATGTAATGTGGGTTTATGCAAGTTTCGAGCCCAAAGGGCTCTCACTTGAGGGGGGTGTTAAAATATAATATAATTATATTCTGAGACCTCACTTATAAGCTTAAGATTTTAAATGAGATGATTCCTTAACGACCAAAGCAGGAGATACTCTAAGACACAATTACATCCCTAAAGATTCTACAAAGTAAATATGATTCGAATTAAAGTTCAATTATATATATATATAAATATTGAAAAATTAGAGAAAGGAATCTCCTGGCTTGAATAAAAGAAAATAAAGAGCTTTATATATTAATTATCTATTATAAAATAGACGGTCATTTAGCTTTATTAACAAAAGAAATATATATGGTGATAGCATCTATATGATGCATGGTCATGATTAGATGTTTTATAAGAAGGTTAGTTAAAGGGATGGAGATAATATATAAAATCAATCTATTTATAGAGTCAATTTTAATATTTTCAAAGCAATTATATATATTTATCTTCACTGTTTTTTAAAATAAATAAATAAAATAATCAAACACCACTAATAAAACACCTTCAAACCTAACCTTACCAGTTTGAATATATATTTTATATTTCTATGATGCTAAGTGTTTGTGATATGTATCATCTGGCCCACTTCTTTTTAGTTTTTTTTCCCAAGTGATGACCTTTTTCTTTCAATAATGATTCTATATATATATATATATATAACATGGCTTTGTCATGTATGAGGCTCTAAAAGGTCAAATCCATGTCCCCTTATCGGGGTTTTGATGATCTAATCTTCCATAATTTCAGGATTTTGTTCACAAATCCCTCTTGTTTTTGTTTTTTGTTTTTTATCTTTTAATGTTTATTATACGAGTGGTGATGGGTGTGAAGATGGATGATGCTCTGGACTGGCTTTCATAACCTCTTTGTTTTGCCCAAAGCACAACTAGTGTTGCATATTATAATGAGAGTCAAGAGTCAAATTCCAAGTGTTTAGGCTTTTCTTTACTCAATCTTTAACATTTGGTTAAGCATAATAATAAGATTTTAGAATTTATTAAAAGCATAAAAAGCGTTTTGAAAAAAAAAATACTTTAAATTAGTTTTTTTTATGTTTTTAAATCATTTTAATACAATGATATAAAAAAAATATGGATGTACAATATTAAAATTAAAAGCTACTTAAATGATTATAGTTGAACCTTGACCCACACAAAGAAAAGAAAAGGTGACATGGATATATATATATATAGAATATTTCTGAATTGACAATATTTTTATTAGATAATGTAAAAAAAAACTAATTGCAAGATAATTTTTTGTGTTTAGTACTAATGTTAAATAATATAATTTTAAGGAAATAAGATAAAAAATTAAAGACAATATGTTCTTACAAGATTTTTAACGAAGACAACATGGAATGATAAATTATGAGATTTGAACCATTATATATAGAGAAACTATAAAAATTAATTCTTAATAAATACAACATCGAGTGATAAATTATTTTAATTGTTATTCTTATGATTGAAAGCAAAAAAAATAAAATTATTAGCATATAAAAAATATTATTTGATTTGAAGAATAAATGAAAATAGTTAAAGGACAAAATTAAAGGACATAAGCAAAAATAGTATTATTACAATTATGAAAAAAGAATTGATATAAAACAAATGGAAATATTTGAAGAACAAAATTAAAGGACAAAAGAAAAATTAGTATTATTATCATTATAAATCATTACCACATTATCAAACACAATCTAAGTTAACGTGTTATTTTCTTTCCTGTTTGATTAAAGAATTTTTGATTATTTTGTTTTTCTATATATTCAATTTATTATGGATAAACTATTAAAAATAATGATAACAATTATTTTTAAGACACTTTTCTTAAAAATATATTAGGCTAATTATATATTTTTGATATTTGTTTAATATTAACACATTAATATATATATATATATATATATATATATAATGAACTAAGATTTTTTTAATCTCAAATTAATTTAATCTCAGTGTTTTGAAATACTTTTAATGTAATAATATCAAGAATAAATCTTAAAAAATAAAAAATATTTTTTTTCTTTTTAAACTAAAAATATATCAAGCCACACGTAGACAAAAACAGATGAAAAAAACAGAGATAACAGATCACTAACAACAAAACATTCACAATACATGTATAAGAGAGAGTTTCACTCTCAATTCACATTACCACAGCTAAACTTACTCTGTTTTTTAACGCAAGTTGTATTTAATACAGAGATAAATAGTAATAAAAATTAAAAATCAAAATTAAGAATATAAATACATAAATATAAACAAAAGTAAGAATTATCCCACAAGAACCAAAAAAAGAAAAGAAAAGATCATAACTAAATAAAAAAATAATAGAATAGAAATCAAAATACAAAATGAAAAATTATATATATTGAAACGAGATAAAAAAAAAATCTCCACAGAGCACACGACAAATGACTATTCAATTATAGGAAAAAACTATTTGGTACAGTGAGTTCACTGCATACCCACCCTTTCCTGGATTAACGTGGATAAGAACTCTTTTTTTTCTTTTCAGGTGTTTAAAAAGAAAGGAAGGGGAAAAAAAAGTGGATCTTTCACACACCTGCATGAACATGTTTATTTTTATTTTTATTTTTATTTTTATTTTTAGAAGTCTCTTTAAATTAAATCGCTCTCACATTTCATTCCAGTCGAGTCGGATTAAGGCCCAGGTAGAAAGAAAACAAAAAACAAGAAGAAAAATGGATGGGATATGGTGTTAGCTCATTGTAGTTCTCATGAATCAGGCAGAGAAATTATTATGTTAACCAAGAAGGTTGGTCAGAGTCAAATTTATGGCACTGCTTCTATTTCAATCCCTTAATTATATATTTTATCTTCTTTTTTCTTTTTACTTAAATTGATTTTGATTGGGATGCTTAAATCATGTTTAACTAACTAGACCATGTTGATCCATTTCCAATACAATTTTAATGTTGAAACCTGAACTATGCAAGACCAATCTACAAGGATTAAGAACAGAAGAAAAAAACACAAATTGTGTCAACATTTTTTTTGCCATTCAGTTTAAAGGATTAAGAGTTCATGCTAGAGTAAAGGCGACCAAAGTATTCAAACTGAAAGCTGCAATTCAGGAACATGCCTCACAGTTCCTACTTTCTAGATAACACTAACAGAACAAGAAGAAGCCATTAAAAAGGAAAAATATACAAGGAGAAAACGAGCATGGCACCCAATGTCAACTCCCAAAACGTCTCATCACTGATGAGGTCAGGGAAGATGAGATGAATTTCAGCCCAGCAGATCCACCAGGGAAGTAGGAGATAGCGTAGTATGCAAGGGCAAGAACCTGAATATTCAATGAAAACAGCATTTTCAATATCAGAAAGGGTAATCTTTGGTGTTTCAAATCATGTTTGATGGATGCATCTGGCAAATTCCAGTACTGATCTTTCCGAAAGATATTTACTTCAGTCATACACAAGAGTTAATCTACTCTTCCAATGAAATAAGGACACAAACACATATGAACTGCAATGAAATCAGTATCTCGAGCCAAGCTCTCATAGCAAGACAAACAGATGAGATATAACGAGAGAAGCTGGATAGAGGTAGCTACCTGTATCACAGAGAAGAGAACAGATAGAAAATAGCTGTGAAGCACCATGGAAACATAGAGGGTACCCACCATACTGCCTATGAATCCCAACGTAAATGGAAGCCTCTGTAGAAAAATTGAAGAGAAGAAAAAAGGATTAGAAGGGCACAACCACAGTATAGAAAACAAACATGCCACGCAAATTTCTAATGGAGGCACAGCCAGTACCTCTTTCGATGACATGTGAGCAAGTTGATTCTTGGGACCCTTGAGTGCAAAGAATGACGCGATGATAAAGGCACAACCAAGTGTAAAACAGATAGCAAACTTCTGGGGCACAAGTACTATGACAGGAAGGAACAGGGTAAATGAAATGAAAACAAAGAACACGCCTGTCGCTAGAAATAAACCAAAATACAAGAGAGCTTTTCCTGAAGGGATGTTACTGGTGGCAGCCTGGAAGTTCCCACTCACTCCTTTAGAAACCCTGGGTAGGCATCAAAAGAAGAAATACAAGAGTTATCACCTTCTTCAAAACTTTCCTTTCAATTGAGCTTGGATTGAGAAAAATAAATGTGTTGAGTGTTTGCAACAAGAAGCAAGCAAGCAAGAAAAAACAGCATTTCCTTGAGATTCACCAATGAAATCATTTCACATTGCAGGTTGCATTCAAAATTTCAGACAAACATCAAGGCACGAGGAAATGCAGTAGATGATATGATGTAATTCAACACTTCCCTCACTGATCAAGTACTGTGGTGCAGTTGGTGGCATATATTCATACGCATATACTAATGGAAATGCCAAGGTACAATTATTGGAAATTAATCAATCATAGAATTCAAATACCCTGCCAGAGCTAAAGCAAACATATCATGCTTTTCAATATTGATCAACAAACTCCAATGGATTCCACATGAAACTACTGCATGACTAGAATAATCAAACCCTGGCCCAGGAGATTCTGTGTTGTAGCTAATAAGGCCTAACATGTAGATTTATTGGTCATCTGATAGCATTCATCCGCTAGAATATTACCATCCAATCAGAAAACCTAAGATGATTGATTTAGTACACACTACAATAAAATAACATTCCATCTTCTATTCCGACTGAAATCCATCGATCCTCCAGAAGCTAATAGAAATTACATCGCAAAAGGATATTTGGAATAAGTGAAATGGGAGAGATAAATCAGCAAAGGCCCGCAGCAACAAACAAATACTAGAATCAGCTCACTCACATTCATTGCATAAAAACAGAATACTAGAAATACAGACGCCATACAAGTTACAACCCAGTTAACTTCCAACACTCTAAATTACAATAACTCCAAATCCCGCCCCACAACCATTATATCCTCCATCAATTCATAAGTCAATCTCTTCAAATCAAAATCAAAACCCACAATCACACTCATCTATATAAACACACACCCACACATAAAGTTCAATTCTATTTAAGACTAAAGATTTGCCAAAATTACTCCTATGAGCGACATAAAAAGAACCTCCCCCCAATTAAATCCACTCAAATAATCACATGAATACATATATAAACTCCAATTCTTGAGTAAAAAGCTGCCTTCTTTTTGCATATGTTTACACATTGAAGGTGTCAAAAACCCCTCTAATCAACAAAATCAAGACAACCCACAGTTAAATTTCTCTCTCTATATATAAAAAAACATATATTTCAATTGTTGAAAATAAATATTCTTTCTTTCAGTTTTTTTCTCTTACACATTGAAGGTGCCAGAAACAGTGTCATTTGCAGAGCGAACAGCAGCTTCAAGATCAAAGCTACCGATGCTGGCTAATCCAGTAGAGGATTCATTTGAATTGCTTGTTGCTGCATATGAGTTCCAATCAGCCAACAAAGAAGATGCGGGTTTCTCTTGTTGTTGATCTTCTCCACTGCTTGAAAACCAACTCTGCATTGTTTTTATTGAAACAAAATACAGCCCAGTTGATGATTTTGGTTAAGGTTCGAGAGTTTTGAGAAAAGAAACGATTTTGATGATGTCTTGATGCTTATCAGTTTGGTGAAATGGTATTTCTGTTGGAAGATTAGAAGTCAAGGAAAAATTATAGTTTACAAAGCAACGACGCCGTTTGAGCTGATGGTCAGTAATGGTGAGTCCGCATGTGATGCGAAGGGAAGTCAAAGTGATTGTAACACTGCTAAGTTCACAAGGAATCAGTGCGGATGTTAAGTAATGAAGAAACAAAGCTAGATCGCGTGGGTTATTCAATGTAGTTCTGTAACAGGGTAATTACTTTAATAGTTGTTATCTTATAAAATTTAATTACTAGGTTAGGGATATTTATTTCTTTTTCTTTTTTATAAAATAATTAAATTACATTTTTGCTCCTGTATTCAATTAAAAAACCATTGGCTCGGCAAGTGTGTTTAAATATTTTGTTTTTTTGTGAGCAAATAAATAACTATTTTACCCTCAAATGAGAGAAAAAAAACAAGAGTTGTTGACAAGAATATTATTGATTTTTGTTTTAATTTTATCAATGGTGAAAAGACTGATTTGCCATTGGAAAAGACAAAAACAAAGAGTTAGACCCATTAGTATTTTGGTATTTTTCGCATGCGTTTCTTTCGTTATTAGGACAAACTTTGAGGGTGTTTTGATAATTTTATATTCTTATACTTTTTTATAAACATTGTAGGCATGTCTGCCTGAAGCGTCGATAATTTTTTTCTGTCCACCCTAGACAGACAGCGCATAAGCGTCATGCAATGGCTACAAATATCCAAGCGGCATACCGGATGCTCCATCATGGTCTCTTTACTATGGTGGTGCGTGTGTCGGCTCATGGTGGTCGAAGGCTTGCTGATGATTAATTGTTTTTGTCCTTTTCCTTCTCTCTATTGAAACTGAAAATGAATACAAGTCTTCTTTGTTTATGATTTGTATATTTTAGTCCATGGTCTTTGATGTTTTTTTTGTCCTGATTTTTTCAATATAAGTTTTGATTTGTTTCAAATTTGTTCTTCAATTGGAATTGATCATATATTTTGTTTTTCATTTCGACCCTTATTCTTTTAATTTTTTGGTTTGGTTTGAATTCCATTAATTTTTTTAATCCTTCTAAAACAATCCCTATTTTTTTGTTAATATTTATATGTCTATACTCTTAGTTTTGGTTCTTAATTTTTATCATTTTCTCTTTGTTGAAGTTTTATTTTTATTCAATTTTGTCCTTAAATTTTAATTTGTGTTGATAATCATTTTAAAATTAAAATTTCTTTTTTTTTTCCTTTCTTTTTTTTGTTATTTTTATTTGTTCTTCAAATCAAATGATTATTTTTTTGCTAGTAATCTTTATTTTAGTTATTTCATTTTTTTTGTTTGCTCTTTTGTAAAAGTTTTTGGGTTTTTTATTTTATTCTTCAGGATAATTTTATGATTTTCATTGTTTACGCCAACAATAATTTTAGTGATTGTTTTTTTTTTATTATTATTTTCTTGCTTGCTCTTTTATTAAAAAAAAATTGATTTTTATTTGATTTTTGGGATAATTTAATAATTTTCATTATATTGGAATTAATAGTAATAATAATTTTAGTTGTTATAATCATGATAATAATAACGACGTTACTCATGATAATGATGGTAACAATAATAAATTATTATAATGATTGTAATGCTTATGATATTAATAATTATAGCTGTGATGATGATAATAACAACGACGCAGAAAATAATATTAAAGATATCAATAATAATAAAAATAATATTAATAATAATTTTGATGATATTAAGAACAATAGTGGTGACTAAAAATGTCTAACCACCATTTCACTGGATGTGCTGCCATGACCTCTCTTTACCATGATGATGTGCATGTTAGGTCATGGTGGTCGAAGACTTCTCAATGATCAATTGTTTTTTTTCCTTGTCTCTCTCCTTGAATCAAAAAAATACTTATAAGCCCTTTTTGTTTATGATTTGTTCATTTCAGTCATTGATCTTTTCATTTCAATCCTTATTTTTTTAAATATTGGATTTGTTTTAATTCTTTTAATTTTTTGATCCTTCTGAAACAATTTTTATTTTATTTTCATATTTATGTGTATTATTCTTAGTCTTGAATTTTATTTTTTATCATTTTCTCTTTTGTTGAGATTTTTTTTAATTTGGTCCTTAAATTTTAATTTGTGTTGATGATTATTTAAAATTGATATTTCTTCTTTCCCCTTGCTCTTTTTTTCCCCTTTAAATCAAATTAGTTTTTTATGCTAATAACATTTATTTTGGTTTTGTCAATTTTGATTTGCTCTTTTGTTAAAAGTTTTGGGTTTTTTATTTTATTCTTCAAGATAATTTTATGATTTTTATTGTTTACTTAATGATAATAATAATTTTAGTGATTTTTTTATTTTATTTTCCATGCTCTTTTGTTAAAGTTTATTATTTTATTCTTCGGGATAATTTAATAATTTCCATTGTTTGGACAGTAATAGTAATAATAATTTTAGTTATTATAATTATGATAATAGTAGTAACGTTACTAATGATAATGATGATAATAATGATAATTTATTCTGATGGTTGTAATGCTTATGATATTAATAATTATCTGTGATGGTAATAATAACAAAAACTCATAAAATAATATTAAGAATATCAATGATAACAAAAAAAATATATGATAGTGATATTAATAATGAAAATAGTACTAGTGATAATTTTACTGACATTAATAACAATAACGATGTTGGTAGTCATAATAGTTATTGTGATAATGATGACGATGATATAATAATGATGACAATGATAGTAATGCAATAACAATTAGAACATTAATTATTTACAGTAATGGTGATAATCATAGCTATAATGATTTTGACAATTTAACAATTATAATAATAATAATAATTTTAGTGATTGTTTTTCCTTTTATTTTCTTGTTTGCTCTTTTATTATAATTTTTTATTTTATTCTTCAGGATAATTTAATAATTTCTATTATTTTGACAGTAATAGTAATAATAATTTTAATTGTTATAATCATGATAATAATAGTGACGTTACTAATGATAATGATGATAACAATGATAATTTCTAATGATTGTAGTTCTTATGATATTAATAATTATTTATAATGGTTGTAATGCTTATGATATTAATAATTGTATATGATGGTAATAATAACAATAACTCATAAAATAATATTAAGAATATCAATAATAATAAAAATGATATGATATTATTAATAATAATAATAATAGTGATAGTGATAATTTTAATGATATAAATAACAATAACGATGTTGGTAATCATAATAGTTATTGTGATAATGATGACGATGAAAATAACAATAATGATGGTGACAATGATAATAATACCAATAACAATTAGAATATTAATTATTTAAAGTAATGGTGACAGTGATAGCTATAATGATTTTGATAATTTAATAATAATAAGAATAAGAATAATAATTGAAATAATTCATCATTTAATGTTGTATTTCTTAGGAATTGAGTTTAGAACTTCTCTATGTATAATATTTTAGATCTAATATTCTAAATTAATTTGGAAGAATCTTGTGGATCAATGTTATCTTTTATTTATGATTTTCATATTTTTTTTTTTAAAATGTATTGCTTAACATTAGTTTTTTTTAAATATTATTTAATTTTTATTTAAACCTATTAAACAAATAAATTTATATATTTTTTTTATTATTTTTTACATTTTTACATTTTATTATTATTTTTTACCAAGATTTATAGGATTATGGCAAATTATCACACTTTTAATTATTATTTTTTACATTTTAAAAAAATATAATTTTGATGGTGGCGAATAACAGGGCAATTGGCTCGTTACTAAGTACTAAAAATGTCGTTAGTGAGTTGTATATTCATCTTTTTTTTTTAAAAAAAAACAAATAAAGTTATGGAAACTTTTGATACGTTTTCTTCTATAAAAATTTTCAAGTATAAATTAAAAAGTTTATATTAATATCTAATTAAATAAATTAAAAATTATTTATACACATAAAAAACAATAATTGATGATAACTATAGTGAAATAAAAAAACTTAAATATATCAAAATATTTGAAAGGATGTATATACCTTGGATAATTCTTTGATGACCAAATGCAAATTTTGAAATAATATATAATAATTATCTGTAAGAAATATATACCTGAAGCAATTAATTAATTAGCAATGAAAGGAAGGAAAACACAAGTTACAAACATGAAATCACCAGCCCCATAAACAGAGAGAAGCCTAGTACTTGTACCCCTTCTCAAACAAGCTCTCGGAAGCCAGCCCACCGGTCCCTCCTCCGGCATACTTGCCGAGAGTTGCATCGGAATTTGCCCTGCACCTGACCAGGAATACCTCTTGAGCCTTCCCAACGTTCTCCTTCTTTCCAGCCCATGTCTTGAGCGTGCTCTTCTGCAACGCTCGGCCGAAAGAGAACGACAGAGTCCATGGTTTCAGCACCTCGAGCTTATTCATTGCATTGAGGTTCAGTGTTGCTTCCTCCTCACTCTGCCCACCAGACAAGAACACAATGCCTGGTACAGCTGGGGGCACAGTTCTGCGAAGCGCGGTCACTGTGAATTCAGCAATCGCCTCAGGTGTTGCCTATAAGAGTCAAACGCTTTGGAGATTAATCTATAATTGAAGACGAAAATGAAAAAATGAGTTAGGTTAAGCAATGATGTTGGTATTATTAAATAATAATATAAATCATATTATAAGATCTTATTTAACAATTTAAGCTTTTAGATGAGATGATCACTTGAATGTTATTAGAGTCTTATTGACCGAGCGGTCACGAGTTCGATGAGTTCGAATCTCACTACTCTCATTCTATTCGATAAAAATAAAGCACAGTATGACATGTGCTAAGTCTAAAAGATTTTAACTTGATGAGATGTGTTAGAGAATAATATAAATCATATGATGTGATTTCATTTAACAGTTTAAATTTTTAAACGAGATGGTTTCTTAATAGATATTTTGATTATACCTTTGGGCTGTCAGAACCTGGAGTTACCATGTTAGGCTTGAGGAGTGTGCCTTCGAGAAGAACATGGTGATCATTCAATGCCTTGTAAACAGCTGCGAGCACAGTCTCAGTTACAGCAGCGCATTTCTGTATGTCATGAGCCCCATCAGTCAGAATCTCAGGCTCCACAATTGGCACCAGACCATTCTCCTGACAAATAATAGCATAACGAGCCAACCCTTGTGCATTCTGCTGGATAGACAATTCAGATGGCTCGGTCGGGCCGATTTTCAGGACAGCACGCCATTTCGCGAATCGCGCGCCGGCCTTGTAGTATTGCTGGCAGCGTGCTCCGAGTGAATCAAAACCTTGGGTTGTAGTTTCACCATCAGTCCCGGCTAACTCAACTACACCCTTGTCAACTTTGATTCCAGGAATGACATTGTTTTCTTGGAGGACTTCAACAAATGGTTTCCCATCAGAGGTTTTCTGGTAAAGGGTTTCTTCAAAGAGGATCACACCAGAGAGGTAAGGCAGGGCTTTGCCGTAAGTGAAAAGGAGTTCACGCAGGGCTTGCCGGTTGGACTCGATATTCTCAACATTTATGCTTGAAAAACGCTTGCCAATGGTGCCTGTGCTCTCATCTGCAGCCAAAATGCCCTTCCCTGGTGTGGCAATGTACTTGGCAGTCCTGATCAGCTCATCTGGAGTTAACAATAGAATAAACCAGCCACCTTAGAAGCTATAACTCTTGAGTAGATAGCCTATAAATTAGCATTTGAAGCTTCAATATACGTGTATGCATGTGTTTAGAGTAGGGATCAATCTGCCATACTATCTACGACTCATTGCCCCAGATTCACAAAACTAGATGATTTTATGCTGCAAGAGGTGAATTTTCAATCATTTGTATACATGAAAGTCTACAGCAAAGGCAACTGAGTTAAACTGTAGCTCAACAACATACATATCCCACTTTCCTAAAGTGATTTTAGCGTTCGAGCCTCTCTTCTGTAACCAAAAAAAGAACATGGATGAGCATTATCTATATAGCTGCAGAGAGAAGGAAATTGTCTGCTGGAGTGCAATCTAGTTTTCAGTGGTGATGGATCAGTAGTCAAAATGTTGCCTTGAAGAGAACTTGAATGCTCGACATGAGCTTCATGGAGTTCAAAAGGTAGGCCATGGAAAAGCGAGGGAGAGGGAGAGAGGTGCAATACCTGCATACTTTCCAACAAAGGCCGACATGCTAAAGCTTTTTCAAGGATGAATATTGAATAAATAATACGATAAAGAGAAAAATGCAAAAACAAGCTTTCACAAGCACCACTCTATATAGATTAGATCATCTTCAATAGAATATACCAAAAGAAATCCACCCCACAAATCTCAACGCGTGTCAAAAGATTGGCCCAACAAAGATTATCGTCCTCGGATAAAGCAATGAGTGATCACTGTCTTTGCCAAGTGGTGTTTCCTCTTATTATATCTTAGCTTGTGAACCCTAGAATATTGTGTGGAAAAGCTCTTCCCTCATCTGCAGCTTGCTCCCTCCAAACTTTGAAGAGGTGGATGCTAACATCTTTATCTCAAACAATAATTTTTAACCATTAATGTAAATGTCCCTTCTAATTCATTTCAGCTTCAATTTTTTGATAAATGCCCTACTATAGTAAAGGAGAAAAAACAAATATTGCAGGGGTGAGAAAATCTGCATACCACAGTAACAACAAAGAATAGAGATAGGATATTCAAACCCTAGCTGAACCAAAACAATGGTTCACCGTTAAATTTTATCAAATATATGAGATAAAATATCTGGGTTCACAGATACAAATATTCACGGGGAGGCTGCCACCATCAAGCTACAAGAAGGTGCCGTAATCACTGATCACTTTCCTCCGAGCCATGCAAACTAACCTTTTGGTTTATTGCACTTTTTTTTTCCTATCAGAAACCCTCTGCTCATAGAAGTAAGGTGACAGAATCAATCAACTCCCGTGCGTGACTCAGTTTTTCTTTTTAAAAAAATAAACATATAGAAATGAAAGGAAGAAGCTATAGGTTTGATTTGAGTCAAAATTTGTTCAAAACTGAAAGTGCACAACTCAGCACATAAAGAGTCCGGCAGGGTTGGCTGCTCGCTCTCTGCAGATTAATCAACGCAGCCCTTAAGATATCAATGGTGTATGGACCACCACCAGTTCTTCGTCGTCATCGTCTGTGCCAAAATATCTATCCCCAAACTCACCCATGCCAGGTACGACACGGAAATCTTCATTCAAGCCAGTTTCAATCTCAGACGTTACAATCTTTATTCTTGGGAATCTTTTGCAGACCACATGCACTCCCTGGGGTGCCTGGTGGAAATAAACATCATATTTATAAACAGGAAGCTGGAAAGTCCAAAATTAATGTCTAATGATGAGCCAGGTACAGATGAAAGAAAAAAAACGATCTGGCTTACAGATATGAGATTAAGAAAAATGATATTGGATTCTGGCACACCCTTGCTAATAAGTAACGAAATGGCCTGAACAGCTGAATTGCCTGCACAAAAGGTAGAAAGTGATATTAATACCAGTAAGCAATGCAAGTCATGCATTCAGTCAGGTAATTTGCTATAATATTCAAATTCAAACTTGAATTGAATCTAGAAGCTACTATCTTTTATGCTGTACGTCAGTAGAATGATGGGGGGTAAGCTGTAGCCAAGTTCAGGGAAGTAAATGCTTCTCCACCAAGTTACAGTAAAAATGAAATAAAAAAGAAGCAAGATTTTGTGAGAATTGAATGCAGTAAATTTGTTCTTATTACTAACGTATTCCAAAACAAAAATCTATAGAGGAAACAAACCAACCTGTCCCTAGAATGGGATCCAATAGCAACACATGTCTATCCGAGATATCTTGCGGTAACTTTTCATAGATAAGCTGCCAAATCATTGAAGCGTTAAGAATAGTCAGAACCCAGAGATTGTATGGCACGCACAAATATCAACTCAGACATGCTTTAAAACAAAGAGAAGAGCCTTTACAAACCTGTTGACCATTGTCACCTTCTCTATGAATAAGAATCTTCCCAATCTTGATGCCTTTACAGCATGCTCGTAGAGCATTCTCCATACTCTCGCCACTGATGTCAATACAAGAGAGATAAGTGGTTGTTTTTCATGCCACTGGGAAAGATGCAGGAGAAATTCATACAATGTAAAAAATAAGAAATGATTGTTATAGTGGCTACAGATTCCAATTCTCTTCCTCTAACCAAGAAACTAGAACAATCAATCAATCATGATTCTAACCATTCATGTGACCACCACATTGAGCTTTAGAAATTAACACACCCTAGCGTATTGTTGGTTTCATAGTACTTTTGCATAATATTATCTGGAGAGGAACTTCACTATAATAGCTGGTATCAATCATACAGAAACTAAGATCAATGTTATATAGCTGACTTATTGCCATTGCCCATGGTATTTGATCTCATGCGCAGCTTGAGATATAAGATGAAAGGGAATAAAAAATGCAAGTAAATCAAAATGCTAAACAGACAACGGAACATATCCCTTGCTTCAAGAAATGAGAGATCGTATGAGAACCTCCTAATAATGGAGACACCACATAACCTCTTACAAAAATCAACACCAGTGTAAACAGAACCTGCACCACACAGGAAAAAAATTGTAGTAAGAACCATGATCCAAGCAGTTAAATTTACAAAAATAAAAATCAAGAAGCTAAAACGAGAGAAATATGGACCCATCACATAAAAGTATGAAATGAGTAGAAATAAGCCACATGCCTAATCTTGCAGCTATAAACGTACCATCACAAGTAAAATATGTTCTGTCACCAGGGTGCCAACATGCACATCATCCATTTTATAGCTATATCTAGTAAAGAGAGTATATATTTTTTTATTTGTTGAAAAACAACATCAAATATTTCTCCAAAATTTCATCTCTCATTGACAAAATAAATACCAGGTAATAGCGAGCTAGAAATCAAGAACTGGATAGCCTAAAGATTCTCAGAACATTGAGAAACATAGCTTACCAGTGGGAGTGATCACCTGCTTTTCTGTAAACGGTAGATGTCCCAGACCATGTTCAACAACCTGGTAAATGTAAGAGATTGGACGAGTGAACAAACTGAATAAAAGAAAAGGCCACTATATTGCACTCTCAAGAAAGAAACAACACCAAACAAACTCATCAAGAAAATATAAACCCACCAAACGAATCAACCTGTCAGCATAAAAAACAAAGTCATGTTTTGTTGTCAGGGAATCACGTATTAGGGTATGCATACCACGTATCTGCATGAGACAAGTAATGATTGTTGGATGTGAATAAGCAAACAACACAGTACATAGAGCAAGAAAAGCTGGTAACATGTTCTTCTTAATCATGATTAACTAGCTCTCCATTAGAATTCATATCCCTTTCCCAGGTTAGATTAAAATGCAAGAAACCCTACCTGAAAAGTTGATTGAATGACATATAAATTGGGATATATTTTACACATGTCGTGTTGGCCAAGCTTTGTACAAATATGTTGCACGATCAAATCAATGGCTACATGGTTATCTCCTCCACGAGGAATGATGATGTCAGCATACTTCTTTGTTGGGAGTATGAAGTCATCAAAAGCAGGCTTCACAAATTTTGAGTACTGCATCAAAATAATTCTATTACTTCCCACCACAAAAGGAAGGTAAAAAACCATGATAGAAAATTACTTTAAGATTCTCTTCATCTCTAAATAAGAATCATAATTCATCAAGTAAAAAATAAAAAGAAAACATAAGAAATCTCGTGCTGTTGTTAACCCTCCAAAGTTAATAGTAAATAAAAAGGAAACAAACTTTTTTTCTTTAAAGATGGAGTCAACAAAGGAAGGGTGAGGTTACACATATACTCATTTTTTAACATGCTAAAAGTATAAAGGAGAAATGACAACGATTTTGGGGTAGCACGGGAAGAAATTAAGAAAAAATCAATGGAAAAAAGAAAAGGGAGTAGGAGAGCCTTCCTGTCTCTCTTCTCCAAGCCTCACATGTTCTAGGTTAAATAAATTGGCCGGGGAACAAGATGTAGATCTTGAAGTTCATTTTTTTCCTCTCTTTTCTCACCATATTTAACAACCAAAAGGAGAAAAAAAATATTTCCTGGATTTTAATTTCAATAAAACTGTAAGAGAACAATGCAAGAAATGAAAGAACAATTCCACTTTTAGGCTCCCATTAGTTCAAGATTCAAACCTACAGAATAAAAGACAATAACCTGATCAAGTACTGTGCTAATATCTCTACCCTTTTCAACAGTATCCCGCCTTATTCTCCTTGCCAGACGTACATCAGCATCTGCACTGAAAATTGAACAATGTCAAGCAATAGTGCTAGCAACATGTAAGATGTGTTTGTCTTATATTAAAGATTTTATAAGGAATATCAGAACCTATTGGTTACAAAACAAAACAGAAAGAAAAATGGCAAGTAGCAACATAATTTTTTTATGGTTTGGAGAAAATCAGGCAGGTGTAAACATTTTGTTAAAGGAAAAAACCAATTGCTACTTCAGACAACCTGAGATGCTAAGAAAGACAGGTTGCAATTAAGAAAACTCCAATAATCAGGCCAGTAAGGTAAGGATTATGACATTTCTCAGAAGGCTTCACCTAAAATATAGCATGTCCTAAAGGGTTTATGCATTTTATGAACCCACATCTTCACACAATGTCCCCCTATAGATTATACACAGTGATGCAAAAGTTAACCAATAGCTGGAAAACTAAATAACCTGTATCAACAAATAGCTTCATGTTCATCAGCTCTCGAACACGAGGATCATGGAAAATTAGAATGCCTTCCAAGAGTATAACATCTGAAGGATTGACCTACAAACAGGTGTAGCGATAAGAGTTCAGGATGTGATGCACATGGAAGAATCAAACATGGGATTTACATTCTATCAGTCCAACTACAAGATCAGACATAACAATCTCGTGCAAAAAGACAACATGGTATAAGTATTCAAATGCACTATTAAGAGAAATCTCAGCATGGAAAAACACTGGTAAGTGTAATATGGCATGTACAGCTGAAACATAAAAGAAGACATTTGTCCACCGATGATTAATATGAAGGTGCCCATCATACTTGCATATGTACACCAAGGTCATTGACAAAGACTACAATCAATATGGTGGAAAAGAGAAACTGCTAACTACTGAAGTTTCATGTCATTTTGTTTTTGGTTAAATTAATAGTTTCCTAAATTAAAAATGAACTCCATTAAAAGAGAAAAGGGAGGAATCCAATTATGCAATGTAGTATAGTACATTCATAATATAGTATTATTCCCTTAAGTTATTTTACTTTTTTGTAGCTCTGTCATGTTGATTTTTTTGTGCCCATTACATTCCATGTTAGTAATATAAGCCACAGAACACAAAATCAAACACAAGGAAAACCCTGAAATCTAGCTATAAGCAATTTCATGATTTCACCAGCAATCTCCTTCAACATTAAGGGGGTGTTTGGGAAGCATTCCAAAAGTGTTTTTAAAAAAAAAAGATTTTTTTTTTGTTTAGATCATTTTTATGTGCTGATGTCATAAATGATTTAAAAAAATATATAATTTATTACATTTCCAAGTGAAAAACACTTTAAAAAGCAATCACAGCCACTCTCCCAAACACCCTTTAAGAATTTTACAAAGAAAGTGGCACTTGAACATAAATCCCAACAATATATTTGCCACTATCCAATTAAGGTCCCACCTAGCAATGTCCAAGACTCTCAGAAGGGATGATTTGGGATAGTCCAAACCTTAAACATGCTTGCTTGAAACAGCTGCTCTCACAACTCCTATGGCAACTGCATGTAATCTAATGACTTTACCCTCACTAACTAATGCCCCCCAGAAAATATATGTATAGAAACAAGGCTGTCAAGTAAATACTACATAAGAATCTAACAATATTCTGAATAACAATTGTTATGATAGTACAGAACCTAAGTGTCTTTGTAGCCAGTATCAACCTGCAAGATATCCCAATGGGTTTTGACATAAATCAAGGAGAGTTATCTTTTACAAGACAATGGGACAAAAGGAAAAACTGTACCCTTCTTGCTGGAAAAGCATTGTTTTTGTAACTCTTGAAGTCATATTTTGGAATATCTACTGCTTGCCCATGCCTCAACTTCTCCATAGCACATAATAGTTGCTCAGTGTCAAATGCATCTGACAACAAAAGAAATATTATGCTTATTAACAGGGTGAAATAGCCTCCACCACACAAAAGTTTCTCCCTGCCATTTCAATAAACTTGGAAATAATCATGTCCTTAAATGCCTCCACTAGAGATGTACATTACAAAATGTTTCAGTTTCGAAAATGAAATGAGAAATAAGGAAGCTCAGGGCATGACAAAATAGCTAAGCATTTTCTGGCTTTAGTGGGTATAGGTTTTTCCTCACCAAGAATCGGGTGGAAGAGCATGCCTATTTTGGATAATGACAGTTTAAGAGGAAATACACAATATCCCTCAAATAGCAAAATGTCTCTTAGAGAAGTCTACTCACCAGGATGGTCAAAGTTATACTCATGAACTCTTGTAAGTTCCTCTTCAGTCAGATCATGATAAAAAGAATCCTGCCATGTCATCCATGAACAAGATTTATTTTTATAGCCAATCAATCCTGATAATAGCATCAAACCTTTATGACCAAGTACTCAAATTTTGATATTGTGTTTCCTAAGCAACTTCCAAAACTAATTTGGAATTGGGAAGTCATTACCTGGTTAACAAGCACCACACGTTGATCATGAAGTTGTTGAATAATCATATCACAAACTGTAGTCTTCCCAGAGGCTGCTCCACCAGCAACTCCTGTACCATGATTAATAAAAATGGCACATATAAAAAATATATAAATATATCAAAAAAAAAGTGAAAAGGGAACACATGATCCCATGAAAAAAATTAGAAGAAACCAATGCATCAGCAACAGTTACAGATGTAGACATATTTCATTTTCTTTTCTTCAACATCAGATCCCTCCCTGCCCACCTAATCCTGCTGTTTTAATTTTCTTCACCAAATCTACATCGAAACCAATGCCACCCATTTCTGGATTGACTGGGTGATGTTTAAGAACAAAATTCAGTACGAGATTAATCTATTCTTCGAGCATTCCTGTTATCCAACTCCCTATTAAATGATTCTGATTGCATTACCAACATAAAGATTCATTTTTTCACACTTCAAATGTCTATGCTCTGCACAACAAACTCGTGTATCCTCTGTTATTCTTGTTGTCTGGTTTGAGCAGGCAAATATATGCTGTTCAAAAACATTCAACTGAGAGGGAAGAGTAAACTAGTTAAAAGTTTCTAATAGAGGAAGGTAAGATATCAAGTGCAATGTTCAGCCAAACAAATATGAAAAAACTTTGATATGGTACCCAGGCATTAAACATGTCTTTTGAGCTGATAAAATAAATAAAGCCAATAATTCATGAGCTTTCTCCAATCTGTTCTCTTCTCACATGGTAAGAGTGAGAAGTTCAAAAATACATTTTGATGAAAGGGTTTTCTTGATCATTGCATCTGTCGATCATAATCCTGAATTTCAGCAACCATTGCTAGTCAGCACATTACCAACGATTGATCTCACAAAACAAGAATAGAACCACACAGCACCACTCAGTGTAAACCAATCAAAGAATTCACTGAAAACCTATATCAAAACAATGCAAGTACAGAATCAACAAAGTGAACACTCACAAACTCACCAATGACAAAGGGTTGCTTATGCATCTCTTCAGCTGCCAACGTCGTCCGTTGTCCCACCTCTGTATTTCTCAACTCCAGGCCATTCATATGAAACCCAGAAAAGTGAACTCCTGATGATGCCTCTATCATATCCTCAGCTGATTTAACATCCATGAAGAAAACCTACAAAAGATTAAATCTTTCATATCCAATCATCAAAGGGAAACCAAATCAACCATTGCATTATCTAATTCAATAACAATCACTAAGCTCCATATCCATAGCACTAAAAAAACAGAAAATGCATTCCTAAAAGCATCCCATCAAAAGTATCAGCATCCCCGCAACTTCCGTTTCATTGCACACCACAAAAACATCGGCACCCCATCACATTATACGTAATCATCAAGATGAAACCAAAGAGTCGCTCTTTTCACCCTTTCTAACCCACCCAAAAACAACAATCAGCCAATGAACACACAAGAAAATCAAAAATAAAAACTTTAATTAATTAAAAAGCCAGGATGTTCTAGATTTGATCAATCGAACAAGAAATAACATCTCAAAAACCAAAAAAAATAAAATGCAGGTTGTACCTGGTGTAAAGCTCGAAAATTCAGAGATCAATGAGAGAGAGAGATTAATGAGTGTAAGAAAATCTACTTTATAGTTATTTATTTATTTTGGAATATTAACAGATTACTGTTTGGAGAGAGTGTTATAAGGGGGGCTGGCTGTGATCTATTTTTTCCTGTTTAAGCAAATAGCAGAGAGGGAAAGAGGGCAGGAGCGAGTGCTTAGGCGCTCGTGTGCGTGTTGAACATGGCTGGTTCAGACGTTATTGAATTTGGAGTCTTTATAGAGGCTGATTACGTCACAAAGTCTTTGATTATAAAAATAACTCCCAGCTCCTAAAATATTTATAATTATTGCAATATCTAATTAATGCTGCATATAAAGCTTAGCTTAAAAAGATTTTTTTTTAAAAAGGAAAGAAGATGGATCGAATCAACTCGTCCTATAGATATTAAAATTAAATATAAGATTGAGATCAAACAAGTTAAAAATGGAATTGAAAATCTAAAAATCTAAAATTGTGTTATATTATAGAATGAAATATGTGGATTGCTAGCATTTACCGGCTTGATATATGTTAAATCTCTTGCCTATTGAGTAGAGATTCAAATTTATTTATTTATTTTAAAAAAGAATATATTAGTAATATTAAGTGAAATAGTATAAACCCTAGTGAGAGGGCTAGCACTTCTCATAGAAACGATAGAGAGTGGAAGGAGCAGAGAGCACGGCTCCTCCACCCAGCGCCACCGTCATCTGTCCTCCAGATTTCAGATCTTGAAAGTGAAGGTGATTAGATCGAGGATGAGAAGGATCCACCTAAGTATCGAATCAGCTGTACGGTCCATTGTTTTCTTACGTTTGATGGGGATATATATATATATATATATATATATATATATATATAATTAGAGAAATAATATAGTTTAAAATTTATTTCATGTGCAGAAATACATTGAATATTTTAAAAAAAATATTGTTTTTAATATCATCACATAAAAATAATCTAAAAACACTAATTTTTTTAATTTAAAATAAAAATAATTTTTTTTTAAAACTCTTTTGAATATATAATGTCAAACCGGTATTAATTTTTATTATCCCATTATTTACTGGGTTATATATCTTCTAATAATCAAATCTGACCTCCACAATTTCCAAGCAACTCGTAATTCATGTCGACTGTCTTGTTTATTCCAAACAAAAACGAACCAGCTTGGAGATCCAGTGCATGCATCTTCCAATTAAAAACACGAAATTTATCTAAAAACAGTTCATTTTCTTTGAAAATACCAAGCACCATGCAGCAATAATAATAATAAATACTCAGAAAAAGGGGATAGCTCACCGGCCATGACGCGGCCGATCATGGCCACTCCAGCAAATAGTGTCTGATCATCAGTTGCAAGCTAAGCCACGAGTCTGCTTGTCTACTTGCAAGCTAAGCACGGAACTACTGAGTTAATTAAAACAAAACCTAGCTTGGATTTGGCTTTCGATTTGTTGATCAGGATCATGGAGCTAATCATGCCTGTGAAATGGATTATCAAGTATATTTTTCTTCAAGAAAAAGAAAAGATTTTCAACATTGATGCGTGCCTGGAATCAAGGTGGGTGGTTGTGGTGTCAAGTTCTGTCTTTGATTATGTCCAAAGCAACAACTCATTTGACGATTTTGCATATTAATGAAGATGCTTTTTTCTGGTGTGATTGAGGATCTTGTTGCTTAAACCTGTCCATCATCTGGTCTGGTTTTTAATTTGCGCTAATCATGATTTAGGTGATGAACAGTAATTAAGATATCTGTTTAATGTTGTAGCAAAACCTTAAGTTAAGGGTTTCAAAAAGACTTTCATGTCTTCAAACACAAGTTTTTGTGGACTTAAATTGTAAATTATTCAAATATAATTTTAGAACTTCAATGGGAATGAATGTTGTAAGAGTTTTGATGTTAGCTACAGCTACTCACTCGAACAACAACCCGTTTCCAAGGAGGTGATGAGGGTAAGGTAGGGCAATGGAGAGCAAGTGACGTTGATGATTGAAGGATTAAACCATGGCTTGGGCTTTCAGGCCCTCATTCTAGAGAGCAGAACTCGAATGGAAAATCTTGTTTTGGCCCAGTCCATTAATGATTGAAGGAATAAACCACGGCTTTGAACGATCTATTTATTATTTTTTAAAATATTTTTTATTCAGAATACGAAAATAATAATATTCCGAACGCATTCTCAAACACCCTTTAAACCATTTTAATCTCCCTTGCATGGCTCTGATCTTTCTGTGATTAAAGAAATCCAATGTGCCACCCCCATTGCAATACGTTGATTCACAACTCGAGCTCATCATTTTTCTTTTTATGTTGAACAAAAAAGAATCCAGAATCTTAAAATTGTATATTCTCCGCAATGAAAAACTAGAAATTAAACGTGACTCGATCCCACTTCGCTGATAAAAAAGAACCAGAAACATCTAATAGTATATATATATATATATATATATATGAAAGGTTTGGATCTCTACATGAAAAGCAAACGATTCATGCATTGGAAAAGAAGGGTCCAAAAAGCAGAAGTGGCCTAGCAAGTCAAAAAGAAAATCACATTATTAATTTATCCCATTTTGAGATTCAATCATTTTCATAGCCTATATATTTAAATAAGCAAAAAATAAGAGAATTTCATATATTCTAACATGATCTTGCGATCGAGCATGCTGCGCGCGCATCATCTTTCCCTTCCAAGATTAATTAAGCTCATGTAAAATATTTTGTCTCGGCGACATTAATGCAGCTAGCGCTGCCACGCATTCTTCAGGTTTTCTCCCTTCGATCTTAGCTGAACAACTAGGCTCATGCACTCCAATCAGCTTGTTCAACTGGGATGGAATATCAGAAATGTATATATATCAGCACCGCATCTGCCAAACAAATTGAGATTATGTCAGCTTCAGTCGTCTGTTCTCTATCAGAACCACCTGCATGCATCACTGACTTCGATCCCTACCCTGGACTTGGTGGGTTTCAGGTGCCGTCCGTGGATGGAGCCGGCCGGTTTTCATAACTATGATTTATTATTGGCTACAGCGCACTTGTCCCGGAAAAACGAAGGCAAATTATGTTATGTGATCCTGTTTGGTAATAAGAGATCGGATGAATTCGTGCATAGTGCTTGTTATGAAACCTAGCCAGCCATTGACAGAGCTTAAAGGTAAAGCATGCATGCGTATATGATAAAAAGAGACCAGGCAAAGCAATCATGTTTCTCTTGCATAATTCTCGTCTTTCTTTCATGGAAGGAAGAATACCGATGTGTAAAGCATTTCAACATGCCGGTTCACAACTTCTGTTCATCAATGCTCTTTTCTACGTTAAAATTACAGATTCTCATATGGGTACTAGAATTTTTCGATGTGCACATGGTAAAGAAATCATATCACTTAAAAATTTAAGGTATTTGGTGATGTCTTAGGATATGATTTATATTATTCTCTAACACCCTCTCAAGTGAAAGTTGTTTAAACTTAAAATTTATACAGACCCACATCATCTTCTACTTGATTTTTATCAAACAGAATGAGAATAGTGAGATTCGAACTCGTGATCAATGAGTCAACAAGACTCTGATATCATATTAAAAAAACATCTCACCTAAAAACTTAAGTTGTTAGATGAGGTCCAAAATATGATTTATATTATTCTCTAGCCTATATCATATTAACATAAATACAGATTAATTATGAATATCATCATGAAAAATAAATAAAAATAAATTTACGTACAACTTGATAAAAAAATATCACGGTAAAAAGAAAATCCCAATAACTTTTTTGTTTTTTTGTTTTCCATGCCTCAAAAGAAAAGGAAATCTCTCCTTTTACTGTAACAATTTTGACATTCATCGCCATTGCTTATAAATGAAATCTTCGATCACCTAGACATACCTTTAATTAGGTTAAGTCCTCACAAAAAGCAGTAAAGCAATTCAATTAGTTAGCAGCATATGGCTCGAGAGAGATAATTAAGGAAGGGGAAACTTGTCTAAGTGGTTCATTAATACATAAACGCCAAAAAAAAAACTTTGCTTTAGATATCTAATTCTTTCCTGCTTGTTATTACGATACATATTATTATTATTATTATTTTGCTAGAAAATATATTAATAATTTTTTTAATATCAACATATTTAAATTATCAGAAAATATTTAAACAAAATATCAAATTAATACTTTTTTAAATTAATTATGAGTTTGAAACTTACATACTGACTCACTCTACTTTTTATCAAATAAAATGAGGATGGTGAGATTTGAACTCGTGACTGCTGAGGCAACAAGACTCTGATATCATATGAAAAAATCATCTCACCTAAAAACTTAAGTTGATAAGTTAGGCTACAGTAGGTATAATTTATATTATTCTCTAACAAGTTACACTTCTGAAAAGCACTAAAATTGTGGTGTATGTTTTTCAAAATAAACTTTTGCTTGTAAATAATTTTTTAAAGTTTTTTTATTCTTAATATTAACACATTAAAATCATATAAAAATACTAAAAAAACATCAATTTGATATTTTCTCACAAAAAAAACACTTTTAAAATACATGAAAATAAACAAGTTATCTCAAACACGCCGAATCCATTTTCTAAGGGCCGGGGAACGCACTGGCATCCCCCCATACCTTTTTGTTTCTTCACCAAACACTAGGATACCTATCACAGAAAAATTAAAAAATAAAACAATGAAGCTGATGGTCTGTGGTTGACACTCAGGTGAGGCACCCGGACTAGATAACTTTCTTGATGGGAATATATATTGAGCACCACACTCACTACTTTTATGATTACATATCGTTAAGTCACTCAAATCAAGGGAGGGTGATTATGCCAGAATATATATATATATATATATATATTATTCTAGGATAATCAATGAATAGAGTTAAACCTAAAACATATATACAGTGGACAAACAACTATGATCGTTGGGTATTGACCTACCGGTTAAAGAAGGAACTTGTTTATTTCCTTTATATCGGGATTCAAGTCCTACCATATACGTCTATTATCACATGATGTCTTATATGCTCACTACTCATTGCCTTACAGGATGTTCAATGAACCAGAATTAATTGTAGTAGCGTAGTAGTACGACACTCGATCATCAAAAAACTATGATCCCAACACAAGTGATCAAAGTAAATTAGACCCACCAATCATTCTTTTGATACAACCTCATCATCACCAACTCCAACAATCAACGAGAACATCATCAAATGGTCTGGATCCACTACCCACTGTCATGTTCGCAAACATTGCAAGAAGAAAACAAAAGGTTGCATTGGCATGGATATCTTGTATATTTTTTATTTATTTAATTAAAAAAAGTCATGACAAAATCATAGTCAAAAGTTTTGGAAAACAATCCATGCCATCATTTTGGCCAGATCTTGCCGTCCAGTCCAACTATCTAAGGGCCCCAGAAGAGACGACACTTGTCATCATCTACTTTTGGTCTACTTGCATGCCACGCATCGATTTTCAACTCAAAACACCACTGTATTTTTCCAAGTAAATGTTCACGCTCACAGAGCTGATAAAATGGCAGTGATCATCAGCACCATCAATGTTATTTTTTATTTCTCTCTCATTCACTACACACGAGAACCTGCTTGTACGTTTCCCTCACCTCCCAATATATCTGTAAAACTACATTGGATGGGCTGCTCCAGATTTATATAGATCAAACTCTTAATTATACAGCCTGTTGAATTTTTCTGAATTTGAAGAAGTCCATTTAAAGGTCTGTGCTTGCCTTATAGAAACTGAACTTTGTCGCTTCTTCCTTGCAAAAGCTTGATCGTTGCTTCTTTTCTAGGGTGGTGGTGACGATCAAGTGTAGTTCTTGCAAGATTTCTTGTTTGTAGCTCCTCTCATTTCCATTTCTTTTTATATATATATAGCTTCTTGTGCTAATTAACTCCCTCCCTCCCTCCCTCCCTCTCTATATATTAATCTTCTCTGTATCATTTCCAATTTAATTTGTTGGATTTTCTTTCTTTTTGAGCATTATATTTCGCACCAACATTTGTTTGTGTTAAATGTTCATGCTTTTGGTTTCTTAAATAGCACTGCATTAACTTCTTAATTACGGTACCAAACCTACTACTCTAATAAAGTTGGAATATTACTACTTTCTAGGTTGGAATTTGTAATAACCAGCTTTATGTCTGTTTTTGCAGTGATAAGTATTGTAGTATTTCCAGTAGTGAGATCGAGTACTGATTAGGCATAAAGATGCCACACGAAAGCAGCCATGGCTCCCTTTTCACCTCTCCTTGCAAGAGCTTGAGAGGGTCAAGAGGTTTGATTCCCAGCAGTGAGGAATGTTACGCTGAAGAGATCATCAATGACCGCGAATTAGCTCAAAGAAAAGCTGAAGAAGCAGGTAAGAAATGCTAATATTTCATGTTCTGCCATTACAAATTCACACGGATTCTTCCTCCAATGCTGTCTCTTTTGCGCTTGATGGTTCCTACACTTTTTTTCTGCCAAAAACTTTGTTAAATCTCTGTCCAGTGTAATAAATTGAGTGCTCAAGTAATTATTTGCCTTTGCTTGAAAAAAGTTTGAGTAAGAGACTGTGCAGCATATCATGATGAAAGGAAGAATGTGGGTGATCCCGTAGAGTTGAAAATAAACTTTTATTCATCATCTTGTGTTGAAGTGGGTCCAAACTAGCCCTACTTGTGTTTTTGGTAGCCGAAAGAAGCTTTGATTATGGAAATAGACCTACCCTCACTGTCACCCTTTTTTTTCCTGGTGTAACCAGTGGAACATTGCAACTAATCATAGCAGGGCCTAATTTACAATTCCTGTCAGAAACCGGCCTATACGAAATAGAAAAATCAAAATCCAAGCCAAATAGAAAAGGCAATAGAAAATTTGAAATTAAGCTAAAAAATAACAAAAATAGAAAGGATAAGTGGCTCAAATAATATCTTTGAAGTCTAATTTAAAAGTATTTTAAAGCTCAAATTGTTTTAGCCAACCAACCTCCCTAGACAATATGACCTGTAAAATCATTTGATAAAAATTGAAATGGATACACTTGTTGGATAAAAAAATATGGTTTTATTGTTAGGTTGTTCATGAATAGACATCCTCTCTTGAGCTTAGCTTTATCTTACTTAGTGTATAAATGAATCTACTAGGTTTTTTTGAATGATTCGTATCTACAGCTGACAGGTCAGAACTACCAGATTCTAGGAACTCGCCTAGATCAAAAGTCTTAAAAACGATGATCAATGTCAGCTATTAAGAACTGCAGCTAGGCTCATTTGGCCAGGAGTAGGGGACCATGGTTTAATTGCGACCCCAGTACTAGCCATATTCATTTTTATGTTTTATTAAGATTGATGATAATTCAAAAGAAAAAAAGAAGAAAATTTTTGGCAGATTTTCTACATTATTTCTCATTTGTGGATTTAATGGATTTGAATTTTACTGCAATATCTATTGTTCATGGGTGTCAGCTTCAAGGAGGTACCAAGCAGCAGATTGGATGAGGCAGATGGACAAGGGGGCATCAAGAACCCTGCCCAAAGAACCCTCAGAGGAAGAGTTTTACCGTGCTCTAAGAAATGGCCTCATTCTCTGCAATGTCCTCAATAAAGTCAACCCTGGTGCTGTTCTCAAGGTACATGCTGGCTTCTGGGTGCATTATTCTAGTCAGGACCTGAAAATTTCTATAATTTAGATACGAGTTAACAATATTCTGTTGGCATAATTGCAATAAGGATCTTGATTGTTCAATATAATAATAATTGTAGCTTTGATTCGTCTCCGAAATCGAAATAGGTGGTGGACAATCCGATTCTCACAGTGCAGTCTACGGAAGGAGCAGCGCAGTCTGCGATTCAGTACTTTGAGAACATGAGGAATTTTTTGGTGGCTGTTAAAGATATGAAGCTTTTGACTTTTGAAGCATCTGACTTGGAGAAGGTATGAAATCTTCCCTGGATATACAATGCAGAAAGGTTTATGGGCACTGGAATTTGCTAATCAAGTTCTAGTTTTCCACATCTCTTCTAGTCTAAGTGTAATTCAGAGTTCAGACAATAACGGTGGAATTCTATATTCTTACATCTGTTGCGCTATATTTGTGTTTGAAATCTTGGATACAGGGAGGATCGTCAAGTAAGGTTGTAGATTGCATTCTCTGTTTGAAAGGATATTATGAATGGAAGCAGGCTGGTGGAATTGGTGTATGGAGATATGGAGGGCTGGTTAAGATCGAATCATTCCAGAAGGGATCGCCATCTTCTATGGTTGGCAGCGAAAGTGCTGATGAGTCTGTTGATGAATCTGAATCATCGCAACATGATCAAGTATTAGAGTTTCTTCATCTTTCTAGTGAGGTCTCAATTGAAGAAACCAAAACTGCCAATGCTCTGGCCTTTCTTTTCGATCATTTTGGACTCCGACTTCTACAAGCTTACCTTCAGGAGATCAATGGGATTGAAAATCTGCCTTTGAATGGAATGGTAGGTAAGACCCTTTCGAGTTTGTGTTACATATGTATACAACTGTGTTAAGCAGACCTGACTACAAGGTACCTAATATGGGAATGAAATCCGACAATGGGAATCGAAAACTAGACAGCTTGTTGCCATTCAATACTATCACTGAAAGGAATCTGATATGATTAAAAGTGAAAAATCGCAGGTAATAGATTCTTTGCTCAGAAAGGCAGTTAAAGATTTCTCAGCGTTGCTTGTTTCTCAGGGCACACAGGTAATAACAATTTCGGAGTCTCACGGAGTATTCTTTCCCAGTTCCATCTAAAAGTGATCTCCTAAGATCAATATATTCGTAATCCAGTGTTCCTGCAAAGTAATATAGTCTCCTTGTACCACTACTTGCAGCTTGGACTATTTCTGAAGAAAATATTGAATGGTGATGTCGGTTCCCTGTCGAAAATTGAATTCTTAGAAGCCATTTCCCAATATCTTAGACAAAGAGCTAGTTTGGCTTCAGGTGATTTCTCCAGGTTTTGCATCTGTGGTGGCGAAAGAGAAACTATTCATCCTACTGTTAGCAACTCTTCCGGTCACGAAGAAGTAATTGATCTTCATCAGAAACAGCTCGAGGTTTGAATGTCAGCCCATCAGAAGTTTCCTCCCTGGTCTTTATATCGACGACGACAATCTACTTATACTACATAATATGTTTTTGTTTATATTGACATGATTGTTACTTTCAGGATCTGAGGTTTTATTACAAAGAAACGAGGCGACAGGTGAAACAAATTCAAGCAGATTGGGAAGAAGAAGCCAGCGGGCTTGGTGAGAATACTAGGATTTCTAATAATATTCAGTGAATTTTCCTCGTCTATTTAGAATGGTTTGTTAGACCCTTAAACATTTTGATTTTGTCGTCTCAGAACAACATATCAGGGACCTTGAAGTAGCATCTTCTTCTTATCACCAAGTTCTGGAGGAAAATCGCCAACTTTACAATCAAGTACAAGACCTTAAAGGTGACTACTTCTTATGATCTGTTCTAAATAAATTAAAACTTTATGCATTTTATGAAAAAAATGACATCTCTTTCTCGAGCAGGAACAATTAGGGTCTATTGTAGAGTCAGGCCCTTCCTGCGGGGGCAATCGAACGGGCAATCTACTGTGGACTACATCGGAGAAAATGGAAATATCATGATTGCTAATCCTCTTAAGAATGGGAAAGAGGCAAGAAAGGTGTTTTCCTTCAACAAAGTATTTGGAACGAATGTTACTCAAGGTATGATCTCATTCTTGTAGCTGAATTTTGAGATGGTGGCCGGTCTCACAAGGTTCTCTAACTCTTCATCTGCAGATCAAATATATGCGGACACTCAACCATTGGTCCGGTCAGTTCTAGATGGTTATAATGTTTGCATCTTTGCATATGGACAAACTGGATCAGGAAAGACATATACAATGGTACGCCATTGATTTTTTGTTCTTAGCTAACAATATTCTCAACATATCAACTATGCAATACAATCAAGTATGTCTGAATTTGACAGAGTGGCCCTGATTTGACTTCTGAACAAACATGGGGTGTGAACTATCGAGCTCTGCGCGACTTATTTCAGATTTCAAAGACAAGGGGAGAAGTCATTGAGTATGAAGTTGGAGTTCAAATGGTAGAAATATATAATGAACAAGTGAGAGACCTGTTAGTCAGTGATGGCTCCAACAGAAGATATCCTTCGAAATTGACTTTTACAGCGTGATGACTGTTTATTAAAGTTTTATAAACTGTCAGCTAAATTTCTTAGTTGAGGAGTTGATTTTACCTTAACCATTCGTACATTAGACATCCGTAACAACTCCCAGTTGAATGGGCTTAATGTGCCTGACGCAAGCTGGATTCCAGTTTCAAGCACACAAGATGTTCTTGATCTAATGAGAATCGGTCAACGAAACCGTGCTGTCGGTGCAACTGCCTTAAACGAACGAAGCAGTCGATCTCATAGGTAGAAACATTTATTTCTAGCAGAGTTTATAATTCAATCTTCAAGTATCGGTTGTCACACTTCTTTTTTCTGCAGTGTTTTGACAGTTCATGTCTATGGAAAAGAACTAGTCTCAGCATCAATTCTTAAAGGCTGCCTGCATCTAGTGGATCTAGCTGGGAGTGAAAGAGTGGATAAATCAGAAGCTGTTGGTGAGAGATTGAAAGAAGCTCAACATATTAATCGATCTCTCTCCGCTTTGGGAGATGTCATCTCTGCTCTTGCACAGAAGAGTCCACATGTTCCCTATAGAAACAGCAAACTTACACAGATTCTGCAGGATTCTTTAGGTGCTCATATGATCATAAGAAGCAATCTTTTCCTTTCAAACATTTTCCCTACTAATATCTTCTTCATTTTTCTTTCTATATTTAGGTGGGCATGCTAAGACACTAATGTTTGTTCATATAAATCCTGAACTTAACTCTATCGGGGAGACAATTAGCACGCTGAAGTTTGCTGAGAGGGTTTCATCTATCGAACTCGGGGCAGCTAGATCGAACAAAGAAACTGGCGAAATCCGAGACCTGAAAGAAGAGGTTTCATTTTCTTCTCTCATCTGTGCTTTCTTTTCATGACGTATTGTAATTTTGGTGGAAATTCATTGTGATCTTTTAACCTTGTCTAGATATCAAACCTCAAAGAGGCATTGGAGAGGAAGGAAACTGAAATCGAGCAAATCAAAGGTGGTGGTACTAGAAACACGGCAGAATCTCAAAGAACAAGAGCAGTTTCTCCTTTCTATGTGCCAAGACATGGTGCCAACTTAAAACCCGAGACATCTCATAGGCCAATTGATGATGCTAGAACCTCAGAGGTAAAACCACTAGAGACTACTTCATTCCTGCGATCCTCGAGCAGCTGTTTCGATTCTTAATGAATATCCTGAGGGGTTGATTTTGATTTTCAGACTAGAAGTTGCTCTTCCGGTAAGCAAAGGAGATCAAGTTTTCCTTCTTCATTCACAGACAAGGAAACATTACCAAGAATTCCTTTCCTAGGCGAAGAGAGGCTGGCAGGCTCCACAAAACCCAGATCACCATCCCCTCCTGTTAAGAGATCAATCTCAACAGATAGAGGAGCCCTCGGTAGAAGCAGGGTGAAGGAGAGAGTTGAGAATCAACCAGTTGCAAGAGTACCCTTTCCAGCTAGGGTTCCTGTCAACAAATCCATTGCCGCAATTCCGGTGTTCCCATCAGCAGATAACAGCTCAAAAGGTCCATATAAAGGCTCACAAGAAGCAGTACAGAAGCAGGATAACATCTCCAAAGCATTCTATAACCTCCAAAAGGTTAGCCCCAGGAAATTTTACCCTGAACACGAAGAGGAGCAGTTTAGGCAAGCTCTTAATATAAGACAAGGAGGCCTTGGAAAAGGCAAAAATGAAACCAAAGTTAAGGAGAAGCATCAAATGCCAGCAAAGTTCCACGAGGTTGATGTTGGGACAACAATGATGTCTGATATAAATGCCGGTGAAAAGATAGAGGAGCCACGAAAGAGTGACTTTTCTGATCCAGAAAATGAGCATTTGTTTCCTATGTCTCCGACAATAGGTGCTTTAATGGTGAGGAAACTTCAGAGGAGCTTCTCAAAGAGCTCGCGGAATCCTGAACCAAGGTATGATGATTCAAACTGTTCTTTTTGAAGCCTTATCATGCACAGAGAAGTTTTTCTTCCTTTATCCGTAAATATTTGTATATCCATATATGTTGTGCAGAGTTGTGGAACCCTTGTTGGCCGGAAAACTTGAAAACAAACCTCCAAATAATGTAATTCATAGCTCGAAAGAAGGCGGAAACACATCCGTGCCTGAATTCAGGAGGAGTCGATCTAGTCCTCGTGGAAAGCTTACGATTTTACCTTGAGACTAGACAGTACGTCTATAGCAACGAATATACTTCCACATGCTGTATAGAGACTGTTCTTGTTT
The DNA here is from genome assembly GCA_032356905.1 of Salix exigua. Classification (NCBI taxonomy): domain Eukaryota; kingdom Viridiplantae; phylum Streptophyta; class Magnoliopsida; order Malpighiales; family Salicaceae; genus Salix; species Salix exigua. Next base: position 7,154,379 of record CM063598.1, read on the forward strand.
GGATACTGATTGCATTCATCTTTCAAGAGATTTTAAGGCTGGCAGTCCAGATGACTGCTTTTCCACATATCCTAGCTACACCACGGCAAATTTTCATGTAATTTACAAGTCATGTTACCTTTGCTCAGCACTAGTGGATATATAGTTTCAATGTCTTTCGATGATTTCTATAAAATAATCATCTCATTTAAAAATTTAACTTTTAAATGAAATATCAGAATATAATTTATATTATTCTCTAACATACTTCTTCAATTGAAAATCTTTCGGATTTAATGAAGATAGTAGGATTCAAAATCATAAACGTTGAGTCAACAAGATTCTGATATCATGTTAAGAAAACATCTTACTTAAAAGTTTAAGATCTTAAATAAGATTCAAAATATAATTTATATTATTCTTTAACAACAATTACATGCACCGATCATTCTATATAGAATCAAGGATTTTATAATTCATGTTCATAAGGGCTTTGAGAAATTAATACCACTGGTTGAATGTTCTATATATTCAGTGCTTGGCTGCAAAAGGTGTGCTGTGGACTTTGTAGTGTATAACTTTTTCAGATTTCGTTGCCGAACATTAGTGGCATGATTAAATTAATCGATCGAGCAAAGGCTAGGTTGATTGATTCTCAAGCAATCTCGAATATATTCTTTATAATCTAATGAATAAATAAAAAACTATGATTCCCTAGCTAGCTAGATTCAAGTATCTATAACCAAACATCGAGTCCCACTCTCTAGGGCTAGCACAAACAAATAAAGCTCGAATATATGCAAAAAGGAAATATTCTTCCTTATTAAACTTAATTTATCAGCATGCAGTAAAGGAAAAACTGGGCGATTCCTATCAAAACAACACTCCTGTGCAGGAAAGATACCGAAACAGGAAAAAATCTCCGGCCACCCCAATGAAGGTCTCTGTCTATATATAAGCATGTGTTCATAATTATGATGCTGTGAAACCCACATCTTTCCTCCTCACACACACTACATATTTGGTGCCCCAGCTGCTAGCTAGTGGAGGGGGTGAAGGTACGTGTGCATGTCAATGGAAGCCACCACTGTTGCTCTCTGGGTTGAAAGAATTGTTTTCCTTTTGTTATCGTGCATTACCAGCATCGAAAGCTGCGGCATCGTGTTTGGGGCTGTGCTTGGTCTCCTGGCAGCATCTAATCTCCTGTATCGGTGTGCCATGGAAGAAAAAGCTACTGCCGTAAAGTTGAAGAAGCTACACAGAAATGGAAACAATTCTGACTCGAGGGTTAGTTCTTGATCTTTACCATACTTGAAAGTTAGTTAGTTTACTGTTTTTGTAATGTCAAGATATATATTATATGGCAAAATTTAAGAGTAATTATGAATGTTTACTCTTAAGATTATCTAAAGAACTAGCTTAATCTTGATTAGTGTATAATTAAATGGATCGGAAAATACTTTTCGTGGTTGAGTAAATAGTAATTTAATCATAACATTTTATATTTTTGTATAATAATCACTACTTGCTTGTTTAGATTCCTGTTTCTTTTATGCAGTTGAGTTTTGATTCTTACTGATAACATACTTTCTGCAGAACTATATCGAGCAATCTGGTGTCAAGAGCAACATCAACAAAGAACAGAAATTAGCAGTTGATGAGGATTCAACCATGAAGTCTAAACTTTTTGAAATATTGAAGAAAGCTACAGATAATTGTGATGCAGAAAAGCTTTCAAACAACTGGCATGAAATGGTGGCGAGCAAATTGGAAGATGAGTTCAAGAAACACCGGGCACTTGGTGATGAAGAACTGATCAGGAAAGCAAGAGGAGGATGCGAGGAAGAATTCAAGAAGAAGCTGAAAATCAAGGAGGAAGAACTGGAAGCCAAGCATGATGAGGAGAGACGCAAGTGGGAGAGAGAGAGGAAAGTTTTGAAAGAACAATATGAAATGATGCGATGGACATAGGCAGGTTACCAAAAATCCATGCTAAGTCTTACGCATAATGCTTTGTTCTTGCTCTAGCTAGTGCTCTCCCAAAAGTTGTACTATATAAGCTTGATGCAAACTATATAGTATGTCCTAGCCATATTAATATTGCTAATTAATTTGATTAATTTCTAATATAAAAGAAAAGGATGATTATATTATGAATATTTTTTTTCTTATACCGTAAAATTTATTCGTAAACTTCATGCTAAGAACTCCAAATATATTAATTAATTATTTTTTTATCCAAACATATATAAGCTTGATGCAAACTCTCTCATTTCTACTTTAAAAAAAAAACATTATAATTTCCAATTCCATACAATGGTTTTGAAAAAGTCTTAATTTATATATCTCAACTATTAAAGTTATGTTTAGGTTTCATTATTTTTTTGGATAAATGGAATCTTATTTACATTATTCTTTTTATTCATTTATTTTATTAAGTTTTAATCTTAAAATCAAAGGAGAATATTGATTCATTATTATAATGTATTATTTGGTAATACATGGTATTTAAAAAAATTATATTTAATTAAAATTATATCAAAATATGTTTTGTTTTTTACATCAATACTATAAATTTATCTAAAAAATATTAACTATTAAATTAAAAATAAATTTATCCAAAAAAAACATTCTTTAAGTATGTACTTACATTTTTTATACTAAACCTCTCTAGTCAAAACCATAAAAACCAAAATTCTACAAGCAAACACCGTTGTATTTAAAAATATTTGAACAATTTTTTTTTTATCAAATAAATAAATAAATACTACAAAATATATTCTAAAGAACAACGGTGCGTTTTATATATCCTCTCCTCCGTTTTATTCTCTCTGTAAACCTCTGCATCTCTCTCTTCGCTCTCCAACAATGTCTTCCACTTCTCTTCGCATATTGACCACAAAAATCCCAAATTCTCTTCGCTCAACCAAAGCCGTGGCCTCCTCCTTAAAATCCACGAATCTTTCCTTCTTTCTCTTCTCAAAACCTGTTTCTTTCCAAAGAATTCCTACGAAGACTCAACCTTTACTTGCTTCTTCACCATCAAGTTCTATGTCCTTGCAACCCATTGAAGAACTACCTCCAAAGCTTCAAGAAATCATCAAGCTCTTTCAGTCAGTTCAAGAACCGAAAGCTAAGTATGAGCAGTTGCTTTTTTATGGAAAGAATTTGAAACCACTTGATAGTGGGTTTAAAACCAGGGAGAATAAGGTTGAAGGCTGTGTTTCTCAAGTTTGGGTTAGGGCTTATTTGGATTTGGAGAAGAATGTTGTGTTTGAAGCTGATTCTGATTCGGTTTTAACTAAGGGTCTTGCTGCTTTGCTTGTTCAAGGGCTTTCGGGCCGGCCAGTCGAGGAAGTTTTGAGGGTTTCACCTGATTTTATTGTGCTTCTTGGGTTGCAGCAGAGTTTGACACCTTCCAGGAATAATGGTTTTTTGAATATGTTGAAGTTGATGCAGAAGAAAGCACTTGGATTGTATTTGGAGGCTGAAAAGGGAAACGGGATTGTTGAAAGTTCGAAGCTTGGTGTTGGTAATGGTGATAACGAGGGAAAGATTGAAGATTTGGGATCAAATGGTGATGTTGGTTTTGAAACTTCTGGTAACAATTCTGTTAAGGGCTCGAGTGTTGATGGAAAAACTGATGGTGGTGAGAATTTGAGATCGGAGGGAAGTGAAAGGGGATCGAATTCAGAGGAATTAGGGAGTAGGGGAATAAGGATTAGGGAGAAATTAGAGAAGGAGCTTAGTCCTGTTGAATTGGAAGTGGATGATATTTCATATCAGCATGCTGGGCATGGTGGTGTGAGAGGGAGTGATGGAGAGACGCATTTTAATGTGAAGGTTGTGTCAAAGGAGTTTGAAGGGAAGAGCTTGGTGAAGAGGCATAGGCTGATTTATAATTTGTTGCAAGGGGAGTTGCAGAGTGGATTACATGCATTGTCTATTGTAGCGAAGACACCGGATGAAGTTGGTGAGAGGTGAAGAGGGGATGCAAATAGAGGTTCATTTTTCTTCTTTCATTTGATTCTACAGCTGAGTTCTAAATATTGTTTCTAGATTTCAGTTGTTAAGGACAATGCGATTAGTCAGAAAGTTTAAATTGTACTAATAATGATCTTTGAAAAGATTGAATCAGTTCCATATTTTTAAAATATTCAATAAATTTTGCTTACATGAGCTGGTTTTGATTTCTTTTCAGTACATGCTGCCGCAAATGCCATTGATTGTGAGTTTTGATAGTTAATATTCGGTTTTAGATATTGTTATTTTATGAACGGGGAGATCAACATGGGAATGCCTTGTGGTCCTTCTTTAATGAGTTCTGACAATAACTTTGTTAAGTGCTTTGAATCCACTAAAGATATGTGAATTCCTATGGCGAAATGGTGAAAGATTTTTCAAAATTGAGAGAATAATCTGCTTTAATTTACTTGATCAACGGCGGTTTAGTACATTAGTTTTATTGAAGTATCTGAATATCAAACTTCTGAATCTTATTCGCTCCATGTGCTTTAACCTTTCCTCTTGCATAATTTAATCTGGCATTTTCAGAAGTTGTTTATGTTAGTTCCCTTCATATGTTACCTCATCAAAAAGTTAGCAAGAAAAATTACCAACCCTCAAATATAAATTGAAATATTATCTGTGTTTGCTGAGCTTAAGGTTTCAAAATAACATCATTAGGGCTTAGACATTTACAAACTCTAAGATTTCCGTTTGATCCCTAGCACAAAGCTTATCAGACATTGTCTGAATAACAAAATTCTAGCTAGGCATCAATCTGAACAAACCAGGAATAGAAAAATTAAGAATTTCTTCCTCTTCATCTCTTGGTTCTGCAACTTCGGGCAACAATAACACCAGTGGGTGGGCCGGTCATCTCTATCTCACACCTTCCATGTAACCAGTACGAATAATGGAGCAGACCCATGTTTGCTCTCACTTTAAAAGTTCCTCTTATGTTATAGTTTACCTTGTTACTCTGCACCTGCTTTTGAAGTTCCACAGCAAGATTCTGGGGCAAATACACCAAGCTTGATATGATATGAACTGATTCCAATCTTGTTTCCCTACTTCTTTGTGTGAAAGGCTGAAGAGCTTGGGTTCCTACAAGCCTGTCAGAAAAGTAGAGCTCTATATCCACATGCTCAAATCTTACATCAAGTTTCTGATTTGGGTTGGAGAAGTTTGCAAGGAAGGTAAGATCCCCATTGAAATACTCTGGTGAATCGAAGTATATGCTATTTAGATTTGCATTGGGTATGTCAAACACTGGGTTTCTTGGCTTAACGACTAGGTAGATGATCAAAGTTGCTATTCCAAAGACGATCAGAACAAGGCTGAATATTAGGCATAGGATTGCGCCACACCATATAACTAGATTGGTACGGCGAGGTCGAGGATGTTTGAATATTGGTGGCTTGCTTAATTTCTTGCTTTCAGAATTTTGTGTCTCTGCTGAAGAATTTTGTGGATTTCTGGCTTGCTTTGATATAACAATCTGATTGAGAGAGACTGGAAAGCTTCGCTTTTCTGGTGGTGGAGCTGCTTCTGTGGGCAGCGGCGAGGGTGGTGGAGGAGGGAGTGAAAGCATCTCTAGGTTTTTTAAAGGAAAAAACTTATAAAGCAAGTTTTATTGGAGAAGATGGAGATTAAAATTGTTGCTTCAAAGTATATTAGGATGTGAAGTAGGTAAAGGTTAGGCTTGTGGGCCAACATTTATTTTTTTGGGATTGGCGAAAGGATGTGTGTGTGGATTTAAAGTTGGAAAATCACAGATGTTTTGATTTGAATTGGCTTCTGCTTTTGAATATGCACTGCTATAAGAAATTGCTAAAGAAATGGTAACGCAAAAAGTTCAGGTTTCTAAACTGTTTCTTCTAATACTTTTAAGTCGGTGACCTATGATTCAAAATCCTACCGATCCAATGGCTATAATTTGGTTATATTAAATTTAAGATAGTAATGCAATATGATAACAGCCCTGGACTGGAAAGTTAGACTGCATTAAGAAAACATTGAGTGGAAAGTTAAAATGATAAATGTCGTGATCTGACAAAGATAATGAAATCAAAATAATGGCTTCTTCAGGTGGACCAAGTGGGACAGCATTGGTGAGTGGTATTTTGATAGTGCTGATTGTCATATTTATTTGCATGTGAAGATTATTTGGGTGCAGGTCTGAGAACTTTTTTCAAATGGCAAGGTTACATACCAGGAGGGTTTGCATCCAAAGAGTGAATTTTGCTCAGCTTCCCTTTATTTAGCCTAGGCCACAAGCCCATGGCGAATGTGTTGTTTTCTGATACATTTGCCATGGGCTTATATGACCTAAGTCACAAATTTGGACTGGAAACAGAATAGCAGCTTCAGGTGCTCCTCCTGTAATAGTTTTTAGTCAAATTAATGATCATTGCTTCAAGCCACTGTAGGAGAAGCAGTGTCCCACATAAAGCAGAAAACTTGCGTGTCCCTTTCCTTCCTAAACTACCCTTCTTTAATCCACCATCTCTAAAGATTACCCTTCTTTAGCCCAGCATCAAAAGTTCACCACTCTACTAAAGTTGGACTGAAGTGACAATTCATCCTCTGGCCTATTAAATGTAACACCAGCAGCCACAAAGACCACTTTGAGACTGCAACGGTCAGAAATGAAGAATATCAGGATATGGTTGGCATTCCAGAAATAGAAGAACCATAAAGAGTAAATCAGCCTGCAACGGTCAGAAATGAAGAAGATCAAGATATGGTTGACATTCCAGAAATAGAAGAACCAAAATAGAAGAACCATAAAGAGTAAATCAAGAAGTTCTGTTGTATCACTGCAAGATTGGAAGCTAATCAAATCTGCTGCTGGAAAATAACAATGTAACGGTAACAAAAAGATACTAAGATAGAAACTACAATCGTGGCAAATATATTGCCTTGTCTGTCAATATTTCTGTTTTTAGAATACTTTCTATATTGTAAAAAGTCTATATATACACTTGTAATTGTAACTCTCTTCTCACGTTGGATATAATAAAAAAGACAGTGAAGCATTTTTCACATTCTCCAGTTTATTCTTTTTGTCTTTATGGCCTATATGTGCTGATCATACACTGAATTTCTGTAAAAAAATTAGACTGTCTTTACTAAAGAGAGTGCAATAATGGCTGATAAACACGCAGTGAAACAAGTGGATATTGGAAAAGGAAAAGACAAGGAGAAATGGGTGAAACACTATTCATCAAAACATCACATACTGTTAGTTGGTGAAGGTGATTTCTCTTTCTCTTGGTGCTTAGCTCGCTCTTTTGGTTCTGGCTCTAAGATTGTTGCTTCCTCTCTTGACTCCTTCGGTAATCTCTCTTTAGACCATTCTATGCTCTTTTATGCATTTGTACAATATATTTGGTACATATTATGCATTAAAGATTGTTAATTTCTTACGCAGTTGATTACTTTTCTTAATTATATATCCTCCGAGTATTATACAGAGAGGCTTTATGGTTAGTGAAATATAATGATTTTTTGTTACTGTAGTTGATATGAGTATTGAAAATGCTTTTCTGGACAAAATCTAAACTATAGACCCTTTGTGTCATTGCAGTTTCATGTCATCTTGTGCTTGTTCTTGAGATAATGTGCTTTATACGATTTGTTTTCATTTTTTCCCTCCTCCTCTATTAGATGACGTGATCCAGAAGTACAAGAATGCAAAATCAAATTTGGAATCTTTAAAGGAGTTAGGAGCATCTACATTACATGGAGTGGATGCAACAAAAATGAAGCATCACTTACCTTTGAGGATGCAGAAGTTTGATCGGATCATATTCAACTTTCCTCATGCAGGTTTTTATTTAAAGGAAGACAATAACATTATGATTGAGTAAGCTATTTTCCTCCAGTACTCATCTTATTGGTGAAGTGACTATCTTTATTATAATGTGATTCGTTTCTATTCTTTGGGGCTTATATGGAATGGTCATTTACTTGAAAGTTTACATATTTGGCAATCTTACAGCCGTACTCAAGCTTAATAGCTGCTCTATATTCAATACAAGCATAAATATGTAATATTTTCAAACTCAACAGCGTCGAACCATCAAGTTTAAGACTTGATGGAGATGAATTATAGCTTTTCAAGCTAAAATTTCAACACTGTTGCTATATGTTCATTCTTGCAAGGACTGTACTGCTTAATCTAATAAATAGAAGGGAGATTTCTTTCAAATGGTTAGATGTCATATGGAGTTAAGTAACTGACAGTGCATTAGATTTACATGGATGTTGAACACGTAGCAACTGTGAATGGTATAACATGTTCCTCGGAACATGAGAGTATCATAATCCTTTGGTATCTATAGTTGTTTGATTCAATAAATCACAAGATAACTGGACATACTCGTTACTGTTACCTGTCTCTGGCATTATTTTTCAGTATGCATAAGGAGCTTGTAGAAAGATTCTTTGAGAATGCAAATGACATGCTGCAAGCTAATGGGGAAATTCATGTAACCCACAAAACATCTCCTCCATTCTGCCACTGGAACATTTTGGAACTTGCTCGGAGAAATTATTTAGGATTTATTGGGCGTGATGATTTTAAGATAGAAGACTATCCAGGTTACAGAAACAAGAGAGGAGAAGGTGATAGATGCGACATGCATTTCCCTTTGGGAGAGTGTGGTACTTTCAAGTTCACCTCCTCCCATACCCTCAAAAGATCTCAGCAGTTACAGGGTAATCCAATGGAAATACAGAAACATCAGAAAATCACATTTGATCAAAGAATTCCAACAAATTTCATCATGAATTCAAAATACTTCTCAGACCACAGGCTGACACCTTTGGCTGCTGATTTCATGGAAGGTACTAGTCACTCATTTGGAACATGTAGCAGAGGTTTTACGCACTGGAGCAACTCTGTTAATGAAGTCCCAATGTCTGAGTTTGGAAGGCATATGGTAAGATTCCCAGAAGTTTTCATGCATGAAAATCCAAATAAATTCCACGGACTTCAGAGAATTAACCAACCTTTCAGCAATGGGGACTCATTATCACAGCATCGAGAGATTGTACGCAGATATGGTCAGCACCCAGAGGGAAGAAGGGGGTTTGTTTAATGTTTATTGGGAGACTAGAGCACCTCTTTGCACATGATTGCCTGAAGATGTAAATAAGAAATGCCAGAGTAGTGGTAAAACCAGCCTTACGCTCTCGGTTTTGTTAATTAGTGTTTGTAACTCTGGCATTAGAAGTTTAAGACGTGTGTGTGTGTGTGTGTATGCAGTTACCACCTCTTACTCGTGGGAAACTATGTCTAATCAGCTTTTAATGGTTTCAATTAATTATGGTGTGATGCTGCATTTTTTCTTTCTATTCCATTCCAGTTTTCAGTGCATCATGGTTAAAGTTACGCGTGCTTGATCAACTGGATTGCAGAGCTAGGGAACTTTCATCATGCATCCGAGTTGTTGAAAAATGAAATCATGGATAGTTTGTAAACAGAACGTTGTTTATACCTTCATTTTAGGTGCTGTAATGCATATAGAAAAGAATTGTGAAGATAAGAAAATGAAAAGAGCAGAGATCCGGCATTGCACTTCCTCTCAGATTGAATATGAGACATCCTTTTCTGCATGAACCAGAACCATGTTCAAATATAGATGATGTATTTTGCGCTTGCACTTCTTTCTTTTTTTATGAAACTATTAGTGCGTTAACAAGCATTGATATTAGATTAGATTATCAATAAATCCATTTATGCTCGTGAATCTCAACTGTGGACTCGCACAGTTATCACGAACTCCTCCACTGTGCTTGACCTTGTTTCTGCCTCTAGATGGTTTGCACGTTATCTCTGTTCTTCGGTTTCCCTTTCAGTCAGGCGGATTCACGGCAGTTTTATCTGCCAGGGTTCGGCAGTTTGGGGTGAGTTTCAAGCGGGCAAAGTTCAGGGAAAGAAAAAGGTTATAGAAAAGAAAGCAAAAAAGTCTACATTTTTGGATATATATTTACTTATCTAATCTCATTGGTTGTTGGTTGAAAAGGAAAAAAAGAATCTTATCTCACTGTGCTGGCATCTTTGGATATATATGTATTTATTTTGTTTGTTGTGATGTGCAGGTTTTTGATTTAACAGTGGAGAAGATGTTTAAGGTGGTGATATCTATCAAGGAAAATAGAGTTGGAGAGAAAGAGAGTAATGAAAAATTAGCCAAAACTATTTCATTGACTGCGCAACAGGCAGTGGAGAAGAAAGGAAGAAACATGACTGAATGTTATTGCAATCCACCTGACACCAAATTATGCAAGCACATAAACTAGTTTGATATTTTTCTAATTTGTTTAATATTTTCATTAATACATGAATTATATTTGTGCCGTGAGTATTAAAATTTGTGAATTATTATAATTCATGTATTAATAGTAAGTTATGCTGAATATTATTTGTGCCGTGAGTATTAAAATTTGTGAATTATTTTCTTTTTAGTTTTAAAATATATTATTTTTTTAATTCAAACAATTTCATAAATTAACTTAATCAAATCCTTGCTTGATTTTTCTAGGTCTAAAAATATAATTCATGTATTAATGAAACATATTTTAATCAAGTTAACTTAATATATTTTATCCAAATTAAAAAGTATTTCCTTTCAAACTTTAGTTTAATTTAATTTAAACTCTAATAATTAAAAATATATATATATTTTAAAACTAAAAAGAAAATAATTCACAAATTTTAATACTCACGGCACAAATAAAAACTAGTTTGGACCTATAAGTTAGGCCTAAAATAGGTCCAAGCCCACTTAGAAAAAAAATACAATGGAGGCTGTTGCCTTACATACCAGTGAGCTTTTACAACGTGGTGGTACCGTCTTTTCTACACTCATAAACCCTAATCTCAATAAGTTTCAAGCTTTGCAGCCACAGAGATAAAGTTTGCAAGGAGACCGCGTTTAAAAGGTAAATCTCTTCTTTAAGTTTACCGTACTGTTTTTTAAATGGGTTTTTCTTAAAAAGAAAAATAATAAATTCTGAGGAGTTCGGGTTTTTCTAAAAGAAATTATCAGTATGGTTAATGGGAAAAATCAAATCTTTCTATGGAATTGAAAGGTTTGTTTGGTTGGTATGATATCTTAAATGTGTTTTATGAGGTTTTTATGTTTGTATCTATTCTTCTGGTTGAGGATTGTTTATGTTTCTTTATCAGTCAGTCTGGTTGATAGCAAAATCTAAGCTTTCTATGGAAAGGTGAAAACTTAATTCGAAGGGTTTGTTTTTCGGATTCCTATCTTAATTTTTCGAGGTTTTAATAAATGAAAATTTGAGTATTGTTTATATATTTAATGGTTAATACTAGATTACCCCTTGTGTATTGTTTCTCGTATCTAATATCTCAAGTTTTGAAATTCTGTAAATTCAATGTTTTCATGTGAATGTTAAATTTGTGGTGTTAAAGCAAATTGAATGATTGTGTTTATGCTTATTCAGTTTGTTTTCAAAAATCATACTTTTAATTATGTATTTTATTAAGTTTATACTTTTATTTTGAAGCAGAATTAGGTGCAGTCAGAATGCAGTCCGTCAAAGCCCCTGCATCAATGGAAGTTGATACCTGTGAACACAAGTCTCAGGGAGCTTTGCCTGCAAAGCCAAATTTTGAGCCTTTGAAGGCTCATGAGATGTCTGATGGTCGAGTTCAGTTTAGAAAAGTCTCGGTTCCACCGCATCGGTATTCACCCCTGAAGAAAGCATGGATGGAAATCTACACTCCAATATATGAGCAAATGAAGATTGATGTCCGAATGAACCTCAAAGCAAGGAAGGTTGAATTGAAAACTAGATCAGACACGCCCGACATCAGTAACCTACAAAAGTGTGCTGATTTTGTGCATGCATTTATGCTAGGTTTTGACGTGATAGATGCCATTGCTCTTTTGCGTTTGGATGAGCTATATGTTGAATCTTTTGAAATCAAAGATGTTAAAACTCTTCGAGGTGAGCATTTGTCTCGGGCCATTGGGAGACTGTCTGGTAAAGGTGGCAAAACAAAGTTTGCCATTGAGAACGCTACCAAGACAAGGATTGTGATTGCTGACACCAAGATTCACATATTAGGATCTTTTCAAAATATTAAAGTTGCAAGGGATTCTCTTTGCAGCCTCATTTTAGGGTCTCCTGCTGGAAAGGTGTACTCAAAACTTAGACAAGTTACAGCTAGATTGGCTGAGAGATTCTGATCATTTTTGTTTGTGTTGCTTTGCGAATTGAGATTACATGCTATTTTTGTCCAGAGTGTAATTTGGCATGAAATTTTGTGAGGAGATGTTGTATCAGCTCTCGAAAAACATTCACTATAAAGGAATTAATTTCTCATTTGTACCTGGTAATGGATTTAACTTACTGGCATAGTGCGCTGTTCAATTTAAGCAGCCTCATGGTGTGTGCAGGGTAGTCGAAATCGCGAGCCAACTCGTAAAATCGTACGATTTTGCGAGTTGGCTTCGAAAACTGGGTTGAACCGGTAGAAAAACCGAAACCGGTCAAAACTCGTAAAAATCGTGCAAAATCGTGAAATTGTAAAACTCGGACCGAGTTTACGCGTTCGGTATATTGCACTGTGCCAGCGTGTTTTCTTCTCTGCAATTTTTTTTTCATTTCAAAATCACTCTTCTTCTTTCTTCACTGTCTCGACTCTCGACTCTCCTTGCTCCTTACTCCTTGCTCACAGGCTCACAACTCTCACTCACGGTCTCACTCACCTCCTTCTTCTTCTTCTTTCTTCACTTTCTTCTTCCTCTCACGGTCTCACTCACCCCCAAAATCCCCAAATTTCTTCTCTTCTTTGCTCGGGCACAAAATCCCCAAATCTTCACCAGATCGTCCTCCCCAGATCATCTGCTACCTGTGTTGCAGACTTGCAGTTCGTCGCCAACTCGCCATTACAGGTTAGTTCGATTTCGGTTTTGTTGCTAGAAAATGTGAGAAATTATTCTGTTGAATTGGGTTAGTTTCAATTTTACATGATTTCGGTTTTGTTGCTCAATAATGTTAGAAATTATATTGATGAATTTGGGTTAGTTTCAATTTTACATGATTTCGGTTTTGTTTGCTCAATAATGTCAGAAATTGTATTGATGAATTTGGGTTAGTTTCAATTTTGCATGATTTCGGTTTTGTTGTTAATTTTGTATGAATCTGGGTATTTGTTATTTGTTAATTTTGTATGAATCTGGGTATTCATTTAGTGAATGAATATGAAGGTTTGCAATCTGCTTATCATCTATACTATAGTTTCTTTCGCATGAGATCATTCTTTTGCTATTTTTGGTAATATCTTGTTTACTTTTATAGTATGGCATTTTTCAATGATTTGGTGTTGAATTCGTGTCCAGCCATGCATAACCAATATCTGGGGTGCTCTATTATCTTTCTTATATAAAAGCTATGTTATTCCCACTTGGAAGATGTCATATTATCTGTTTCGTAGTATCATTCGTTTACAAGATTTTCATTTTTTTTCTTTGAAAATATTTTTGATATAATTTTGAAATGTTCAGTTATATGTTTCTGTTTTGGTTTTCTTTTTCGCACTTATGAATAATGGATTGGTATGATTGAGAAATTTATGGAAACATCATCTCCGAATGTTGCTGTAGATTCAACTTTTGATTTTAAGGTTTGATCTATTATCCCATTAAAGGATGAGATAAAAAAAGGTTGGGAACTATTCTTCTTCACAGTTCTCGAACACTCTGCTTACCAAAAGCTTATCCTTTGGTTACATCAAAAATTTCTGATTCGACTAATTCAATCAAATTAATAAACACAGATAGAAGCAGCTAGCTTATTATGCCATGAACTGAATATAATTTATGCAGATGGTTCCCTGTAACTTGCTTTTCATGTAAACTTGATTTGTTTTTGCTTCAAATTCATTTTTGATGTATTATTTCAAATTTTCAATGAATTGTAGATTACATGGCATCCAAAAAAACTAGCAGTGGCAATAGACTTGATGTGGGATGGCAGCATGGTATAGATATTGAGAATTCTTCAAGAAAAGTTCAATGCAAGTATTGTCAGAAAATTTTCAGCGGAGGCATTTATCGTTTCAAGCATCATTTGGCTTGCACTCGAAAGGATGTTGAGCCATGCCATCAAGTACCAGCAGATGTGAAGCAGATGATGTTACATGTGTTGGTGAAAAATCTAGAAGCATCTGAAAAGAAAAGAAAGGCTTCTCTGTTTTTTAGAAGTGGCGAAGATGCAGACGAAGATTTTGAAATTAGCTCAATTAACAAGGGAAAGAAACCAATAAGCGGAAGTGGAAGTGCTCAAATGACCATCAATCAGATGCTAAAGAAGGATATTAGAGAAGAAGCATGTCAACAAATAGCAAGGTTTTTTTACACTAGTGCTATTCCTTTTAATTGTGCTAGAAACCCTGAGTTTGTTAAAGCGCTTGAATTGGTTGCAAAACATGGGCCAGGATTTAAGCCCCCATCTTACCATGATATTAGAGAGAAGTACTTAAAGCAAGAAGTAGATAACACAATGCGTTTGCTTGATGACTATAAGCTGGAATGGAAAAAAACAGGCTGCTCAATAATGTCTGATGGATGGACTGATAGGAAAAGACGCTCTATTTGTAACTTTTTGGTTAATAGTCCTAGAGGAACTTTTTTTTTATCATCTGTAGACACATCTCATATATCCAAAACAACTTTTAAAGTATTTGAGATGTTAGATGCTATTGTTGAAAGGATTGGAGAGGCAAATGTGGTGCAGGTCATTACTGATAATGCTGCGAACTATAAGGCAGCTGGGCATTTGTTGATGGAAAAAAGAAAACACTTGTATTGGACACCATGCGCTGCTCATTGTATTGATTTAATTTTGGAAGATTTTGAGAAGAAAATAGAGTTGCATGCTGTAACCATTGGTAAGGGGAGGAGAATCACCACTTATATATATTCAAGATCTCTCCTTATTTCCATGCTGAGAAAGTTCACAAAAGGACAAGATTTGATCAGGCCTGGTGCCACTAGATTTGCCACTGCATACTTGACTCTTGGATGTTTGAACAATTGTAAGATTACACTGATGTCAATGTTCACTTCCGTTCAATGGAGGTCAAGTCGGTATTCAAAAAGTGAAGAAGGGCGGCAAATCCAAAATTGTGTTTTGGACAGCAAATTTTGGCATGATGTCTCTGAATGCATCAAGGCAACATTTCCTCTTATAAAAGTTCTTCGATTAGTTGATTCAGATGAGATACCAGCCATGGGTTTTATATATAAAGCCATGATGGAAGCGAAAGAGAAGATAAAAGTGAATTTTGGAAATGTGCAAAAAAGGTGCAAATTATCTATTATGTCAATATCCTAATTTTTTAATGTTGATGTTAATATCCTAATTTTTTTTTTGTAGATATATACCTGTATGGGATATTATTGATGCAAGATGGGAGCTTCAACTTCACAGACCTTTGCATGCATTTGCTTATTGGTTGAATCCTCATTATCATTATATTACTGATTATAAACAAGACAAAAATATTAAATATGGAATGTATGACTGCTTGGATCGGATGGTGCCTGATGAAGTAGAGAGGGGTAAAGTTGATTTACAACTTAATATATTCTCCGAAGCAAAGGGGTTATTTGGCATTGAGGCTGCCAAAAAAGCAAGGGATAAAAAGACTCCAGCTAGATGGTGGGATTCTTATGGAGATGAATGTCCAGAGCTACAAAATCTTGCAATTCGAGTTCTAAGCTTGACTTGCAGTTCATCTGGATGTGAGCGTAACTGGAGTGCGTTTGAGATGGTAAGTTTTTTTTTAAAAAAAACAAATATTGTTTTCATTTTTTATAAGAATCTTATATTTTATCAATTGTGAATTTTTTTTATAGGTTCATACTAAACGAAGAAATCGTCTACAGCAGAAAAAAATGAATGACTTGGTTTTTGTGATGTGTAATTTGAAAATGAATGATAAGGACAAAAAGCAAGTCATTGATTTTGATGACGTTGTAGATGATCTTCCATCTGATGATGAATGGGTGACTGAAAGAGAAGAACATGGTGGTTCATCGAACATTAATTTACTTCAAACTATTGATAGTGCAACACGAAGACAAAATGGAACAGAAGACGATAGTGATGAAGATAATTTTAATGGTGTTGAGATGAGTACTGAAGCCACTGAAGATTATTTTGAAACTTTGCATTCAAGGAGTTTAGAGTTAAATAATGTTGGAGCTGTTACCACCGGTACTACTAGTAATCTTTTTCATTGTGATGCTATTGATGCAATTCCTGGACATATTGAGGGGGGTGAAAGTGAAGCTGATTTTAGTTTACATTGTACGCCAGCTGAAGACTTGTTTTAAATTTGTTAGTTTTTAACTCATGAACTTTTAGGGACATAATTATTTTGTAATGTGTTTTGAAGTTATTTTATATCATGTATGAACCTAAACTAATTAAGTTTTATGTCCATAATTATGCAATTTTGTATTCAGAAATATTTTACAAACGATTTTACGATTTTTCTTCTCACACGATTTTAGCTCTGATTTTACGATTTTTGTACGGACATTTCAGGTACGATCTTTCTACGATTTTACGATCCGATTTTACGATCCGATTTTTCGGAGCCCTTTACGATTCGTGTCAAAATCTCGATTTTGACTACCTTGGGTGTGTGCTGCTCAATGCTCATATGGCATCTCTTAAAACCATAAATTACTAAGTATTGATGCCTTGTTACCCCAGTGCTCTTTGATCAGCAATTTTGTTCGTACATGGAGAAATTGAATTCAGGCAGTTGCATGGTGACTTGTGTGTATCTGATAGGGCCATGCTGTCAACTGAAAGGCACCATGGCCATGGTAATGGTGATTATGCATGATAGTGAAATTTTTGTTTCTATATTAGGTGTAACAAAACGTGGAAATGGCAAAACTCCATGCAAAAATCACTTTGACTCCTGTCATTTTTCTTCTGGGGCTGATGTAAACGAACGGCAATTGCCTGTAAAAGAAATACAAGTTTGAAAACTTTGAGAATCAAACTGAATTCAGGGGCATCTGACAAGTCTAATTCCCATTTGAATTGCAGAAGTTGTTTGTGTATAAGATTGGCCGAATGAGTATGAGTTTGGTACACAGTTTCTTCAATTTGTCAAGTCACTGGATACCTAAAATGAATATTATTCCCACAATGAATAATAATTGTTGAAAGAATGAATAATTGTTGTTCAGCCGCCAAAAAGAAACCCAGCAGCCTGTTCTTCATTTCCATTAAATAATTTAAGAGCTTGTATAACTGCCTCTCTTCCAAACCCCAGCTCAACAAGCTTTGCAACTTTGGCTTCGAAGTCAGACCCCTGGCAGTAAATATGTGAGAACTATTATTGACATTCAAATTGGCTGAAAGAGTGAATATGTTACAATTGTTGAAGCAAAATGCGGGATCAACTTGAGATATTAAAGGAATCCAACTGTTCAAGTAAAGCTTAGACTAAATTTCCCACAGGAAGAAAAATGATGATACCTGTGTCACACTGCTGTGTGCGACCCCTGTGGAACACAACAGGATAAAAGAAAAGAATTAGATACCATATGGAAATCAAATTCATGGACCACCTTGGTATTTTAAAACAAGAGCTATAATGATTAAACCACAGCTATTTACAATGGCATAATTTATGAACCAACATCATCAAACAAGTATATTGAAAATAAAAGCAGAATGCTAGACAATATCATACATCATATCACGAACTAACCAGAAGATTGACCAATGGCCGGCAGATCATTCTTCTTCTCTGCTTTTCCTGATGTCACCTGATAACATCAAGAGGATCAATGCCAAAACTTTAGCTTTCACATTAGCAACAAATAAAATCATGTTTTATGTTTGAGATGACCATATAATATTCTAAGGCTTTTTCTTCTGTAAAGCTCCAAGATTTTGCTTGAAAAACAGGAATGCAATGTTAACTCTTAAAGTGCTTCTCTTTTATAAAGCCCGTAGCAAAATAATTCAATGCCTTAAAGAGCTTCAATACACTATAACAGCAATATCCTTGGATACAATTATAGTGTCCATTTCAGAAACTATCCAAAATTGAAGTACCAACAGGCTCAAACAGTAGGGGATTTCTTTAGTGTTTGAAAACAATTCATAGAATCAGAGAGTAAATAGCACATGCCATTAACAAGGATCTGTTTCAGTAATAGCATATAACTGAAGATAAGACTTACCGGGTTTCCTGAGCTGGATGCTTCTTTTGAATACCTCTCTTCATCAAGAAAACGAGGCGGAATGTCCCTTTCTGAAACAACAACAGTTTAATTATCAAATGAAAAAAATAACTGATCATGACTTGAATGCTTTCCCAGATTACCAAAAGAAATCAAGCATATCAAAGAATGCAGTCATCATTACAAATAACAAGCAAATGCAGAAGATGGAAGAACCTTGTAAAAATGGTACAGAAACTTCACCACCACCCATTCTCAGAACATTCTCCTTTAAATCAATAATACACTGCATGAACAGGCTAAATTAAAACAAATTCATCCAGACAAACTTTCAACAGTGAAATGTCCGAATAGCTATCAAATAGAAGACAAAGTGCTGGTGCTACCTGGTGCTTGCGAAGCATATCAAGCCCAAAGAGGAATTCCATATTAGGAGAATCCAGTACCATGAAGGAACAAGGATAAAATATATTCCCAATCTAGATGAACAAACAGAAGAGAACAAAGAAATTAGCTTCAGCTTTAAGTACAATGTGTTGAGAGTGACAGTAACACACAGTAAACAAAAAAGTACAAGAAACATTCTTCGGTTAAACAGAGGGGCACACACAAGACATGATAGTATAAGGAAAAATGGGAGTGTAAAGGGATTAAAAATAAATAAATAAATAAAAAGCTTCATGCACATCAAGGTATGCATGCTCAATAATCTAGAACAATTTTAAAGACAGTACAATTTTTGGAGAAAACTAATGGAGATATGCATGGAGACAGAAGTGTCAGAGGTCAATTACTGAAATCAAAATGAAAATCCCAAACAAGAAAAAGAGTGCACATTGGTCAAGTATCGATGTATACACAGGCAGCTAGTATTAGATTAAGAATAGATAAATAGCTCTTTCTTACTCATTTCTCTCAGAAAATAATAAAGGATGTTTTTTCGCCTGTGAAAGATAGGTGTTGAAACAGCCATATACAGAGGCAAGTGCCTAAGCAAATAACACGTACATTTAAGCAAGCATGTAGCAACACTGAATGGCACTAAGTAAAAATTGCATGTATGACCACACACGTGAGACTTTAACCAAGAAATATTTCCCCAGTGATGTACCTTGATTGGAGCTACATGAATACGACCCAATATCTCTGATTGTCCAACTCCATGGACAATGCCCTTATAACGTTGATCTAGAAGTCTTAACAATCTGAATAGACAAGCCAATAACAAAACAGGTTGTCCTCCATGTTAATATCTAGCAAACATGTGAACTGTAACATCAACATCACTAAAGAAAAAGTAGTGCACGGAACCATTAAATTAACATATGTTAATTCTAATTAGAGAGAAATGCAAGCAGTAGAAACCAACATGTTATTTAAGAGATAGGTTGACAAGAACCAACTCAAAGGACTTGGGTAGGCCTATATTTCATGCTTATAGATCAAACCATATAACCTCAAAAGTTGACCAATACTAAAATGAACAAACACACAAGAATAGCACATACCCGCATTGCTCAGCACAGCTTTTTGATATTATTGTGGATTGAGCACCACTATCAACGAATGCCTGAAACAAAAAGAGAAATAGGCGTGTCTAAAAGTACTGATTGAGCATAATCACATCAGCTCAATGCTGGCAAGAAAAATCTGATTGAACTGTGGAGAAATTTTGGTGATGGTCCTAGTCCTATGATGAAAATAACAAGAGAAACAAACCAAAATCATGAATATGTTAAAAGAATACATGGACCATAGATCAAACAGTATGTATTGAAAGATATTACAAAAGACTGTCTCTACCTTTAAAGGGACACCGTTAACTTCCATATCAACGTACAGCATAATCTGAAAGGTGAAAGATGAAACTTGAAAGAATAAACCAATAATCAAACTTTGATTGTAGAGCACAAGGTTGAAAAGCATACGTACCACTCTGGCAAAAGATTCAGGGTTGTATTCCAAGGCCGCTGCCCAGTTCTCATCGATTCCTTTCTGCATTTGGAGTTAGCAGGAGTGACAAACATCAAAAAAGACTCAAAGAAAAAGGCACCTAGGAAAAAATTGCACGCCCGTGATAATATCAATAGCAAAAGCCTTCAAGTGGAAACTAAATACAGAAACCTGTATTTCTTTATAACAACCCTAAAAGAGAATTATCCTCAAAGAAATGAAGGCAGCTGACACCTGTCATGTTCTTGCATACCATTAAAAAAAATGAAAAGGAAAAATCTCATTCTTGACTTCTTATTAGTTGCACAATCACTGATGCCAATATAATACAAAAGGATACAGATGCCAAAAAACCATTTAATACGTTGCTGCTTGTTAACCTTAACAATTAAGGAATTAAACAATACTCACCTGACGAATGGCAGCTTCGATTTTCTTCTGTGCCTCTACATCAAAGGGATCTGCTTCAAGGAGGGCCTACAGCACAAACCAGACAGAATATAGGTAAATCAACTAATTCAGCCAACATTGCAATCAATTTGCAATTGAACGAACAAAATTACATATAGAATGTTTTCTTAAGATAAAAGGGCACAATACAACAGATAAGGTAGTTAACCATCAGTCAAAGCTAAGCACTCACAAACTCCTCTTCTTGTTGACGACGTAATTCAGATCTTTGACGATGGCGTTGCCTTAGAAGATCCTGGAGTTTGTTGAGATCATTTCCAAGAATAACTTGGGCTAGTTCAGGATCAGCCTGTTGAGTTCATTATAAAATCATAGCTTCAGACAATGCACTTATTGCACCATAGTGGGGGGGAAGAAAAAAACGATTAGGAAATATGCAATGACACTAAAGACAAAAGAACAATAAAACTTTCGACAGAGAAGTAACTTATCAGATTGCAGGAGTTTTCTCATCTGAACTAAAACATAAAAATCAGAATGAAACTGCACAAGTCTCCTGATTTAGAAGCGTGAAGGAAAAACTGAACAAAAAAAACCATCCATCTTACCTGAAATAGTCGAGCCATTGTATTAGAATCATTTCGAAGTTGCTGCTGGAAAGCTCCAGGGTTAACAGCAGATCCATCAAGATTTAAGCCCGAATTATTGGAGGGGGCACTGAAACAAATTTGCAATCCTTATCGTTTTGCAAGAAAGTTTCAATCCCGAAACAATTTACACAAATATACTGATGTTAGGATCACCAATGCCCATAATGAACAAATGGATGCATAACTAAGATATCGAACTACAAAAACTAAACCAGCATTTCAAATTACATGAGTCACAAAATCAGTACATCTGAAAGTCACCAAACAACAAGAAAACCTAACCAGTAATCCAAAACTCAAGAAAAACAAGACAGGTCAATCCAAACGAGTGACTTAAAGGTAAGATAATCAGAGATAAAACTGCATATACCTACGAGCAGCAGCATTAGAGACCATCATGACCAAATCCTCATCCTTAACGCCCAATGCACTCAATTTCTCATTATTTCTCATCTCCCTCCCATCATATAGCAGCATTTGCTGCTGGAGAGGCACTTGTGTCTACTCTCACACCAAAAACAAAGCAAAATCAATACTTCACAAGCAAACCCAAATTTGCACAATTATCACACTTCAATTAAGACTATAAAATTCTTAGTCCTGCGTAAAACTAGGGTGAATTAGATTCAAAAAAGGAAAAGATTGAACCTTTGAGTGCTCTAATCAATAATAACAATGACGATACAAAAGTTTTCTATAATTACACTTCACAAAGGAAACAGACTACAACAAATGAACTACTTTAAATTGGGTTTTTCAAAACATAAAAAAAATATACCGAGCAACCAAATTTCTCTAGCAGTTCAAATAAGAGAAGGGAAAAAAAATCTTTCACCTCTACTTCAAGTAAAGCTTTCACATTCTCAACCTGCAATCAAAATTACACAAATAAATAACTGTAGTGAAAGAAAAATCAAATGTGGTTTAAAGATCAATAGTTACGGATTCATGAGGAGCAACTTCAAGAGATATGATCTGTTCATCTGCTGTCATTACAGTAATTCTCATCTTTCTTGTTGTTTTTTCTCTTCTGGGTTTCTGAGGTTTGTGCTTGTTTGTATAGGAGTGAGTGTTTGAATTTAAAGTTGTAAGGACGTATTGGTATCTTAGAGGAGAAGGAGGGTTTTTTGTTGACCAGAGGAGAGCTGGGTTTTGTATACCTCTCTTTAGTTTTTTCTTTAATTAAATATATTTGTGTATTTACTTCTTATATGTTTACTAAACACCACCTTAATGTTTTGGATAAACCTTAATTTACTCATTAACTGATATGCTCATCTTGATAGGACGTGAAATCTCTAAATTCTGTTGTTTAATATCAATTTTAGAAAACAATGTTGTTGTTTTATTGCATAAATTATGCAAATTAGATGGAAAATATTTATAAAAAAAACAATTGAGGACATGATCATACTGAGAAATGAGGGGAAAGTGGGACCGAATTGATAAAATTTATAGATTTGAAACATAGTTGAGAAAGACATACAAGATCATGGACTAGCAGCAAGCCATGGAAGGAACGGGATTTGAACTCAGATTGTTTTTTAGTAAGAAGAGAACCAGGTTCTTGTTTAGAATAGTCATTGCAGTAGCTGTGAAGACAGACTACTAACAACGTACACAGAAGATAATGGTTGCCACATCAATGGTGATTTTTGAAATTGCAGCTGTAAATCTCTCCATAGACTCAAAGGAATCCTTTTTTTTCCAGCTGTACCAGTATGTTCTTGCTTGTTCATGCCATCACCCAGTTTCTCTAGCTATGTGTTAGCAGCAAAGGAAGCCTTTCCAGATTCATGTAAAATTTATAGATATATAATTTAGACTGTAGAAATATTCTCGGATTACATCAATAGATCAATTAACTCAATCCTTGAATGTTTTTGAATAATTTAAAAACCGCATCATGAATTCACACTGATCAGGAGGATCATACGTACAGTACCACCATAGCTTTCTAACCTAACTTGGTAAAAAAATGTGCCTTGCATTCTTGCTGGATTAGGTATACTACTTCAATCCGGTATACCTAATTTTGGCCGCATGCATGCAGCTGCATGCCTTTTCCTTCAATGAAATCGAATCTCGGCCTGTTTCTGAGTGTTTTTTAAGTGATTTTTACGTAATAAAATAATTTTTTTTTTATTTTAATTTTTTTAAAAAAAGAGACATGTGCTTGTTTTATGGTGCGGTACAGTATGCAAACCCAAACCACAGATTTCTGGTTAATCATCATATATAAATCAAAGCTTTGCTTTAAAATCTTAGTTTAGAAGAAGCTAAATCATGAATGCAAAAGCTATGACGATACCAAACACGCTCTCAGATGAACTTGAACTGTCACAGCCAGTGAGTCTCCAATCAGCACCATCAAAATCATAAACAAATGCAAATATTTTTGAGATAGAATTCAAGTGAAGTAAAATTACTGTCATTGACATGCAGGCCAGATCAAGAATCTGGAATTCAATAATAATAAAAAAAAAAACCAAGAGATAATCACATCACACACTCCTACAACAATTACAACCCTCGGGGAGGACCCTTGTACATCAGCAGAACAGAGAGGTCTTCTTAGCCCTAGCTAGAAAGGGCCAGGAGGAGGAGCTGGGAAACCCAGGAAAGGCCTTGAAGCTTTACCAGCACCACAAAGTGAGCCAATAGCATTGGGATCACAGACATCAATATGATCCTTCACCTTGTGAAACCCATTCTTGAAAACTCCGAAACCAAACGACAAGCCAATCAGGATGACCACTAGAATGACACAAGTGCAGAGCATGCAGATTCTACCTCCACAGCACATCTTTCTTGAAGAGGGTTTTCTTGGCTTCTTCTTTGTTGCAGAAACAAGGCAGTTGAGTGTGTGTTTATAAAAGGGAGAGGGAGAGGGAGAGGGAGAGTGGTGGGGTGGTTCATGAAAACGTGAAAGCAATGTGGTGTGGTGTGGTGGGTTTGGACGTTATGTGACGAGTCGTGTTCCCTTCAAAGGAAAGCAATAGAGAGTGAGAATTTTCTTGATATATTTATTGAGATTACAGAAAGTTTAATGTGTTTCGTACCTTTTCAACGAGGTGAAGAGTCCTGATTTGTTGTGATATCATGACCTCCTTAACATGGCTGGTTAACTACGTGATTGGTGTTACAGAGATAAATTTAAGATTCTTGGGCTGTTTTTGTATTTTCAAAGTAGAGTTTTGGGGTCTTGGGCCCCTAAAACATAGTTATAATCCATGCTTTAGGGTTTATTCTTGCTAATATAAATACAAACTTCATTTAGTTTATGAACACAATGAGCGAGCGCATGGCAACCCCTGCAATATAACAGCTGACATAAGCCTCTGGGAGGAACATCCTGAAGCTCATGCATCTTATGACCAAGATTAGCTCCACTGTCTACAACAAGATACTCTGAATCTGCTGAGAAAATAGCTCGGATGCCAGAGACTCACTCTCGCATACTGTAGGAATTAGCTGGAATATATAGCAGAGCCAGTCTCCAAGTCCACCTTACTAAAGCCTCTGTTCTATGCCATGGATAATCCATGCAAAAGATGTTGTCTGAAGACTTAAGGTACTGCAAAGATAACTCTATTTTAAATTTATAATATCAGTATATCTATCAGCAAAAACAAAAGAATCATTCAAGGCTTTCTCTGTATAACCTTCTCCAATTTCCCTTCAAAACCCAAAACCCTTCTCCCTCTCCACCTTCACGTCCTTCTTTTGACATGCACAAACTCTTCATCCCCACCACCACCACCCCAAAACCCTTCACCTCCTCTTCCTCCCAGCCTCGTGGTTCTTCCACCCCAACAAATCCCTTCCTCCTCTTATCCTCCCTCCGCTGGGACCCGCCACTTCCCTCACCACCCCAACTTCCCTTTTCCCTTCCCACCCCAACAACCATCCCAACCCTCTTACCCTCCCCAACAAAACCCAAACCACCCACCACCTCTTGCTAACATGCACCCCCAACGTTCCATCTCTTATACGACGCCCCCTCACCCAAAACCAGAACTCCAAGACCGTTTTGGTGCCGAAATCATGGCCCTCCTCCGCCCCCCTCAGAATCATGGATGTTCTGCAGTTGTCGTCCTCGGTTAGTTTCATGCTGCCTGTTTTCCCCATATAGACATGCACTATTTATTTATTTATTTAGCTATCTTGTGTTAAATGCAGGACTCAGTCAATTCAGTATCGTCATAGACAAAAAACCTCGAGCATGGAGTTGGCTGATGGTCAAAGACAGCGGTTAGCTACTGCCACGAACTTAAGTGTAACAAATCCACTGGTCACGCACAACCTAGCAACGGACCTTTGGCTAGCTTCCGCGAGATGGTCTGTTGTGTTCCGTGATCGTTAACAATTTCAGCTGCCCTTTGACTGTCAAAAACCATTTGATCTCATGGAAGTAATTCTAGGCATTTCCCCTTGATTATTCAGGTTGAAACACATTTGGATCCGACGAAAGAGCTAATAATATTAATATCTGAATGCAAATACGATGAGGCTTTCACTATTGCTCTACAAAGAAGTGACGTGGCTATTGTATCCCGGCTGTGTATTCAGGCATTCCTCATTCTATCTAGTAGTGTCCTGGTACTTCTGCAATGGAAGATGTGTAATTTTTTTGCTCTCCCTTACCGGTGTCGTTTCCCCTGCTAACCTGCTGGGCTTCTGGTTTTCATCTTCTCAACTTTGAAATGGACTTGAGAAGAGCTGATCGTGTTTTTTTTTTTCCAGGTTGATTTGCAGGGTATCATGTCTCTGCATCCTCTTCCTCTAGGCCAGGGAGGGAGTATTGCTCTCTCTGCTACAGCAGCTGGCCAGTGATATAAACAATGATACTCCCCGAAAACTCGAGTGGATGACAGCGGTGGCGGCTGTCAACTGACCAAATGATTGTATTATACTCCCGGCCAAATGTTGAGCAAGTCGTCGAGATTGTGAACCATGCAAGGACCTCGCCTGCCATTAGTGGTGCCGAGCTTGCAAGCATCCGCGTTCTCATGCATGTCACTAATTCCTTGCTGGTGACCTGTACACGATGATCCCATTGTCAACCACTGTGCAAAATACATGGCAGAGTTTTGAAGTAGGAGAAACTTTGTACAAATGTCTGGTGGTGTTCATATATTTAATGTCTTAGATCTTCTCTGTTTTTTCTTCTCCCAATTTGTACAAGTTATTGAATGAGGAGTTTTAGCTTGTAGAGGCAAAATGATGCCCTCTTTTTTACCTGTGAATTCACAGCAAGATGCTTCAAGATTTCCCCTTTTCACCTGGGTTTTAGCAAACTTATAACCCCTAAACCTGATTCGATCGGGTTAACTTCATGCTCAACCCATAGATTAAGATTTAAGATTTTTGTCTTGGATTAACTTCCACTTACTTCCTAGTCTTGGACTGATGGTTTATTATTAGATCGATTCAACACATCGAGTAAAGCTCTCACCTTGCTGGGGCATTAAACCAAATCTAAATCAGATGTTGAGTCTTCTTGAATAGATGGTTTGTTAGATCGATCCACTTATCTGATGAAAAAGTCTGTTAGATCGACACACCGATGGAGTGAAAAGACACAACCTCCTATCGTGTAGCAACCATTCGAATAGATCAGAATTTAACTTGAATCCATAATCCATGGAGATTCCATTTCAATAATATGATCCAAGAAAAAACGTTTGATAAAACTATCAAACATTTAAATACTCTAACGTAATGAAAAATATTTACTCTTCTTTTTTTTGTCATTTCGTTAAGAAAAAAAAACGAAATCTACCGCCTTACACATTGCCACAGCAGTGACATGTTTACACTGTAAGTTGAAAGAAGAAAAATCCTAAACTATAAGATTCGATGAACCTGGTCAGTTTTCCATTCTCCTTACCAGCACTGATCTGTTTCCCATCTTCGGGTCGTATAATACCCGCCCGAATACCCAGCCGCTCTCCTGTAAAAACACCTCGCCGCTGCCGATAAAGATAAGTCATAAACCGCTCTAGCTGCCGGATCGGACAACGTCTCATAAGCACTATTAATCTCGATGAAGTCTCCACCGTCCGATTCCTCATCATGATCATGACTCGAAATAGCATCGGGATGGTAAATCTTCGCAAGACTCCTATACGCTGACTTGATCTCCACTTGCGACGCAGCTGGATTCACCCGGAGTATATCGTACAGACTCAGCGTTGAGTACCTTGAGTCGACCCGGGTGTCTGGAAACGTTGAGACCGAGGCTTTGATTTGAATCCTCCGACGAGAACGACCGGCGGATGTTCTAATCGGTGAAAGAAGGATAGGCTTTTGAACTGTATTGGAGGTTGCCACAGCCGTAATAACGGAGGCCGCGGCGGTTAGAGGGGAAGAAGAGAACGCGGTTAACATCGGAAGAGAAGGGGTTAGGGACAAAATGGGAATAAGAGAAGATGATTTAGAAGCGAAATGGTGAGCAAGATAGGTGGAGGGGAGAAAAGACTTTATATATACATAGAGAGAAAGGTCAGGATAATAAAAAAAGAATTATTAATTAATTCTTGGGAGAAAAGAAAACAGTGTGAGTGCGGGGGCAGATGTCTGTTTTGCAGGAGATTTTTCAGGGGCAGTTTGCTTTGCTGGCATGGGATTTATTATTTATTTATTTATATGACTATTAATACAATAAAGATCTTCTAGAAGAAAGAGTGTATTCCATTTTCTATTTATCTTTCTCTCTTCTTGGCTTTTTGGAGCCATTTGGAACTTCTAAATTGGGGGTTTGGCTACTATTTTGGAAGTGGCTTGGCTTGGCTTGGTGAATTTTTTGGCTGCCATTTCTTTTCCTGGGAAATACATATGGAATTAAATCAAAGGAATTATATGAGAAATGAGAGTTTAATATTGTAGTATAAAAAATGATGTTAATGGGTATACAATTTGATGCAATGATCTTACATGACATTTAAAATTATTTGTTATGTACTTACATTGTAGTATCCCACATCGGTGGGGGTGAGGGAGTGGTGGTTGATCTTATTAAGAGTGTTGGTTTCATACTTGTCATACACGTTTTAGGGCGTCAGGCGTAGAAGTGGGCTCGCGTCACCAGGAATAAAACCGTGAGGACGGTAAGGCCCAAAGCGGATAATATATGGCAAGTTAGGGCGAGATGTTATATACATGGTATTTTTTTATCAAAATTATTATAAATTCATGGATACTATATTATATTTTTTTAAGGATAAAATATTGATTATACATGATAAAACTAAATAGTAATAGATGTTTATATTAAATATCTTAGATATTCCTTAAAATATTTATTTTAAAAAATCTATATAAATAAATCTTTCTAAAACCATAAAAGGAAGGAGGGTAAAGGTCAAAAATCGTCTCTATATTTTATATTTTTAGATAATTTAAACATGATTTAAGAATTATTAAAGTCTATAAAATACTCATTTTTCTCGTATAGATATTATATTATACTAACTTGAGCTTTAAAGTATGTTTGCTATTTGAGTACTAGTTGTGTTTTGAATTTTTTTTATTTAAAAATACATTTAAATTATTTTTTTATGTTTTTAAAATTTTATTTTTAACATCAATATACAAAAAGGATAATGATAACAAAATTTGGTTGATATGATATCCGAAATCATTATGTTTTAATGTAAATAACATGATATTATCTTTATTTATTAAGCTGCTTAATCGGCTGGCTCAGGTTGGCGCAGCCGAGAGAAGATCCTCTACTTTTCCATAAATCACGCCTTTGACATCTGGCACGTGCCAATGTTTCTAGAAGACAAGTCGACCTACAGAATCCCTCCCCACCCCGTCCCTCTCCATCTTTTATTGATTCGTTTCTGCCCCTAGATTTGGTTCCGAGCCCCATCAAATCCAACGGCAGACATCACGTGAATTGTTTGGCACTTGTGAAGTCCTTCTAGAAGCATTTGTTCCGTGTGCAAGCCCGTGGTGATCAGCTCTCAGCCACGGTTACTAGGGGTTCACAGTCACTTAAAAGAGGGAAACGACGTGGGCTTAGCACGTGCCAAGGCTTCTAGAACGCCTTCTTTTGAGAGGATTTATTCCCCATGAAATAAATTATTATATATTTTTTAATAATATGTAAATTATTATATATTTTTAGCACGTACTGATATTTTTCCCAGAGCTTTCAATCAACTACTCGGACATTTCCTTAATTTTCATCCACTTGATGACATATTGTTTATCTTTGAAGTATTGTCTGTAATTAATTTTATTTATTTATTTAAGTACATATACTTTTATTTTATTTTTGTTTTGGTACACCCATGTTTCTTTTGTTTCAATCAAGTATTATAATCGAATTCCCATTTTTTATGCGAATTTCTTGGTACGTAATAACAAGATTCCATCATTTTTATCTATTTTAGAAGAGCACGAACTGACTTGCCCGCGCGTTGCGCTCGACTTTTTTCTATGTAGAAAACTAATTAATTTTTTATGTATTAAAATTAATTTTTTTTAATTTTTAAAAAAATATTTTTGACATCAGCACATCAAAATCATGTAGAAACAATTTTTTTAATTTCAAATTTAAAAAATTTAAAATTTGTTAAAAAATGATTTCCAGATGCATTATTAAACACTCCCGTCATTTCTCACCAGAATCACAGTTTTGTTGACATATAATGTCATACTTTGTATGTTTATATATTTTGATGATAACAATAAAAGAAAATGGGCTAATAATATGCTTGGATGAGATTAAGCTATAAACAGGTTTTATTCAAAGAATACATCAACAAGCATAATGGAGTTCAAGAAGAAATCACTCCAAGAAGTCCAAGATGCAAGCAAGTGAAGACTTAGAATAAGTGTTCATTTTAATGCTTTGTGTAAATCTCAATTTCTATCTTGATAGCACAAATTAAAATGAACTCACACACTTCACATTGCATGCAAAGGATTTGATGATTAAACGGCTAGTTTCTAATGGCTATAAACGGCTAGTTTCAAACGGCTAGTTTCAAACGGCTATAAACGGCTAGTTTCTCTTTGAAACTTATAAATAGACCTCTTAATTGCAAAATGAAATTGACACAACTTTCATATCTTATAGTGAGGCAATAAGTAGTGCTTAAACACCTTCATATCATCAATCCTCATTAATACTCATATTTGTGTTTAAATCTTTATATCTTAACACAAAGAGTATTTTCTCATTCTCACTACACTTAAACACCTTCAAATATCCTAAGTGCTATTAAGTGAGAGAAAGAGATCATAGATCTTCATTTGTAATATCCACACTATTAAGAGTGTATTGTTGTTTTACTAAAACAACCATTGTGAAACTCTTGAGAGTTGAGTATAAAACTCTTGGTATTGGTGAGGGAACATCACCAAGGAAAAATCTTGAAGAGGGTACATCTTCAAGTAGAAAAGGAAAATCTTGAAGAGGGCATATCTTCAAGTGGTGTAAAAGTCTTGGTGTGGATTCATCAGCGGAAATTGTAATCTTGTTACTTGGTTTAGTAAGAGAGTACAATACTCAAGTAAGGGTTGGTACTTGAGTCGTGGACGTAGGCTTGCCGAACCACGTTAAAAACCCGAGTTAGCAATCTCTCTCCCTTATCTCTTTACTTTAAAGTAATTAATTTTAGAATTGCTATATTTATTGTATTTGCACCAATTCCGCCTTTAGGTGCATAGTTGCCTTAATCCGTGAATTTCAACAAGTTCAATCCACTTTTTTAAATAGTAATGAACAACGAAAACACAGCTCAAATCACTGTTTATTATTGTTTGAAATTGCGATCTCATTTGGCTATATATAAAATAATAGTCATGTTGTACGTAAGTTAGCTTGGACATTCTAGTTATAAAAAAAATTATAAGTTGAAAAAAAAAACAATGTCCAAGGATTATTAGTGGTACATGTGAGGAAAAAATTGTGGTGCGTGTAAACTGACCCGGATACCGCAATTATCAAAAAATAGAAGAAAAAAAGCCTGAAAAAAAGAAGACAAAAGCCTGAAAAAAAGAAGAGAAAAACATATTTTCAAACATTAATAAATAGTGAAAATTGTAAAAAAAAAAATTAGGTTCAAAGATTTATTGTGATGCGCATAAGCTGACCCGGAAACCCCAGTTATAAAAAAAATGACTGAAAATAAAAACATGTCAAACACTATTGAACAGTAGAAAACACTATTTTTTACTCAAAAATCATTTTCGGTGGCAGGGGACTCGAACTCCCGCGACCTGCCTTGTGCATGCCACCATTACCACTTGTCCAAGTGACTTCTTTTGTCAATTATAGGATCCAAATGATTATAATATCTTATATTTTTAACTATTCCAAAAAGTCGTTGCCACATAGATTCGAACTCCCGCGCCCCTCCTACCACCCAGCCAAGCAACTTTTTTAGAAAGTTGTAGGATACAAATAATAATAATAATAATAATAATAATAATAATAATAATAATAATAATAATAATAATAATAATAATATAATTTTGTAATTTAAGTATTCAAAAAATTCGTAGCTATAGAGATTCGAACTTCGCGCCCCCCCTTGGGGGACGCGGTTTAACCACCAGGACAAGCGATTTATTTGTTTAGTTGTTGTGTACAAATAATAAAAATATCATTGAGTTTGAGTGCTCCGTCTGTGTCTAGGTGAACAGTGCAAAACACTGTTATTTTAAGTTATAAAAGAAATTTATAAGTGGAAAAAATTAAAAAATGTTAAAAATGGGTCGAAGGATTATTCTTGACGCGTGTAAGCTACCCCGGTTATAAAAGAAATGTACATGCGGGGAAAAAATCGTGGTGCGCATAAACTGGCCCAGACACCGTGATTATAAATAAAAAGACTGATAAAAAGAAGGGGAAAGTATATTTTCAAAAATAGTAATGAACAATAAAAATTAAAAGAAAAAAAAGTTGGCCGAACCACTTTGGTTATTAAAACAACAAAAAAAATGGAAGCCCGGAAAAAACATTTGTGGCCAGGGAGATTCGAACTCTGGCTGGGGGCGAAACGGCGCACGCGTTAACCACTTGGCCGAACCACTCCTTTGTGCTGTTGCTGTGTAGAAATAATATCTATATTATAAGTTTAGCAAAATCCAAAATCATTTTGAACCTGAGAGATTCGAACTCTCGACGCGGGGAAAGGATAGGCGCACGCTTTGCCAATCTGCCAACCGACTTCTTTATGCTGATTGAGTATAGAAAGTATACTTATATTATTTAGTAAACGCACTATTCATGAGTCTTGGTGAACAGTAGTCGAATATACAGTAATATCGCGTCCTCTTTTAGCTGTATAGATAATAGATGAAATGAAATATTTTTGTTAAAATTTTTTTGCCTTGCTTTGATTCAACTCTCAATGGAAGAACTTGATAAACACACACACACATATTATGTAAAAAAAAAAAAGTGGAGAAAAAAATGACGAGAGAAATATATTTTATATAGTTCCTTTTATAATTAATAAGCTAAGAAATAATTAATTGTAAATAGAGTAGGAGCCTATATATCCATAATCAAACACTAATTTGGTTTAGTGCCCGTTTGACATTGCGATCCCATTGATTTTTGACCAAAAATTGAATTATTTTTTTTTCATTTTAAATTTGGATCATTTTGATATATTTCAGTACGATAAACACTTTAAAAAATTACAAAAATCACACTCTCAAACAGATACAGATCTGATCATGGCATATCATAGAAAAAGTTGATAGCGATGGGCACCATAAAAGTCCCAAAGGAAAGCTAATTAATTTAAAAGCTTTGATTTTTCCACTGACAATGACTTTGCATTATTGTTGTTTTTTACCAATTACATGGAAAGAAGAAGAAGAAGAAGAAGTAGTGGTAGTGATTGTTTCATTTAACTGGTTAATATACAAAAAAACAATCTTAGTTTAATCATCTTTCTAGTCAACACTCGGTGCATGCACCTCTCCCTCCACAAATACGTGGATTGAACGGTTAAATCATTTGTTAATTCCCTGTGATGGGAAATAATTGCTGGAGCCGATCTAGTGGACACAAGCTTCATTTTCAAGCAACCGCTCGTAGCTGTGCTGTCGTACGTGCCGAGATTAACTAGGATTAAAAAGAACTCACTGATTTTGGAATTTGTCAAATTAAATAAATTATGAACTGCCATGTCATGATATCAATAGTTACTATTTATAATTAAAATCTGAAGAGGTCAAAAGAGTCTTTTCTCCCCATCCTACGTGGACAGGGCGAGGGGCATAGTTACGAGTCATCCCCCATGCGTCGAGCCAACCTTGATAAACAACCAAGGAATGGTCTCCGGGAAACCAACCAGCCTAACCAGGATAATGTTTTTAAGGATAGCCTTTCAGTTACAATGAAGCGCTAGTTTGGTCTGATTGGTTGTGGGTGTCAATCAAAGGCCGAGTGGAAATTGTGTGATCCCGCCGCTAAGTATGACAATAAATAATTCAATCAAACTTGGTTGATAATGACACGGCACTCTTATTGGCCTGCATCAATTTCATTGGAGAGGGGGAGAGAGAGAGAGAGAGAGCCACCTCACTCTCATTTACTTGGTCAATTAAAAAATAAAAATCATCGCTATTGGTTCTTACACCATCGTTGATTTTGTAAGAGTAACATTAAATTGATTATTATTGTATATTGAATTTCGTGGAAAGTAATTTAAAAAGGTATATAGCTGGAGTTTCATAACCACACGTCTGTCACTCTGTCTGTAGTCTTCTTCTCCGAAACATAAGAATCAAGGCAATGTATTCCCGAAGATCGAGCCTGGATATCTCAGCCTTGTCAACCAAGCTATTTATCTTTAGAATGGACGGTGATTTAGTTTAGCCTCGTATATATTTACAAACTGATTTAAAGAATATATATGCCGAAGATTCTAGAAGCTAGTAATTATAAAAATATTTTTGAGCAAAATTACATTATGATATGGGGTACTGTTTTATATATTTCCATGGAAAGTGATTCCTGATTGTTTATTGATTTACCATTTGTCACGCGCAAGGTTTTTTTATACTCATTAAAATAATGAAAATAATAAAAAAAAATCTAAGGGGTGCATGGTGTATTTTGTTTTTCTTCCTTGATAGGGAAATCATTTAATATTATATTCAATCCATCAGTGAAACATTTTTTTAAAAAAAGATTGTATTAATAATTTCAGTTATAGCAGTTGTTCTCAAATGTTTTATATGCTACAATCGAAGGTTTGTCATGGACAATAATAATATATATTTTTCTAATTAAATAAACGACGTCGGCGCCAACTATGACATGGCAGATCGATTGTGATTTTGATTCAAGCCTGCAGGTCTTTCAAATTAAGGTACGTAGTCGTTCTTCCCTTAATTTCATGGTAAGATGGAATTCTTCTCTGAGCCTGATCATCATATGCATGCTTGGCAAGCACGCAACAGTACTTAGCATCATATATATGTATGGGACGCACGGCTATCTAATTAAGGATATGTTGCTACAGTTAACTACTGGATTCCATAAAGGTATCTCTCTACGTACGTACGTGTTTTGCTTTTGAAACAGAGACGATCGAGGAGCTTCACGGAGAAGAAACTAACGCCACCAGAGACAGACTTAACTTTAATTTAATTTAATTTAATTTGCATGGTTTTCGTGTGCCTTGCTTCACTCTCACAGTTCCTATCAACCCAACAGGGATCTCCATGCACAAATTTCCCAACAACTGCTCCTAAAAACTATCTTTTAATGCCATATTATATATAGCACCTCTTTACACCATCCCTCTCATTAAGTGTCCTTTGCAGCCCCCGTCCGAAAAAATACAGCAACCTTGAAATGGAAACCTTGCCTCTCCTCTTAACCCTAGCAGCTGCTGCATCGGTTTATCTTCTATGGTTCTATCTCCTGGCTCGGAAACTGACCGGCCCAAAAGTATGGCCTGTAGTGGGTAGCCTTCCACTTCTGTTCATGAACCGGAGAAAAATCCATGATTGGATTGCCGGTAACCTACGCGCGACTGGTGGGGTCGGAACCTACCAAACCTGCACAATAGCGCTAGCTTCCTTTCTTAGAGCGCAAACAAGGGTTCTACACGGTCACCTGCCACCCCAAAAACATCGAGCATGTTCTTCGAACCAGGTTTGATAACTATCCCAAAGGACCCGACTGGCAAACTGCGTTTCATGCAATATATATATCTAGCTAGGAGCTTTACAGAAGATAAAAAACCTCGGAATGTCATAAAACATATGATTTTACGAGCTGATCGATGCTGATGGTTTGCAGAATGATCCACTACTACTGGCCACAAGACAATCTTCTGGATGATCAGTTCTTGTGATCATATATATGATGATGTATGATATTATTGTCCACCATTCTAGCTGTTATCCTCAATGTACTGGCGCGCGCTTCATAGATTTAATCAAGAATGGGATTGGCTAATTATTAGCCAAAACGACAGGGATTCATGTAACAACAATTCTCTTTTGGGGTGATCATTCGCATGGAGTTTTTCCTAGCTATCTCGACCAAATCAAAAGCTAGCACCCCACCTGGAAAACTATAATTTTAAACTCAGCTTGACTCGATGAGTTGACTTGTGACCCGAGTGATTTGGTTATGCCAGGTTTTAAAAGAATTTGGGAGAGAATTCATGACCCGGCCGGTATAAGAAGATCAAAACTCGGGTTAACATGTGTCCCGGTCAACTCTAGGTTCGAAATCGACTTGGCTGGGGCATGCCTGGTCAATATATACACATTGATTGTTCCTTAAAAAGATTATATCGTTTTTTTTTATATAAAATAAAAAGATTTATTTGATTTGGGTTAAGTCGAATAAATGAATGAAAGTTACCCCTGAATGATTATAACTTGTGTATCCTGAAAGATTATCTATATATTCCCAGGTGAAGATCTCTACATATATAATGAAGGAGTCGTGTAGTTGTAAAGCCTTGTGGTGCAAGCAAGCTACATAAATGCCTTTCCAACGCGGTTTCTTCACTCCAAATCACCAATGGACATCTCTGTATAGATCGATCACCAGCTCTAGGTGGGAATTGAATGCACGCGCGCTAGACATGAAGATCCCTGGGGCTATATTCGATTTGGTTGCATGCCCCACAAGGCTCTTTTTTCTTTCTTTCTTTCTGAAGTGTTGTTTAAAGAGTTTTTCTTTGTATTCAAGTACATTGTACATTTAAGTTTTCTGTTATTTTTTGATTTATTATTCATTGACCAGTACAAAGTATTGTTTAACAATTAGTGAACAGGGAAAGGTACTTTCACCATTGTTGTATTTCCTTCTTGGATACAATTAACTCCGCTAACAAACATTGCGATCGATGAGATCTTGCACTGATGAATTAGCTTGATTGCGTTCTGTTCCAAGGTTCTTGAGATGGTGAAGACGGTCACTCTAGCTGGGTCAAACTTCAACCAAGTTTATTAATTTGCCAGGCAGCAGCAACTGCTCTTATAGCAGTGAAATGATTCCCCTTGTTAAAGAAAGGGGAGTGAAACGATGCTATCAAAACTGGCCAAAATTCAGCAGAAACAATATGCGAACATCTGCTTCATCAAAAGACAGCTTCTTAATTCCTAAGAACCCACAACCTCTACCTTAAATTATGAAAAAAAGAACAAGCCCGGTATGGAATGTAGTAATGGTTAGAGAATAATATAAATCATATTATATATGAGACCTCACCTACAAGTTTAAGCTTTTAAGTGAGATGTTTTCTTAATATGGTATCAGAGCCTTATTGACCTAACAGTCACGAGTTCGAATCTCACCACCCCAATTCTATTTGATAAAAAAATCAATCACAATGTAATGTGGGTCTATGCAAGTTTCAAGACCAAAGTGCTTTCAGTTGAGGAGTTTTGTTAGAGAATAATATAAATTATACTATGAAACCTCACCTACAATATTAAATTTTTAGATGAGATGGTTTCTTAATACTCTGAACGTCAAAAACCGCAGAATCTGCTCCTCTCATCTTAAAACTTTACCGAGATCACAATTTCAGGAAGCAAGATCCTGGGCATATATAGTGACAGGGTTTTAAATTAAAACTTTATTGAGTGCTTAGAAACCAGACTCAAAAACGTGTTTGGATTCATTGGGAGAGCTTCCAAGATTAATACGGGGAGGCTTTCACAACTCCCAGAAAAGACATGACGAGTCTATTTATGTTCTATTTTCTTAGGTATTGTCATGCTATATATATATATATATGTTCTTAATTATACTTTTAAACCTCAGTCTGTCAGACTTCTGGTATCGTAATATATGGAATAACTTAAGCTCAGTGATCTGTCAAAATTCAGCAACCCAGACAGCAGAACTGTGCCTCCTGAAGCATTCCATCAAATCATCAATGAAATATATGGAAATGGGCTTACATAGTGCTGGGATGCGAAAACGAAACGCACCTTGAATCACCATGTTTGAAGAACAATGCTTAATTGGCCACCCAAGCTTGTCTCTTTCTCACAAGGATTGGCCCTGTCTGCCTCAAACCATACTTTGAATCCAACTAGCCAATACCGGTCGTTACTGCCACCAATCAAGTTCTTGACAGCTAATCTCCATTGGACACAAGCACCATGGCAACTCGAGTAGCTCGTCAGGGAGATTAGACCATGGTGCTTGAAACTTTAAGGCTATAAATGTCCTGTTTGGTCTCTGCTTCTAGTCCTCTTTCATCGGTGGAGACGAGCCTCCTCATCCTTAATTAGTTCTGGACTCGTGATATTCCAGCCTCCAACATTTTCTCTAGCTCTGTCGAGTTCTTTTGTAGGCAGACTTCGTAGAAGCTTCAGATTTTTCTTTCTTAAATCTGTAATGGGCTCGAAGTTGGAGCAATAGGCCCAATTGGTAGGGTTAGAACTTTTGGACGAGCCCCATTCGCTGCTGCAGAAATTGCTTAATCAGAATCAGGGTTTGGGGGTTTGGGGAGGTGGAAATTTGGATAATTTTAAACAATAAATTAAAAACAAATTCTTGCCCTATAAACATATTAAAAAAATAAACAAATGATTGGCATGAAGAATTTGTTTCTCTATACACGTATCACTGTTCACCACAATAATATATTTATTATTTTATTCTTATAATAAAAAAACCTATAAAGCTGATATTGGAAGAGGACGGTCTTTTTATATTGATTATTATTCATTATAAGATTGATAGGAGATAATTTGATTATTTCGTCTTGTAAATACAAAATTATAAACTATATTACTTTTAAAAGCATTTAAAAAAAATGACAGGGAACAATTAAGGGTTATCATTTTGTATGTATAATGTAAAAAATATTTTATCTTTATAAGAATAGAATAGGGGTGGTATCTAAGGAACGTAACGTAACATAATGATAAAAAGCTTGAGATCTAACTTGTAGATCTCAAGTTCAAGTTAAGAAATGTTTACCTTGTAAAAAATTGAAATAACCAAGATTTTATTCGTTTAACTCGAGCCCACAAATAATACTTTAAAGGAAATGGGATTTCCTTGAATTAAAAAAATAAAAAATAGAGGTGATTTTTTTGTTACTAATAAGTTGAATGGAGGTGATTTCCAAACTGATTGGATCATTTGACAAATATAAATAGTATTCATATATATAAAGTAAAACGTTGAAAGGGGTGATTTGATCATTTGACAAGCATATTATAAAAAGAAAAAGTAAATGATATATATATATATATATATATATATATATATATATATATCATTTACTTCTTCTTTTTATATATATATATATATATAGAAAAAAAGAGAAGAAAAAAAGAAGAAGTAAATGATAAGCATTGCCTTTCAAACAGCATCGCATCAATAGCATCTCATCATGGTGAGGAGATTTTTGGCTTTTTGTTGTTGATTTTTTGTGCCATTTCTGACAGATGAGCAAGCTGTCGGTGAACAAAAAATCCTCTGCTCACGTGGCCACATAGAAAGAGGTTTGGATTTATGTCCTAAAAATGTACTAAAGCCGGAATATATATTTATAAATGCGATATACCATATGTACCATACCCTATGTACAAAGAATGGATACAAACTATATATTATAAATAAAATCAACTAGCTCATCGGATTGTACAACCGTGACTGTTTTTTGTCTTGCAAGTAGCTCGCATGACACGTGATGATTCTACCTTTACCATGAAATCTGTGCCCTTGCTTGTTTATACAAACTATATATTATAAATAAAATTAACATGGTATTGTTTTTTTTAAGCATTGAAACAATAAAATATTACATCAATTAGGATTAATTCGGGTTGGTATATAAATTTGTAATTAAGATCATGAGATAACCACATAGTATATTCCCTAAAAACCAAATTTGCAATTCAAATCATGAAATGATTATATATTAAAAAATAAAATAAAATAAAATTCAACTTTCAATCAATATCATACTAAATATATAAAATTGAAAAACAACAATTCAATCCGGTTATCCCACAAAACTCGTCACCAGGATCATGATTACTCTAAAGAAAGAAGATCAAGAAATAATTATGATTATGAAATCTAATTTTCACATTCAATGTTAAAAGATACAATTGAAAAAAACAAGAGAAAAAAACCCAAGTCAACATTCGCAAAACTCCACGTCTAGGTTATAAAACTAAGATAACTCTTTAGAAATCAAATCAAAATAAACTATGAAGTCAAATATCTATTAAACCTATGTTAGAGGATGAAATGAAAACAGCAGCAAAATTATAATCCTGCAATCTTCGTTGGTTTTCCTTGAATCTCGGCCAATCACATCGTCATGGTCCATTGTGTTGTGGTGGCCAGCAAGCAAATTAAAGCAGAGGCATTATCACTTGGAGAGATGCAAATGCTTGTGCTTAGAGATGCAAATGCCACGTAATGGCTGACTCATAATCTCACCAAGCTACACGTACATTCCAACTCACTTACACATCAGTCTCTGCTTTCTCAACCACTTGTCCTCATCCACTCCAACCTCATGTGTTCTTCTTCCATACATGTTTATGTCCCTTAATTATCTGGTTTTCAAAAAGCTGGTGGAATTAGCTTCTGTAAGCCATATTATAAGCACTGCAGTGCAGAAAGATTAAAAAGAAAACATGAAAATTGCGAGGGAACAGAACAGAGTGATGATGTCCAGAAGCAGAGGATCTCTTTGAACGAGCCTCGGAAAAGTTGACAAGACAAATCACTTTCAACTACCTTCGATAACCCACTTGCTGCCTTTAACCCCTTCACGAACAGAGTTAACATATCTAATCTGGGGAGGTTCGGAATCACTTTAATTTTTTTATTTTTATTTTTTCGTTTAATTTTTTAGATCATTTTAACGTCCGAATCTAGAAAAAGTGATTTAAAAAATAAAATAAAAATTATTTTAATATATTTATAAATAAAAAAAACACTTTGAAAATACACTACACTTGCAACTATTTGCTTATCGAATTATATCTATTCTATTACATGTGTTTCTAAAATAACTTTAATAAAGAACAAATAATCAATTACAAAAGAATATTTATACACACACACACTAACATATCTAATTTACAAAACAAAACTTGCATAACATATGAAATGCATTGATAAATTACTGAAGAGTTTTACTCTATGCACAAATAATAATGCTTTTGTACTTCAAAGACAATCTTGTTTGTCCTGATTTCAAAAGTAGTTTGTCTTTTTTAAAAGTCAATTTTTCATTAAATATTTGTTATGACTTTTTTTATAAGCAGTAAAAATAATTATTTACCCCCACAATAACAAAAATAAAACAAAATGAACAATTAGCTGAAGATATATATTGTTTTATAGCTGAGGAGGAGTTACGTGTAAACTGGTTTGGATATTTATATTCTAAAAAACAATTATCCCTTTATGTTTTTTATATATGAAATTATGATCATAGTTTTTTTTTTTACAAGACAAGGGATTTTCTGCTTTTCGGTAAGTTTGAAAATTTTAAATCGAGATCATAAAACCAACCGAAAATATCAATCTCATAATTAAGCTACAATTTATGTTGCTGCTATAATAGGATGGTGTTATAATGCTATTATGCTGCTATAATATAAAGAAATTGATTATTTTCATCAAATATTTACTGATTATTAAAAATAAATACACTTTTCTGACAATGATACTTCAGTACCTCCTCTTTGATGGTTGCTGAGTTGGTTGAATAATTCCCGCCAAACAACAAGAGATATTTGTTTAATGTTTTTGTACAGTATGCGAAGCTAGCTAGCACAAATAACGAAGAGGGACTTCTTGCCATGTTTGAAGGAGTCCCTGGATTGCAATATTTGTATCTGGGACTCCTTGCAACTAAACTCCTACATCATCCTATTCTATAAATAACTCCCCCCACGTTAGAACCCTCAGTAACCAAAGCCGTGTGCTTTCTTGTTCTTGGTGTTGTGAGTGTGATTTTGTTTTCTTTGTAATTTTAAGAGAAAGATGACAGTAGGGGCAGGGATATCAGTGGCAGACAGGAAGCTGGTGGTGTTAGGGAATTGTGTGTTGAATGATGTTCATGACAACATTGAGATAACACCAGCTTCTGGAAGTGGTTTTATCAATGGAGCTTTCATTGGTGTCCGATCAGATCAAGTTGGTTGTCGAAGAGTCTTTCCTGTTGGAAAGCTCGAGTATGTCCCTTCTTCTTCTTCTTCTTCTTCTTCTTCTTCTTCTTCTTTGTTATTGTTTTACTCTTCTCTGCAATTGCTGTTGAGAAAATTAGGAAAGACGAGTGAATGTTAATTGTTTAGTTTTCCTTAATGTTCTTGGTGATGATAACATTGCATACAAAAGAAGTGACTTTTTTTTTCCTTTCCCTGTTTGGACGATGAATTTGAGGTCTTTTTGATGATCTGTGATTTGTCGGCAAGAGTTAAATTTGCAATGAATGTTGTTGATATGCAGGGGATTGCGGTTTATGTGTGTTTTTCGATTCAAGATGTGGTGGATGACACAAAGGATGGGAAATTGTGGACAAGAAATTCCCTTCGAGACACAATTTTTGATTGTTGAAGCTCGAGATGGATCTCATTTTGACAACGGAGAGGAACGATCTGCTTTATATACCGTTTTCTTGCCAATTCTTGAAGGAGATTTCAGGGCTGTTCTTCAAGGGAACGAGCACAATGAGCTGGAGATTTGCTTGGAAAGTGGTATGATAAAAGATGAATAAATTTCTTCTGGATATGATTTTACAGGTTTTCTTTTTGTTAATTGCTGGCGTATTTTGCAGGAGATCCTGCTGTCCAAAAATTTGAGGGGAGTCATTTAGTTTTTGTGGCAGCTGGTTCAGATCCCTTTGATGTCATCACAAATGCAGTGAAGTAAGTTCCATGAGTTACCTAATTTGCCAAGCTATTATGCTTATTGTTCAGTTCGGTATACAGCTTGAAGTGCTGCTTTATTTAGCAGTACAACTGATATTCTTAGCGATCTATTAATACAGTATAGATTTCTGATGTTCAAAAACCTCGTTTATGGCTTGTTTTTTTAACGAATTGTGACTCAAATGTTCTTCATGCCTTACTTCATTGACCAAGTTGCATGTTGGATTGTACTCAGGGCCGTGGAATCCCATTTGCAGACATTTTCTCATCGTGAGAGGAAGAAGGTGACTACTTTTTTTCTTTTTCTTTCCAGAAGAAGATCAGTAGCAT
Organism: Salix exigua; assembly: GCA_032356905.1. Lineage (NCBI taxonomy): Eukaryota > Viridiplantae > Streptophyta > Magnoliopsida > Malpighiales > Salicaceae > Salix > Salix exigua. Next base: position 7,197,343 of record CM063598.1, read on the forward strand.
CTCCTGAAGTTCCTTTTTTGAGATTTTCTGGAACTTGATTCTGTTATCTTGAACAACTTGTTCTTCGTGGTTCAGATGCCAGACATGCTGAACTGGTTTGGCTGGTGCACATGGGATGCTTTTTACACAGATGTCACTGCAGAGGGTGTGAAGCAAGGATTAGAGAGGTGTTGCTCCTTTCTTTGAGGTTTCATAGAGAATTATATGATTTGAACAAGTGATGCTGATGAGAGTGATTATTGCAGCTTCGAGAAAGGTGGAATTCCTCCAAAATTTGTTATAATTGATGATGGATGGCAATCAGTCGGAATGGATCCCGCTGGTACTGAGACTATAGCAGATAATTCAGCCAAGTAAGCAACCAGATTTGCAAATTCCATCTTCCATTTTCGTTGTTTTTCATGGACTAACACGCTTTCAATTGTGCTTCAGCTTTGCAAACAGATTAACACATATCAAAGAGAATCACAAATTCCAGAAAAATGGCAAAGAGGGTAACAGAGTCGAGGATCCAGCACTGGGACTGAAGAACACTGTGACCGAAATCAAAGAACGGCATGATTTGAAGTACGCTTTTCCTCATCAGTTATCATACTTTAACTTTCCTGTAAGAAAACCAATCTTTGATGGTGTACTGATAACTTGTGTTGTGACTGTTCAGGTACGTTTATGTGTGGCATGCAATAACAGGATACTGGGGAGGGGTCAGGCCGGGTGGTGCTGAAATGGAACACTATGAATCCAAGATGACTTACCCTATTTCATCTCCTGGGGTTGAATCAAATGAGCACTGTGATGCTTTGAAAAGCATTGCCACCAATGGACTTGGCCTTGTGAATCCTGAAAAGGTGTTCAGCTTCTATAATGAACTGCACTCCTATCTATCGTCAGCTGGAATTGATGGGGTCAAAGTTGATGTTCAAAATATCCTTGAAACTCTCGGGGCAGGCCATGGTGGAAGAGTGAAACTTGCTAGGAAGTACCATCAAGCACTGGAGGCTTCTATTGCCAGAAACTTCCGTGACAATGGGATCATTTATTGTATGAGTCACAACACTGATGGTTTGTACAGGTGATTTTATTTTCCTTTTCTTTTTATTATCCGTCAATAGTGATATCCTCAAGATTCGTAATCGATCCGGCATGCCTTATATGTTCAGTGCGAAGAGATCAGCAGTTATAAGGGCATCAGATGATTTCTGGCCTAGAGATCCAGCATCACACACCATTCATGTAGCATCAGTTGCTTACAATACCATTTTTCTTGGTGAATTTATGCAGCCGGATTGGGATATGTTTCATGTAAGAAAATATAATTAGATTTTGATGTTGCATGATGAATTTCCTTTTACATTTTTGTGTTTTACTGGGTGTTAACCTTGAAATTGTTTCTCGTGCCAGAGCCTGCACCCAATGGCAGAATACCACGGAGCAGCCCGTGCTGTGGGAGGATGTGCTATCTATGTTAGGTACTCTTAGTTGTCATGAACATGTTCTGCTTCTTTCCTGGAAACTATCCAGACACAAGATTTGTCATATTTGGTGTCCGTGCATGCAGTGACAAGCCTGGACAACATGACTTTAATCTTCTGAAGAAGCTTGTGCTTCCTGATGGCTCTATATTGAGGGCCAAACTTCCAGGACGACCAACAAGGGATTGCTTGTTTTCTGATCCTGCAAGAGATGGTAAAAGGTAAGGAAGGAGTTCAATTATCTAGATAGCATATCCAAGGAGTGGATAAAATGATCCTATTCCATGTTTGCTCAACATATGCCTGATCTTTCAGTCTGCTGAAGATATGGAATCTGAACGATTTCAATGGAGTCATAGGGGTCTTCAACTGCCAGGGAGCTGGATGGTGTAGGGTTGGAAAGACGAACCTTATCCATGACGAAAATCCTGGCACGATCAGCGATTTTGTCAAGGCTAAAGATGTTGATTATCTCTCTAGAGTCGCTTGTGATGGGTGGACAGGCGACAGTGTTTTGTATTCTCATGTTGGTGGTATGTTTATTCAGGGCTCAGATGTTTCTTTCACGCAGCTAAATTTACAGTGCTGTTCAAGCATTGCTTCAACGAAATCACGGTTTTTCTTAACAAGTTTCTCCAACGTGAATTGCAGGAGAAGTAGTATTCCTTCCGAAGGATGCAGCTTTGCCACTCACATTGAAGTCTCGCGAGTTTGAAGTTTTCACAGTGGTTCCTGTGAAGGAGCTATCCAATGGGGTTAGATTTGCCCCCGTAGGCCTGGTCAAGATGTTCAATTCGGGAGGGGCTATCAAGGAGCTGCAGTATGTCTCCGGCACAACTGCAACTGTAGAAATGAAAGTTCACGGCTGCGGCCTGTTCGGAGCGTACTCATCCGCACAACCCAAGAGAATATCAGTTGATTCCAAGGAAGTAGAGTTCGGTTTTGAAGAAGGAACTGGCTTGGTCAGCCTTGATTTGAGAGTTCCAGAGGAGGAGTTGTATCTCTGGAACATAACAGTAGAACTATAAAGGCTTTAGAAGATCTGTTTTCGTAGCTTCTGCATTAGGAACTCAAAACAGTAGTGTTGTCGTCAGCCCATAATTTCTTCATAGCTTCTGCATAAGGGCTTCTATGGATCTGTGTAGGATGAATTGAGATGGCAAATTGCCTCTGTATTCATCAATGCTGCTAGCTTTGGAATAAATCAGATAGAAGATCATCATTTCCCACCATTCTCGTTCATATTCTTGGCAAATCATTCATGTGCTGCTATCCAAATCAATGACCTGATCCGGCCTCCAGTTTAACTTTTTTTTCTTCGTAAGAAATACTTTTTTCAAAAAAACACCACACACAATCTTATTTAAATAACACCACACACACCAAAAGAAGCGTGATCAACGGTGGAAGAGGGAGAAAGGCCAAGAACCAAGACTATCCTGCAAGGTGTTTTTCCAGAACATTTCCGATGACGATTTCTCTAAAAAAAAGATCTTGCAAATTCCTCCGGTTAGGTTGTGGGGGACGGGGGAAAGAACAATATTTCCATAAAAAGCAGCCCGGTCCAAAGATGTATGCCGGACATATGGGTGCTGGAGCGTGCTGCCTCCTATGGTTTTTCTCTCTAGCTTCTCTCTCTCTATTTCTCCAAGTTTAGGCCGGCCATTCATGGCTTCCAGGAGAACCCAACAAAGTTTTTATATTAACCATCAATCCATTTTATTTCCGGATGAAATATATATTTTTATCAGCCAAGTTAGGGACTTGTATTCTGCTCTCCTTTGTTCTCAAAATTAAATGTAGTATATTCAAGTTTGAAGCTGCAAAAACAGAGCTTATCCTACAATGAATACATATCTCCAGCATCCACCTTTGATCGGGTTCGGGTTGCTTTTTCAAATATATTGTAATTCTCCAAAGAGTTATATGTATACTTTGTAAAATACTGTAGTTGGGTAATTAATTGGGTTGTAAACAATTCTAAACCGAAATCCAACCCCTCTAAAACATCCCTGTTCGAGATCGCATACAAAACGACGTGGTGTGGTTGATGCCGTGTCCACGTCATTAGCTATACCAATTACCAAGAACAAGATCTAATAAGGGCATGTTTCTCAACTTTCCCAAAAATGAAAAACCTCAGCCCTAAACCCTCACATCCACGGGCACAGAGAGAAAGGGAGAGAGATGTTTCAAAGCAGAGTGTTTGCTTCAATCTTGAAGAGAAACAAAGGAGGATCCATCATCAACAATGCAATAACCAATCTCAGAGGAACAAAAATAACACCTTTCAATCATTTGCGAGACATCCATCATCAACAGAACCCACCATCAAGATCTTTCCTTTATGGCTTCAAATCACTATCCAAGGTAAAAATCCTTTGTTTCCATCTGGGTCTCCTCAAATGTTCTGAAATCAGAAAAAAAACTCCTGCCTTTTATCTTATAAAGTTTGAATCTTTTGTTAAATTTCCAGGGTCATAACTGTCAGTATGTGCCATCATCATCGAGGAAAATGTCAACTGTAGCTGCTTCTGTTGGCAGTGAAAGTAAAGAGGGTCTTAGATTGCTGGTAAATGGAGGGCCGAAAGCTCAAAAAATGGTGGGTATATGGCTATTTGGATCTGCTGCTTGGGTTTTCAGCATGGTGATTCTTGGTGGTGTTACGCGGTTAACAAGGTCTGGTCTTTCAATGACTGATTGGAAATTTACTGGTGGTCTTCCTCCTTTATCAAACGCGGACTGGTTAATTGAGTTTGAGAAGTATAAGCAATCACCCGAGTATAAAATGTAAGCTCTTGCAAGCAATGGAAGTAGCCTTTTTGAGTTAGAGTAAGTGCATTTTGTAGAATTAATAATTTTGTTGATATTTTTTTCAGTGTAAATAAAGGGATGAATGTTGAGGATTTCAAATTTATTTACTGGATGGAATATGCTCATCGAATGTGGGGAAGGGGATTAGGGATCTTGTTTGCTTTGCCATTTTCATATTTTCTGAGAAAAGGGTATGTTACCGTGAGACTTGGAACCAAACTATGTGGTCTTTTTGCTCTTGGTGCTGGCCAAGGTTTAATTGGCTGGTGGATGGTTAAAAGTGGTTTAGAGGTAAAAGAAAACTTAACTCTGGTGTTGATTGAGCTTGAATTTGTGCAAAATGGCAAGACTTATGAGTGACTTTGTTATACTCAGGAGCCAGCATCTGAATATGCTCAGCCGAGAGTAAGCCCTTACCGTCTTGCTGCACATCTTACTTCGGCATTCGTTATTTATAGTGGGCTTTTCTGGACTGCTCTTTCTGTTGTAATGCCTCAACCCCCTGCTGAGTCTTTAGCTTGGGTTCGTGGGGCGGCGAAAGTAAAGAGGCTTGCCCTTCCTGCAAGCCTTATTGTAGGGGTTACCGCCGTGTCAGGAGCATTTGTAGCTGGAAATGATGCTGTATGTAGTCTAATTTAATTCTTTTCTTGCTCTTTTTATTTCGCAAGAGTATTTTGCGAAGTCTGTGGTATGATTATAAACAAATGCTCTGGTGCATGCTTAGAAGCAAAAAATTTATCATGTTTTTTTTTTCCTGTTTAATGCAGGGGCATGCATTTAACACTTTCCCAAAGATGGGTGATACATGGATTCCTGGTGATATATTTGATTTGAAACCAGTTATTCGCAACTTTTTTGAAAATACATCAACAGTGCAGGTAATTTGTCTGTATAAATTTTCAATTTTGGAATCGTAGTTTTCTTAATGATTGCAGAAGTGGAAAATGCTAGTTTAGACTATTATCTAGTTCGGGAATGGAATTTACATAATATAGTGGATAGAAGAACAATGAAGAAAAGAGAAGAGGACATGCCTTGAAGTTTCTTTCTGAAGGAGTGTGAATAAGGAAATAAGTTTAGAGTTTGCTCTTCATTTTTAGCTTTTGCACCTTTTTCAGTTAAGTGGCATGGAACTACAGTAAAACCACTTGTTCATACTGTATCATGTCGGGCCTCAAGATAAATAGTGAAACTCACTTGCTCAGAATAAAAAAAAAAACAAGTGTTTTGAACTGTCCTTTGGAGCATAAAGAAACCCTAATTCTTGCAGTTTTGTAAATAACTTAAAACTCACAGATGATGTTACAAGTTTGTTATTTAGCACTTCGAAAGATATTTTCTTGTTCACTAGCATATAAAAGATACTATGAACAAAGAGTATTGGGCACTGATTTGTTATTCTCGGATGTTTTTAGCTTGACCACCGTATCCTTGCAATGACAAGCTTGACTTCAATTGGTGCTTTGTGGTGGTTCACAAGAAAGCTGGACATACATCCAGCTGTGAAATCTTTGATCGGAGCGACTGTTGGCATGGCTGCTCTTCAGGTGATGGTCCTAATCCATGGAGGCTCTTTCCATTATCAAGTACTGTCTTTCCATTATCCACTACTTTCCCCAGGGTCCATGGTCATATTTATCGTTGTTGCAGGTATCCTTGGGAATATCAACCCTTCTATCATATGTTCCTGTGTCACTCGGAACTGCACATCAGGCTGGGGCCTTAACACTCCTGACGTTGATGATTCTGCTCAATCACACTTTGCGGAAGCCGTCGGCATCTCTCCTCAAATCACTGCCTCAAGTTGTGAAGACTGCCTTATGATTAGCCCCGAACTATGCTTGGAGAATTAGGTTAGTTTAATCAAATAGAGATTCTTTTTCTGAACTCTTGATGTTGTTATAATTCAATTTAATATTCATATTTAGGATCCACTCTTTGAGGGCAAAAGAGGGACCGCATTCTTGGCTTGCTTGTATTGAGGGGGACCCCATCATTTTGTATTCATTGAAATTCGAGTTGTCAAACTAATTTGCACCTTGATATTTTGGAGATCTCTGCCTCCTCCTTTGGATGCTCTCTTAAGTATTCGTCTATTGAAAACTCTATCTATTTACATAATAACATAAAACAATGTATTGTCATGGGAAAAAACCTTTTGGTTCACATGACAAACACCAGCCCCTTTTCATTTCTGTTTATTTCAATAGCGTTATGGATAGATATGATCATTGGCATTGCTGCACCGGACGTTTGAAATTGGTGCCATTCCCCATTGGATGAGGAAATTTGATTTTTGTAGGCTTGTATTATCCAACTAGTGAGCAAAGTGGAACTTACTGACTGAAACACCTGCCTGGTGAGCTCCCACGATTCATGGTTTGTTTTTATAAATAAAAAATCAAACAGTTTTGATGGTTGAGTTTTAACCAGGTGTATGAGTTAATGTGGTTTAACTTAGGTTTTTTTTTTTTTTTTTTTTATTTCCTTAAGGTTGTTTGTTCATTCTGGGTGGACTGGTGTTAATGAACTGGACCATAAAAAATGGTTTAAAAACTTGTTTGATATTATGATAATAATTATTTTTCAAAGTATTTTTTGTTTGAAAATGCATCAAAATAATATTTTTTATTTTTTAAAATTTACGTGCACATCAATACAAATTAAAAACATAAAAATAATTTGAGTGTTTTAAGAAACGTTTTCACAGCAACAAGCTGTGACTTTTAAGCAGATGGTAACGATGCAATAAATAAATAAATAAATATTATGGCTTGAATTTTCAAATCAATTTTGACTTTTCATAGGTTTAATTGAACCCAGTTCACTCAAGCTAAAAAAGTAGAATTAAATGCTTTCGTGGTTGCAATGATCCCACCAACCCTTTTTTCCTTGGAAAAGATCCCTTTCTCCATTTATTTCTTAAAGTTGAAAATCTATTCTTTGCTGGCAAGTTTGGTAATGTTGTTTGTTAAAGTAAATAATTTATAAACATAAAAAAATATTTTTATATAAAATTATTAGTTTATAAACATAAGAAAAAACTATTGTTAAAGAACACGAATTTCCATATATTTGTGGAATTGATTTAGAGCACGAATAAATCTCATATCTGACTTTTACAAAACATTCGTAAGTTCTTTGGTTGTCAGAAGATCTCGTAATCAGTTGGAAAAAAATAGGATGAAACAAAAAGATACGGCGTGAAAGGCAAGTTTTCAGCCACATTTATCAAACCCACGCCTTCCTCGAACCATCCTTAGAACTCTAACATTGATTAAACTATAGTTTAATCAACGTATCTTCTCAACTTGGAAATCCTTCTGGTCCTGCTGTCGTCTAAAATTAGCAAAACAATAAAAAAATAAAATAAAATTCCCTCCCTTTTTTCCCCTCTAAATGAAACCAAAAACCAAGCGAATAAGACGGGCAATTCAATTGGTACTGCACCTCACAAAAATTATATACATACCCCCATTTTTAATTATTCTTTTTTTTAATGATAAATAAAAAAGCAGTTGGTTTTTGCTGGTGGGTTTTCTCTTCTTCTTTTCTCTTGCTTTTTTTTTAATCTCTTTTTTGACATCCTCTGCATGTGTCTGTAAAGATTAGTTCGTTTGCAGATCTAATGTCATCGTGCCTGCCATCATTTTTATATTTTTTCGGATTAATTTTTTTTATCTGATTGGTTTTTTTTTATCTGTTTTTCTCGGTTTGGCTTATAAATTGAGCCCATGTTGGAATTTGTCATGTTTTTTGATGCCGTGCATATTGGGCAATCGGGTTGTGTTTGTTCTGTGTAGTTAGGTGGATCTCAATGGTTTGAGTTAGGCCCTTTTGTTTGGAAATTGAGATGAATGAAAAAGAACTGAACTTTATCTTAAAGATTGTTTTTTTTTTCGTTGGCAGGGTAGGAGTCTTAGGATGTTGTCTTAGGGTGTTTGTGGCGGTTTAAATAGGCTGGTAATGGTGTTTCATGTTTTGTAGCGTTGTGAATCCAGGAACCCTTTTCTTTTAGGTTGAGGAAACGACTGTGAGCACACACTATGCCGCGGTGCGCATTCATGGATGTGGATCTAAATTTATGCTTATAATAATTCAAGAACATGGATCAGAAGTTACAAATGGAAGGGACTCAATCCCAGCTTGAAGTAAGTTATTTGCCTTTTCATTACCATTACTACTAGTAAGAAAATATGTAAGACCCTCATCTTGCTGCGTTTCACGGTTCAATGTTCTCTATGTATAATATCTTAAATTTCTTATTGAAAAATTCCGTTTGAATTCTGTTGCATGATTTTGGAAAATGGAAATATAGATTTGAGTAGAGAAAAACTAATTCCTTATTGTAACAGATGGGATCATTAGCGGTAAATGAGTCATTACATGAGTTTGAGGATGAGAGTCTTTTTAGCCCGGAGTCAGTGATTCAAAAGATGCAACCTGGTCATATATCTGAATATGGATCAGCTCCTGGTGGTTTCCAACCTGGTGGTAGTAAGATGGGGAAGAATGTTGTGTATAAGAGCATAAAGACTGTAGTTTTTTCAAATAAACTCAATTTACTCATACCTTTTGGGCCTCTCACTATCCTCGTCCATATTTTGACTGGGCATAACGTAAGATTATATTTGCCCATATTTTGTTTAAGTTACTGTACATTATTGTTTAGCGTGGTTGTTTAATATTTTGAGGTTGGTCACAGGGATTGGTCTTCCTTCTGAGTTTATTGGGCATCATACCTTTGGCTGAACGTTTAGGTTATGCTACAGAGTAAGGATCAGACTTCTGCTTTTCAATTTTTTTTTAATCGTCTAATATTGTTTTCTTACTCCTCTGACTTAGGCAGCTAGCTATGTACACAGGACCTACAGGTATGGGATATTTATAACATCCATCTCATTCACAGTATTTGCTCCTATCAGTAGATTGTCATTGGTCTGAGCACATCTTTGAAATGTAATGTATTTGCAGTTGGGGGTCTTCTAAATGCCACATTTGGAAATGCTACAGAACTCATCATAGCAATATATGCACTAAGAAACGGAATGATACGAGTTGTTCAGCTGTCATTATTGGGCTCAATTTTGTCAAACATGTTGTTGGTGCTTGGATGTGCATTCTTCTGTGGCGGGCTTGTTTTTTACAGAAAAGAACAAGTTTTTAACAAGGTATATGTTTTAGCTTTGTTTTTTTCAAATGTTCATTCTCTGTCTTGTCTCTTTCTTATCATGGCTGAACTAAGGTGGCATGCAGGCATCTGCTACTGTGAATTCAGGACTGCTGCTGATGGCAGTCATGGGGCTACTCTTTCCTGCTGTCCTGCATTTCACACACACCGAGGTGCATTATGGGAAGTCAGAGTTGGCTCTTTCGAGATTTAGCAGTTGCATTATGCTTGGGGTGTATGCTGCTTATCTTTTTTTCCAATTAAAGAGTCGAAAGGATCCATACATTCCTCTGTCCGAGGTTTGTTATTTTTGTAGAATTTAAATGATCTGCTTAATATTAGTGTTTTGGGAGGTCATAACCAGCAATCTGAGGAATTATGTGGACTCAGGACGAGAGTCAGCATGGGGAAAATGAAGATGACCATGATGAGACTCCAGAGATTGGTAAATGGGAATCAGTAATCTGGCTTCTGATAATGACAGCTTGGATCTCCATCCTATCAGAATATTTAGTAAATGCCATAGAGGTAATATTCTACTGTTGTACTTTTCCTCTCCTTGTTTGATTAGATGAACACCTTGATTTTCCCCCCTTTTAATACTCTCTTGGGTATTTGTTCATTACGGAAGGACATAATTTTCATCTTTTTATATAATAACGACGAGTCCAAGGTTGAAGTGGTATCCGAGACCATCTAAAGTACACCACTTTGGTTTTCCATAGAATAAAAGTTTTTTGGTCACATGTTAGTGACTTTCTGCTGAGATTGTTTGGTGGGTGATTGCTTTGTAGGGAACATCGCGTGCATGGAATATACCAATTTCATTTATAGGGGTTATCTTGCTCCCAATTGTGGGGAATGCCGCAGAGCACGCGGGTGCTATTATGTTTGCTATGAAAGACAAGCTTGTAAGAAGATTATTTTCTTTCACCTTGTTTTTCCATACTTCACCTTCTCATTACTGTAAATTACTTTGCAGGATATATCATTGGGAGTCGCAATAGGGTCATCAACGCAGATATCTATGTTTGGAGTAAGTATTTCAAGTCATGAAATGCAATCTACAGATTTGTTACGTTACTTTCTTATTTTGATTTCAGTTTTTGTTCCTGAATGTTGATTTCATCAGTATTTAGTAGTTTAAGTCTTGAGTTTAATATAGATATGAGCAGAACATGCAATATTTGAAAGTTATCTCCATGACTGGTTGATTATCTAACATCCCTTGCAATGAGGAACCAGTGACTATTCCCAACTCCTGAACAATTCTGCAGTTTGGTTGGAATTTCTTTTCCTGGAATTGATAACTAAGCCTCAGTTGCAGACCAGTTATCACTCTTCTCACCTCCTTCCTCCCATTGACCAATCTTCCTCATCAGTGCATCTGTAGATGTAAGTTGGTGTGGGCAACTTATCTTACAATTAATCAATTAAACCCTTTTAGTCTATCCCCAACCGGTGCCATGTGTTCAATCCCGAGCCAGAAACTTGGCCCTTAAATACTAGTAGTTAGCCTCAATTTTCATGTTTCAGAAAATGCTGAAGATGTTTTATTTCATATGCTTTTTTAACCTCATCTTATGACAATGGAATGCCAATAATTTCATGATCATCATCCATGGAAACTGGAAACTAGAAACTCAGGTGGTAGTCACAATGAGATCTGTTCATTAAGATGCAACCTTTTCTCTTGGCACAAAATTAGCCATTGATTTATGATCTTCAAGAAACCCAACTCCTCTCTGCTTCCTTACTTGAATATAGCAAATAATTATGAAGGGTAGACATAAATAAGAGTTTTGATTTTTACTGCAGCAGTGAACTGTTGATGCTGTGCACTGTCAAGAGTCACTTTTATTTCAAACATCTCATTTGTTTGGTGTATGATTAAAAGGTTTTTATTGTGACGCGTGCATTTCATGCATTTACTGATGTGCCTGTAGTTTCTATTTGTGTCACATAAGATTTTGTTTTTGGCATGGTACCTTCTAAGATCTCTGTTATTGCCATTGCTTCAGATTCCCTTTTGTGTTGTTGTTGGGTGGATAATGGGGAAGCCCATGGACCTAAACTTTCAGCTTTTTGAGACAGCAACTCTTTTCATCACTGTCATCGTCGTGGCCTTCTTTCTGCAGGTTAGTATGCCCAAGATATAGAGGGAAAATGATTCCTTATGCTTTGGTAACATGCCTCTTAAAAAAGATATGGAGACAATATCAACATGTATCCGAAAAGGAAAATATTGTCAAGTTATTCAGCTTGTTATTCATACAATAAATCTTCATGCCTTTTGTGATTACTTAACTAGCCATTCCTTGTATTATATTTGCAGGAAGGGTCTTCCAATTATTTCAAAGGATTGATGCTCATTCTTTGCTATGTAATTGTTGCTGCAAGTTTCTTTGTTCATGAAGATAGCCCTCCAGAAGGTCAGCTCTGAACTCTCATTATTGAATACCTCATCATCTGTTGAGTACTTGGGTTATACTCGTGCTATTCCTGCTTGTTTTTTTCTCTTCTATATTTCACTTATGATATGACCGTTAATGTGATTTTGCAGACAAGTCATTAACTCCATAGCCAAGGAGACAGCCAGTCTAAGAGGGTTATCACCAAGAGTTGGTCTCTCATATTCTGGTGTATATACAAACACACACACACACCAAAAACAATTTATTTTTTGGGGTTGCCGCTTGACCTTGTTCCAATAATAGTACTGGAAAGGTATCTTGCCAAATTTTCTGTCCTTCCTCCAGCATATGCTTTCATAATATGTGATCCAGTTAGATGACAAGTTGACTTGTTTATAGTGTAGGAAGTTGAAAACCAAAAAGAAATATATATAAAAAAACTGTAATGTAACTCGTCTTTCTGAATATCTCTACCTTTTTCTTTCCCAGTTAAAAATTAGTTGATGGCATTTTTTAAAGTAAAGTTTGGAATCCTTTCTCTCCTGTTACTGTTTATCAATTTTCCAGCAATTCCATGAATGCTGACAAAGTGGGAAATCACCATACCGTCCACCCCTGTTAAAATAACAAAAAAAGAAAGAAAGAAAGAAAGAAGAGGGGTATATCACCATGCCTCATTCAAGATTCTCAGGTCATGGTGTGGCAGAGGGGTAAGCCTGCTTCAATTGGGTGCAGCTGCAGCTGCTACAGGGAAGACTTGAAGTCTGCTAGTTTGTTTGAATCTCAGGCGAGTCTTAGGGGCCATTCAAACACTAAGGATATAACCTTGTGCATAGAAATGTGGTCAGCAATTTTGGTGGAAGTTTGAGTGTGTTCAAAGTCAAAATGTGGGCAGTGCTTGTGATAAGATGTCTGCAACTACAAAATGGCAAAACTTGCTGGTTGAAAACAAGCAAACTGTCACAGTGCCTTGGCTTCCATGTAATCTAGCCCCGAGCCGAGACTCTGGAATCGAAGGCTCACCAAATGGAGTCGCGATCAACCATTTTCAATCACTCGCACCAAAGTCTCAAACAAAGGAAACGTGTCAACAAAAACATTATGACTTTTAAATTGATGGTATGTTTTAATTATTATAGTTTTAAAAACTATAATTTATAGTTTTATGTTTTAGAACCAAACTTTTCAAGCCAACCAAGATGCCATCAGTACAATCAAACACACTTGCATCGAAAAGATACCACGTGTTGTTTTATTATTATAAATAAAAACATTAGAATGATGCTGGGGATGGATTTGCAAAGCACTTCCCGAATTCAGCAGACATATCACCATTGCTAGCCTTAATAATCAGGCAGGACAGCATCAACCCGCATAGCTATGGTCGTCACGTTCCATACTTGAGACAAAAACAGACTCTAATTTATAGGTTTAATTAATTGTGGCTCTCCATATTTCATGACAAGTGTGGCTCTACGCATTTCCATTGCTTGGAAGCTTTCATCCGGCTGATGAACCAGAAGAGCCTCCTCTCAAAAGAACTGGTATTTAAACTCCTTCTCTTTCACCACCTTTCCATGTCATCTCCTCTTCCTACGCAGCATCATGAGAAAGATGATATTTTGCTTTATGGTCTGGATTCTTTTGTTCACACTGATTTCCCTCCATGGTCTTAGTTAGATCCCAAGAAACCTGTAAAATTAAGGGTTTCACACAGCCATTCATCTCCTTAATCAAAATCAAAGTTGGTGGGTTGTGTGGTAGGTTAGACTGCTAGTTGCATTTTTGCATGAAATTTCTGTAGCCGGCAGAAAAACATGCGCCGTTGCCGGGGATCGAACCCGGGTCACCCGCGTGACAGGCGGGAATACTTACCACTATACTACAACGACGTTGATGGTTTGATAGCTCATTTTAAGTGTATTAAATGATCATAAAAACATAAACATGCAACAACCTTGCGTTGATTTATGTTTTGAAAAATCTTATTTATTAAAAAAGTGTGTCGTTTTCATAATGGGATCATGTCAGGATATTATTTTTTTTCTTAAAAGAAATCCTATTTATTAAAGTGTAAATATAATTTTCAGGGTGTAATTTTGTGAAGAATTTTTTAAACTAACATTATTCTTGATGTAGTTGAAATTTCAAGATTTCTTGTATTCTTACATGAAAAAATCAAATCAAATCAAAGTTTATATATATATATATATATATATATAGACAATTCTCCTAATTACAAGCCCATAAAGCTATAATGACCCGGAAACCACCTTCCTTCCATATTGGACTAATTTTATATTAATTTTTAATACTTGAAGGAACCATATGGACTGCAACTGCACACGTTATAACGTATGTTCCATTTTTTAATTTCAGTTGCACCATGCTGACTATGATGCAAGAAACGTCTCCCTTTCACCAGCTTCTGTGAAGTATGACACTCAATCTTTGACCTAGGCATTGAGTTATAGACTAGCAGTTGTTTTCTTACTGTACTTCAACTTCTCACTGTTTATTTTATAATGAAGTAGTAAATTCAGGATTCTGACAGCATAGACAATTCAATTTCAGGAGAGAAGCCAAATAGTGTGTGGAATATTTGCAGAGGAGAGCTTATACGGGTGTGGAATTGCCTATACCATTACTTCTGCTGGTAGCATTAGGTGTGAGACTTCAACCCTTCTCTGCTTTCTTCCTAATTTTCTATACGATGAACTTGTTTGAGAAACTAGAAAAACATGCAGCAAAAGTTTTTAGTTGTTCTATGCTTGATTGATGCTAGATAACTTTTAGTTACAAACAAGAATCTGATTTTGTCTTGTCCTTCCAACTCTTTCTAGTTTTTGCCAAGTGACTGCTCTAATTATTAGAAAACTTGCACTCTCGTGATTCATTGCCCCAGCTGTCCATTCTCTGCTGAACTTAATCTTTGTGGGCTGTTGTTCTTGATGAAAGAATTGCCTAACCAAAGCAGAATTTTTACATCTTGGTCTCTGTGATTTGTTATATTTTGATTGAGATGTTCTTGACATTAGTGACTGCAACTAAAGATACAACTTGAGTGCTTTAATCAGCAAGAATCTTTGGCAAATCACAAACTGTCTAAAAAGTTCTGAAGTTTCAGAGAAAATCCTGTTAACAAAGTTGGATTTGATGATTGAATAGCCAAGATGCCACCTTCCTTTTGGCACCTTCCTTAGTGCACACTTTTTGATTGGTCCAATCGAACTACATGGACCATGAAAGTTGCTTTTCAAGTTGGGGGGCAATATATTTTCTGAGCCTTACATATGCTAACCTTTTCTTTTGTCTTTTTCTGTCAATGCCAAGCCTCCTCTTTTGAAGTTCTTATTGAGAAAGAACTAGTGACAATGGAAGAAGTTTCTATTTTTCTCACCAGGAAGGCGATTTCTTCTCTGTGGGTCAAACTAATGGAGAGCTTCAAAAGCACAAACCTTATCAGAGTAGGCATGAGTAGGAATGATAAGAAGTATTTATTTCTCCATGATGTTTTGTAGAGATGCACATCAGGGGATGGTAAAGCAATCATAGTGAACGCCACCTCAAGCTTACTGGGACTTGTTTTAAGAAACTGAAAGGTTTACTATATTTCTCTAGAGTTCTTGAATGCTACCTCAAAAAGAAAAGGAAAAAAAAGATTCTTGAGTGACCACAAAAGCTAAAAAGCTGTATAGAAACTTCAGAAATTATCAATCTATGGCCAATGATAGCAGTCTGTGTAAGCCAGATTCCTCTGCTTTTACGAGGCAGTATTTTCAAGGACCATTGTAGAAGATGCTTTGGAAGCATTTTTATCTAAAAATAAAGACATAAAAATCCAATTATGATGACAAGTGGGATAAAAATGTCACAAAGCAAGACTTCTACGAGTCTTCTCTCCCTTTTTGCTTTTAAAATTTGGAACTTCTGATGCAGACATAAACATCTTCCTCCTATACTGGTGTGCTTTCACTATCCAAATAAAGAAATAAAATTCAAATATTAACACCTTCTATGGTAGGAGTATGGTCAGGATTTATAACCTTCAAAAATCTACCAGCTTGCTCTTTCCTGTTTACCCCCCTATGCACACACACACACGTATATGCTCCCATGTGTCATTTATGTTGCCATTAACAGGCAGTGAACATGAATATCCGAGAAAAATGAGACACTACTCTAGGAGGAGAAAATAACCACCATTATCATAGTAAAAAGCTTAACTTCTTGTATGCTATCATTTTAAGAGTGAAAATTGCAGGAAACGAATGTGATTTTTCGGACTACTGTGGTCAGAATCACGCTTCCCAACAAGATTTAATTATGATTGCGAAGATTCGTGCAAGTAATTTTGATGTTTCTCCAGTTTTTAATTGAACTCTTGAATCATGATTCCACGGTCATTACAGAAGCAAAAGAAACATTCAAGGAAAAGTGGTTGTGATGGAACAAGCACCAAACTTGTAGGTGTTGCCAACCTTTCTGTGATGAAAAAGGAAATGACTTTACTGGCTAATAGGAATGGCAGTTTATATTTCAAACATGGAAATAAATAGCTATTACTTTGAATGATTTGTCATAGAAGAAGACTGCTCACCCATCTCTTTGGTCCCGTTTTGGAGATAATGTTAAAATCCTTGCAAAAGTAGTAAAGTTGGATGTGAAGTAAAGAGGGCAATGGATATGCCAACATGAAGATGACTGGCAATTTCATTGCATTATTGCGAGCTGTCATGTTATCCTTCCATAACCCTTATAAATGTTTCCTTCCAGAAGTTCTTGGCTGCAAAGAAGCTAGAGCATTACTTTAAAATATTTACAAATTGAGTGTCAAAGCA
Source organism: Salix exigua (assembly GCA_032356905.1). Taxonomy (NCBI): domain Eukaryota; kingdom Viridiplantae; phylum Streptophyta; class Magnoliopsida; order Malpighiales; family Salicaceae; genus Salix; species Salix exigua. Next base: position 7,214,054 of record CM063598.1, read on the forward strand.
GTCATCGTCTCACTGGGTCAAGTGTATTTCATGGTTTTCATCTTTGATTCTCTTTCACATATCAGCTAGATATAGACTTGCTCCATTTCCCAACTTGGTAGGATCTGTAAGATATTAGAAATCAATCCTTGTTGATTGGCTGATTTTAAGAAAATCAACTCATTGATGTTATAATCACGCATGTTATAATCATCTAGTTTGATCGAGAATATATTGCAACTAGGATAGAAGTTACTACTCTCTTTCTTAGTATGATGTCGATAAGTCGGTATCTTTATGGGATTTCCTGCTTAGTATAGCTGTACTCTTCCTCCACAAAGAATTCATCATTGAATTTTCTTCTCTAATGTTATAGTTGTAGAAATGCTAGCCGCAAAGGATCTGATTGTGTAGCTTCTTTCAGGCATCTAGTTGTCGTGTTCTATTCATAAATAGTTAAGAGTACTTAGGCCCTTTGTTTTGGCTATCCAGGTTGTAGAAAACTTCTAGTGAACATAATTCCTGTCGTGAATTGAATAGTCATGGCAGTCCAACACCCTCTTGAACTGGCAAATGGTTGCTGTGATGATGATGGGCATTCATTGAGAACTGGTAAAGAAATTTCCCTAAGACCAGTTTTTACAATTTAAGTTCACTGATTTTTTTTCCAGTTCAATATTGAATCTGGTGCCTCTGGAAAACTCAACCAGGAACCTTATGGAGTTGCGTTGCTCATATTATTACTGCTGTTATTGGCTCTGGAGTTCTATCCTTGGCTTGGAGCACTGCACAGCTAGGATGGATAGCAGGGCCAGTGTCCTTGCTTTGCTTTGCGATTGTCACCTATGTTTCCGCTTTCCTCCTTTCCGATTGCTATAGGTCCCCTGACCCCATAACTGGAACACGAAACTACTCTTACATGCATGCTGTTAGAGTAAATCTTGGTAGTTTAACACCTGCCCTTTACCTTTGTAACTTGTCTTGTAAATCCCTGTATATTTTTCAGTTAGGATATGCCTTGTATGCTTCCTAACTTGATGTAGTGATAGCTCAGGTAAAACACAGACGTGGTTTTGTGGTTTGCTTCAATATGTGAGCATGTATGGAACTGCTATTGCTTATGTTATTACCACCTCAACTAGTATGAGGTACCTCCTCGCTAAATTCTGTGATTTACGCCTATTTTCATCCCTTGTGCTGGAGATTGTTTTGGATTTATGCCATTGGAACATTAACTCTCTATATATTTGTATCTATATCACCTGTATTTTTAGTGCTTTTCCTATCTTATACTTCCTTGTGGATTTCTCGTTCATTTCATGTTTTCGACGAGGGTACTTCTGTCTGATTATATATGTTATTTTTTCCCCATAACATAGAGCAATTCAAAGATCAAACTGTTACCATAGACAAGGGCGTAAAGCTTCATGTGAATATGGGGACCCTATCTACATGCTGCTATTCGGAATGGTTCAGATAGTAATGTCACAGATTCCTGATTTTCATAACATGGAATGGCTCTCGGTAATTGCAGCAGTCATGTCCTTCACCTACTCTTTTATTGGATTTGGACTTGGTGTTGCACAAGTTATAGGTATTGCTGAGAATCTGGCCACTTCTTCCTTCCTGTTTATACACACAATACTCTGCTAGAAAATACGTAAATATTTTCAGTTACTTACAGCAAACAGCTCTCGAAGCTCAATTCTCTACTGTGTTTCTGCATTGAAAAGAACAGAAACCTGAGCATACAGAATTTAGATTTTTTCGGACTAGAGAAACGAGTAACTCTCCTGTCCCCACGGGGCCTTGAATCACTGTTCAGTTTTTATATGTAAGATAAGCATGGATAATAAATTGGGGGATGCAGCTACTTTATCTCTAAAACTTCAGTTATCTGATTGCAGAAAATGGGACGATTAAGGGGAGCATCGCTGGAGTCTCAGCTGCCACTACTGCCAATAAGTTATGGTTAGCATTTGAAGCACTGGGGGACATTGCTTTTGCCTATCCATACTCGATCATTCTGCTTGAGATACAGGTTTGGCTCCTAATTTTCAAAATCCAATATCGTTGCAGCAACTTGTTTTCTGCAGTAGCCGTTAACAACAAATTTTTGGGGACTGAATTGAATTAAGAAATTTTTGCATGAAGGATACTTTGAAGTCACCTCCAGCAGAGAATAAGACCATGAAGAAGGCCTCCATGATTTCAATCTTCATCACAACTTTCTTTTACCTGTGTTGTGGATGCTTCGGATATGCAGCCTTTGGTAAAGATACACCAGGAAATCTCTTGACAGGGTTTGGGTTCTTTGAGCCTTACTGGCTCATAGATTTAGCAAATGCTTGCATTGTTCTTCATTTGGTGGGAGGATATCAGGTACCGAATTTGCATTTCACAATCTTTAATTCTTGACCCTGTCAAGCTTTTGTTGCTGCCCAAAATGTTGAATTTCTTCATATTTCTAGTTTCAAACTGCAGAAACTCAAAATATGCAGCAGTAATCTTTCATAATCATGAAGGAAGAGGTCTAATAACACATCTTATTACTGTGATTATATCATCATATGCTTTTCTGATAGCATAGAGCTTCCTCCAGATATCTGAGAAATCTATGGTTTTTTTATAAGATCGATTGGGTTGCTCTTATGGTTTATTTATATTCATGTGTTCTGTTTGCAGATATATAGTCAGCCTGTGTTTGCATTTGTGGAAGGATGGTTTAGTAGGAAATTTCCAAGCAGTGGCTTTGTTAATAACTTCCACTCCTTCAAACTTCCATTGATTCCTACTCTTCAGATCAATCTTTTCCGGCTATGTTTCCGAACAGTATATGTTGCATCAACTGCTTCCGTTGCAATGGTCTTCCCTTACTTCAACCAAGTTTTGGGAGTGCTTGGAGCCTTGAACTTTTGGCCTTTGGCTATATACTTTCCTGTGGAAATGTACTTCGTGCAGAAGAAAATAGGTGCTTGGACAAGAAAATGGATTGTGCTTAGAACATTTAGCTTTGTTTGCTTGCTGGTAACAATAGCAGGCTTAATTGGGTCAATTGAGGGACTTATAAGTGCTAAACTTGGCTGAAAGACTGCTATTGCTGAGATCTTTCTGCCAATAGACTACCAGTAATATGTGCTGTGTTGGAAGATGAGATTATTACGCCTCTTGTCTTCCTGTCCTGTTTCTAATATCAGGATAGATATTCCCAGCTTGCTAGAAGAATAAAAGTTCTGTTGTCTTTACATTAAAATAATATTGAGAATAAGGAAGCAGTTTCATGGGAAGTCGGTGAAGAATCCTCTCTTTCAACCAATGAGACCTTAGATGTTATTGCCATTGTACAAGAATTTGAGCCATAAGACGACACCACTAATTAGCCAGGACTGCAAAGAAAACCTGAGCCATTATATCCAAGAAAGCGTTTTGTTACTGTCTCGAGACAGAAAAGAGACAGAAAAAACATGCTCCTTAATTTCTCCAAAACTGTCCAGTGTTCATATGAATCACCTAGTAAAACAAAAAGATTTTAGAGCCTCGCCCGATAAATGAATGGAGGTCCCTCTCTTTGATCCATTGGTAAAACATAAGATACTCCAGAGCTGCTCTTGGAAACCCTTTCATATTTAAACAAATGGGCACCTACTTGGATATTCTATTCTTTCAAGTGTTAGAAAATGAAAATCTGAACAGTAACTGTTTGTAACAGGTATTGTTTAGATTAATTTCTGGAATTTAAATTTTAAAGAACAAGACAAGGCTGAATTGATGATTGAATTGAATTGTTTTATTCAAATTGAAATATGCCTAATATATAGGCTTACAAGAACATGAATGTAATAAAAAACAAACTCTCAACAGCCATGAGAGATTATTGGCAAATAATAACAGATACAAATCAAATCTGCTATCAGGAATTTTAAAGTTCAAAATTTAAACAAACATTCAATCTAAAACTTGATCTTCACGTCAGCTTTAGGACAGTAAATCTTCAAGGCAGCATCTCACTCTCATTCTGACACTCCTCCTTGAGACTTGCCTTGAATAAACCAAGATTCATTCTCAAAAACTCCAGTCGTGACCTTGGAAGAGCCTTGGTCATCAAATCTGCCAATTAAACATCAGTTGAACAATAAATGACCTTGACAGATTCATTCTTCTCAGCCTCCCTTAAGGAATGAAACTTAACATTAATATGCTTAGTCCTTCCATGTTGAACTGGATTCTGAGCTATAGCAATGACAGATTTATTATCACAAAAAATCTCTGTTGGTGCATTCTATTTTTGTCCAAGATCAGCTAGGATTTTCTTCAACCAAATGGCTTGATTGGCAGCAGCAGCCATTGAAATATACTCAGCTTCAGCTGTTGATTGTGCTACCACTTCTTGTTTTTTAGCATTCCAACATATTGCACCTGAACCAAGTGTAAAAATATAGCCTGAAGTACTTTTCATATCATCAATGCTCCCTGCCCAGTCACTGTCAGCATAACCCGTGAGCTTCACTCCTCCTGTTTTTGAATACCAAATTCCCAGATCACTTGTTCCTTTCATATACCTCAGCACATGCTTGGCTACACCCATATACACACTACTAGGTGAGCTCATGAACCGTGACAATAACCCTGCTGAGAACATTAAATCAGGTCTGGTAGCTGTGAGATACAACAGGCTACCAACCAGACTTCTATAAGCAGAAGGATCATCAAGCTTCTCACCATCATTTTTCGAAATTTTCTCATTCAAAGCTAGTGGAGTAGCAACTTCTTTGCACATGTCCATCTTGAACTTTTTTAGGACATCAATAGCATATTTTCTTTGAGATACAAAGATCCCAGACTTGCTTTGATGAACTTCCATCCCCAAAAAATAACTCATAGCTCCCAAGTCACTCATTTCAAACATGTTCTCCATCTCCTGTTTGAACTTAGTTAGTAGCTTGGAATTGCTTCCAGATACTAACATGTCATCAACATAAAGGGAGATTATAAGTTGCTGACCACCTTCTTCTTCCTTTAAATACAAGGTAGCTTCACTCTCACTTCTTTTAAATCCTAATTGGATTAAGTGAGAGTCAATTCTACTATACCAAGCCCTTGGGGCTTGTTTTAGCCCATAAAGAGCCTTGTGAAGCTTGTATACCTTGTGTTCTTCTCCTGCAATCACAAAACCATCAGGTTGCTGTACATAGATTTCTTCTTGAAGAATTCCATTCAAGAACATTGACTTTACATCCAAATGATAAACCTTCCATCCCAGCTGCCCAGCAAGGCCAAGAAGAAGCCTAATTGTGTCATGCCTTGCAACTGGTGCAAAGGTATCACCATAGTCTATCCCAACCACTTGAGAAAAACCTTTGACTACAAGCCTAGCCTTGTGCTTAAACACTGAACCATCAGGATTAAATTTTGTCCTGAACACCCATTTCACTCCAATCTTTTTCTTATCATCAGGTAGTTCTGTCAGCTGCCAGGTTCCATTTCTTTCAATGGAGTCGATTTCACTTTTCATGGCCTCAATCCAGGCTGGAAAAGTTGCAGCTTCTGTGTAATTTATAGGTTCAGAATACACAAGATTGCATCTCTCGTATACATCAGATAGGGACCTTGTTTTCCCAACTTCAGAATCAGTAATGTCTTCTATGCCACCCTGTTCTTGAACTTCTTCAATTGTTCCTTCAATTTTTGGTCTTTGAGCTGCAAATTTTTGATCAATTTGGTTCATTTTCCAGTTCCAGTTGCTGTGTTCATCCACTTGCACATCTCTAGTAATCTGAATTATGTTTTTATTCAGATTAAACACTCTATAACCTTTTGATTCTGTTGAATATCCCACCAGAATACCCCTCTCGGCTACTGCATCAAGTTTTCCCCTTGTTGCAGCTGGAACATGAAAGTAACAAGGGGAACTGAACACCTTTAAGTGTTGAACAGAAGGTTTCACTCCAGACCAAGCTTCAAGAGGTGTCTTTTGTTGAACTGATTTTGTAGGCAATCTGTTCAACAAGTATACTGAGGTGTTTACAGCCTCAGCCCAAAGGAATTTAGGCAAATCTTTCTCTAGCAACATACACCTTGACATCTCCATGACAGTTCTATTTTTCCTCTCCACAACACCATTCTGTTGTGGAGAGTAGGGAACTGTTAATTGATGCACAATTCCAGCCTCTCGACAGTAAAGTTTGAATGCATTTGAAGTGTATTCTCCACCATTATCAGTTCTTAGTACCTTAATCTTCTGCCCACTTTGTTTCTCAACCAAGCACTTAAAAGCTTTGAATTCTAATAGTGCTTGTGACTTATTTTTCAAGAAATGCACCCAAGTCATCCTGCTGAAGTCATCTATGAAAAGCATAAAATACACACTATTTCCCGAGGATGCAATGCTCATAGGTCCACAGATGTCAGAATGAACAAGTTCTAAAATGCTTTCAGCCCTTCTCAATACAATTTTCCAAGTTCACATCCATCACATATTTGATTGCTAGTACAAATTCTAGGCAATCCTACAACCAAATCTTCATTATGCAGCAACATTAAGGAGTTAAAATTATAGTACCCGAATCTCTTATGCCACACAATACTTTCATCAACACTTGCACTAAATGCATGTCCTTCTATTGCATTCAAATTCATGTAAAAGCTATTCCCTTCCATCTTAATTTTTGCAATTGCTGAGTCATGTGAATCAGTAATGTAACAAAATTTTTTCTCTAAATGACACTTCATAGCCATTTCTCATCATCTGAGCAACACTCAACAGGTTCTGATCAAGTTCAGGGATGTATAAAACATTTGAAATTTTCTTCATACCTTTGTTGGTTCTCACAGTGACTATTCCTCTTCCTTTTGCTTCAACAACATCTCCATTACCAAGCTTGATTTTAGGCTTGATTGTCCTGTCAATTGTAGAGAAAATTGACAGGAATTTGGTCATATGGCTAGTGCAACCACTGTCGATCAACCAGGTGTTCCTTCTGGAATTGTAAACATCACCAGTCATCATAAACAGGTGTTCTTCTTCAGCCTTGCTTTCTTCAGTAACATTTGCTTGTTGTTGAACTTCATGATGAGGTGATTTTTTCTTTAACCTGCAAAATTTCACACTGTGGCCACCCTTCTTGCAAAAATCACAAAAGATGATTGATTTCCCTTTGAACCAACAATTCACCTCGGCATGATTTGTTCTTTTGCAATAAGAACAAGTGGGAAAAAACTGTTTGTTGGCAGATACAACAGTTTTAGTGTTAGGAATGATTTGCTTACCATTGTTGTATTTTTTAAATGATAAGCTTCCTGTTTTCTTCCCTTTGTTATTAGCTTGAAAGGCTCCTTCAATCACTTCCTCATCCCTCATTTGAGCTCTTTGTTCCTGAATATGCAGCTTGCTTATCAATTCAGCAATGGTGAGATGTTGCAGATCATATGATTCCTCTATTGCTGAAATTTTGGCTTCAAACTTTTCAGGCACAGACATCATTAGTTTTTCAACAATCTTATGATCTTCAAATGTCTCCTCAAGGAGTCTCATTTGGTTCACTACATTCACCAATCTGCCAGAATAGACTTTGACAGATTCATTGTCTCTTATTTTCATCAACTCAAACTCTCTCTTGAATGCTAGTAGTTTGATTGACTTGTCTCTACTACTGCCTTCGAATTCCACCTGGAGTTTGTCCCAAATTTGTTTAGGTGTTTCCAGGTTCATTATTTGAGTGAAAATATGGTCAGCAAGCCCAACATGAAGGCTTGTGATAGCCTTGTCTTTTTTAAGCTTTTCTTCTTCAAAAGCTCTCATTTGAGCTATTGTCGGGTTCCCGTGTGGTTGGGGTGGATCAAGGTCTGTGGCAACAACATTCCACAACCCAAGAGACCTTAAATAAAACCTCATTTTCACTGCCCAGATATGGTAGTGCTCACCATTGAAGATTGGAACCGATGAGTGTGAATTTCCAATTGAGGATGATGAAGCCATGAGATATTTCTGGAACAAATGATTTCTTCAAAAAATTCTCAATAATTCTCTCAACCCCCCAGTGTTTACACTCTCAATCTCTCGTAAATTTTCCCTTTGGCCCGTAAGAAATGAGCTCTGATACCACTGTTAGAAAATGAAAATCTGAACAGTAACTGTTTGTAACAGGTACTGTTTAGATTAATTTCTGGAATTTAAATTTTAAAGAACAAGACAAGGCTGAATTGATGATTGAATTGAACTGTTTTATTCAAATTGAAATATGCCTAATATATAGGCTTACAAGAACATGAATGTAATCAAAAACAAACTCTCAACAACCATGAGAGATTATTGGCAAATAATAACAGATACAAATCAAATCTGCTATCGGGAATTTTAAAGTTCAAAATTTAAACAAATATTCAATCTAAAACTTGATCTTCACGTCAGCTTTAGGACAACAAATCTTCAAGGCAGCATCTCACTCTCATTCTGACATCAAGAAGCGGCTTCAAGGGATGGGATGCTTTGTTCATACCTAAAAGAATTCCGCCATGGTCTTTACTCTCATCAACCTGTCAAAATTGCCTTAGAAATACTTCATACCTCAACCACTAGCTTGCTCATAACTAGCTTAGCCAATTTCGTTGATTCCCAGATCAATATCTCTATAATTTAGATATGAACATCTTGATGAATTTGACACAAAAGGCGTTATGTAATCATAAAGCTTTATGATAAGATCCATGCTGTGATCCAAACCTTCAACACCTTCTTTCCAGCTCACTGGATTTTGTAAATGTTCCCTCCTCTACGTGGAAATGGAGTGTCAACTTCTGAAACGTCACTCTTTTATCCTTCATGAGGATAGAATGTCCATACTGGTTTTCGCAACTGGATCAAGTTCTTCCATATTCGTTCAGAATCTTGCACATTATGATTCCCTCTTCAAGTGCTTCTCTTTTGTTGGATGTCTCTCTCAACCAAAACATGTCTAGATGTACCAATATGATAATTAGACCAAAACAATACTGAATCGATCCAGCTCATTCCCCTGCGTCCTCGTACATAAAGATCCCCATGTTTTTTATTAGCATCATCTGATGCAACCTCTTCCAATGTCCTTTTCAACTCCAAAAGCAGTGACAATTTCGGTATTTTATTTTTGTAAACAGTCAGATTACACATTCACCCTTGAATCCATGAAACCTGAGTGACTGGAGGAGGGGTTTTAGGGTCTTTTAACATAATTTAATATTTAAATATAAAAAAATCTGCCGGTGCATTTGGGCCGCCATGCACTCTAGTGGTCAAAAATAGGTTTTCGTCGTATTATTATTATATTCGTTGCTACCTCTTCTTTCATCATGGATGACGTGAGTAGCTTAGAAAATTAACAATGGTATCTTAACCTTTATTAATATTATAGTTTTTTTAATATCTTTTTAACTCTATTTCAATAGTATTTTTTATATAAAAAAATATTGCAGCCCGTAGCAAAGTCACCGAGGCTAGTAATCCCTAATATAGTTTCCAATTCAGTGGGTTCTGGTATAGCAATAGTTTCCAATTCTGTGGTTTCCGTAGTATTAACTGATAGAAAAGTTCGTATATTTAAAGATTCTACTCAAGCATATTTTCATTGAAGCTGTCATTAACTAAGTTGCTGGCCAAGAGAAAGGATTACATCAACTATCATGACGTGTGCAAGGCGTAGTGTTTCATGAGGTATAGTGTTTTACATCATTGCTGAGTGTAGGGTTTAGTGATGTACTCAGATCGGTTGAACTTAGTCTTTGTATTTTGTTATTCTGGGTTCACAGGTACGAAATTTATAGCAAATTTCATTGCCTCCCCTGAATTTGACCGACATGGCAGTCAAACATGAGCAAGAGAATGGTTTGTTGCTTGATGATGATGGGCGTACAAGAAGAACTGGTGATGACACTTTCAACTTTGAACTTTCAACTCTAATTTATATATTTTGTAGGGTATTATGTTATCTTGAATTTACCCCTGTGAGAAACTGAACCAGGAACCTTATGGAGTTGCATAGCTCATATAATTACTGCTGTTATCGGCTCTGGTGTTCTTTCTCTGGCTTGGAGTGTAGCACAGCTAGGATGGATAGCAGGTCCAATTGCCATGCTTTGTTTCGCTATCGTTACCTATGCCTCTGTGGTGCTCCTTTCTGGTTGCTACAGATGTCCTGACCCTGTAACCGGAACACGAAACTACTCTTACATGGATGCTGTTCGAGTGAATCTTGGTAGCAGAACACCCTCTCCCTTTCAAACCGAAAGCTTCTTGTATTCCCTATCTGTTCATGTCTAGAAATGTTCAGATAATCCACTTTCTATAAGCCTCCTAATTTTGTGCGGTGATGTTTCAGGCAAAACTCAGACATGCCTCTGTGGTATGTTTCAATATCTGTACATGTATGGGATTGGCATTGCTTATGTTATTACCACTTCAACTTGTATGAGGTACTTCGACGGTGAATTCATGATCCATGCCTTGTTGTTCAAGTCCATATATCATCATTTTCAGCTTGCTGCGTTTCATTTATAGGGGGATTTGAGCCACTGTTTATGTAAACTCTGCATCTGCTTTTGCTTCTTTGTCTTCTGATTATTAGTTGATTCCATAATTCATATCATTACAGCGCAATTCGACGATCAAACTGTTATCATGAAAAGGGTCATGCTGCACCGTGTGAACACAAGGACATTCCCAATATGCTGATGTTTGGTGCTGTTCAGATTGTAGCATCACAGATACCTGATTTCCATAGCATAAAATGGCTTTCAGTTATTGCTGCAATCATGTCCTTTGCCTACTCTTTTACAGGGTTTGGACTTGGCTTCGCTGAAGTTATAGGTAGGTGCTTGTTTTTTCTGCATCAATCTGAAGAGGCAGAATATGCAGGATCAAATAATATAATTTTATCATATTCACCTGTAACTTCGCAACGAATATGCTGTAGGGAAAAAAAAATCATGTTTCACTTTCTTTTGTAGAGTTGCCTTAAAAAAGCTGTTTCTTCTTTTTTTCTCTAATTGCAGGAAATGGGATGATCAAGGGTAGCATTGCAGGTGTCCCAGCTTCTACTAGAACCAAAAAACTATGGCTAGCCTTCCAAGCTCTTGGGGACATTGCTTATTCCTATCCATATGCACTTGTTCTTCTAGAAATTCAGGTCTGCCGTCTATTTTTCTAAAACTCATTATACAACATGTTATGTCACTAGGAAATCAGAAGTAACATGAAAGAATATTGCTGAATGAAGGATACTCTGAAGTCACCTCCACCTGAGAACAAGACCATGAAGAAGGCATCGATGATTGCAATGATCTTGACAACATTCTTTTACCTCTGCTGTGGCTGCTTCGGATATGCAGCTTTTGGCAACAACACCCCTGGAAATCTTTTGACAGGATTTGGATTTTACGAGCCCTACTGGCTCATTGACTTTGCGAATGCTTGCGTTGTTCTTCATTTGGTGGGGGGATATCAGGTACTTTCTCTTTTTATATCAAATTACTACCAGCTAAATGCTAACATGCCTCCCGTATCAGTTGCATTTGGAGTAATTATGTTTCATGTTTCTGTCAGCTCTTCAGTCAGCCAGTATTCGAGTTCGTAGAACGTTGGTTCTCAGAGAAGTTTCCAAGTAATGGGTTTGTGAACAAATTCTACAACTTCAAACTCCCACTGCTGCATTGTTTTCACATCAATCTTTTCAGAATATGTTTTCGAACTACATATGTTGTGTCAACTACAGCAATTGCCGCTGTCTTCCCTTACTTCAACCAAGTTTTGGGACTATTAGGGGCCTTAAATTTTTGGCCCTTAGCCATATATTTCCCAGTAGAAATGTATTTTGTGCAGAATAAAATAGTGGCATGGACAAGAAGATGGATCCTTCTTAGAACATTTAGTTTGGTTTGCTTCCTTGTATCAATTGTAGGCTTAATTGGGTCAATTGAAGGAATTATAAGCGCCAAATTTGGCTGAAAGGCTTCTTCTTGTTGTTTGATTGGGTCCTTTTGGAGGCTGTTCTATGATTCAAAGAATATACCATGCAACTCCAGCGAGAGTATAGTCATATCCGGATTCAAACTCGTGGATGATTGGTTAATAAGATTATGTTAAAAAACAATTTCAAATGTGAATTTTAAAATATTAAATAAAATTTATATTATTTCCAAAGAAGAACTGTAAACTTAGCCCATGCAATCTTCAAAGCTTCCAAGAATTTTAGCCCATGCAATGTTTCATGCATGCCTGTCACGAATTTCCTGATCTATTTCTATCCTCTTCAGAATTTCCTATCACCACCCCTTATTTATAGTTTTCTTCAGAGAGAGGGGAAAAAAAAGGGCCTGTCAAGTTCACAGGTTATTTTTTATTTGTATTTAAATTTTAAATTAATTTATTTTTTATTTTAAATTTAAAGTATATTTATTATATATATACATATAAACAATGCAATCCCACATCAAGCAAAAATACTCCAAAATCATAACGTAATTCATAAATTTGTGATAGACAGTTATCTGCTCTCTGTCACAGCCACCATGACTCTATGCCGAATATTATTTTTATTTTTTCCACACACACCAACGTGTCAAGAACACAAGAATATTATTCTTCAAAAACAAGTGAGCTATCTTGAAAGAACATGGGGGTAGGAGCTGGAGAAGTAGAGTCGCCATTGCTGCATGCTCTGCCGGCAGTAAGGAGAACTGGTTTGTCTTCTCCTTCACTTATTTCTCTCTTCTTTCTTTTGCTCCCTCTTTGTCTCAATCAAATTCTTTCTCCTTTGCAATGAACAAGAAACATTAATTACTAGTTCAAGTACTCGTTGTTCTTTGGGTTTGTACATGTCACCAGCTTGCATCTTCCAGGTCTTATCTAAGAATTATGAAGGGCAGCCCTTCCCTGAGACTTTTACGAATAAGAACTCGATATCTCAGGTTCAAGTTCCCTCCAGATATTGATGGGATAGGAATTAAGAGATTGATGGAAGCTATCTCTTAGCTCTTACATAAATGTGTTTTTCCTTCACCCAACTTGAAATGATCGATAAATTTTGAAGGGACGGTGTGGACGGCGGCAGCACACATAATAACAGGAGTGGTGGGGTCAGGGGTGCTATCACTAGCATGGAGCATGGCTCAGTTGGGGTGGATTGCAGGTCCCTTAGCAATGTTGTGTTTTGCTTCAATCACCCTTGTTTCTACTTTCCTCCTCTGCGATTGCTATCGGTCTCCTCATCCTGAGTTTGGTCCTGCAAGAAATCGATCTTATCTTGAAGCTGTTCATACAACTTTAGGTACGTAAGTGAGACGTGAGATTAAGGAGTTGATAAGACAGCATCCATTTTTTAATATCTTCATCATACGCTAAAGTTTATAAAAGAAAGCATATAATAAAGTCGGTTGGTCCACTCATTATTTTGGATAGATAAGTGACCGGGAAGAATTCTTGAGGATGAAATCATTCAACAATGTTGGAGATCAATTTCAGACCGTGGATAACCTATGAAAATATAATCCTTTTCGAGGCTCCATTGATTTAATTAATTTAGGATAGAGCGAGGGAGCAAGCTTTAATTAACTCAATTTCTTGGTATGGATTTGACCCTTTTTTTCACAAAAAAATGAAGAACCAAACTGAGAATTCATATGAAGATGGCATTAGAGCTTTTAAACTTCAACAAAAAAAACTTCCTGTATACGCTCATTCTTTATCCATTAAATCATCATTCATATATATATATATAAAGAGAGAGAGAGACACACACATGCATGTGAAAGAATTTTGGAGTGAATCTCTACCTTCTCAAAACATGAGGTAAAAACAGCATTTCTCCTCTATTTCTATTATCTTCGTCTTTTTTTTTTTTTTTTGAAATAGCAGTTGAATATCATGCCAAAGAGAGTAAGACATTTTGATTAGTAGCTCTGACAGTTGGTGCTTGACATGGATTCAGGAAAATCAAAAGCATTTCTAGGTGGCCTATTTGTCCAAGTAGGCTTATATGGGACATCAATTGCCTACGTTGTTGCTTCTGATACCAGCATGAGGTATGCTGTAATTCTGCTCACAAATCCCAAACTCACTATTAATTATCCCCTTAATCATGTTTACTTTTTCATGTGATTTTGAACACCATTGGACTTGTGAAGATTTTTGTTTATCTTTCTGATTCCTTACCTTAAGTTACTAGTGTAGATGTAATCAATACATGCTCTGGTATTATTCTTTCTCTAATGAAGGGCAATTCAGAAATCAAATTGTTACCACAAACAAGGACGTGAGGCTGCTTGTGAATATGAAGGCACTCTATATATTCTACTTTTTGGAGCTGTTCAGCTTGTATTGTCCCAGTTACCAGATTTCCATAACATACAATGGTTATCGATTCTTGCTGCAATCATGTCTTTTGCGTATTCCATTATTGGATTCGCACTTGGTTTTGCCCAAGTAATAGGTACAGCAGTGAAATATTATGTCCTTTTTCTGAATCTTGATATGGTTACCAGCTGAGAAATATTTTGCTGTCTCTAAAATTGCAGGAAATGGGTATGTTAAGGGTACCATAGCAGGAGTTACAGCTTACAGTGCTGCTGACAAATTATGGAAGGTATCTCAAGCAGTAGGGGACATTGCATTTGCATTTCCATATTCCCTGATTGTTATGGAAATTCAGGTCTGAATTTTTTAACAGAAGAGTTTCGTATTGACAGAAGATTATGAACAGTACTGCTATTTCTGTTCTGTAAGGTGCTAATTATATGAATGATGAAACCTGAAAAAACATGATCAGGATACTTTAAAATCACCTCCGTCAGAAAACAAGACCATGAAGAAGGCAACCGCAATAGGAATCGTCATTACAACATTTCTCTACCTCGGTTGTGGAGGCTTTGGTTATGCAGCCTTTGGAGACAAAACTCCAGGGAACCTCTTGACAGGATTTGGATTTTCTAGTGAAACATATTGGCTCGTCAACTTTGCTAATGCTTGTATTGTAGTCCATCTCGTGGGCGCCTATCAGGTACTTCTGAGACATTATAGTTACTGACAAATGTTCATGATAACAAGAAAGAACTGCAGCTTGAATCCTGTTGAGGTGTTTGTGTAAAAGGAACGAATTCAAATACCGCTTATTGTTGTCCTGACAGGTTTTCTGTCAGCCATTATTTGCCAACATTGAAAAGTGGATTGCTGAGAACCACCCGGACAGCAGATTTGTAAATAAGAATGTCATCTGCAAAATCCCACGCTTGCCGGATTTCCAGCTAAACCTCCTCAGGTTGTGTCTCCGGACGACCTACGTCATATCGACAACTACAATTGCAATGGGGTTTCCTTACTTCAACCAGGTTATTGGACTGTTTGGAGGATTCAGCTTTTGGCCCTTATCTGTATATTTTCCTGTGGAAATGTATTTTAAGCAGAGAAATATCGAGGCATGGACAACCAAGTGGATACTGCTTCGATCTTTTAGCATCATCTGCTTTTTGGTGACAGCATTTGCTTTGATTGGATCAGTTGAAGGGCTCATAAGGGAAAAGATCAAGTGACAAAATGGGACTAAGCTCATGTGGAAGTGTTGGTTATGGTGAAGGCATTTCTAAGCTTTTTTTTCTTCTCTAAGAGTTAACCAACCATCTTATGTGAAAATACAAAAAAGCTATTGGACTGATGGTTTCTCTTCTCTTTTCTGGATTGTAAGAGTAAAAGTCTTTTCTTTGTATTTACAAAACGGTAAAAAGTCTTAAATACCCTCGGTCAACACCATTAGAAATTTTTGACTCGAGGTTAATTAGGTCAATTTAATATTTATAAAATGTGAAAAAAAATGATTTTTCACGAATAATTTGTCATGTGTAAGAACTTATAAAGTATTTTTTATATATTAAAAGCAGTTTTCCACGTGACTAGGATGGGAAGGAGTAACGGTATCGAGAATTGACAAACCTAAAGTATAAGGACTCAATTAAGAAATATTTATATGCGGGACTACTTTGAAGAAAGATCAAAAGTGCAAGTACCCCCAGCTCATTGCTTTGTTGTTTTCGTGGCCCGGCCCGTCAATTGAAACGAGTGGGCTAAAAAAACAAAGGAGTAACAAGTCGTTGTCGCTTGTCATAGGTTGTTATAGTATGATAATACAATAATACTGTTTCTTCTTAAATAATGCAAACAGTACCTTACCTAATCTCTTCTGTTTTGTGTTTGCAATACAAAAGATCAGAAACCAGACTTGAGATTGAAATTGTAAGAAACTTTCTTAGCTCCCTATGCATATAATATATACAGACAACATTGTGTTTCTCTAGAAAGAAAGGGAGTTTGCTTGAAAGGCCATATGGGAGTAGAAGAAGAGGCATCGTCATTCCTGGATGCTAGTGCTCAGCCTGGAATCAAGAGAACTGGTTCGTCTTTTAATTTCTTGGTGATCATCATCTGATCTTTCCTCCTCCTCCTCCTGCTTCTTCTTCTTCCAATTAAAGTAAAGATCAAAGCTTTACAGAGATTCAAATTCTAGTTTATATGCTCCTCGCAATCATCTTACGTAGTTTTGATGCATTTTAATGACTCCTCTTAATGCCCTTTTAAGATAATCTATCTATCAATCTAGTATATGTCAAGTGACTGTGAAATGAACTGTGATGAAGGAACTGCATGGACGGCAGTGGCACACATAATAACGGGAGTGATAGGGTCAGGGGTGCTATCACTAGCATGGAGCATGGCTCAGTTAGGGTGGATTGCAGGTCCTGCAACCATGTTTGGTTTTGCTTTAGTCACCCTTCTTTCTGCTTTCCTTCTCTGCGATTGCTATCGATATCCTGATCCTGAATTTGGTCCCAAAAGAAATCGGTCTTACCTTGAAGCTGTTCATGAGACGTTAGGTAAGATAAGATACAAGAGCATTCTAATTATCTTGTTTGTACATGAAATAAGTTTGGATTTTGAGATTCTTGCTTGAAAATTGATTTGGATTTCTGGTTTTGAATTTGTGGTTAGTTTTTTCTTGAGAGTTAAGGAGCGAGTTAGGTAACTTTGACCAACTAATAATGGAGTAACGTGTAGGCATCAATCACATGTCCTTTCCGAATGATATGATATAAGGCTTCATGCTTGCCCTTAATACAGGTTGAAGCAAACAAGTCCAGAAAATTAAATAAAAATAGATGGGAGACAGCAAGATTTGTCATTTGTGTTGCCACCAAAAGGAGAGGTTCTCAGGCCAAGGCCTACTCCTGCATGCCGAGACGATGATTACTACTACTAATAATAGAGTTAGACTTGAAAGAACTTAATTATTAGGGTAACGTAGGCCCACGTTCACTGGATTCTTTCCAGAGAATATCAAAATGAAAAGAAACAACAATTGACTTGGGATAGGATAAATATATACACATCGTGCGTAGCTGGGTTGCTCCAAGCACAAAGAACGAGGTTTTGCAGGCTGACGATCCCCACTAAACCATCAAAATGTTAGCTGGTCCCCTCTCATTTTTTTTCCTAAATAGATTAGCAATGACAGATTCCTCTTAACGTGGAGCTAATAATTGTGTTATTGCAAAGTCAACTTATAAATTATTTGAAGATGAAGAAAGAAAAGTAATCCGAAAATGGATTGAATAATTCATTCGTTTACAGGCATAATGATGATTACAGATATGGCAATTTCTGTCCCTTTGAGTTAAATTAATGTTATATTTGGGTATTTATTGTAGTAGATATACTATCACAGTGCATGACTCAACTGTTGGATTTGATCTAAACAGGTGTGCTTTATGGTTGCTACAGTTACTGTTAATAATTCAAGATCATCTTGAAGCTATCGATTTAGAGAAAGATTTAACTTAATTATGCTATGAACATATTAACTAGCTTCTAACAGTTGATGATTGGCATGAACTCAGGAAAAAGGAATGCATTGATATGTAGCCTCTTCGCACAAATAGGCTTGTATGGGACAGGAATTGCCTACACTATTACTGCTGCTATCAGCATGAGGTACATATGTCGTAATTAAGCTACTATCAAGTCCCAAATTCATCATCTAAGTTTGCATTTCCATGGAATCTTTGAATGCAAATGATCTTTCCAATAATGAGCATTACGAAGCAATTACTTGTTATGATGAAGGGCAATTCAGAAATCAAACTGTTATCACAAAGAAGGGCACGAGGCTACCTGTGAATACGAAGGCTCTTTGTATATGCTACTGTTTGGAGTGGTTCAAGTTGTACTGTCCCAAATACCAGATTTTCATAACCTACAATGGCTATCAATTGTTTCTGCAATCATGTCAGTCAGCTATGCCTCTATAGGATTCGCACTCGGGTTTGCACAAGTGATAGGTGCGGTAGAGCATCAGCTATTACTGGCCTTCCAAATCTTGTGTCGGAGTCATTGTTCCTGTAAACTCTTAGCTCCATCTATTCTGAATACTTTTTGTTGTCTCTAAAATTTCAGCAAATGGATTTGTTAAGGGTGGGATTGCAGGAGTCTCAGCTTATAGGGCTGCTGATAAGGTATGGAATGTATCTCAAGCACTTGGAGATATTGCATTTGCATATCCATATTCCCTAATTCTACTGGAAATACAGGTACGGATTGTATTTCTGGATGGACAATTGTTTTGAGCTGAAGTGATCAAACACTAGTTTAATTCTTTTAAAGAGCCTAATTGTTTGTTTTGAAACTTGGAAATCATGAAGGATACTTTAAAATCACCTCCATCAGAAAGCAAGAGCATGAAGAAGGCGTCAACAATAGCAATTGTTGTTACCACATTTTTCTACCTCTGTTGTGGAGGCTTTGGCTATGCAGCTTTTGGAGAAAAAACACCGGGGAACCTCTTGACAGGATTTGGATTTTATGAGCCATACTGGCTTATTGACTTTGCTAATGCTTGTATTGTTCTTCATCTAGTTGGTGGCTATCAGGTATGTGTCTGTATAAATGTAGATGATAACAAGATAAGCAGATGCGCCTTCGCAGAAGTAACAATCCCTGAAATATCTACAATGTTTGACTGTGCTTACAGATTTACAGCCAGCCAGTATTTGCAGTCACTGAAAGCTGGATTGCTAAGAAATATCCAGACAACAGGTTTTTGAATAAGAGTCTCACCCACAAATTCCCATTGTTGCCAGGTTTCCAATTGAATCTCCTCAGATTGTGTTTCCGAACAATCTATGTCATATCAACAACCGCAGCTGCAATGATGTTTCCTTACTTCAACCAGGTTATTGGATTGTTAGGAGGATTCGGCTTTTGGCCCTTGACTATATATTTTCCTGTGGAAATGTATTTTAAGCAGAGAAATATTCAGGCATGGACAACTAAGTGGATCATGCTTCGAGCCTTTAGCATCATCATCTTTTTGGTGACAGCGTTTGCTTTGATTGGATCAGTTGAAGGACTGATAAGTGCAAGACTGAGCTAAGGGAGTAATTGGAATTTCCTGAGGCAGAATTACTGATTATAGTGAAGGCATCTCCAAGTTTTAGTTGAGAAGCCATGGATTCATCAGAACCTGGAATTGTTTGAAGCGCGGTTCCTGTAAATTTATAATACATAAGATGGGAAAATATTTGCTTGATCTGATAATTTGTGAAAAAAACGTATGTTTTTGGATTTATATAAATGTTGAATAATAAATATTACTTTGGATAATAGATATTCACTTCAAATCCAAGCATAATAAGAACTCGACCCCACGTTATACTTTTTTTTCCTCCATCGGCAGTGGATTAAGCTTAATGGATGATTGATCCAAGTGGCTCGGTAGGACTTAGGTTGCCTCTAAAGCATTGAAATAGGCAGTCCCACATCAACAAGGTTTCAGGCAACATGGAAATAGTAAAAGGGCAGTTGGGTAAGCCTGCTCTGCTGCATCCATGGACTTCTTTCCTGCAAGCTGTACAAAACAAAACCATTCATTCTCTCTCCAGGCTGTGTGTCGAGATGATGACCCACGCGTACGTGCAACAACCTTAAACCTCCCTCGTTCTGCTTCCAAGTAATTCGAGACAACTGCTATGGAGGAGGTGGTAAACTTGTGTGATTGAAGCAGATAGCCACCCAACCCAAAAACATTTGCAGAGACATCCAAAGGGAGTCAACAAGAGGGAGAGTTGACCGGGTGTCTTGTGGGTGAGCTACCAGCCCCACCTCTCACACTCTCAATAGCGTTGAATAGTTTGATAAAATCATGCACCTTTGATGCCTTTATTTATTATTTCCAGTATATTTTAACCCCATGCATTATTTCATATGCAAAACAAACTCTTGTTTATGTATATAAGAATTGACCCACTTACCATTTCTCCTCTCACTTTCAATTGTTTTCTTTTCCTTTTAATTTTACTTGCCCAAAACCTGAGGCACTAGACAATTTTCTTTTAGTTCATTACCAGACAGCATTATAGCAGCCCAAGTATTAGCATTTCTTAAGGAGGATAGTGTGAGAGGAAGGCTAAACAAAAGACAAGAGCACACACACAGATGGGCAGGATTCCGTGCTGTGAGGACAACGTGAAAAGGGGGCAATGGACACCTGAAGAAGATAACAAACTCTCTTCTTACATCGCCCAACATGGCACCCGTAACTGGCGGCTCATCCCCAAGAACGCTGGTTTCTGTCCTGCCCGCCCTCCACATTCATATTATGCTATCTAATTTATGACCGAATTATTATTATCGTTATCATTATCATTTGTTTATGTCCTTGTATGATCAAGGTCTCCAACGATGTGGGAAGAGTTGCAGGTTGCGGTGGACTAATTATCTTCGGCCTGATCTGAAGCAAGGCCAGTTTTCGGGTGCAGAAGAACAGACCATTGTCAAGCTTCACTCTGTTGTCGGCAACCGGTACATCGATATACACATATAATCTTTAAATGCATGCTGCGCTGGCCTATTTTTGTATCAAGTTCTGGTATTCAATGACTGACTGCGAAATGGGATCACAGATGGTCATTGATAGCTGCTCAGCTTCCAGGCCGCACCGACAATGATGTTAAAAATCACTGGAACACCAAGCTGAAAAGGAAGCTTTCTGGCATGGGAATTGACCCAATTACCCACAAGCCCTTCTCCCACCTCATGGCGGAGATCGCCACCACACTAGCAACACCGCAGGTGGCTCACCTTGCAGAAGCAGCCCTTGGCTGCTTCAAGGATGAAATGCTCCACCTGCTCACTAAAAAGCGGATTGACTTCCAGCTGCTACAAAGCAACACAAATGGAGTACAAGGGAACACCTCGTCCCCTTATATTGCCACTAAACATGATGAAACTTTTGAGAAACCTGGGATTTTTTCCCAAAACAAAACCTGGGATTCTACTGGTGCTACCTCTTCCAATTTCGCAGGCACCTGCTGCAACTTCCCTTCATCACTTGATGCGTTTTTATGTGGTCCATCTTCTTTTGGCTATGAAGGAGCTTTATCGCCATGGAATCAGAGTATGTGCACTGGAAGCACGTGCACAGCAGGTGAGCAACAAGGTAGATTGCATGAAAAGCTAGATGATGAGAATGGAGAAGAATCCCAGGGTGGGAAAGAGATGAGAGATGGCTCATCCCTCTTCAATACAGACTGCGTTCTATGGGATTTACAATCTGATGAGCCCAATAGTTTAAGGGCATTTACATCATAAAATAGGCAATGACACCTTTCATTTATTGACAATAACAGATGTCTTATCACAAATAATGAAAAATGTAGATAAACTTCTTATACAAATTATACCCTAGAGTCGCATATCAACTTCTTGTTCTACCAAATCATTGATGTTGACACCCTTTCAATCATTAACAAGTTCCTACAGTATCTTCTCTTGCTAAAAATGCAATGTATATCATGCAAAATATGATGACGACGAGGACGTATCAGCCAGAACCTGCCAGTATCAAACAAGTAGAGGTTTGCAAATCATGAAAGGTAATTAAATCCTACAACCTAAGGAATATGATAAATGTTTATAAGGCTACCTCGAGTTGTTCTTCAGTGAATGAATCTTTTTGGACATTCCACGTGTCTGCATGAGTCCGTCGGAACTCGGCGATTGCTTTTGTAACCGTAGATTTCACAGGCGATGGCTCTCCTCCAAAACAAGCCAGTAGAGTAACATGATCAGGCAACCAACTGAATAGATGAAAAATATCAGGTAAAATACAAGGGCCAAAGCTATCATATTTATATGCATTCATATATTCCTTCAAAAAGTTTCAACAATCAGAACTCTTCAATATTCTGTGAGTCACAAAATGGCTTTATGGTGTGGCGTGTAAGAGTGGAAATAAGAATTTTTCCAGGAACCCGTTTACATTTTATCAAAAATAGTTAAGTCCCTCTAAAAATGTCCTTGTTCTAAGCCAGTGAAGAGAGAGAAAAATAGTAAAAGGGAGCTTCAACAAGCAATGAACAGTTTAGATTGATCCCGACCATGATTATATCATTTGATAACGTTGTCCAGCACCACTATTTCTTTTTTAAGCTTCCATATATCTATGCAGATACTTCAATTCGACATCTCCTCTACACCCTAGTGTATCAGCCAATTTCTGCTGATGTAATTGACTTAATCAACGATTGTGTTATTAAGAATAGAAAAACAAAAAACACAGAAAGACAGACCCTTACAACCATCTTCCCAAGCAGCCATGCATTTTTGGATATCTTTCCAACTATACAAGAACTTGCTTCTCAACAGATCCCATGGCCCAGGAAAGAAGGCAACACTCTATTGTGCTTATTTTAGCTAATTCCAGAAACACTTATCCTCAAGCACTTATGACATGACCTGCATTTTGAGTTGGAACACGGTTCAATGTCCCTAATTATCCTCCATAGCATGGTATACATGACTATGCAGTTAGTGAACCTCACAAAGGCAAGAGGATGGAGATTAGAATTTGCAATTCCTATGGTTCTGAAGAACGGAAAAATAGTCAGCACGATTATAATTAATCTCATCAAGAAAATAGTCAAAATTATACCTGCAGAGGTTGCACAGACATAAAGAAAATGACAAACTTTGTTCATTAAGCTCTTGATAAATATAGAAATGCTGCCTGATATTATTGTTACTCAACACTACTTCAATTAGGCACATTATCTGGTCAGGTAACACTAAAATGACCACTTGCCACTACAAGGAGGATCTGACATGATTACGAAGCAACTTGCCATTAGTTGCATATTAGCACCATTTCATACAAAACAAATAACATTATAGAATAATTCTGAAAAAACACGTGATACAACTAGTTCCATATATTAACATGAGCATACCTGGGCATATCATATGGAACTGACAACACAGAAGCCACCAAAGCAAGTACAGCACCATGAATAGATGCGATGGATTGACCAGTTTTCACATTCCTACAACCAGATATACTCTCTTTATGTCAAAATCACAAGATCATCCATACCAGGACTTGCTGCTTGTGCGCTAAAAGTAAAATGGATGTGAAAACATGGTATGCCAGTGGTGATCCCACACACAATAACTAAGATGACTGAGGAACATTGATAGTATTTTTGATGTCAGTTAGATAAAAGGAAATTTCAATGCAAAAGGCCAACCTCACGAATGCTTGACATGGACCCCAAAAAGTGCATCAATGAGTGCATGAAAAATGTATCCTCGGTGAAAGAGAATCTAACTTATAGAACAGAAGATGGTTATATAAACCTTTGCTTTTTCTTCCTATGGATGATATTCGCCTCCAAGTAAGCTCTTTCACGGAAGTCTCTAGCAAGATCTTCATTCCCACCCTTCACTAGACCAGCTAGAACTGCAGCAGCATGCTCCCTTACCTGATCAAAAATTAGCTTTTTATGTTCAAAGCAGAAATAGAATGACTTGTCCTGTTGTCCAAGGAGTTCACTCCCTTGGTAACTCCCATGATGAAAGAAACCTTTACATAAAGGACTATCCTAATGCACCTGGTGATTTAGTATTTCACGACTGCTATTTTATTTCAGGAATCTCTGACATCTTATCACAAATTAGAATCAGTCACGTCAATTATTATTCAACTATAAATTGAAGAAAGGATTATCCTTCCCCAGCTAATCTACATTGCATCTAGAAATCTACAAAACTCATCAAATTGAAGATTCAGCCAGGAACTTGCCTCTACTTGATTATCTCTCAGGAGACTTTCAACAGTTTTCCAAATTTGTTGCTTTTCCACATTTGAGAGGATGAAAGTATGCCTGTAATAAAAAGAGCATGCTAACTATTTAAGAATCCAAATTATAACAATACTTTCTTAACCCTCAAGCTAATTCCCACAAAATACTCAACACGGCTCTAATTACATTCAACGCATAAAAAAAAATATTCACATTCAGATCTATAACAAATGACTTGTTAAGACATGAGATCACAGAAACTATAATTGTAATCTATAACAGGTAATTAATACATATTCTTGGATGGAAAATCTAAAAGTGAAATTCCTTGCTTGCTTTGAACAAGTTTGAGTTCTCAATATACTGCAATAAATATAAGAAGCGATAAAAACTGGAAATACGAACTTGAAATTACCATTTTAACATAATAAAAGGAGGATCCATGGTGTAAGAGATAAGGCATACAGAAAATGCACAATACCTGTACATAAAAGTACGCAGGTATGTCAAAGTAGCTGATCGGGTTCGCCAGTTCGGATCATTGGCAGAACAAAGAATCACTGAAACAACTCTCTGGAGATGAGGTGCCCAGAAAATTCTCCATTTCAGCAATTCAAAACATGCCTTGGCCAGTGTTGACAGATCTTTATTTGATGTTTCCTTCACAAAGGCAATAATATCTTTTTCAGCTACAGATGCAGGGTGCCCAATGTTATTGGCACGTCCAGGCAATAAATTCAAGTATGCTGTTTCCACAGCAAATGCCCCAGAGAATTAAACAAGCCACAGTACTTCGCATCAAATTTGCATCCAAGTATGTATTCCAAATCACTGGAAACAAAATGCTGGCAACAAGAGGGAAGGAATGACCACAGCTTATGCAGTAAAATGACTATGCACCAGGTGGAAATTTGTATAAAGAACAATTACAGAAAGTGCATGCCAAAAAAGAATGCTATTCAGTCGAAATAAGGATCTATGCATTCCCATTTCTCTTATTTATTATGTAATAAAAGCTCCAATCTTACTATTTGCTTCCTAAGGTATGTGAACCAACCCAAACATTTAAGCGAGCATAAAAGGAATAATGGCAAACATTGGGGTGTTCAGGAAATTTAGAGCAATCAATGCAGCAATTAGATGGAAACCACAGGCCAAGACCAGTCAAGGAACACAAACAAATTAAATGCACCATACATACCTGCAAAGAAAGTACAGGATAGAGAAATTGCACAATAACATCCAGTAAATAAGAAGATCTGCCAGACTTCAATGTTGAGATGATAAAATGAAATAGCTGCATCAAACAAGAAGAAAAATATTGATCAATCAGTCACTCTAATAGTTGTAGAAGCAAATATAATTTGTTCTGAAAATTAATACCGTTTCCATCCACTTAACATCATCTTGTGCATCCCCATTCAAATACCCATTTTGAAAGCTGTTTGCCCAGCAGTCTCCAAGTTGTCTGCTGGACTAGTTTTCTGAATATTTGTGACCACATCAGATGCTCGGTCTTTCATAACTAGAACCCACTTTTCTTCTTTTAATTGGTTGTCAATCTTGCTTGCCTCTTGACAAGAATAATCATGAGCAGATGACAAGTGAAGACGAATGTTAGAGCACAACACAGACAGGGTAATACCTATGGCTTCCCTTACCTGTTCCATGACAATTTTGCATTGTAACATGATCAGAAAACAACTCAATCTGTTATAGAAAATGAAGAATACAGAAAATAATTGTGGTTATTATTTTTCATACATCATTACATACAACCAGTCTCCAAGAAAGACTTAAGTTTCTTCATTATTCTTCTCCCTTATTTTAGGACTCACATAATAGAAAAGGAAAAGGAAGTTCAACATGATCATGATTCATAAGAGTGACAATATATGTCAGATTAAATTAACAAAATAAATGTAAATGGCAAGCTTACTTGCGCTGATGAGTGGCACATGTTATCCAACAACTCATTCATAAGT
Organism: Salix exigua; assembly: GCA_032356905.1. Lineage (NCBI taxonomy): Eukaryota > Viridiplantae > Streptophyta > Magnoliopsida > Malpighiales > Salicaceae > Salix > Salix exigua. Next base: position 7,240,162 of record CM063598.1, read on the forward strand.
CTGTTATGGAGCTCTATCTCAGTCACTGGCATCTTTTGTGGGGATATCTCTATAAGAGCAGCTGAAAGAAAACTGTAGCGCTTTGCAACAACAGTGGTGTTTACAGTTGGAGGTAAGGGTGCCATCAAACAATCCAAAATTTGTTTCCTCAGAACAGGGACTGTTGTACCGTATTTTCCTTTTCCTGTAACTGAATAGCGTAAACATGCTGCCCACTCTGGAATAGATTCCACTGACTGAGAAAGAATCACAGTCTGCAACTGAACTATTATCCAATTGTCCCATGCTCCTATAAGACCATTGATATCAGAGTGCAACACCCCAGCCAATGCTTCAGCAGCAACACACTGCTTAGACCTTTCCTTAGCATTTGCAAACTCCTCCAGTGTTCCTTTAAGTGCTTGTAAGACAGGCATGCCACATTCTTGTATTAAGCGCTTAAAGATTCGTGCAAAGTTGGAGTAGAAAGTATCACTTCCAAATAGAGAAATCCAACTAGGAGTGCGTGGCCATGAAGATGAAAAATCAAAATAAAAACGGGTAATTGATTTGTCTGCGAGGTTTTGGATAAAAGAATTCCCATGACTTCCTCTGGAAGAAGTGCTATCAGTATCAGTGATTACATGAACATGTGACAGGCTATTCAAAGTCTCGTTAAAGAAGCCTTCTTCCTGAAAAATTTCACTCAATGCCCCTTCAAGAGATGATTTGGCATTTGTCTGTAAATCCTCAAATACTGCAGATTGATTCTCAGCAGAGAGCTTGTATGGCGATTCTTTTAATAGTGTATTTAGAGCTGATATTGCAAGTATCCTTGTTTGAGGAAGTTGACTTTTTAAATTTTTAAGAAAGTGACCTGAAAAGGCATCAGTAAGACAATGTCAAAGAAATTGTGAGTGAAAATCTCATAAATTGTGGAAAGAATGCTGATGAAAAGGGCAAGGAGTCAATCACAAAGTAACAGGAAACGCACTCACCAGCAGTTTCACTCAGGATTTTTGAAGAGAAATTTGGATCACTCCTAGAAGCCATAGCCAACAGAAGCAGAACTCTGTTAGCCATCAGGTTGTACCTGCCAGGTAAAACAACAAAAAATGATATGAACCAGAGTCCATGACTACTTGAAGGCCAAGAGTTTAGAACAGATAGAGAAGCTTCATTTCCAGTCAAAAATAATTATATTTGCATTTCACATACTCAACCAGACAGTATTTCTAAGTCTGCCAAAACATGGGCCTTCGTCAACAGGCCAAAAATGTTCATAATAAACTTAAAGGCACTTCTGCAGGCAGCTCAGCACCTACTGTAACTATCGAGTTAACAAAGAGTGAGATATTACCGCCAATGCAAACCAGAAGAATCAAAACTCATTGATCCAATCTGAGAAACCAAATCTGCAAAATTTGGCCCATCTATGTGATTATCTGATGTCCTGAAAATGCTTCTAGACACTCCCGAAAAGTAGATGTTGTACATAACAAAAAGCTGTTGTTGGGGCACTAAAAATATTAGAAGTAAATTCAGAGACACAACCTTTGAATTAATACTGATAAGAGATTTGACCTCATTAATTGCTTTCTGGGCTTTCAGTGATTCATGATGCGAGCTGCAAAAACAAAAGGAAAAGCAGGGTAGAGTTAATATGTTTTCACAATTATCAAAAAACTCCAATATATAAAAGGGGGAAAAAAGAATAAAGGATCACCTTGAAAGAATCCCAAGAAGAAAAGAAGATAATGCTTTTGGATCCTGAAATAAAAGATGGCATATCAGAAACTCTTACTCCCAGAAATGTATCAAAACCAATTTGTTCTGAATATTACTGCTGTCAAATGCTTGAGAACTGTTTGCGTAGAAAGGACAGAACAAGAACCCAGCACTGCATATTCTGGTGAGCTGGGATTCCATAAGTGTTCAGTAAGAGAGAGCACACATTTTGAAATCATTGATGGCCATCTCTTAATCATCTTCAGCAGAGATTTTCCAGCAAGCCTGGCAAAAGTTCAGCAATGGATATCAGATATTTTTTACACATTGTTTTTCCTAGTTATTTGTTTGAACTATGAAATAGCAGAAGCTATGGCATGGTAAACAAGTCAAGCCTTTATTTAAAAATCATTAGCAACCCTATCATCCAAGAGAAACAGGAATGTGCATAGGAAAAACCAGTCAGATCATGTGAGGATTGAAGAAGATTGAACGTACGAGCGAACAGTTTCGTAACTATGCAGAGAAAGTTTTAGCAGATCATCCATCAAAAGAATTGCATGGTCTGGTGGAGAGAAGTTCCCACTCATGCGAAACAAATGATAGGATGATTGTGATGACCTCCAAGTATTATGCATGTATGCCTTGTCCATAAGAGCCCACCTAGGCCTGAAATCGATCAGTATATTAAACATTTGAATCCAGTCACCATTGCAAGGTTCAAATAACAATAAAGGGCAATCTCATGAATATATACTTACCTTTTCTTTCCTTGAGAATGAGAAGACACAATAAAATTCATTGGAGGTTCTAAAATGGCAGTAGATTCCAACTTCCAAGCCTGCCTGTGATTCGACCACTCCTCATACTCCAAACTTCCTGTTTGACAGAGGTTAAGGGATGAAAAATACACTAATCAGGACATGAAAAAGGAGATGTCTAATATATGTGTGGAAAAACTACTGTGAGCATCTCAAGAAGGTAAATGGAATTCTATTCATCTGAATGTCTAGATCATTACCAAAGTTTACCAAAGCATCCATGATACGAACAGTAAGTATCAAGAGGATGCTATCATCTGATTTTTCCTCTAACATGTATCTGCAGCATTGTAAATATAGCAACGTTTTAGCAATACAGACTTTCTAAATATGGGTAAACAATATCCAGATAAAAACTAAAATTCAGGAATTACTTGCAAGCTGCATGCATAATCTCAACAGCTTTTTCACGCAGTCCAGTGCTGCCAACACTTGAACCAGTTGCTCCAGCTATCAAGAAAGAAATATGACTCGCATCTTTCACAATCCCATTCCTGGAGGATGGGCTGAAATCAGGTAAGCAAGATAAAACACCTTGCAATGAAGAATCAATACGCAAAAGAGTCACTTTCAAGTGCTCTTTCTCATTTCCTGCTAGCAAGTTGAATGTAATTAGTGGAAGAAAAATAATGAAATATCAATTGCAACATAAATGTCGGCATTTTTCTTTACATGAGAAACAGCATATATTCATTAACTTACAAAAAGTATTCAACTACTAACACAGTTGGAATCATGGATATTAGGACATGATTATATGAGATTTTAGCATAATGAACCTTCATAAAATATTTTGATCCACTGATACAGTAATCAGGTTCAATTTTTTTCTAGAAGAACATTATTTTTATCAGTTTTATGATCTAGAAAGACTCTAAGCTCCACAAGATATAAATTCCACCACAACATGAACAAACAAGGATACCTGGATCGGAATGTATTTTATTTTGGCATATTTTCAAAGGTCATCTAAAGCTGATTGAAAATGAAGATTTAAAAGTTCATTTGCAAACTGAACTTCATCATCATTTGGAACATGCCACTTGGGCCCCAACGATGGTCCATCACTGTTATAATCTTTTGCGCTGATCCATTCTTCTAATGCCATAGCTGCTGGGTGCCGTGAAATGGACCTAGGAAATCGATATTCTTCAATTTTTAATTCAAAGGAAGTTGAATAGATAAACAACAGTGAATTTTTAACAATAACATGTGTAGATGAAAAGATATAAGCTTACTTGTATTGATCCATAGGATAATAAACAATCAGGCTTCCAAGGAGGGATCGAAGGAGATGATCACCAGCTCCATTAACCTAGCATATGATGAAAGAGTTTTCCAAAAAAATATGTAAACCATACAATAAAAATTAGACAACTATTTAAAATATTCAGCAAAATGCCCAATAAGCATCATATCCAAACAAATATCATTTGAATAGGATCTTCAACTATAAATGAAACAAGTTACTGGAAGTGAATTAAAACCTTCCAAGAGGGAGATTCAAAAGCTGACACAATAGCTTCTTTGAATTGATCCTTGCACCGGAGAAGAGCAGGGCCTCCATAGTTTATGGCAACTGATAATATTTTTAATTGATAATCAATTGCCGTTTCAAGAGCTGGAGAGAGTGTTGGTTTTGCCTGGGAAAGAAGCCATCAATTTTCACCAAGAATCTTTCTGCAAAATAAAATCTAATAACTCACACCATCTAACAAACCTTCATTGAAACTGTACCATCTGGATTCCCTCTCCTCCAAAGCCTGTTGCTGGCGTTCCTTTCAAAGAGGATATAACAGATGACAAGATTGGATCAACAAGGGAAGCAACAGCCTCTTCTGGGTTTGAATGAACACAAGCACAACAAAGCAATCCAACTTCTGCAACTGCTCCAGGAAGAATATTTGTCCTAACAAACTTTGCTATTTTTCTCAAAGCCTGTTACCATGGAAAGGAATAATTTAAAAACAATTTCTTCCCCAAGTAGGAATCATGTTGAATGAACTGTGAACGAAGACAACAGCTGAACCTGATTGTATAGTGATTTAGATAGTCTTCCGAGCAAGATTTCAAGCATGCAATAGTAGAAAGGACCATCATCAACAAGAAAAGTTCCTGATGTTGCCGATGAATGTAGGCCTTCATGCCTATAGCAATAATAATGAATTATTCTGACTAGAAGGGCAAATCAGCATGTCTAAATATATTAAGTTTTGCAGAAAATTTAAGAGAAACAGATACGATACTAAATGCTATTACTTACAGAACGCTGCTGGGTTCTAGATGTTGAAGTAATGAAAATAAGCGACACAGGAATTCATCCAACCATTCAGAAAACTGGATCATTGGCATGAATGATAGTTGATCGGTACTATCATCCAAAGTAGCAATCTGTAATTATAAATTGAATAGAAAATGAGCATGGTCATTAATTATAGGCATAAAAGAAAGAAATGAGATCGTTATCAAGGCGTCAACTCTTACATTTGAAAATATGGAACCAATTAACTGCATGGTTGCCAATGTTTTGGGGGGGTCATTAGCATCCATACCAAGTAAAGCATTGGATAGTGAAATTGTCAGGAGATCGACATATGCATCATCATTCCCACCACAACCTTCCTGTTTACCTTGAGTTGAGAGGGATGTGAGAAAAAGAGAACGTCCTGCAAATGCTACTGACATCACTGCAGTTTTCAACTGGTGGGTGGCAGTCATCTGACTAGAGACAAAGGTAAGTAAAAGACAAGTTAAAGTGATTACAGAAGCATTATGTGAAGAAGAGGAGACTACTAAATATCCCTTGAAGCCAGGTTCAAAACCATATTTCTGCATTTTGATCCCTAAAATAACAAATGCAACGCTACTAACCGTCTCCAAGGCCAAATGGAATCGAGATGCTAAAAATGGAAGAACCAAAGTGGGCTCCACATATGACAAAATGGAAGTTGCTGCAGCAACTGTCTCAGAAAGATGTTCATCTTTGCTGTATTGTCCGCGATCAATTAACTTCAGCAAAACACTGACAAAATAAGTCCTTTCTGATCTTCCAAGAAACATTTCTGCCTGTCTATTCTTATCTGTGATCCTGTAACACCAATGTTTGAATAGTAACAGCTTAAAACATTGTTAAAGTAAATGCATAACACATATACAAGGCAAAAAGATGCATATATATCCTTACCTTTGCTCACGCAGTAAGCGCTTCTGGAACATAATTACCAAATGAAACAAAAAGCGCTCCAGTGAATAAGTCCAGCGACCGCCATTAGAGGGATGGTAATATCTACAGCAATAAAAACCAATAATGAGCCAATGGTGAGAATTATGAACATGATTGGAGACCAGAATTAAGGTATTCATATGTTAGTGAACAGACTGTTCTAAGAGGTTGCCCAATTTCTCAAAGTGCTCTTGAGCTGCACCGCCAGGTTTAAGAAGATAGACCTACACTCGCATTGAAACAGCATAGGATGAAAGTATAGAAAGCAGTCATATGGGATCAATTGATGAAAGCAACAAAATGCATGGCCATGTTTAATGATCTTACAATTGACTTTGCAATGGCCTTTGCGGGGTGGAAGTTTTATTGGAGAATAAGAATCTTGTGTATCTTGGAGCGTCAACAGAATATGGATATGAAGCACTTCCATTTGCCACAGGAACCTGTGATTGCCAGATTAAAGCATGGTAGTGGATAATCAGAATGGCAACAAGTGCATTGATATAGACAGAGAACCCAAGAAAAACATGGGCAGGCATTTTTCTTTCAGGGAGTGACTTGAGAATTTAGAGCCAGGCCCAATTTATATGCACATGGCAATTAATTATATGTTTTGAAAACTAATTCCCTTCCCATGTTTTTAATATGTAAATAAATTTACAAAGTAGTAAGAGTTCAAATCATTTGTAATGCAACTGTTCATACTTCTTTCCTCTCCTTTATGTTTTAATATCTATAAAAACCTTCCAACAAGGAATCCTGGCAAACTGCCTCATAGTCAATTTGTCAAAGCATGCATTTAAGGTAAGAGGTTCTCTCCTGCTGTTCCTCTTCCTATTATATATGTACTTGTTAAAAAAAATCAGCAGCATGGTTGAACAAGTCCTTACTATCATTATGTGCTATTATAACCAGTTGTCAAAAAAGAAAGAAACTCTACCACTTATGAACCCTCTACACTCTACACTAAACATCACACAAGCCACCCACTTCTATCCCCCTAAATTAGAAGCTCATAAAACAAAAGTTGAGGTATTCATAAGCTCACCTCAAACATGTTCAAGTATCTACTGAAAAGCATTGGTAAGAAGCATTCCCAGTCAATAAAGTCATAGTTTTTTATAACACGTGCTATGATAGCTGCCCACTGGCTGTTCCAGAATTGGGAATTCGGTATTGAGTCCCACACGTTCAAGCTCTTTTTAACCCAAGTGCTGCCATGCCAACAATACGTTGTAAAACTTGCTTTAAAAACCATAAAGAATTAAGAGTTTCATAAACTGTGCACTACATACTCTGTATAGAAGTCCTGGTTCTCCAAGTTTGTTGGCAAAAACAGTCTCAAAAACCCAGATCCTTCAAAGGATGAATTATGCCATGGGTTTTCCAAGAGAGAACTGCAAGTTTATTTCAAGAGAAATTCAGCAACGAATATAGAATCCATAGAAAGTTAATGATGTCACCAGATTATTCAAAGGATAAATTTCACCATCATTAAATTTAATCGATGCTTCTTTAGGCTTTCTGTCACGGTTTTTAACATCAAGTAAAAATACAGTTTCAGTCAAAAACAACTTCGCATACAACTATACATAAAAGTAGAAAAAACATACAATCTTGTTTGCCTTTGACTAAAACCCCAGAAAATATCCTAGTTACAGATAAACTAAACACTAACCTGAACTCATTCCAAATCTCCAAAGCCGAACCAGCAGGAAAGAACCTCCGGCAGGACCGAACAAGTGAAGTAATAGTCTGAAAATGCCTTTGTCTCAATCTCCACCCTTGCGGTCCAGTTTTCCTATAATGCTCATCAGTATACATATCATAAACACTAAATTCATCAACAAAACTCCGAAAAATAAGCCAAAAAATAATATAAAAAAAATACCTTGTAAAATGAGTATGAATAAGAGTATCATACAAAGGCCTCCATTGTACTTTGAAAGCCAACTTCTTTCTATACTTATTTAGCACTCTCACTGTTAAATTTCCCCATCTTACCTACAAAATTAAAACCAAATTCCACAATTAAAACTCAAAAAGAATTAACAAGTTAATTATAATTATTAATTAATTAATCAGCATTAACAATACCTGAGCGTAAAGCTTATTCTGCGAAATATTGAACAATTCAATTCCAAATTGTACGAGTTCAGCTACATCTTCCAAATTCAATTCACTCTTCGCCTTAATAAAACTGTAATTAATCATTAACACTCCATTAGAATTTAAAAAAATTAAAATTCAATCGTTATTAAGGAAATTGATAGAGAGAGAGATGGGCGGAGATTAACAGTTCGAGGACGGAAATCCATTTAAGAGTAGCGTAAACGGAATCAGGATCATCAGGTTTGTAAGAGTCCTTGACGAATTTGAGCACGCTCCGGAAGGAGTCTTTCTCTTTCTTCGTCTCCTCTACCACCGGCGGTGGGAGCCACGCGTTGTAGAGATGCATCTGATGTTCTGTTTTCATTGAAGGTAAGAGGGAGAAATGAAGAAGAAGAAAGAGTGCGTCTGAGCTTAAATAGGAGTGTGGATTTTTGATTTCTTGGAGGAGGGGATGGGGCTGCTGTTTCTTTTTGGAGAAGAAATATTTTGTAAAAAAAAAAAATGAGAGCTACTGTAGTGTAGACTACTGGGTCTTACGGTGAAGTGACAGCGACGGAGAGACTTTTTTCGTTCGTTTGAGGGGAGTGGCCCCATTTTGTAACCCGACCCGGCACAATACAGGGTCACGGAGCGAGAAGTTTAACATGGATTGACCGGCAATTTAAATTAAAACAGTATGGTTTTAACAAGGAAAAAATAATAAAGTAAGAGGTAGGCTTTTTTTTTGGATTAGCACCGATTATCAAGGTCATTGGGTCTGATTAATCTCGAGGGTGCATAAAACCTCGGCAAGCAGGTTTCCTATAAGTGCATCACGGGTAATTCATGGACTTTGTCCAAATCATATCCCAAAAATTGTTTGCATTCCTGGACTCCCCATCTAACTCGGATTATTACAGTTTTTATCAAATTTCTTCTTATAATTTAACATGATAATAAAAAAATTAAAATCATTATAGCAATATATTTTTTAAAATATATATATTATTAAAATAAGTCTAATCGATGGTGTGGAGACGGTTCTTAAAAATATTTATTCATAAATATATTAAAATAATATTTATTTAATTTTTGAAAATTATTCTTAATGTAACATATTCTGAAAATATTGAAAAGATTTATTTTTAAAAATAATTGATTAATTTAAAAGAAACACAATGAAAGTAAAAATCACGGTCGTGGTTGAACCATGACTTTGAGTGCAGAGTTGAGAAATTGAGGTAGCAAAGATGGCCCACCAGGCTCAGATCCCAACCACAACTGGCCGTCTATAACGGCAACTGAAGGGGGGCCGATTTGACGGTATAAAGTGAAGCATAATTGAAAGTAAAACGACATAGAGCTCTCATCTTTCACAAAAGGTCCGTCAACGCAGGCAGAAGCCTCAGCCACCTTCAACAGCAAGAATAATTTCCATTCCATTACAGTAGCATGATAGCTGTAATATTTTGGATTAAAAGGTTTATTTCTTGATTAATTTTAAGTGGGTTCATTTAATTAGCTGAGATGCGCACAATGGACGTTTATGTTAATAAAAAAAAAGAATAATTGCCATTACTAACCAAACAAGAAGAACAAATGTGTTCATACTGACCATTTTCTAGGGTTAGGGCATCTTTCAGTGATTTGTCATGAGATTGAGATTCGTTGTGGTTTGATAGTGGTAGATTTATTTAACTATTTTGATTATATTGAAACTAATTAATTGGTATAAAATTAAAAAAAGAAATTTAAAAGATCACAGTTTTCAACTTTTAAGTAATAATATATTGATTATATTATTAGTCAAACACCCACGTTCGAATAATGAAATGTTTCTGTAAGAATCTATAGGTTGTTGTCCAAAAAATGGGGATGGAATGAGGAATAAAACAAAGATACTATTCATCATACCAAATGACTGGTGTCACGATCCACTTACCTCATCAAATCACTTTTCTTTTCTTTTCTTCTTAATAATATGCGTTGGATTCAATTTAGTGAAATTGTGTTTCTGTTTTTGAATAATTTATAATTTGTGCATGAAACTCCTTTAAAATAATTTTTAAGAAGCTTTTATTGAGTAGTTCTTCAAACCACGGCCACAGAAAATCACCACTCCTCTTCAGCCTGGTGAAGACATCATCGGGGCATTTCACCTTCAGGAGTGATCAGCTTCCCTGTACATGTATTCTTGGCTTTTGCTAATTCAATTTTATCTCATTTGTGTTCACAAATGGCTGAAATGAAAGACGTCCATATCTTAGAAATCCCAGTGGATGAAGAGCACCAGCAGAAACTGATATGTGCCATGAACACAATAGCAGCATTTCAAAACCACCCGTTAGCAGAAATCTCTAATAGCCCAGGTCATTTTTTGCTTCTCGAGCTACGGGAAAGAGAAGAGGATCTTTTCGGGCGTAAAGAAATGGACTCTATCAAGAGCGAAATCTTTCAACTCTGTTGCTTCTTTTTAGCCTTTCATTGGATCTTGTTAACCATCTCGTTTACCCCTTCTGTTGATAGTAAAGAGAATACTTGCGAGAATTGGCGGGCACCTTCTCTTGTGTTTGTCTGCACTTCGCTTGTGTTTGTGTCTTAGGTTCAGGTTAAGATTTGCAGGTTCTGGAAGGTGTCCAGGCAGTTGCAAAGAGAGAGGAATGATAGCAGAGCTCTTACAAGGTGTATTCAAGAACTGAGAATGGAAGGGGCTAGTCTTGATTTGTCTAAGGAACCACTGAGTGGAAAGAGAATGAAGAGATCAAGTGTTGAGCTTAAATGGAAGCCACTTACTTGGTGTTCACAATATTTGATTACAATTTGTCTTGTTTCTTTCTCAAGTTTGGTGTTTGCTGCTTCCAAATCCATCCTTTGCGGATTCTGATCAGGGAAGGCTGCTAGTTTGTGGAATTTTACCAGATCAAGGATGCAGCGCCGCTTCCTTCTGCCAACTTCAACCATCTTGGTTCCGCCGTGTGGCAGCATCAATCCTCTGCTGTGTGTGTAGCTTTGAGCAAACACCTTTGCGACTAACGATCCACTTTCACATACCAGCTAGGGAACAAAAATCTTAGTAGATTATAAAGCACAAGAATCACCTCTCTTTTGATAAATATTTATTGTCTGGCTAGGTGGGACAATATTTATTGGAAGGCATACCATGTGGAGTTGTACGTAGGCATATATTATTATCGGTGGGGATACGAGTCCTCTTGCTCTGCCCAAGCTTCGTATCTAGAGGCTTTAATGATTTTATTATATCTCACACATCATCAAGAAAATATGGGTTCTAGTTGGCTTACATAGCACAAAAATTACTTCTTTTCTCTATAGACGTCTTTTCAATGACAAAGCCCGATGCATGACTTCGATCTGTTAGATGGAACAATATTTTTGGAAGAGTTTATTTTATGTAGGTGTAGATACATAAAATCTAGATAAATTAGTGTTTTTTTTTATTAACGCAGGTGTTTGGGTCAGTTTGTTCTCGAATAATTTCACAAACTCTGAAATTAATGATTATGTAAGCTTTCAATAGTCATTATATTAACAATCACAGGGTTCGAACCTAAAAACACAAGAAGAACAAACCCCTTAATCTCAAACTTTTACCACTATTCACTTGCTAGATGGTTAGTGTGTCCTTACTAAGCTAGAATATAAAGAAATTGATTGATAGCATGATGAGAGACATGGACTATGGAGTTTATAATTGAAATTGTTTTTTTATGTGGTTTTTGAAGTTGTTTGGTTTAAACTTTCTTTTTAAAATTACAACTATAAAACCTACCATAAGAACAAAAAAAAACACAAGTCTTCTGTTAGAAACCAAATTGTTTTTAAATCAACAAACACATCTTGTATATGTCTATCTTTGCAAATCAAGATTTGTATAGCATTAAAGCATTTGAAAAATAAAAACAATGTTATTGGGCTTTTTCACTTTTTATTTGAGTAAAATACAATAAATAGTCTTAAATTTAAATATTGTTTGATCTAGTCCTTCTAGTTGTCAAAGTTACAAAGGAAGTTTTTTTGTTTTGTGAACAAATTTGAATTGATAACGTGACTATTTATCTTAAGTAGTAATTAGCAATCGATGTTAATTTCAAGATTATCATGGTATTTGTACATTTATTAAAATGAGATATTCTAGATAAAATTTTGAATTAAACATTTATAAAAACAATGTTGTTTTTAGAGAGATTTTATAGAATTATCCACAACACTAAACACATTAGAGGTTTAAATCACGTAGTTATATTTTTTATATTTGTTCACATGAATAATACAAGCAAGTCCCTTTTTTTTGGGTAAATTAATTTGAGTATCTTATGGTTTCGTTACTTCTTTTCAATTTACAAACGAAATTTTCTAGTATTATACTTTGCAACTTTGGTCAAAGTAGATTTTAAAAATCAATTAAAAGATGATATACCCTCATATATATATTTAAGCGTGAAAAATAATCATAATTACATTACTTATTTTCTCTCCTTTCTCTTTTTAGGTCCGAAACCCCCTACCTAAAACACAAATCACTTAGCACAAAAAAAAAATCATTAGATCAAGCAAAACTAGTAGAATATCCTCACCACCAAAAAAATCACACAATTAGTTATTATCAAGTAAATCAAAAACAAAAACCCATTAGATGTAGGTCTTAGAAATGAATCCTTATCAACAACAAGAAAACCTAGCAGATCCAAACCACATAACTTCAAACAATCAAGATTTACCATCTTTTTTCCCCATATTGTCCTCTTTGCCACCTTTACCTATGTGTCGCCACTCTCACCCTTATCGGTGGCTCCTGTCACAAGATTAACGTGATTGTTAACCTCCTTGGTGAATATTACCAAAAAAAAACTCTCTCTTTCCTTCTAATATAAGAAATCAACAATTGGTTATCAAGCAAACCAAAAAAGTGTTTAGCTAAAACATGTATAGTTTGATTTTCTCTACTAGCATTTTGAGCATTCCAGGGATATTTAGAGCTCGAGAAAGTTTTTGGTTGTTCAAATATTGTTGGCATACATATAAATGATATAATAAATTGGATATTTATAATTTTTCCCATGAAGGCGCTATTGGTTTGAATTGAGTGAAATATTTTCTTCAACTAACTAATGCAAAATATTTTATTTTTTCAAGTAGTTTTTGGACTTGTCAAGTTGACTAGGTCATGTTGAGATGAAAAAAATTAAACAAAGAGTTTTTAAAACAATAAGAGTTCATAAATAAAGTCACGAGTTTAACATATTAAGTCATGAAGCCTATATATATTACTATTTCAATATTAAAAAATATCATCTAGATTTTTTGTAAGAAAAATAAATTTTTTTATCAGTAATTTGGGTTTCCTTTGAACTTGTCAAGTTGATTATGTTACATTGAAATAACTCTCATATGGTTTAATTAAAAATTCAAGTCAAGTAAGAAATCAAGTAAGGAGATTTCAATGCTGATTTTTTAGAATGAGTTTGATAACATTATCAAATAATTTTTTATTACAAAGTTTTTTTTTAACGTTAGTCTAACACATGACCTAGAGAGAATAAATAAACCAATATAATGTTATGTATGAAAGTTTACTAAACTTAGTTTTATTTTTGTTGGATTTTATTGATTATGTTGGATGCCACAACCTTCAAAGTTTATTTCAGAACGTGGATTTATTTATTTCTTTGGTTAGTGTCAAATCATTTAAAATTTGAAAAAAAGAAGTAATTAAACAATTTAACTTTTTTTTATTTAGACAATTTATCATTGGAAATATTTGTTGACATATAATGTCATACTTTGTATGCTTTATATATTTTGATGATAACAATAAAAAGAAAATGGACTAATAATATGCTTGGATGAGATTAAGCTATAAACAGGTATTATACAAAGAATACATCAACAAGCATAATGGAGTACATGAAGAATTCACTCAAGAAGTCCAAGATGCAAGCAAGTGAAGACTTAGAATAAGTGTTCATTTTAGTGCTTTGTGTAAATCTCAATTTCTATCTTGATAGCACAAATTAAAATGAACTCACACACTTCACATTGCATGCATTAAAAGGATTTGATGATTAAAGGTTTAAGTCATAATCAATCGGTTCAAGAAATTAAGAAAAGATAATTTGTCAAGATATAGTTTCTGCATGAACCTGGTCGATCAGCTAGGTTATCCGTTATGAACCGGTCGACCAGCTTGATATGACAGATTGCACTCAAACGGCTATAAACGGCTAGTTTTCAACTGGCTATAAACGGCTAGTTTCTAATGGCTAGTTTCTAACTGCTATAAACGGCTAGTTTCTAACTGGCTATAAACGGCTAGTTTCTCTTTGAAACTTATAAATAGGCCTCTTAATTGCAAAACTAATTACATAGAACTTTCATATCTTATATTGAGGCAATTAGAAGTGCATAAACACCTTCATATCATCAATCCTCATTAATACTCATATTTGTGTTTAAATCTTCATATCCTAACACAAAGAGTATTTCTCATTCTCACTACACTTAAACACCTTCAAATATCCTAAGTGCTATTATGAGAGAAAGAGATCATAGATCTTCATTTGTAATATCCACACTATTAAGAGTGTATTGTTGTTTTACTAAAACAACCATTATGAAACTCTTGAGAGTTGAGTATAAAACTCTTGGTATTGGTGAGGAACATCACTAGGAAAAATCTTGAAGAGGGTACATCTTCAAGTGGAAAGGAAAATCTTGAAGAGGGACATCTTCAGTGGAAAGGAAAATCTTGAAGAGGGCATATCTTCAAGTGGTGTAAAGTCTTGGTGTGGATTCATCAAGCGAAAATTGTAATCTTGTTACTTGGTTTAGTAAGAGAGTACAATACTCAAGTACGGGTTGGTACTTGAGTCGTGGACGTAGGCTTGCCGAACCACGTTAAAAACCCGAGTTAGCAATCTCTCTCCCTTATCTCTTTACTTTAAAGTAATTAATTTTAAGATTGCATTATTTATTGTATTGTTGCCTTAATCCGTGAATTTCAACAATATTTTATTAGGTTTCCTTTGACAATGATCTTTTAAGATCAGTAACATTGACTTAATAAAATTAGACGTGAAAAGAACACAAGATTAATTAATTTTGTAGAATTAATTCGGATTATCAACATAAACATTTCTCGGTATGCCATACATTAATCACAAATCACAAAAAAATATATATGCAAATTACTTTTTTTCCCACCAAAATAAATCACTATAAACAAAAAAGAAGAAGCTAGAGGGTGTGATCATATAGTTGTCAAAAGAAAACAACTAATACTGAACAACACAAAAACTTGAAGGACCTATAAAAAAGTCCATCTTCGATTCTTCTCTTTCGCCACGTGTCCACACATCGTGACTGTCATCTTTCTTTACAGGCGCCGTAAACAGTAAAAGGTAATGAAATTAATAAAACGTAAGCTCTTTTTTCTTCTTCTGTTTTATAATATCCCACACACATATATAAATACAAATTCAACCGACGCCACTGAGAAGAAACAGAGAGAAAGCGAGTCTGGTAGCGGCCGTGACCACCGCCACAATTATAATAGTAATAATAATAATTTCTTCCATCTGGTGGCAGCCGCTGCAGTGGCCGCTGCTCTCTCTCTCTATCAATAATTTTAAGTGATTTAAAAAAATCTAAAAAAACGGATATCTATAAGGATATTGATTGGAGCACTGATAAAATGACCACCACTGGCGGCGGCGGCGGCGTTGGTGCTAGTCGCTTTATGGCTTACTCTCCGTCTCCATCTGCTCCTCACTCGCCTCATATCTCTGGTCTTCGTTCATCAGCAGCTTCATCTGCTCTTGTGATCGAGCAAGAAAAGTATATATATATAGCTGAAATCTGTATCTCTCTCGTTTCACTTTAACTGTCTGTTTTACAAATCTAGAGAGATCTGGATCTTTGATCCCAGTAGCTGAGATCTCGGCTGATCTAGGTTTTGTTATCGCGTGACTGGAATCTGATGCTGTTTTGCTGTGTAGTTTGTTTTGGCTAGTTACTTTACTGCTGGATGTAGTGATTTATGTTACTAAATTGACGCAATAACTCGAGTTGTGCTTCGGTTTGTTTCTTTATGAATCAAATCAACTCATTTACTGGTTTTTTAACTGTATGTTGTTGATTTACGACTTCATGTAGTGTTAAGCAGGACATTGTGAAACTTTATAGTTGTGTTTTGTATCTGTTTGAGCTTGGAATTGCCGATTTGTAGCTCAATTATGATCGCTGAAATGGTTTCTGATGGTATATTTATTAAATGATTGATTAGTTATGTTCTTACTGCTTTTATATATATATATATATATATATATATCTAGGATGGTAATGATTGTGTGTATGAGCATGTTTGTGCAACTGCGTGGTGAATTAATACTTGATGTATTTTTGTTGAGCAGGTATTTGTCGGAGTTGCTGGCAGAGCGTCACAAGATTAGTCCATTTATGCATGTGCTTCCTAATATATATCGGTTGTTGAACCAAGGTGAGCTCCATTGTTACGTCTTCTTTTCATGCACGTAGATCAAAGCATGTATGATATTCAGAAATGGATTTTTTTCCCATTGGATTCCTTTTATGGTTACACGTACATGGAACAATAGCTATTGTGGAAAGCAACATGTATATGGCGTGTGCAGTATAGACAATTATAATTGGAAACTAAATCAATTTAACTGGGCATTGGATGATGATATATGCCTCAAATTGCAGATATTTATTTACTGACTGTGCTGCTATTCATTGTGCTTTATTCAAAACTATCGTAAAGAAATCAGTATAGGAATGGTCAGCATATTAAAGCCCAATAAAACCATTCTGCTTAAGTGACAGAAGGAAACAAGGTCTTATCATTCCACCCTGTGCTGTAAAATAGTGATTAGGTGTAGAATGGTTGTATAACATTGTTGAAGATCATATAATGTCTCTGTCCTGGTATGTAAAACTTATGAGGCTTTAGCGATAGATTGGCTGCACAAGTTCTGTTGGTTCTTCGCTTTTCTGTTTTGTTGATGAAAGGAGTGAATGGTTTTTTGTCGACAAATATCCAATGCTTCAACACTTCAGTCATGTCCTGGGCTCATTTATGATCCCAGAATCCATTTTTTATATCATGTGTAATTTGATGGATTAGGCATAAATTAGCGTTATGCTCATCGATTGACAACCTGTTATGGATATCTCTGAAATTAAAGAATGATAATGGCTTTGGGGAAAGTACCAATTCGCTGTGCAAATGCTCTTAGGGTTCATAAAAGATATTATCACCAACTGTATGCTATATAAGCATTTAACAGGGCCTGTTTGATGAGCACAAGGATTGCTCATAGCAGATTGACTCGAGTGTGTATGTAGTAACTTGCAAAGAAGATGATTAATTCTAGATTACTAGTTATATATGCTTTTGTCAGATGATTTTGTTGAATTGACTTGCACTCTTGTGAAACCATGGGATATTGTGTATTTGTATTGTTATGATATTTCTCATAACAATATGGCATTGTTGTCTACTTTGATTGGCATCCTAGATGCGTGTTACTGGTTGTATCCATATTCTAGAACCATACAATTTCCCTACCTCATATCATGGTCCTTTTCCTTTGCAATCCTTTCTGAGCTCTGGCTGTGATAGGGTAGATGAGTTTGAAGAGGGTGCCCAAATGATTTAAAGAGCTCATTAGTGTTTGGCATAGAGTAAAGCATTTTGATTTTTTTTATTTGTTTTTGCTTTGGAGTTGGAAATGAATTTCAATTATAATCTGTTACAAGAATTTATCTTTTGTGTTGGGTTTCTGTGTTGCACATGATCATCTTTGGTAGGGATTTAGACATCTGAATCAACACCTAAGACAAAAAAAATTGATGTTTTGGGGTGGGCAATAGTGATGGCAAACCAAAAACCTATTAGATTATAAGAAAGCCAATAGGATGGTTTGCGTGTTTTGGAAATGGGGCTGTGCACTTAGGATCTTTCACTCATCTTGCAGAAAGAGATCATCCAGTGTACAGAGTGGACTAGGAATAGTTGTGTTATTGGTTGGCCAAGTATCTTATCACTTGGGGGCATCTTTGACATCTGAAGAAGCTGATGGTCAGTGTGAGCTAAAACTCTGCCTGGTTGTTTTATAGATCTCTCTTTTCAGCTTATATTGGGCACTAAGTTTGGCAAACTCTGATGCTGGTGTTATATCTGAAATGAGCTGGTTGAACTGATTCTAAACAATATCAGCCGTGCCTTGGTTTTATTCCCCTCCTTATCTCTTGCATTATCCTCTTCGTTTTTTTCCAGCAATATGTTAGTGTGTGTTTTTCCAATTTCATTTTCTTTCCTTGTTTGCAAATACTTGCAACAAGTTTCCTATTTGCAGTGGTGCTAACTTCTGTGTTGATTAGATGGTATTGTTTTCTATGCAGGCTGCAAATTTGTAGATGTACAATGTCCTTGAGTTTTCCTTGTTTGCCTTGAATAGTTAATATTTATTAGTTGCTTTATTCTCTGTCAAACTTATTAGAGCAGATAATGTTTAACTTTCTTATTTAACGATGCATATTTTAGGGTATCACTTAACATTGTGGTCCTTAACCTTTATCTCAGACTATGTTCTTCTGAAAGTTGAAGTATATTTGATGGGGCAAGCATTGATTTTTAACTAACTAAGTTAACAATCCGTCTTGTCCGTCCATTTTGTGGTGACTGCTAACCAATAACCAATGCTAACTGGTACATCTTGTTCTTGAAAATTGACATTTTGGAGCAGAAATATTGCATGTAACTGCACAGTTGGGGAATGCATCAGTTTTAGGTCAAAGTGGGCTTGAATATGCTAGCCCTCTGGCTTCTGGAGGAATATTTTCTAATGGAGCAGCTGATGCAAATGGATGGGCATCACGGTTTCAATCAGAAGTACGGATACTAACCATTAACATGACCTTTTTTTTCATCTAAATTTACTATTTTTAGACGCATTTTCTGACTATATTTTCCTTTTACTCTTAACTTATACCTTTTGTTTAAGCTTGTAGTATGAATTGACAGGTAGTGACTCTGAAGCTAACATCACCAAGCAGTGAAAAGTAGATCTTAACTTTGCACGCCTTTCCAGAGTATCACTCTTAATTAGATGATTCCACATTCACTGTGCCCTTTTAAATTGTGAAGACATAATGAAAACGAAATACATGAATTTATTTCCTCATTGGTGAAAAAAATTGAAGACCTCATACCCTTCATTTTCAAAGATTTACTTCAGTCTTGGTTTGCAATTCATTCTATGAAGGATGCATGGCATGCAGAGCATGGCGATACTGGCTCTAGTTAAGAGGGAGTCTGGTAATTCGGAGTAGAATCCTGACCCTTGAACTGATAAAAGTTGTTTAACCCACAATGACACTGTAGCAGATAGCCTGGCGCCTTAACCAATATAAAAGATGACAAGGCTGTTGAGCACACTAATGCATGTGTTGCTAGGTTTAGAGCCTTCCATTTTCATTATATATGTGGGTATGCCTTTATATAGTTCCTGTGTTGGGCATTTTTTGGGGTTCATTTGTCTCTGTGTTCTTAGCCGTCATCTGTGTTGTGTGTTTCTTTCCTCACCTGCTATTATGTGTTTCTTTCCTCACCTGCTATAGTGTCGTAAATATGTTCTTCAATTGGAGCTGTTCAATGCTTATGGGGCAATCTTCCTTGTGGATTTAATTACTGTACTCCCACCATCCAAAGCAG
The DNA here is from genome assembly GCA_032356905.1 of Salix exigua. Taxonomy (NCBI): domain Eukaryota; kingdom Viridiplantae; phylum Streptophyta; class Magnoliopsida; order Malpighiales; family Salicaceae; genus Salix; species Salix exigua. Next base: position 7,259,759 of record CM063598.1, read on the forward strand.
GAAGCCACAATTACATAGATAGTGGTTCTTATGAGAAAATATGGGATTATGTTGTGCAGATGTCAGGTATGTTGCGGCCCTTGTCAGCGCAAAACTGGCTGGGCTCTCAAGGTAGCTCATCCGGTCTTATTGTTAAGAGAACTATTAGAGTGGATATTCCTGTCGACAAATATCCTAATGTACAAATCATCTTCTCTTTTCCTTGCAATTTTTTTTTTGTTTGCACTTTCTTTTTCTGCAGCCTTTGACTTTCATCTCTTGCTGTAGTATAACTTTGTTGGGCGCCTTCTTGGTCCTAGAGGAAATTCCCTTAAGCGGGTGGAAGCTAACACAGAGTGCCGTGTCCTGATCAGAGGTCGTGGAAGCATTAAGGATCCAGCCAAGGTATTAATGGGTTTGCTGAATAACTTGTCCCAAACTTATAGGTGTCCTTTAGTACGCCTTCAATCTTTTGAGTTAGAAGAGGTCTGGGAAGAGGAAATATTTTATCATGAGATTAAAATCAAATAATCTTTGCTTGAACCTATAGATGATCATAGTACTAGATAGTCTCTAGAAAATCTGAATGTGCATGTGTTGTTTGAAATTTTTTGCAAATCTGCATTTCAATTTTTGGGAAATAAATTTGACATATATATAAAAAAAAAAGAATCTGGGAAAAAAATTATGAATAGTTGTGTCCAACCATTGCCCTCTCTGCTTGCCAGGATGTAATTTTTCTCTCATAAATTGTGATATTATGCCCTTTACCTTGGTTTCATGATGCAAACAATATATTGTTCATTTTTTATAGGAAGAAATGATGAGAGGGAAACCGGGGTATGAACATCTAAATGAACCTCTCCACATCTTGGTTGAGGGTGAATTGCCAATTGAAATAGTTGATGCTCGGCTAATACAGGCACGGGAGATACTTGAAGACTTGTTGAAGCCTATGGTAATTAGCTTTCTCCTTTTCTCATATCTTGCTTGTAAATCAACTTCATCTCACTGTTTTTTTGTCGACCTTACAAAATAACCTCTTCCTTTTTCTCATAACTAGATTGCAAGCATCATTTCTCTTTTGTCAGGCTTAATTTTTATTTTTCCTCGATTCATGTTCAGGATGAATCACAGGATTACTATAAGAAGCACCAACTGAGAGAGCTAGCAATGCTCAATGGTACACTTCGTGAGGAAGGTTCTCCCATGTCAGGTTCTGTCTCCCCCTTCAACAACAGCCTTGGTATGAAGAGGGCCAAGACCAGGGGGTAATGGATTCTTGAACTTGGTGGGCTCTTGGAGCTCGTTTAACCTGTTCTGCCAGTGATCAGCGGTTATGACAGCAGAGGTGTTCCTGTGTCAGCCAATGCTCCCAACTGCCATTGGGGCGCTGGCACTTTCTTGTGCCAGTTCTAACTTGTGTTCTATATGGTGTGTTTGGGTTAGGTTTAATGACAGTATCGCATGTTAAGGGACGGATCCGTTGGGGTTTTGCGTTTGTATGTTGCTTTTAGGCAGAGTCTGGAATCGAAGACTGCCAATGTATTAAAGAAAATAGGGCCTTACTATAAGAGCTTGTGATGACGGGACAGCCGATGGGCATTTGCGTGAGAAAGTTGACGAATGTTGTGTATACAGTAATGATCAACAAATCTACCCGAATGCAAACCTCATTTGGGTTGGAGTGTTGTGCTATTAAGTGTAGACCGTACTCGGAATTTATTGAAGGCATATTCTTTGTCGTCTCCTACAATAATTGTATTTCCCCCTTCTCCCCGCCTTCTTTTTCGTGGTATTCTACTTCGCTGCTATTCTAGGTATACCGGGTTGATAAAACGACTCGGAATTGGGGAAAGCTGGGACTGATAGAGCCGTTTCGTGCCTGTTTAGGAATCGATTGCCAGGCAGGAATCTGTCTAACTTGTTGGATGGGTGCAAACCATGGCAATTCTGTCTAAGCAGCTCTGGGATGCTGTTTTTGTAAGATCTGTTTTGATGATATTTGCTCAGAATCATTTTTTTTGTATAAGTTACCTGTTCCGTAATCGTCTCTCTTATGCCGGCATCATCTCTCGGTTTCATCATCCCTTTTTTTCAAGGCAATTGAAAGGATCTATAAATAAATCTGTACAGGCTATGGCTTCAGTGTGAAGGATCCATAAATTTATACAACCTGTGCTTCAACTAAAGTTAGTTTCTGACTATTTTATCTGACCACCTAAACCTTGTCAGTAATACCTCCAGATGGATCATCTCTACTTTCGCTGACATGAAAAAGAAATGAAGCCTCAGTACACCGAAACCATAAGCCCTCCTAATTAAATCCTAAGTGATCATATCATAAGAGAAATGGAGAAGAAACAATAAGCATTGATGTTATTTTTTTAATATTTTCTTACTGAATGATCAAGTTATCTTTGAATCAAACAAGTAGTCTAGATTAAATTAAGACAACTCTCTCGTAATTTTATTTTAAATTGGAGCCGGACTATGTTAATTTTATTATTGTTTTGTCAATTTCAACATCAAACTTTTTTATCTATTGGCGGGGTTGCTTTTAAATCGTCAAAGTCAACCAGGTCATATTGAAACAATTTTTATACAATTTAATTTTAAATCTAGGGTACATAAAAATTAGGTAAAGAGATTTTAAGGTTGATAAAAATAATATCAAATAATTCTCTATTTCTAGAATATCTTTTATTATATTTTTAAAAACAAATTTTTATATGTAGCGTAGCATAGAGTAACATGTAAACTAATTGACTATAAACTTTTAAAAAATGAGTTTTATTATACCTCTTATCATAAAGTACTATTAATTTCCCTTAATATTATATTTATTTCCTATTGAGTTATCACACTCTTACACACAAATTATGATTTTGATAAATGAACTCAATTGACTCAATTTTTTTTTAATTTTTTTTAATATTGGGTAGATTGGATTTTATTGTACCTTTCATTGTAATAGTGCTTTACTTTTTTTTTCTCTCATTTTTAATAAATGCTTTTTTTAAAATTATTATTTAATATTACATTTATTTTTATTGAGTTATCACACTTTCTTTGTGTGGATTACAGGTTTGATGAGTTAACTCGATTGACTCAAGTTTTTTATCTTTTTATTATTTTGTTTATCCTTTAATATTAAATTGACAAGAAATTAGATTCCATGATTTGTTTTAATTACTTTTTATTATGGTATTTCAACCTCATAACCCAGGAATACTGTTTAACGAGTTAACCTGGGATATGTTTTTTTTTTTGTGTTGTTTTTAATCTATTTGTGTTTTAATTTTATCATTCAATATTAAATTAGTTGAAAATTGAGTTTCATAATCTATTTTGATTTGCTTTTCTATTGAGATATTTTAGTCTCACAATCAAGGTCGCGAGTTTTGGCTTCTTAACCTGATTTAATTGAGTTGTTTTTTATTTTATTTTCACGAGATTATCTCGATCTCATGACCTGGGTCTTAGACCCCTTTAACATTAGATTTATTTTTATTGTATTATTAAAATCTCATCATCTAAGTTGTGGTTTGATTATTTTACCCAATTGACTTAGTTTTTTTTTGAACTAACTCATTTTGTTTTTTCAATCATTTAACATTTTATTTATTTATGAAATAAGTTTCAAAAAGTTATTTTATTTTTATTAATTATCACGGCCTCATGACCTGAGAATAGACTTATGATTTATATTTATTTATTTCCTTATTGAGTTATCATAGTTTCATTAATTAGTTATAAATTTGACATGTTAACTCGCATGGATCAAAGCGAATCAATTATATTTTAATATTAAAAAATATTATATTAAATTTATTTTTAATCAAATTATATTTTAATATAAGTTATTTTTAAATTTATAAAGTTAATAGGCTTATATTATATCAATATTCACATGATATAGATTTTTTTCCGAATAAAAAACAAATACTAGTAATATCTCAATATTTAAAAAAAAATAATACAAGTGCTGATAAATTATATAAGTAATTATCTATAACTAGGGTGATCATTATCCGTTCAATTTGATTTTTATCTATAAAGCAGCAAAATTAATAAACAAATATTTTTTTTTAATGTTTCAGTTTTTCTCAAATAATTTTTCATTTTTTTTAGTTTAATCGATTTTTTAGTTTTTTTGTCAGCTGATAAAAATAATTAAAAACAATAAAAAAAGATTAACAAGTAAGAAGGTGACAAGGGAAAGACATACGTGTCAGAGACAGACCGCTACAAGGTAACTTCATGGAATCTCTTCTTTCCTTCTTTTGTTTTACCCTTTAAATACATTTATCAAACACAAAACAAACACATTATTCTGTCTCTGCTACTGCCGATTTTATACCCCCAAACACCAACTTAACTCAGGAGGTCACTAATCTCTTTTTTAATAAACTTGTCTGAATTCGTTTTTTATTTAATTACTCCCATTACGGGGTCAATAAAAATATTTTTTTTTATTGTTGTTGTAGTTTATTGGTTTTTCCTGTAAACAGATCTTCTTGTTTCCAGCGTTGTTGTTGCTGCTATAATAATAATTATCACTATATTTTTTTTATTTGGTTACCGAGAAGATTTAAGGGATTTTAACTCTGCTGGTTTTAGTTTTGATGGAAGTGAATTTAGCCCACTGTTTGGTTACTCAAATTTTTATTGTTTTAGACCATTTGGAGGGAGGAACGTTTCAGAACCTTTTTTAAAAATTATGGGTCTGCTATTATTTTTCTGAAGTTTAGAATCAAACCAATATTTTTGCTGTTAGTATATTAATCGGATGACTGGATGTGGATGGCTTATGTTGCTGGCACTAATATGTAGTAAAAATATATGTTTTTGAAGGTTCAGAGAATTTGTGATGGCTTCCAAGAGGATTAACAAGGAGTTGAAAGACCTGCAGAAGGACCCTCCTGCTTCATGCAGTGCTGGTTTGCTTTTTTACTTACTCGTATTGTTGAATCTGTGTATAGTCTTGTAAATTTGTTTCTTTGGTTTAGTAATAATTATGGTATCAATATGCGTTTTTAGCTGCCTCGGGATGGGATTGCCCAGTAAATTTTCGTTGTGTTTGCTTTAACATGCACGAGCACATTGATATGATAATTGCTAGATGTGGTTGAGTGGCAAGGACAAGGGAGGGTTAGTTTAGAAGAGTAATCAGTGAGAATCTAATTACATTTGTAATGAAATGCACTGTTTGTTGGATAGACTGGGGTGCAGCCATCTGTAAGTTCGTGTGTCTCTGTGGTGATCACTTGCACCTAAAAGGTTTTCATCATTGGATCTGTTTTGTGGTGGGGTGATTATGATTCGATATTTCAATGTGGTGTTGCGGACATGGCTGCGTAGATTCATGATCACTGCTCTTTTTCATTCATGAGCCTTGACTTGTCTGCAAACTGATATAAAGCTCATGAATTCGACCAAATTATATTTTGTTTTCTCTAGAGTTTATGGTTTGTGACATACTACCCATGCGTACAGGTCCTGTTGGTGATGATATGCTCCACTGGCAAGCAACGATTATGGGCCCAGCTGACAGCCCATTTACTGGTGGTGTATTCCTTGTGTCCATTCACTTTCCTCCAGATTACCCATTCAAGCCACCCAAGGTAATCGATTTGCTCATCTTTCCGATACCATTTGCCTTGCCTTCCTTCCCATCCTCCCCGCCCCTTTTCCCTTCTCGGACACACTGAATTGCGTCCATTTACTATCTGCATTATCATATCTGCTTTCTTAACAATATATAGTCTTATTCTAGATCAAAACAATACCTTGTAATGCCTGCATATTTTCTGCGTTATCATATCTGCTGTATTCACTACATATGTTTTTCATTGATCTTCTGTCATCTTTCAATAATTGCTATGTTTTTTTTATGGAAAAAAGGGTCTTCCTGATGCTGTGATACCCCTTTGCCTCGTTTTGCTTGAAGCTATTTGCAAAAAGTGGTGAACCTATAAATGGTTCGAGAATGGCTTCGCACCAGTCCTGGCCTCTCTCCCCCCCTAATTGCATTGCTTGGCTGACATGTAGGGCCAGTCTGCAGGACCTGAAATGCACATCCTGGAGCCCTGTAGGCTTTCATGGAAGCACTTTTTTATCATTCCCTTAGCTTTGGTTGCTTGCCACATTGGTTATGACACACTATGTATTTTTTTCTCTCTCCCGGTTTGATTGTGTTCTGGACAGGTCTCCTTCCGCACCAAGGTTTTCCACCCTAACATCAACAGCAATGGAAGCATTTGTCTGGACATTCTCAAAGAGCAGTGGAGCCCTGCCCTTACAATATCCAAGGCACTATCATTTTCATTTCTCTCTGATGCACATGGGATGTCTTGTTTTTGGTGTAAATAAAGAGTGCATCTCTCTTGCAGGTTCTTCTGTCCATCTGTTCACTGCTGACTGATCCAAACCCGGACGATCCCCTGGTGCCTGAAATTGCTCACATGTACAAGACAGACAGGGCCAAGTATGAAACGACTGCACGGTCCTGGACCCAGAAATATGCCATGGGCTAGGGTGAACGAAAGTCCGACCAGTAAATAACAGAGATTTTGTTCTGGTCTGCCCTTGCTGTCTTGGTTTATGAGGATCATTGGGAGTCTATTATTATATATTAAAGCATGTTCTATAGCTGACGGAGTCATACGAAACCACAGATGCTATCTATGCTTTGCTTCATTCATCGTGGGCCGGGGCTTGTTCTTGGTTTTGTCTATTTCTCAATGGGCCTGCCTGAAATTCCCTGGGCCTAGGCCTGGCTTAAAATCCAGGCCTAGATAAAATTGTATATTATAGTTTCTTTCAAATTTATTTTCTCGAAACTGTATCAGCAGCACAGGCCAAAAAACCTATGGGGTCCAAAATCTCAGTATTACAATATGACACGTCTCCGTTGTTTAATGTATTATAGCACAGATGTCACTTTACGAGACCCACCGTGGAGTAGAGAGAGAGAACCGCTGACGAGGCAGAAAGAACTTGCACGACATGTCGCTGTTGTGTACTCTAGCTGCAATCAGACGCGACCCTTGTTGTTTGTATGTGGTTCTGGCTCCATATATTACACTACAAGGCTTGTGACTATTGTATACAATGCATAGTAGACGTTGGTCATACCAAAAATAAATAAATAAATAAATATAAATATTATTCAATTCAATTTGCATGTTTTTTTTAGAAAAAGAAGAATAAAAAGAAAAGGGAGGGTGGAAGGAGAGCGACCTCTCCCTTCCCTGGCAAATCTATTTACCTTTATTTATTTATTCATTCCTGGTGTAAATAAAGATGTAAATGACCTTTTTATCAGAGCAATAAAAAAGGGAGGCACACTCCATGTCGCTTGACTTCTTTTTAGGTATCTTATCATAGCAAAAGTTGTCGGTGGGTATTGTACCCTGGGCGTACTTTGAGGTGAACTTCACCTCTCTTTATTCAAGCTTGATGGTTTTTTGTTTATTATTTGTTTTTGGAGAATGTATATAAGCTAGTGGTCAGCGATATTTAATAGAATATAAACAATATTTTATAGGATATTCTTGAATTATAAATAAATAAATAAATAAAGTGGAGACACTAGGTCAAATCTAGATTGGTAAAGAGTTGTTGATCAAAGCAAAGCCGAGCCCTCAACTTGGGATTTGTAGAGAGAGAAATGGGGCTCATTGGTAAATAAAATCAACGAACTGTGATGGAGCAAGGAGTCATGCATGCTAAAACAATGGCGTGAAAAAAGGGAGATAAGAAATGGACAATTGTGCTCTGTCTCCTCCTCCTCCTCCTCCTCCTCACGTTTCATAATATACAGCGCGAGCGTTTAATTTGTTGCGTGCTGTGTAGAGCCCCAAAAAACACCATGTCAGAGACAGCATGCATCACGAGGCTTTGAAAGCTGCTGCCCTTCCCTTCAAAGAATTAATAGCAACAGCTAGCTAGCTGAAAATTATAAAATATATATCAGTCAATGCATGTATTTGTAGTGACAATGCCGGCCGGTTCTTACTATTATATATATATATATATATATATATTGCAATGAGGAGTGCTATTATGATCATGCGTTAATCAACACTCAATTTCATCTTGACGGTTTTCATAACGCACCTCTCCCCTTGATTCAATACATTCAGACTCTTCTGAACGCTAATTCCAAGATTTAAACTCGGAAAATTAATGATAAAAAGAAGCAGCAGCAGCAGCAGCAGCATAATTCTTGAACCAATGGGACAAACCCTTATGGTTAACGTATGAGCTTATTGATAAGCCCGAAAATGATCTGAGAGGGTGAAAATCGAAGGAAGAGAGCATGCAATGGTCACTTTCTTTTTCACAGAGCAAGGAATGTGAAAGTTTACAGCAAATGGCGACACTCTGTGAGACAAACACATGTCCATTATAAAGTCCATGAGCTAGCTGCTCTATATGCTAGCTAGCTGTCCTGAGAATTGGGGAAGAGACTCGACAGTGCATTCGTCCAATCTTTTTTTATCATCTAGTCTGCACTCCATGTGTTAATTATATATTCCACATAATATAGTGATCATGAGAGGACTGTATATATATATATATATATATGTATGAATGTATTTATACGCACACGTACGGTGATCAAGCTAGCGATCCAAGAAGAGGAGGGAATCCATGAGAGGGACTTGTAACCGAAGCATTTTCTTGGGGTTGGGTTAACGTTACTAACGGAGAAATGGCATGGGGGACATTTACGAGAGGTCTTTGTCATCTTGAAAGTGACCTCTCTCTCTCTCTACCGACGCTTCTTCCTTGTTCTTTTCTATCTTTTGGCACCGAGAGAGAGAGAGAGAGAGGATATTAATTACTATATGATACATATCGCATTAAATATATATGATATTTTTCATGTTTAAAGCTATAGTATTGGTAACATAACCTACACCTTTGCCAAATGAAATTACTTTCATTAGATGTATGTAAGAAAAAAACAAAGAAGGAAAGAATGCCTTCAATTTGAAGGGAGGGTTGTTATTAAGTCTTTGAATTTTAAACGAATTTATAACTTTGTCCTCCATGTTTGAATTTTTTTTTTTAATTACTCCTTATCGTTGTCTTTTTAAAATATATCAACTGGTTTTTCTCTAAACTCTCATTAAAAAAATAGAAAGTATTTTCTAAAATGACAACCATCATGATATAAGTTGAGGGGTGTTTATAATTGTTCTAAGAGCTCAGGGACTAAAGGAAGATTACTCATTCGAAAAACCACAAACATTTGCCCCCCGGCCCCTAAAAAATTGATGAAAAAATCTGCATGTCTATCATTTCATGCATGTGTCTGGGTAGATAATCCACTTCCCATATTCTCCTCTTTCAGTGTTGGCACTTGAACCCTACTATACATATATATGGGTGAAAGCTCTAGCTAGATTTCGGGGCTTCATCTGTGAAAGAATCATAACTTTGAACCTCCATGCAAGTGCTGTGAAAATTCTTGCTGTAAACATGGAAGAAGTTATTAATTAGCATGTAATGCAAACGATACCCATGTCGTCTTCTCTTCATTTTAAAGTTTCAAGAGTTCTCTGGTTCATATTTCTTTCCTTGCAGAAAGAGAGAATTGATTAACGGAAGTTTGGCGTAGCAGGTTGATATTTTGAAAAAAGAAGAAGAAAGAAACATGGATCAAAATGAGGGCAAACGGCAGTTTTTTTTTAATTTTTTTTTTATTGAATGGTGCTTCTGATCTTTTTTTCACACATGTTGCCATAGCATCGTGTTTTTTTTATTATCAATAATGCCTCCCAAAAAGCTTGAAAAAAGTTGGATGGTGATGGGAAATTGCGAGTGCCATGAGTGATATGAAATGGACTCCACCCTCTAGCGTTTAGTAGGGCATGCAGGCAATATCCTATATTCCATATATACCGTACACCCCTTTCATTTTCTATTCATTGCTGGCGGGCTAGCTGATGACTTGCGCGACCATCCCCTGCCGGGTTCTTTTCTTTCTCTGGACTGGATGCGATCCACCGAGGAAAATACACTTCGAAAATACGATTATTTTTTGCTGTTGGACTGACTGTATATGTGCGCTGCTGCTGCTGCTGCTGCTGCTGCTGCTGCATTAAATGCAGTACTTGTGCAATGACCTTTTGTCAAAGCATTTAATAGTCGAGTAATGATGATCCATGGACGCGCGGGGATGGGAGCTAGCTAGATCTCTTGTTTTCACCCATCTCCAATCCCAATAGGCCACCACCACCCTTCTTCCATGTCTTGACCGTACATGTAGAGCTCATAATTAGGCAATCAGAACTGCATATATCCACCAGGCTGAACTTATGAGCCGTTAAGTTTAGGTTAACCAAACCAGGAAACCAGGCACGGCAATTAAGGACAAGATACGAGTGTACGTCTGCCAACATTAAGTTTGGTCGGTTAGCTTACTCACACGGATTAACATGATCAGGAAAATTACAGGGAACATATCAAAGTGGGATCAAATAGGAAGTTCGCTAGCTAGGTCATGATCATCTTTCTCGAGTCTTAGCTTGATCCACGTAAAGGGAGCATCCCTTGAAATAAGAAGAAATGGTGGTGATGTGCGTGTCGTCCACCACGCACGAAGATTAATGTGCAGAGGAGGCTAGGCCGTTAATGGCGGGGATGGTAAGAAGAAGAGAGCCGAAACAGGTGGTGCATGCATGGGCCTGGCTGCAGGGAGGGCAGCAGTGTGGTCTGGTCATGAGTGATAGATAGATATGAGATTGGATTCTGCTGGAATATATATATGTACAGCATGTCGTGTCACCACCACTTTTAGGAGGCAGCAAGCTATAGCCTGTACGTTGCCTGGTATGCTTTTCGAGTTCAGCAGTGCATTATTCGACGGCTCACAAAATTTAAGATATGCACGAGCTTCGTGTGTGCGAGGTAAATACCCTCCTCATTCACTATAAGTGGAGCGTTAGGGTTGGTTAAAGACATATCAATGTTCAATAGATATACTTTGAGATTATTCTTGTATTTTAAAAGATATTAGGAGTTCAATCTCTCTTCTTATATGAAATCGGTTATTTAGAGAATATTTTTATACTTTTCGAGAATACATCACTGATAACTGGATCACTATGGATTAGTATTAGGCTCAAGCGTTTAATGCAATAATAACTGAAAGTGGATCACTATCTACTATATATATAGTCTCCCATCACATTAATGTTAATAAATACCTAGAAATAGATTTTAAAAATAAATATAGTTTCTATTTCTATTTCTATTTATATATATAAATCATTGTTTAGGTTTTATATTTGTTGGGCATATTTTGAATGAAAAAATAAATAAACGAGACAGCTTATTACCGAAATGTAAAATAAGAAAATGCCATTTGTTGGAAGTCGCAAATAAAAATGCAGAGAGGGGGGGACACGTAAGGAAGCAAGACAACAGATGAGCGGGTGACACATGTCACGAGCAAAGTGAAACCAAAGTAACACCTAAGGAAAAGCAGAGCAAAACTGAGAGAGAGAGAGAGAGAGAGAGAATCGGTTCCTTTGGCTTCAGCTAGAACTTTCATCTCTTAATCAGATCTCGTTTTTCCAACAGTGTCACTTTCTTCTTCGTTTCTCCAGAAAATTCCCTCTCCATCCTTCGTGCTCCTGTTTCTCTGCAGTCACAGAGAGAGAAAGGGAGAGATTACCGTATAGTACTGTACTTATCATTCAATCAGCAGCGAATCATCTGGTGATTCTTTTGAGTGATTGATACGGGTGCGAATCATCTGGTGATTCTCTTGAGTGATTGATACGGGTGCGTTTTGCTTGTTTCTCATTCAATCTTCTTCCTTTCTATTCAAATCCAAATCAAACTCAAAATCAAGCCTTTTCTCTGTTTCCTCTGCATATCGTTTATTGGGTCCAGGAGTGAATAAACAAACAATGGGGAATGATTGAATGAAATAGAGGGTCGGATCCGTACAGTTGGTATCTATCTGCATTGTTGTTTTTCTGGGAATCTTTTTTAATTTGATTTGATTTGATGGGTTCTTCAGGTTATTAAAGGGACACCTTTTTTACATACTATTAATTTTATTTCGAGTATAAACGATGTTTATTTCATTTCATTTTTATTTTAAAGGGTTTCAATCAATCCTCGTATTTATTACTACTCCTTTTGCTTCTTTGTTTATATATATTTTTTTTAAAGCTCGTTCCTCTTTTTTTTTTTTTATCAGTGAGTACTTAGTGTGATATTTGTTACTTTCAACTCTTAACTGTGAATTGCGTCAGCTAAAGCTTTGATCTATCTTGTCATGTTGCGTTTACTATGTTGATGGAATGAATAAGTAATAAATGGGTTTACTTATGTGGTTTTTTTATTATTATTATTCTTTGGGGGTTTTAGTAGATTTGGATCTGTGTTTTTAATTATTTTTAAGAGTTTTGTTATGGGATTTCAGAGATTGTGTTTTAGTAAGATGAAGGGTTGTGAGAGGAAGTGAGAAGTTCGATTTTTTTTTAACAAAAAAATTCAAGTTTCATTGATTGATGGATGAAGGACTTGGAGGAACTGGAATGCTTTAATATTTGATCGGATTCATTCCAGGCAAGAGAGCTGGTCTCAGCAGCTAAAAGGGCTCTTTTGTTTTGTTTTTATTTATATATTTTTGTTTTAAATCAAGTTTGATAGCTTTGGAAAAGATTAGTGTTTTGATATTTGTCTGGTTTCTTTATCTTCGATGCATATAGTGGTTGTTGATTTTAATTTAAATAAATCTGTCATTTTCTAATGTTTCCATGTTGCAGGCCTGCGGTATTATGATAGTAACACACTTTGTGCTTTCGCCCTTGACGGTTTAGAGCGGCATGTATGGCGGCAAGTTTGCTGTGAATCTACTTTCTTGGTCTGGAAATTAGGATTCCCTTTTGCATTTCAGCAAAATGTCAAGTATGATAATTTGGAAGTTTCTTTTTTAATGCGAATGACCAAAAATGAATGGTTTCTGATGCTTGATTTTGTTATGGTGATGTTGCATGTTGTTTGGCTACTACTAATATTAATATCCATTGTCTGATTGAAGGCGTTGAAGGAATTGTGGTTAATGATGAATATAGAGAGAGAAGATCTGATTTTGAGAACTCTGAAGATGAAAGACGGCGGTCAAAAATTGGTAATCTCAAGAAAAAGGCTCTGAACGCTTCGAATAAGTTCACCCATTCTCTTAAGAAAAGAGGGAAAAGGAAAATAGATTATAGGGTTTCTTCGGTTTCCATAGAAGATGTGAGGGATGCAGAAGAGGAGAGTGCTGTCCATGATTTGCGCCAAAAGCTTCTCGAAAGGGATTTGTTGCCTCCCAGGCATGATGATTATCATACTTTGTTAAGGTCAGCCATTTAATAATTTCAGAACTCAGTGTCATCCGTTTTATAAACTTGAAAAGTTTATTTGGCTTTCCTGTTTAAATCCACTGGAATGCATTCACTTATTAACACTGTTTTTTCTAACCCTGTAGATTTCTGAAAGCTAGAGAGTTTAACGTTGATAAAACAATCCAGATGTGGGAAGAAATGCTTAACTGGAGGAAAGAATATGGGACAGACACAATTTTAGAGGTAATGGAATGCACTTATCCTGCTAACCTTATTGCTGCTGATATGGTTATCTTGGAACCTATTATTTTATCCTGTTAAAAGAAACAATTTTATGTTCAGTGTTTCTATAATCCATTCACAATAATCAATCAATCACAAGCTTGAAACTGCATCTGTTGGTAACAAACAACATGGGCTAGAATTTTGGTTGCATTGCATTTTTGATAACTATCCATTGCATAGAATGCAGTTTTGCATGCATTCGTTGTGGTCCTGCACCAAACATTTTGATGTTAATTCTAGATTCAGAATTAGATTTTTTTTTTAATTTACTCCCTTATGTCATTTACTGATCTTGTGGTCAATGGTTAGGATTTTGAGTTTGAAGAGCTGGAGGAAGTCTTGCAATATTATCCTCAAGGTTACCATGGTGTTGATAAGGAAGGGAGGCCGGTTTACATTGAGAGGCTCGGTAAAGCTTATCCAAGCAGGCTAATGCGTATCACCACTATAGAGAGGTATTTGAAGTACCATGTCCGGGAGTTTGAGAGGGCAATACAGGAGAAATTCCCTGCCTGCTCTATTGCTGCAAAGAGATGGATAAGTTCGACGACAACCATATTAGATGTGCAAGGTTTGGTATGTTGAATTGAATATTGTGATAGACAAGCCTTTTCAAGTTGATGTTGGTCTTAAACCCTTAATCCATTCAAGCAAGGATTAACTATCCACGTTGTTAAATTGTTTCAACCTGTAACAATTTCCCTGCTCTATGCACCTCAAAGCGTTCAGTGAAATCTACTTGTAGAGTGTTTTTAGTCTCTCATTGTAGGTTTTCAAGTAGCCTCTATTGAATCATTTGAGAGATTAATTCGTGTTGTAAAGTGAATGTAGGATGTTGATAAGACTTTCTTTCTCCACTGCCACTGGTGGTTTATGTTTCTTTCAACTGGTTACATGTGTAATTTGAACTGGTGGTTAATGTTGTGTTAAAACAGGGCATTAAGAATTTTACTCGGACTGCTGCAACTCTTCTGGCTTCCATGACGAAGATAGATAACAGTTACTACCCTGAGGTATCAAGGTGTTGCAGTGTACTGATAGTTTTTTTCATCACTATCTAATTGATTTCTAATAGCTGTCCATACATCATACAGACATTGCATCGCATGTTTGTTGTTAATGCTGGTCCAGGCTTCAAGAAGATGCTCTGGCCAGCAGCACAGAAGTTTCTGGATGCAAAGACTATTGCAAAGATACAGGTAAGGGATATGACTGTAATCATAAAGTTTCTCATCATTCATTCCCTCCAATCTGGATTAAGCTATACTCAATTTTTGAAATGCAGGTTTTGGAACCCAAATCGCTGCCTAAGCTCCTGGAAGTCATTGACTCAAGGTGTGTATCTACTGTTATACGTGTCTCATGTGTATCTAAAGAAACTATAAATTATTAATATACTTGTTTCCTGTTTCAGTCAATTGCCAGACTTCTTGGGTGGTTCTTGCTGTTGCTCAGCTGAAGGAGGGTGCCTTAGATCCAATAAAGGTCCATGGAATGATCCTGCAGTAATGAAGGTAGGCAATCCCTGCTATTAGAATTTCTTGTATTGATTCTGTGTTGAATTATTAAAGCATGAAAGGAGGCTTGTATTTTTATTTTGAACCTGTATTCAGAAATTAACTGGTGTTGTCTTTCGCAGCTTGTACATAATGCAGTACCAGCTGCTGTGAGGGAAATCTCCAGAGTGTCCAGTGATAAGCAGAAATTTGACTCTTACAATCAGGTATGCCATCTGAAGGCAAGCCTTCTATCTCATGATAGCCAACTGTGTTTGTGGTCATCAGCATCGCTTGTTCTGATATATAGTAGTTATTCTATCTCTTCCAGGGAAAAAGCAGTGATAGATTAACAGTAAAATCAGGGTCAGATATTGATGATCATTCTTCTCCATTTGGACCAAAGAGTTCTACATTTGCATGCTTGGCCCCAGTGGATGAAGAGGTAAGTTGTAGAACCTGTAGCAAGCCTTTTTCTTTCAATGCAGTTCCCTTCTCATTGAACTTATGTGTGGATGACCAGTTTGCATGTGTCTGTGCTTGCATGGGTGCTTGTTTGTGCAAGTGAGATGCGTGAACATCTATATGCCTTGTTTTGTAAATGAATCTTGATTTTCACAGGCGAGGGCATCTGATCCAAGTATCTTCTACAGTTGTGATGACAATATTATTCTGGCTGAGAAAACTGTTCATAGAGGGGGGTGTTCTGAGGATCAATCACTTGGAATCAACAATTTGGGGAACATTCCCTTTCAAATGACATCAAATCTGGAAGGTATTTGTTCATGCTTCCATACTGCCGATCAGTTTTCTTTTGTCCAATTCAGATCCAACAAACTTGTTGCTTCATGACAAAGGAGATCTATATAAACGGGCTTTATGGATTAGTCTTGCGTGTGTTGATTTTAGTCCATATAGTTTCTGAATATGATTTGTATTGTTACTGTCTTTTGAGATTTGTATTGTTACTGTCTTTTGAGATTTGTATCTTAATTTCAGGTTTATTCATCTGTTGGTTTGACATTATCAAAGAAAAGGTTGGGAAAACAAGGATCCCAGGCGCAGCAAGAACCCTGATATCCTTAGTGGTCAAACTTTTTCGTAGTTTACCATTAGAGTATTTGAGAAGGCAGAACAATATTTATCCATCTAATTTGATGGAACATAACACAGTTATCCATTCAACTTCTCTTGAAGCTGTGAATGAAGAAGACCGTGTACGCCCATGTATAGAACGCCTTCAAAGACTAGAGAACATATATGAGGAACTTAGCAATAAACCTGCTGGAATCCCTTTGGAAAAGGAGAAAATGCTAACAGAGTCTCTGGAGAGGATCAAATCTGTGGAGCTTGATCTTGAGAAAACAAAGAGAGTATGTCCCGCCCTGCATGGTTTAATAATTGTGAAAGTTGGGCTTCTTATTATACTGAATGCAATTTTTCTTTGGCAATCGTTGTGCTCTCAGGTACTGCATTCTACAGTGGTAAAGCAACTTGAGATCACTGAGCTGCTAGACAATCTACGGGAGTCTAAATTTCGTGTACGTAGTTCTGTGATAGTTGATTATATCCATAGTAAACCTCATCCATGAAGAGTATCTATCTGTTTATTCTTTGTTTATCTCTATCTGGGATTTTCATTCAATCCTTGCATGAGGGTTAGTGAGTTGAGGCTTGAACCGTGGCAATCCTTGGCGGGGACAACTTTGTTCCCATGATCAAGCTTGCTATTAACATGAAGGCAGACCTCCATTTGAGCACAAACAACAAGCTTTGTTCAATGTGTTCATGGCAATCTGTTGTCATTTTTGACTTGCAATGCTAAGATTTTGTAATCTGAGGTTGAATCATTTACACTCTGGATTTCTAGTGCAAGCATGACAAAAGGGAGGTCTTTTTTTGCAGCAAAGAAGATTGTTCTGCTGAGCGGCTGAAGTTGTAGCGGAACATCAGAGGCTAAATACTTGGGTGACTATGCACAGAATGAAACTATTACGGCATCAGTGGTGGTGGGAGGCCATCCTCTGAAAGAATCATCACTTCTACTATTTATTTTTTTGTTAGTAGAAAGACGAGACAGGCAATCGTCTCTTTCCCATTAACCATTTTCCTTCAATCTTGTAATGCCTTGTTACAGTCGATACTTACAAAAATTATAGTAGTTAAGATGAGCATTTCTTCCTGATGTTAGCTTCGATTTTGTGTAGAGAAAAACCTGCAAAAAGTCAATGGACTGCTTGATATCAAGCATACTATACTCATTCTCTCTTTATTTGGCAAAAAAACACTTCCACTGCACTTTTTTTTTAATCAAATAAGAATAAAGATTCAATTGAAAATACAAAAAAAAAAAAAATTGAACATTCTTAGAACTTCTGGTCATGTTCAACTAGATAAATCACAAACTATTATGTAAAAAAGTAAAATAAGAAAGTAATTAAGGATAAATAAATAAAATAATGCTAATATATATATATATATATTAAAATATTTAATATCATAACACATGTTATTTACTGTCATGGTTAGTAAATTTGTTTATGAAAATTAATTTAAATAAATTAATTTGTTCATGGTTAGTACATTGTTAATCCGGACAAAAACCCTAAAAAAATGGGATGTTAAAAAACTCGGCAAATAAACCGCAGACATGCCACCTTTCTTACTCACTTTGTCACTTTTATTATTTACCTTTCAATTTAACCCTCGCCTAAAAAAAACAATTTAGCTATAATTGGACTAAAATAAACTTTGAATAGTACAAAGTCTACAGTGATTTATCCATACTTTGTGTGAGATTGCTTCTTCATCTATATGGAGCCATTATTAACTTGGCATGCTCTTAGATCAGAGATCCTCAGTCTATCAAAGTGGCCGCCATCGTCTATTTTGTTCTTCAACATGATGAAAGCCCCATAATGGAAGGATTTGATGTTTCTCGAAGAATCATGATAGCTAAGAAGAACTGTTTCTCTTGCAGAGATTTTTCCCTTCGAAGTTTGGAAATGATGTGGATAGAGCGCATGCTGCTGAACCTACAAGGACAAGATTTGTTACAAAGGCTAAGATTCGACGAGCTATTGAGGCTGAAGGAATTCCATACATTTATATGGCATCAAACTCCTTTTCTGGTTTCTTTCTTCCAGCTTTGAACTAATCTTGGTCTGGGGGTCTGTGGTTGTATCTCCAACCACATGTCCAGGCTTCAAGCAGTGGTAGCGATGTAGAAACGACAACATTGAAATCTTCACCTAGAGATGAAGTTGTCATTTTGGGTGATGGAGATACTAAAGGTAATATCATCTTTGAGTATTCAATTACAGTGCTTTACTGGATGATTGGCTGACCTAGCTTGATATCAGTTTCCACGTACCCTCTCTGGATTGTTTCCTGTAGTACTATGGATTGTGGATATGTAGTCTAGGCAACTTTTGCAAAGCATACAGTGGCCTGCAAAATGCCATGAAAATAAAATAAAATTAATATAGTTTGGTGAAGTTAAATATATAACATGATATGCATACTGTAGCGGACATTTCTACCGATCAAGGAATAGTTCTTAAGCCTCTCCTTCCTTGACCACTTTCGTCGACAAACAAATGGGTCTATTGCAGATTTAAGAGAGAAAAATCTGAATCCTTTATAAACTTGCCCACAAAAGAAAATCAAAATGAGTGAACGAAATTGTTTGAGTTTGGAAGGTGGACTTCGTTTCCACCAATGGAAGAGGACCACAAGTTGTGCCCCAATAGAAAAAGGAAAAAACTTTTCTGCTCTCTCCCATCTATATATATCAAACTCTATAGCCTTCCTTCAAAGATACCACCATCCTCTAATCTCTCTAGCTAGCTACTCAGTTGATCTTGAAACAATTGGAGTAAAAGAAAATTCGACCTTCTAAGTTGTGATACAAGGTGTTTCTTTTCTCGAAATCGAGCACTGTCTAAGCCCAATTCCATATATTTAATTGATGATTTTATGAAAGGGTATCATGCTCAAGAGTTACAGTTTTTGGATGTTTTGTAGAGCAAAAGAAAACAAAGAGACACGCTGGAAGACAAGAATGAATGAGATAATTTACTGAGCAAAGCTGATGTGTTTTATATAGGCAGACCAGTGGTTTAAAATTAGGAGCTAACAGTTGCTTCCACTATCTTAGCCAGAGAATACTAACAAACTCCTAGAATTAGAAATATAGAAATTGAACTGACAGATTGCAGAAGAATAGAACAACACTGCTGACTTGGTCAGCTTATTTTGCACGTCTGGTGTTGGAATTTTAACATGTTTGACATGAAGAGGAGGAGTATTGAGAGGTTGGACAGCCAATGCACTGGTATGTGCTTTCTACATGATGGAGTGCTAATCAACATTGAGTCAGGAATGGAGGATGAAATATTTGGCTGCGTGCAAAGTAGGTATTGTACCATGCTAGTTGTAATTTGAGTTGTCAAAGATGGAGACTTTCGCAGAGATTATCATTAGTTTTAGCAGAAATCCCTTCCCACTATGATCACTCCAGAAGAATTGGAAAAATCACACCTCAAGAATGAATTGCCAATCATTTGTAAATCCCACACAAATCAACCTCAAGTGGGGGAATAGCTACTCAAGACTTGGACTCAATCAATCGGAAACGAGGACTTGGATGGCTGGAAAAATTCCTGCTGCAGAGGCCTGCCAATAGAATTCATCATCCTGATGCACAATGGATGGCCTCCATCACTCCATGATTAGATTATTCAATTAATAATTAAAAATTATTCAATTAATTTTTTTAAAGTAATTTAATATAATTATTTAAAAAAAAAATATTTTTTTGTAATTAAAAAACACTTTAAAAATATATTTCAAAATAACACCACAAAATACTTATCAACTCACTTGAAAAATGATAAACTGCAGAGACTTGAAAAGTTGACGAAGAGGGGGTGGGGGGATAATAAGAGAGCAAGTGTGGATGTGGTCTTTACCTGCTTGTCTTGATTGACCCATGGATTGATGAGCTAATTGTCAATGACGACAAGGAGAAAACATATTTTATACTATTTATTCGTTTGTTTCTCTCATTAACAAAGCATATAAACTTGAAGAGGAATAAAAGGATGTCTGTAACTACATTTTTAAAATATTTTTGAATAAAATTAAAAAAATTATTTTATTTTTTATTTAAAATTAAAAAATTAATTTCTTTTGGTATTTAATATCAGTTTAGAAGTATAATTGTTTTTTTAAGTGTATTTCATATAAAAATATATTAAAATAATATTTTTTAAAATATATTTTAATATCGATACACAAAAAATAAAAATAAAAATAATTTTTTTTTTTAAATCTTTTGAAAACACGTAGTTGATAGCTCAGAGCTACAGTTATTTTCAGATACACAAACTGGAAGCATCAACTGTCTTCACCTTCCTTTTATTCTATCATGTACTTCTATTAGCTGTGTTTTTGTATTTTTTTTCCTCTTCCTTTCATTCGTTTATGCTTCTGTCTAGATCTCAAAAAACAGTGGCAATCCAAGGGGTGAGGAAATAGATATATTGAAGTGAAGAAAGAAAGGAACGTAGAAAGATTGAAACTTTATAAGGGTGATGGGGCGGAATCACTGTTGTAGAATTGTCTTCTTCTTTCTCTTGATGGGTCTCTTTGCTGCTCCTTCTTTTGCTTCTACTTTCATTTCAGGTACTTATTTTCACTGTCAAGTATCCTTGCTTTTGATTTTTGTTACAAAGATCCATTTTTTATGCTGTGTCTATCTTTGTTTATTGGATGCAGATGGTGTCTTTGAATCTCATGCTTCTACTGGCAGGAATCTACTTCAGACTAAGAAAGGTTGCCTTTTTTAAGTACATATTTGCGATCCAAGGGATTCCAGTTTTTATTCTTTTGTTATGTGCCCCGTTTTGTTTGAGTTAACAATCATGCTTGAGGTGTTTAGGTTTATCTTTAGTTTTCTCTCCTCTGGTACTCAAAGGTCAAGTCCTTTTGTTAGGGTTTCTAAAGGAAATTTCGTCATCACTTCAACCTCGTGATATTCTTCTGGATATCATAAAACTTTAAGAACTGTAATCTTTATTACCCGATTGTGTTTGCTAAAAGCTCTTGTGGAAAGTTATAATCACCTATGTCATTAAGTACTATTTCATTTCCATTACATGCTGGTGTGTCCAGTGTTAGTGAAGCCAGAAAATCACTTGGGAACTTTTGAAGATTAAATATTAAAAGATTTTGTGAAAACTAATGGGACTGAGTATTAAGAGAATATCCTTGTTGCTTGGTTCCAGCTGCTTGGCAGCAACTTGCTTCACAGTTTCAATCGATTTACCAGCCCAGAAGCTTTGGGGTGACGGAATTTGTGAGAGGAATGACTTTGGAAGTTTACAGTTGAATGGATTCAAAGTAGATCAATGAGAGACGTTAAAAGATCACAAAAGTGTTCACTAGAAGCCTTAAGACTGAAACTTAATGTTCACATTAGTGTGGTTTGCAAATTCTCTCCGATTGGTTCCTTACTCTCATGAACTCACCTATTGCACATTTAAAGTCAAATTCAAAGGAATTACATAGAGGAGAAGATGACTCATATCATTCTCGAATAGAAGCTATTAATATGACCTTGCAAGCTGGTCATGCCTTCCCGTTTCTGGTCATTGTGTTTGATTTTGATGTTATGATCTGCAAGCACAATATATCCAAACAATAACTATATATTTTGTTGATCTCTGAATGCATGGCAATAATTTTCCATTTTTTATTTGTTCTTTTAAGATGCAACGTGTTGTGTTTGTTTTCTCAAGGTTTTTTTTTTTCAGTTGCTTTATGCAATTAGAGAAACATAGGTTACACAATGTTGTTCTAGTCTAACCAAAGAAGCCAACAACTATTTTCGAGATTTTAGTAGGTTGCATCGTTCTCTGCTTTAGAAAGTATGCTGATGACAATGTATTGTCTTGCTTATCTGCAGATTGCCCTGTAAACTTTGAGTTTCTGAACTATACAATCATCACGAGCCAATGTCAAGGACCTCAGTATCCTCCCAGTAGCTGTTGTGCATCATTTAAGGAGTTTGCCTGTCCTTATGTAGATGTGATTAATGACGTGACCAATGATTGTGCATCAATCATGTTCAGCTACATTAACCTCAATGGGAAATATCCTCCTGGTCTTTTTGCCAGTTTATGCAGGGATGGGAAGCTGGGACTTGAATGCCCTGCATCACCGCCATCAGAATTGGCCTATGACAAAAATGGGAGTCAGATTATGCATGATCCGCCCTTGCTGCTGATTCTTCTAGCTGGTTTCTTACTAGCGCTATTTCAATTATTTTGAAGGCCATTCTTGCCCCCCCAATAATTTCTTTTAACCCTGGCAGAGGAAAAATTCCCATGCTGCTACCTCTAAAACTGTTCATTTAGGCATACGGAAGAAAAAAACAATCAAATATGTGTATGGTTGTGATCTGCCGCCCTCAAGTGGTAGGGACAAGAGAATGGTTGTATGGAGCGTGTAGATAGTATTCTTCCCCTTAAAAATACTTCAATCTATAAATTCAAGGCTTCCTCCAATTTGTTTCTTCAAATATCAACTTGCCCTTCTCATGCCAGAATTGCTTATGCTGATATGCTGCGTGCCTGAGATGATATTGTCTTCATATGAATAATTTTATCTATCGATTTTGCTTGTGGCTATGAATAGATGATGCCGTGTTTATCAAAAACCATTTTATATCAGCAACAACTGTCGTCCTTGCCTAGCTGTGAGGTATTTATAAGTTTGAGCCATTTTTGGAAGACAACTCCATCCTTAACTAGCTGTAAGCAGCATTGGCTGCAGCTGTGGGGACTAAAATAGCCTCTTCAATATCAGCAGTTGCGTCTACCACATGGCTTCTCCCCAAAAATCTCTCCTCTCTTCTCATGGAGAGAAATCTACTTCTCACCTGTTCCAACTAGACCACCAGCTACTGTTGTCTCACTTCAAACGTGCCACAACTCCCAGTGAGAAACAATTACATGCGAAGCTTGTCGTGTCAGGACTCCTTGGTCATCATCCCTTGAGTGATAGAAGGCTCCTCGAGTCTTATGTTACAATGTTGCAGATTTATTATGCTGTTTCGATCTTGAGAGAATACCTTCTCCTGACGTGCCTTAGCAACGGGCAAGTTTCCTCGTGAATCTTTGTTACTGTATGATGAAATCCTACCTGGCTACCTTTTACCAGACAACTACACTGCACGCCTTGTGTCCTTGAAGCATGCTTCCATTTGAAAGCTCCTTTTGAAGGTAAACAAGTGCATTTCCAGAAAATCAAGGCAGGATTAGTACCAGATACCCCACATTCATAGCTCCCTTATTCATATTTACACAAATTCAGGAAGCATAGATGACGCAGAACGTGTTCCTGGAGAATTCTCTGAAGAGAATACACTTCCTAAGAATGCCATGATTTCAGGTTACTTGAGCGAGGGTCATGTAGACGAGGCTAGAAAATGTTTGATAACACAGCAGCAAAGGATACGATGGTCTAGCATATCCTGCCAAGTGAAGCAGCACTAGTGAGTTCACTCTCTGCTTGTGGAGAATTAGGGGCTTTGCATCAGGGAAAAGATGGATACATGCATACATTGATGAATCTGGAGTTCTTATGAGCACTATACTCATTACTGCTCATCGATATGTATGCAGAGTTTGGCAGCATGGAGCGTGGCTATGAAATATTTCAGAAAATGCCCCAGAGAGACGTTGTAACATGGGGAGCTATGATTTCATCTTTTTCCATCTATGGCCAAGCTCAAAAATGTTTTCAACTGTTTGATTTGATGAGATGCTTGCTGATGGGATACATCCAAATAAAGTCCACACTATCAGCCTGCTCTTATGCTGGTTGTGTTGAAGAGGGCCGGGATATTTCAGTCAAACGAAACATGATTTTGGAATCAGACGACCTATTGGAGCTATGAAAGCATGGCAGACCTCCTTGCTGCATTTACTTGCTTCATGAAATCATTCAAACACTAAACTAGTTGCATTTACTTGTTTCATGAAATCAATCAAACACTAAACTATTTGCATAGACTAATTCTGAAAAAATAAACTACAGGGATAATAATGAAAAACCTGAAACTATAGGGATGAAGGTAGAACTTAGCTGAATTTTGAAGATAAAAATAAATTAAATTGACTATTAATAATTACAGTTGATTTCGGTAGCCAGAAAAAAAATTAAAAAAACCATGGTGTGATCCTATCGATGATTTTCCACTTCAAGCCAAGTCTAACATTCCAAACCACAATGATTACTAACTGCATATGGAAATTATTTTCTTAAATAGCTCTTCGTTTTTCCTTGAAAATGAAAAATACTAATTAAATTGATTGTTTTGTTTCCTTAGATTCTCTACTATAAAAATAAAGCTTGGTTGATTTAACTATTATTTTATGATAATCTTTTTTATATTTGTATATTTTTTATTGACAAAAATAACTAATTACTGCTTTTACCACAGAAATAAAAAAAATTAAATTATAGCATCTTATGGTGTTTTTAAACAATAGCATCCTTTTATAATTTTGAAACCACTAATTCAAGAGGATTTTATTAAAGTTTTTTAAGCAATACATAATTAATATTATTGAAAAAATCAATATGTAGAAAAATATATTAAAAAATAGTTAAGGGATAGGGCCAAGGGGTAACAAACAATTAATTATCTGTCTGCCCAAAAGATATAGATAAAAATCATTTTCCTATTATTTAATAATGCCATTATTAATATTATTATTTAGCTCTGATATTTTTTATTTCCTCTCTAGATCGACAAAAAGGAGCTCCCTTTCTCCAATCCCCAGAGTTGCAACACACCTGCAGGTACCATTTCTCTCTTTCATTTCCTATTTCTCTTCCCTCGATCTCAGGGTTCCTCAATTTTGGTCCCCATAGCGTACAAAACTCGTTCAAAATTATTCGTTTTTTTGTTTCATTTTTTTTGGGTCAAAAGTTTCCTGCTTTAGGGTTTATATCGGTTCTTCTGGTCTAGTTATGCGATCCCTTTTTTTTTTTTTTTTTTTTTATCTGTAATCATAATTAAGATGGGGTTTTATTTTCTCTCCTAATTTAACTACAATTTGTTGAAAGTTTGTGGCTGAAATTCAATTGAGGTTTTGGTGAATTGGGTTTCGTTTTGAATTTTTTAAGCAGTGTTTTGTTGTTTAGAAATCGAGAAATTATGAGCTAATTTTGGATTTCCCCCAATAATTTTAAATTAATATCGGCGAACATATAGAATTGGTATTTGGATTATATTGGTTTTTGATCGATTTTGTTTACAGTTTGATGCTTTTGGGAGCAATGTGATGGAATGTTGTTAATTATCAACTTACTGAATGCGTACGATTAAAGGTTAATCTAAACAGATGCCATGAACTTGGTCCCTTTTGTTATGTGATGCTTGGATGTCACTCTGTAATTTCTTGTTCTTGTTGTTGATTGTTTTGTCATGGTGAACTAGTTTTGCTTCATTGGTTCAGTGTTCGTTGTTGCACAGTTGTAATTCGTTACTTCATATTTTGAGTCCACCTCAAGCACCGTTGTTCAAATGAGCGGTGGACTGACTTGTTCATTGAATCAATGACTGTTATTACCTGTAACTTCTGTGAATCATTTGAGGAAATATATCCGGGTGTTCTGTTTTCACGGTTTTTGTTGTTGGTTTGTGATATGTCGTCTGTATTAGATACGCTCTAGTTGAGTTGACTATGATTAGTTGTCAGTGGTCCTTATATGCAGACATTCCTATAATCTTTTGCTTGCTATAGACATTGAATCTATAGCTTTGTGATTTTTCCAACCATTTTAATCTTTTAAATTTGGCAATTGGTTTGGGTGTTAATTTTGCTTTATGGTTACATCAGCTTCTTTTGATGCTTTGACTGATTGGTTTGAGTTGATGCTGCTGGGTAGGTGGAATCATTAAAAAAATGTCCCATTACCAAGGGGATGATGCTGAATACATGGAAGATGAATATGAAATGGAAGATGTTGATGATGACATGGACGAAGAGTTTCGTGCAAGGGAGATGGGCTCAGACTCTGACATTGATGAATATGACTACCTGGTTCGTGTTTTTTTTCTACGTTATTTGTTTGGGCGATCGTGGACAATTTTTTCCACTGTAACTTTGGTCTGATTTAGGATTTGAAGCATTTTTGTTTCTGCTGCAGAATAATAAAGTAGCTGATACATCTGCTGCCGATGCTAGAAATGGAAAAGACATTCAGGGAATTCCTTGGGAGAGACTTAGAATCACTAGAGATGTCTACCGGCAAACCAGGCTAGAACAATACAAGAACTATGAAAATATACCTCACTCTGGGGAAGATTCGAGAAAGGTGAATTCTTATTTCATTCCTGTTCCATGAGTTCTCCTGTCAGCAAGATCACTTCAACAGTTTTATACTCTTTTTCTTCATGCAGGATTGCAAAATTACTGAAAAGGGGGGCTTGTATTATGAGTTCAGACAAAATTCCAGATCTGTCAAATCTACCATTCTTCATTTTCAGGTTAGCTAGAGGACCCGGTTTTTCCAAGAAAAAATGTTGTGATAATTCATGGAGTCTGGAAAGTCTGGTACATTTATAGATATATGATCGAGTGCAGATAGGCATGAAGTGGTTGTGATGTTTGATTGACTCACGTGCATGTATCTGTGTTTTTTTATGATGTAGTTGAGGAACTTGGTTTGGGCTACAACAAAGCATGATGTCTACCTTATGTCACATTTCTCTGTCATTCATTGGTCTTCCTTAACTTGTAGCAAGGCTGATGTTCTTGATGTTTCTGGACACGTGGCACCAACTGAGGTAACTTTTGGTTTTACTTATCTTTGTGCAGATTTTTATTCAGATTTGATTTATTCTGTAAATTGATTACTTTGTTCTGTTTTCTAGAAACATCCTGGAAGTCTGTTGGAAGGATTCACGCAGACACAAGTTAGTACTCTAGCAGTGGAAGATAATTTGCTAGTTGCTGGAGGGTTCCAGGGAGAACTTATTTGTAAGGTAAGTTTAAGATCAATCTTTTGCAAGTCTTTGTCTTGAAAGAAATAAAGAGATTTCATAAAATGGGTGATCGGTGTTGCTATAAAAATGCAACTTTTATGAGATGTTGGCACTTTCTCAGCTCGCTTTTGTTGCTTGGAAATATATTTTTTTTCTATAATCATGTCACCTGTGAGATTTAATTTTAATGATTTCTCTGGTACTAACAAAAAATGGCTTATTATCAAGCTTTTATTGGAATGCAGCATCTAGATCGGTCTGGAGTAAGCTTTTGTTCCAGAACAACTTACGATGATAATGCCATCACCAATGCTGTTGAGATCTATGATAGTCCGAGGTACATATTTTCCATTGTGCTAATGGTGGACTATAACATTTTGAATGCAGAAATAACCTAACTTTGTTATTTTAATTGCCAGTGGTGCAGTGCACTTTACTGCTTCAAACAATGACTGTGGAGTAAGAGATTTTGATATGGAGAAATACCAGCTCTCAAAGCATCTTCGTTTTCCTTGGCCAGTGAACGTGAGTAACCAATATCCAGTCTGGTAATTCAGCATGTTATTTCTTGTATTAGAAAACCATGAGCTACTTAAACGCAAGACCCCCTAACATGCCATTCATGGTTTCATCTCTCACCATATTCAGGTGTGTATTTTGATATCAGTGACATTTCTGATTAATGGTTGGATTCCTCTTATAGAAAGAGGAGATCAAATCTTAGTAATAAATCAAAAATTTGTTTTCCACGTGTGCAGATTAGTACTGCACATATAATGTATTGTTTAACCAGTTCAGCAACTGTTGCTCTGTTTGGACAGTTTCAACTGTTACCGGAGTGTTGCGTCTTTAGCCTCATTGTGGGTTGTTGTTACTTGTCAGTCGCTAATTGGGGAATGACACGCAAGCATTCAGGGAATCAGTTTTTTTTCTTATATTAATTTGGAGACATGCTAACAATTTGTTTTATGAAGACTATCATATCACTGATAAGTGAAATAGAAGCATATTCTTCCATTGTCTCTGCAATCTTGAGTTCATTTTACTTGATTGGATAAATACTGTTTTCTTTAGTTATGTTTTGCTGGGGAAGGCATGGTGGCCTAGTTCTTGCCTAACTTGACCGTAGGGGGTGTCTGAGGCCAGGTTTCTAACTACTGGACTGGAAATATAAACATTTGATGGTTGTTGCGTGTTTTGTTTTTGTCATATGTGCAGCATACTTCCCTTAGTCCTGATGGAAAGCTTCTAACAATTGTTGGTGACAGCCCAGATGGTATGTTGGTGGACTCCAACAGTGGGAAGGTACTAGTCTATCCTGGCCATCAACTTTACAAATATGAATTTTACAGAGTATATGTGCTGACTGGAATTTTGAATGCATACAGACAGTGACATCCTTGTCTGGACATCTGGATTTCTCATTTGCATCAGCATGGCATCCTAATGGGGTCACTTTTGCTACTGGGAACCAGGACAAAACATGCCGCATTTGGGATGTTAGGAACCTGTCCAAGTCACTTGATGTTTTGAAGGGAAATCTCGGTGCAATTCGGTCAATTCGATATACATCTGATGGCCAGTATATGGCAATGGCTGAGCCTGCAGATTTTGTGCATGTTTATGATGTGAAAAACGGGTATGAAAAAGAGCAGGAGATTGATTTCTTTGGTGAGATATCCGGTGTGTCATTCAGTCCTGACACAGAGGCTCTTTACATTGGAGTGTGGGATCGCACATACGGTAGTCTCCTTGAGTATGGCCGTTGCCGGAACTATTCATACCTTGATTCCTTTGTTTGAGTTGCTTGAAGAAAAGCGTGCTGGTATGGTTTTTTTTTCTCTTGATGCAATTGAGGAACCTAATAAAATCATATAATGTAGAAGGAGGTTTAGGTGTAAATTGTAATACTATTGTGGAATTTTAGGTTCTCGTGGCTCTATTAGGCTTGGCGCCACTGTTGTTGTTGGGCTATTATAAGATGTGTAGAAAGGAGGGGAATGTACAGAAGGCTAGAAAGTACCATTCAATGTGAACAATAATAGCATGGAATTGAACTTTTGCTTCTTCAGGTAGATGAAATTCTCTTATCCGCTGTCCAATGTAATCTTATTTCTCGTGATATCCAGTCTTTCTGGTCTGTTTCCTTTCCAGCCCCCACCTCATTGCAAGGTGCAAACGAGATTAAGGATCGCATATTTTCTTTTTGCCCTAACTATTTGAGATTCTGGAGCTCACTTGATGAAAATTTGCATGCTTATTTACCATACCATGAGAGGACCATATGCACTTGACCGGTCTGTTCTGGGTACCAGCTTGTTACAAACATATTAGCAAACACGACTTCATATTCATTTACAGATGATCTATCACTGGTTTTGGACCAACCCTCTGAAAGACTGATTTGAATGGATAGGATCTGCAGCCGAATCAATCTCAGTATAAACTTGCATGTTAATTACTTCCCGTATCAATATGTCTTCATATGTTTCTTGACTGATTTAGGAGCCGTGAGTACTACACAGCTTTATCGTTGTTCAAGATGATCATCCAGAAGCAATAGCAAAGATTGATGGTGGGATTATTTTCAGGGCTAACAAAAACTGATAATCGAATTAAGAAGGGAGTATCTTGGGGAAATCCGAATCCTTCGTGATTACTAACCCTGTGTATTCGACCAAATAAATAAAAAAATCAAAATTAATATAGAGCTGTAAGGCCACCAAAATTAAATAGATTTTCGGCCCTAAAGGTACCATGCAAATTCCATGGTCACCATTGAAGGCCAAAAATCTCTAACCCCCAAAGAACCAATGAAGCATGGCCATCTCACCTGACAAAAACTTCCATCCTCACAACACAAATCTCCCTTTTTACACCACCACTAGGGGAGTATACGATCTTTACGGATCAAAGCACTCCGATTTTCTTATAATCCATACCCATCTTCAACTCACAAGGCAGGCACCAGCAATGGCAACCTCTGGCTTCCTTTTCACACCCACCATCCGAAAGCACCACCACAACCTCACCCCATCCGCCATCTCATTCCAAGGCCTTAGACCCCTCACCAAGGCCAAAACCACCGCCCTCTCCAAGATCACCCTCACTGCACCAAAAAGGAGCTTAGCTGTGAAAGCAGAGATTAACCCATCAGTGGTCATAAGCTTGAGCACAGGGGTATCACTCTTTTTGGGAAGGTTTGTGTTCTTTAACTTCCAAAGGGAGAACGTGGCGAAACAAGTGCCTGAGCAGAATGGTTTGACTCACTTTGAGGCGGGGGATAAGCGTGCCAAGGAATATGTTAGCCTCCTGAAATCAAACGATCCAGTTGGTTTCAACATTGTTGATGTTCTTGCTTGGGGATCCATTGGTCATATCGTCGCCTACTACATCTTGGCCACAGCCAGCAATGGCTATGACTGGGACCCCAGCTTCCCATGTTGCTTTTAGATCCTATCATCATGTCTTCAATAGATCGTGCTTCACTTGTGTAAACCTTGTATAGTGGTTTATTAGAGAGGCTTCTTCCTGCTCCTTTTGGTTGTCCACTTTTCTTTTCCTTTTCTCTCAAAAGCTTTGCATGATCCTCTTTCTTTCTGTGTAATCTTACATTGCTCTGTGATGTTCTATTGAAGCACCAAAATGTCTTGCGAATTTTGTAGAAGAAGCAATTGAGTCACAAATGCTGATCGATGAATTGGGAAATAAAAGTCACCACTACAGTAAGCTATATATTAGGGCGGCATTCGTCCCGAAGTACACATTCCAATGCATTGAACCTGCGAAATGCAGATTTTCAATGCATTCCAGCCTGCAGGTCCGTGAGTTCCAAGCAGAACTCTGGGAGTTCAAAATTGTAGCCTCGACTTTATGGATTAAAGAGAGAGGTGCATGCTAGGCTGCCCTTGCTCCCATGCTGGTTTTCTAGTGCTCCATTTCTTTATTACACAGAAGGAGAACGCAGAAATGAGGAAGCAACACCTTTGTCAATTTACTAAAACCAACATTGCAAATTGCCATGCATATCTTTCACCTCCCCTCGGAATTATTTTTAAAAAGATATTTGTTCTTGTAAAAGGAAAGGAGCAAATGACAAGTTGTTCATCCTATTCAATTCAAAGAAACCAATGTATAGGTTTCTTCTTTGTAGTCTGGTTTACCCGACCAATTCTCATTCTTTTTTCTTTGTTTTCAATCATTTAATTTCTAAAAAAATTACCACTTTTTATCAGGATAATTTTTGCATTTGTGTTTTGTTTTGATTTTATATATATATAGAAATTCCCAAGTATACATACCCAATCAATTCATTCAGAAAATTAATATTGTGGTATTACATTTCATGTTTATGGAAAGTAAAAACAAGATACACACCACTTGACTCATCTTTTAGTGAGATTTTTTTGTAATTTTCTTTTGAAGATGATTTTCCCTTTCGGTAGGATATTTATTGGCAAATATGTATCCATAGTTGAGAGAGAGGTCTCTGAAAATAGGATAAAGTAAAGTTTTGTAAGAACTAGAAAGAAAATTCTTATCTAATTGTCTTTACTCTTTGCATCCTCGTGTCTTCCTACCTTTATTACAGTCTTCCTCAAAGAGAGTGCTCTAATAAGCGTATATGAAGTTGTTTAGCACAGTAATAAAGATTGTTTTGTGAGGTGACTTTTAATTAATGATATATATATTTTTTATTTTTGAGATATATTTTTTATTTAAATTAAAAAAAACTCAAATTTTGGCAAAACTCGGTTGAAAAAAAATCTATTCGAATCCTCCCCTATTCTATTCTAATTCTGAAATATAATTACCATAATAACCTTTAAACTTGACAACCATTTATAGTAGCTTTTGATCTCCTCTAATCCTCCCCTGTTCTTTCATTTACGGCACAAAATATTTCTGGGATTTTCATCCCTCTTCTAATCTTATAAAAATCTTATTTTTATCTCTTACATCTTCATATCTATAGGCTAACTGACTAACTGAAGTCTTTCTGTCTGTGTTCTTGTCTTGTTAAAGTTAAAGGGAAAAAATAAAATTTCTATTAGTCTCCTTGTATCCTCTTTTTTTTTTTCTTTTTTTTTTTGTTTTGTTTACCCAAACAAAAAAAGGAAGATGTCCACACTTAATCCAACTGCTACAGTTAATTCACCTCAGCAACAGGAATTACTCAGTGAGATCATAAATGGCCAATCTTTCAGGTCCTATCCTCCAGCTACAGCCAAGTATGAAGATATTGCTCAAAGTGCAGACCTTTTTTGGGAAAAGCTCAAAGCTTTTCATCAATCCCTTGGCACCAAATTCATGTAAGTTGGTCTTGCAAACCCTTTAACATACTTTATTTATTTATTTTATTATGATTTCTTTTTATCTGGGTCCATCTTATTTGATGGGTTCTTTGTATTTCGAGTGTTGTTTTTGGGTTTACCTCATGAATTATGTCTTTATATTGTAATAATCCAGCTTCCTTTAGTTGTCATATTTTTATTTCTGGCTATTTTAAATTTTTAGATGTTTGGCTGTGAAAATATTCTAGAACCTTTTGGGGTTAACTTCAACCTCAATGTGGACAGACGAATATTTTTATGTTTTTCTAGTTTCCCAACTTCAACTGAAACGGTCGAGACTCTAAAATGTTTGTTGCTTTCTCCTAGATTTTTCTGTTTTCAAGATTTGAATTCCTCCTTGAGCACTAACTTTAAGATGCATTGTGAACTAGGATTTTTCTTGCTTGCCTCTTTGTGTTTTATGACTTGTAGACTTCTTTGATGTTTCATAAAAGACTTGCTTTATTTTCTTGGATTTGATCACTTCTAAATGTATGTGGTTAGGGCAATTTATTTTGGTATGCTAATGATCTCCATTAACTGTTAAGATGCAAGTAATGAAATGAACAAAAAATTAGCAATGAAATTTATCATTAAAAGAACTAAAGAACAACACCTTAATTGGTTAGAGGGAAAAAGGAGAGTAGATTTTCGAAAATACTTCAACCTTCCAAAGGCGATTGCTTGTAAGTGGACCTTATAACTGATTTATTGACTATATGTTGTTAGGTTTTGCTTCAATAGTATTCTCTCAGTCCATGTTCAACCCCTTCCACTTTAACTATCTCCTTGGCTTTGCTTGTCTATTTTAATGTGCAACTGGGTTAAAATTGAAAACATCAATGACTTTCTTAAAAGAAGAAGCTATGGATGGAGGTATGATTAACAATCTTTGATGTAAATTATGTTATGAATAGGGTTCCTACTGTCGGAGGAAAGGCTCTTGATCTTTACCATCTTTTCATGGAGGTCACATCTCGTGGTGGCATTGAGCAGGTCTGAGTTATTAATTTCTTCATCTTCTGTCTAGGAGGTGTTTGCAAATTTAAAACTGTTAGAAAGTATGCTGCCCTTCTTATATTCAGTTTCACCTCATCTTCTCACAATTGAATAAAGGATAGCATTAAGTGTGAGTTTTCCAGTGAAATGACTTGCCTGACTAATTTATTGTGCAAACCTCACAGTAATGTGGAACTTATTAGTGTCTTTTTAGATATTTTAAGTTTTATTGTAAGTGCTGTAAAATTCTTTCAAGGGCATTCTTCTATTTTTTTTCTGGTTTTAATTTCTCTTAAATGTTTACAGGTCATTACAGATCGTAAATGGAAGGAAGTGATTACAGCTTTCAACTTCCCAACTACAATTACCAGTGCATCATTTGTCTTAAGGAAGCATTATCTATCATTACTGTATCACTTTGAGCAGGTTTACCACTTCAACAAACAAATTCCTTCAGTTTCAGGGACTGGTAATTGTAATCATATTCTTGTTGTTTTCTTTTTCTTTTTTTTTCAAAATTACCAACATATACTTTTGGCAATCTATTCTCGCAGACGCAATGAATGGGAGCCTTGTTAATGGATCTGCAACCCTAGAAGAAGGTGCCTTTACAAACCAGTGTTCTAGTAAGGGAATGTAGCAGCTACTGTTGTTAATGTGATTGCGTAGATATATTGTCCTATCCTAAAGTCTGGGTTGGATCTTATTTTGCTAATTTTTTACATTTTTTTTTCTTTTTGAGATTTCAATAGACCCAGAGTAGTATATTTTCATGAGTTTTTTTGAAGAAACAAACAATAAAAATGGCAGTATAGTTGATTATATTGTGGCCTTCAGTATGAATCACCTTCCAGTAAGGTCTATAGCTTTTGACTATTACATGCTAGAAGTCTACCAGTAGTTGAAAACTTTACATCTTGAGGTTTATGGCTCAGCTGAAATGTCATTTGCCATTTTCATTCTTTTTTCCTTCTGTATGTGTTGTTGGATTCTCTTTTGTACATTTGGAGTATCCTAATTCAACTTTTTGGTCAACTCTGAGAATTGCCTATGAAGGTGCAATAGACACCATGAAGCAATTTACGAAATTTGAGCTGCTGAATAGATCTATCATTACTAGCTGATAGATGTGAACGAGTTGAATTACTTATCCCTTAGTCTATTGATGAACTATCTCTGCAGAACTATCTCCAGTGATTGTGAAAAGTGTGCAGTTTCCTTTTGCTATAGTATACCTAATGAAATTATGAAAAAAAACATTTTATTTCGTATTTATCAT
Source organism: Salix exigua (assembly GCA_032356905.1). Classification (NCBI taxonomy): domain Eukaryota; kingdom Viridiplantae; phylum Streptophyta; class Magnoliopsida; order Malpighiales; family Salicaceae; genus Salix; species Salix exigua. The sequence goes on from CM063598.1 coordinate 7,294,558, forward strand.
CTTGCTTCAGAAACTTGGTATGCTGCTTTAAATTGTGCATCAATGGTACCTTCTCCTTCTTGTTTCTGTGCTGAATATTTTCTGACTTCCGAATGCATGAATCTAATAACATCTATAGTTGCAGCATGTAGAGTGATGTCCCTTTTCAATTTCAGGTAGTCAACAATTGCAGATTGGTGGTTCAGTGAGTGGAATCATTGATGGCAAATTTGATAATGGATACCTGGTTACTGTGAACCTGGGCACTAATCAGCTTAAAGGTGTCCTATACCATATTCCTCATACATTTCATGAGTCTCAGGATTCTCGTTCTTCAGATTTGCCTCCTCGCCGGCGCCGGAAGAGATCACGGTTAGCCTTATGTGATCCATCTCAGCCCAAGTCCAACAGGAGTGGGTACAATTTTTTCTTTACTGAGCATTACACCCAGCTAAAGCCCCAACACAATGGGCAAGAGAAAGCCATTGACAAGAAGATCAGGCTCTTATGGAACAACCTCACGGAGGCAGAAAAGCAGGCAAGCAAAAATATTTATATCTTCAATCTTAATGTTAGGATTTCCCAAACATTCGCAGTCCTCCACTCCTTACTCTACTTGTGATCCAGGTTTATCAGGAGAAACGTTTAGGGGACAACGAGAAATACAGGAATGAAATGTTGGAGTACAGATCTTCATATGCTCAATAGCTGACATACGCATCTAGGCGCTAGTACATTCTTCAATTTTCTTTTGTAGTTCTGTTCGGTTGTGGTTGATGCTATTGTTAGTGGTTCTGTTTTGTGGTCTATTATTAATATTACTGACTTGTGCATCTAGGAGCATCCTAATCACAAGGAATTGAGAGCAAGTAGACTTGTAATCAATTAATGTTATGCTTATACCCTCATTTTATGAGCTGTCCTGGTAAATTATAATACTCCTTCTCACCTTCCCCATTTTAGGAGTTTATATTATCGCCACCTCTGGCGCTCTCCCTGTAAAAAGCTGCCCTCTTAAAAGGAATAAAATCTAGCGAAGTCCCTGACCTTCTCTGATTTCATGATCGCCTCATGCCCATGTTTTGACTCTTGAGTGTTTTTACGAGTTCCTTCGCAAGTGTATGTCCTAATATTTAGTCAAGAAACCGATAGGTTTGGATTTATTTACTCCTAGCAAGTTCTATAGGTTTCGAGTATAAAATGAATCAAAAGATCACCAACCGTTGAAGATGTGAACAGGGAGGAATTGGGGAACAAGAAACCTTAGGCTCGAAGCGTCATATATGATAATTCAAGGCCGCTTTTTAAAGATTTACCCTAACACGTAAAGTGTAAAGAATGCAGACCGACTCTTTTAATGCAAAATATTTGAGAGAGATCACGGGACACTGCAGAAACTCTTTATTTGCAAAGCTACAGAAATAAATCAAACGATGGCAATGGGATGGTTTTGGTATTATTCATACCTCAACTCTGCTAGAGTTCTTCATGGTTATTACATAATCATAAGTTGGTTTAGTTATACGAATGCCAAATTTTGGAGTAATATGAGTTCGGTCTGCTCTGAGAGTTGAGCCTTATCCTTACACGGCTCGGTTTCTCTCTTAGTCTGTAATTCTCCCACCATGGCTCCACTGTCTACTGGTGTTTATCTTTGTTCAGTCGACCACATGGATAATTCAATGTTCCCTGTTCAAACCGGGGTTTGAAACCAAACTTCTCATAGCTCCGGAAATATTGCCATTTACGGATGTAAAATCTGACAAGAGTCACTCGAGATCTGTCCGCTGGTATAGAACTAGCCTTTATTGAAAAGAAAAGGGTTTATATAATTTGTGCCTGTTCTTAATGACCAGTAATTGTTGTTTTTCAAAGTGTTTTTTGTTCAAACATCATGTTTCATGTGAGTGTTGTATATAAAGTATTTATAATACCAAAGTTAAAATTGTCAGTAATTTTTTTAATTTTTAGTATTTAAATTTAATGTTTGATTTTTGTTGATTAAACTGAACTAGCTATTATTCGATTTAATTCAGAAACTTAAAGTCATTTTCAACAACTATAGTTTCATTGTGAAGGTGGTTGGACAAATATTTACATGTAAATGTTGGAATCAAAATGAACTATCCATTATTTATTTTGATTCAGAAACTTAAATATTGTTTTTAATATATAGTTGTATAATTCCAATTTGTTGTTTCAAGTGTGTTAATATAAATAATACATTAAAATATATACATCAAACGAATTGTTTTATCTGCATTATAACATTATTGACAGTTCGAATGTGAATCAAAAAATAAAATGTGGATTTTCTCCACCCTTTCCTTACTCTGTCTCTTCTTCTTCCTTCTTTTCATTTGGAAGCCATCCAAATATGAGGACAGGCAGTGAAAGAAGAATCATAGCAAACAAATGCAGAAACATCCAAGTACAGTAGTGATCAATCTCGAACAGCGGAGGCTCATTATGATCATTGACCTCTCTCTCTCTCGAGTTAACTGTCCAGATTTACAATCTATCCTCCATAATTAATTTAAATATTTCCACTTACGCTCATAAATCATTTTTTTAGCCATCGAACATACAAACTAAAATAAGAGCAATCTGAGTTTCAACTCAAAAACAAAAATAAAAAATGGCATTGCCATCCAAAGAAAAAGGTCCAGTCATCTTAAGAGCTTCACTCAGCAGTAATACTAGAAGAAACGAATTGCAAGAGCGCTATGAAACTTGAAAACTTTGTTACAGCTACAATTCCATTCCCTAGATGGCACCCAAATATTTGCTAAGAAATGCTAGGAATACACAGAAGAAAGACCTAGTGTGTTATTTTAAGTGGGTACAACCACCCCAGAAAAGGGCGATAGCTGCAACACGAAAAGCCACAAGACCAAGATGAGCAAAATAAACTGAATGAAAAAACAAGCAGTAACCTTACACACTCTGTTCTGTATCTCAAACACCTCTTCAGTCCCTAAAACATCCCCTCGGTGTTTTTCCAACTCCCCCGCTTGTTTCTTTAAAGATGCAGCCTTGTTTTCCACTTCTCCTAGCTTATTCAGTATCTGCACTTGCTCACCAGCCAAAGCCTCTTGTTCCTCCAATAGGGTGATTTGATCTCCAGCAGCAACTCCCAACTCCCTTAGACTCGTTAATGCCAAATGCTCTATCTCAGCCTCGATCTTTCGCTTGAATAGTCCCTCCAGCTCGTTCTCAATCTCTCTAGATTTCTCTTGCTGCAACTCTGTGGTGCTCGCTGATTCTACTTTTGGTGACCTGTCACCGTTCAAGGTGGCTTCCAGTTCAGCAACCCTCGACTCCTTCACCTTGAGCATAGCCTTTGCCTCCTCCAGTCTGCTTTCCAAGTACTGTACAGTCTGCATTAAGCTTAATACCTTGAACTCCAAGGAATTTGATTCTTTGATACTTTCGGAGTCAAACTGGTCAGGTAAGCTTGATTTGTGGATTTCTGGATTTGCTAGAGAGGAATCTCCCACTACACCGCTAACTTTCCCGATCTCCCCCAGTTTCTGAACCTCTGCAAGAGAATAAATAACTCAGTTAATTATGCTAATATGCTACCATCCCATTTTATCTTGCAGAAAATGGACGTGAGGTCTTCATCCATAACAAATCAATCTGATACAACGCCGCCATCATTAAAATACACAGAAGGGCAGATGCTACTCCATAAGTATCAACAGGAGAGAGAAAAGTAAACACCAGGAGCCTATCTACTGCTCTTCCTTCTAAGAACCTGGCAACTCAATCATTTTGACAATCACATTACTGAATAAGACTGATTACAATTATAAATTAGGTATGTGTCTATTAGTAGAAAAGGCAAGAGAAATACATCGATATCTGAATTATATATTTACAGGACTATCTTCATACCCTTAAACCAAAAAACTAAAGTAAAAACAAATCATGATGAATGATAAAATAGCAATCCACAATATGATATATGATAGCACACAAATGGCCTATGTAAAAACACATAATAAAATGAAGGTTTATCAAATCTGATAAAAGACAGTGAAACCAACCATTTTCAAGAGCTTTCTGCACAGATTGGAGAGAAAGTATAGATTCAACAAATGGATCCTGATCTGCTGGGGGTTGGTGATTCTCACTTTTTTCTCCCTTATCTGTCCAAGATGCTTCTGCAGCTAATTCATCTTCTGAAAGATCTTCAACTTCTCCAACATTCTCCTGCCCATAACTAGTATGGACCCCCCCACTAAATTGTTGTTCAACTGCATGAGCTTCATCACTGTTTTCTCCGTCATAATTCATTGACCTTCCACTTTGCTTTCCGTTACTGGTCACAGAACAATCACCCTGCACAAAGACAAAGTTGGAGCTTCTTGAGTCAGATTCCATGCTGGAATGAGAGTTTTCCTTCTTGATTTTGACCCTTTCTCCTCTAGGCTTCTTACTGGTTTCCAGCCATCCCTTCCCTCGTTGAACCCGTTGAGCTGAACTACCCACACTCTTCCCACTCAAATTATCCACCCCGTTCTTGTTCCATGCATACTCTGACACAGAAAGCAAGTCATGCCTCACCCTTGGAGCACTAGCTGCTGTTGAGGACTTGCTACTCTGATCCTCGCTATTCTCAGAATCCGTGCCAGCTGAGAAAGCAGAAGCAACCGTAAATCTAGATTCCAAACTAGACCCGCGGGTCACAAACCCATCGCCAAGAGTTGCATTTCTAAATAAATTAGCAGAGCCGACAGAACCCTCACTATTTTGCATGACCTCAGCTGGTGTTAACTTTGTTGGTTTAGCCGGGTTCACAGCACCAGAGAATACTCGTTTCAAAACTTTACTGTTATCTGCACCAGCACTAGCATCCTTAACAATATCTCTCCTAATTCGCCTCCATTTCTTTAAGCCAAATCCTTTAGTGGTAGGAGGTGAGCCTCTGGCCAGAGATGTGGCCATAAAAGGAAGCGAATCCACTGAATTCCCCACTGGCTCAATTCCCCCATCTCCCTGAACTTCTCCATCACGAGGCATCGTATTCTCATGGCCATTACCACTAGTTCCCATGTCATGAATTATCCCATTTGAACATGATCCATTAGCCTTTATCTTACTGTTAACACCATCATCATCATCATCATCATCATCACCATCTCCATGACTTAAAGCACCATCAGGGGTGGTGGATGTAATGGTAGTGGTGGTCAATTCATGATCTTCAACAGATTCAAGTGCACAGCTTTCACTCTCCGAATCCATAAATTAGAGGTCTAAAGGGCGGTCTCTCTAGATCAAGATCAAGAACAAATAACTATCATTCCAGCAGTATCATGTCCAAAATCTGGAAGATTGGATACAGTAAATGACACTTTGCATTAAATTTAAATGACCCTTTTGATGACATGATTCAGTTTTGCTATCCATGAACAGATTTAAATGTATTAAGCAAATTCAAAGAAAGAGTGGGATATTATTGAAGATATTCAAAATAATAATAATAATAAAGATAAAAGCACATACCTTCTTATACCATGAAAATAAAGATGAAAGCTTTGAATTGAAGATTGGAGAAGAAAGGTGAATAAAATGATGGGAAAATTCAAAGGGATTAGAAACCCTAAACTCGTGTTGGAATAAAATTTTAATTATGTGTTGACAATAATTTTCTTTCTTAAGAAAAAATAATGATTAATAAAAAAAGAATGAGCGTGGAGAGAGGAAGATGGGGCCACATGGAAGACGTAAGGATGGCCCACGAACCAAACCTCTCTCTTTAAGCGGGCACTGCTGGCCATTGATCATCATCAGTGATTCTAACACGAGTGAACTAACAACATCTGATCTGATCTCACCTGACAAGAGTGTCTGTCTCCTAGTTACTCCCTCCTACTTTTTACATAATTGCCCACCCCGCACACTAACTATTCACGGGCATTGCTGCTGCCGGGTGTATTCAAGTTCTTGCCTTAGACGCTAAACACCATGGGAGCCTCCATGTTGGGAGTTCAGGAGTCGTTCAACGGCAATAGCCATTTTGAAGAGCTATTGTCAATATGATATACACACTCCAATGAAGAAAACAAAACAATTTAGAAAAGACAAACTATATATATCATATTGATATAACTATATTAGTATGTAATTATATTCTAATCAAAATCATTTTCTCATTTAAAAATACATTGAAAATATGATTTTCGCTTTTCACTATAACTCTTTTCTTAAGACTATAAAAATAAATGATGAAAATTAAAAAAAATAACACTTTTATCTTCTTTTTTTTGCCAAATTGTTAATATGGCATTCTAACTCAAAGTTGTGAAAACTCAGATACAATACAAGAATAATTGTTTTTTAGTTTCTCTCAAAAGCATGTAGGGATAGTTTTTAGCCAAGTAAAAAGCTATTTTACCTTCTTTTTTAGTATTTTATTTGGAGTGAGCAACATAAAAATAATAAATTATTTGATTTTAGCATTTCATTTACTCCATTGAAGATACCTCACAAGTTTATAATTATGCAAGGTTGTTCATTCCATTAAGAATGTTCGATAGATTGCATTTTAGTTTTTTTTAAAAAAAACTAAACTATAATAAATTTTATATGAATTCATAATTTTAAAAGATCTTACGAGATTGATGATTATATTTTCATGATTTTGTCTGAATTCATAATTTTATTAAAAAAATCATTTTATTATATTACTTTTTGTTAATTTTATTATTCAAAATTGAATTTATTATATATTAAACATAATAATCTGACTTGATTTGTATTATTTGGGATTATCACGATTCATGTTAAAAAAATTAAAGTTAACCCAAATTAACCCGAGTTGATTCAATATATTGTTGCTTAGTATTATTTTTTTTAAATATATTCTCTTGAGTTTCAAACTATAACCTTATCAATCATTCATGTTATTTTTAAACTTGTTAAGTCAATCGGGTTATTTCAGTTTAACTCCTACTTTTTTACATGTATTTTTAAATTTGAATTAAATAATTTCAAGTTATTATTTTTTTAATCTTGAACTGAAATATTATATTTGCTGAAAATTATATATTAGAACCTCACAACAACACACTAAAACCCTCGAAACCAAAACAAATTGTTTAATTAGAATAGGATGAAGTGTGACGCTTGGGTTTGGATAAATAAAATAAAAAATATTTTGAACATGGAAAACTATTCGCTATTGTTATTAAACTGATTCGGTGAATCGATATTAAAAATATATTAAAGTCGTCTGATACGACTGAAAAGACTTGACTAATTTTGAAAAACAAACAAAATAATCATGGTTATATAGAATCAGATGTGTTCATGTACATAGTTTATGTAAAAAGGGGTCTGCATTGAACATGCAGTAACCTAGCTAGCTAGCTTTTCGTTGCTTGGCAGGTGAGGGTAAATGGTGGCAACGATCAGGAGTCATTTCAAGCCTTTCATGCACTTACTTGTTAAGGGTTGCTACAACTCGATCATTAAAATATTTTCTGTTCAAAAAACTCTTTTATTTTACTTGATCGATCGATCTCCTTGCATACCGTGGAAAAGTAAATGCAGCCAGCTCACATAAATTCATGTATATAAGAAATGAAATGCCTCCATGGTGTTTCAGATAATTAAGCTCACTCAATATTAACAACTCGGAGAATAATACAGCGACGCAGATCTTAGATGACCTCCATCATGATGAGTTTGATGCCGCCACAAAAGGATTCATTTGCAATGCGCGCGCCGGGACCTTCTGGTGGACAGCTAGCCCCACCTAACTAGCCTGGTGGTGGATGCATGAAAGCTGCCATTGTGCGCACCACCGGTGCTCCATGCACCAATTGGGGGCCATGGTGGTCCTGTGGCCTGATGAAATATGAAGGGATTCACATGTTACAGATGGGGATAGTTGGAGCCGAGATACCTGGTGGATCTACTTGTCTTTCCCCCCAGCCTTCTTGGTATTTTTGTAAAGTCGCTCATCACAGCGCACAGCTCTTGACTTTCAGCTTCCAGTGTTCTCTTTAGCCTGTTCTGTGAACTTGAAAAGTTGTAATCCTCTTCGCACTAATGATGATCAGGAGAGACTGCAGAAATTGCTGGATTCACACCATGCCCAGTTGGCATGGATACAGTATATATCTTCTTTGTTGACCACCATCAAGTTCTTGATGTAAATATTAACTGGCCGGGGAAAAAGGCATTGAGTTTGCCAGTATAACATTGAGCCAGGGAAGAATAAAATATTTGATTATTTTATGGACGTCTTCTTAAACCTTAATTTGTTTTGACCGAAACTATAATTTTTAAAACTTTTAAAATCAGTTCTCTAATAACGCCATGGATTAATATAATTTGTGAAAGTTGTTTTTTGAACTCTAGAAATCAACTGGTTTTTTCAAAGCCATTGTAACTGTTGCCTGTACGTATTAATTCCTCAAGTACAGTTGTGTTTATAAGGAGTATCGATCGAGAGAGAAAACAAGATATATAGGTTGATTATGTACGTATAACCTTGCTGAATTCTTTGCTTTTCTTTTATTCTTGTTGTTTGTGCATCCCTTCATCAGTGAGGAGATATCTCTGTATTGCAAACACTGCTTCCCCGTCAACCTAAGTATTTCGTCATGGGATTAGAGGCGCGCAGATGGACTAGCAGAAGCAGCATCTGCACTTCATTGGCTAATTCGAACCTCACTATATACTCCAGCTCCAACTGGGAGAGTCGATCGATCCTTCAAATTAACGAATAGGGTCCGTGGGGGGCTTGGTGAGCGGGAGGACCCTCTTTTCAGATCCTGAAGCTGAGTGACTGCACAGCCTAGGGGAACTAATTCAGGCCTGACATCCAGATTAATCGGTGCCGGGCCTCCCATTTGCTTCCCTTCAGGAGGAACTGCGACTGATGCCATATTTCCCTCCGCCCTAGTAGCTTTGGTTCTTGGTGATTTAGAGCAACAATCTCAGGAAATCTCGCCTTTGGTTTGGCGACAGCATGGCGGGTCATTTTTGATCTCCTGAAGATGCATTCTCAAATCTCAGCAGAGAGAGAGAGAGATGCTATCAGGTTCAAGTACTCTCCAGAAAAAGAAAAGGAAGTAGTTCTTTCCACCTCCGCAGTTTCCACCGCGATATGGCGACCCATGCACCAGACGGTGGTCAGGTTTCACACAAGCAATCATTTGCTTTCTTTCTTTTTCTTGATTTTGGTGTCTTGCCCTTTGATTTTTCAAATAAACCATTTAATGTTTCTTTCCTTTGAGTTAAGGCTCTTTTCTCTTCACTGCTATTTGTTTTTATTTCAAATAATTTATAGCTTTAGTTTTGTAAATGGCTAATCATCTAATCTGAGATAAACTTCATGATCGTTCGTAGCAGCAGACCCGGTTAATTTAATAATAAAAGAGAAAAACACTATCATTATCATTATTGAAAAAAAGCAGCACCCTCCCCTCAGGACAAGCGGCAGAACACAAAAGGAGAGAAATGATGGCCCACAGGTGACTAAAACAGAAACGGAGCTTCCTTCCTCTCTCTCAGCTACCATGCAATATAATAAGAAAAGGCACTTTAATTAATTAATTAATTAGTTAAATAAATAGCAAGGCATGCAGCAGCACTCCAAGTCTAGCCCCATCCCCAAATGGCATTTCAATCTCCTCAACCCAGAACAGCCGGGCCATCATGTTTACTGCCCTTTTCACTGCTCACCTTTTCCCCTCCCCTCTCCTCCCACAGTCATGACATCACCGCTGCGCTTCTCATTCCCTGTTGCCATAACGGCTACATTTCACGGCCCGGCATCTCAATTCACTGTTCAACAAAGATAAATGCACAGTCCCTGCCATTGAAGGTAGGTATCAAAAGGCAAAGAGAATCAAGAATGGCCAAGTCCACGTTTTCCAAAGGGCCCTACAATCTTTATGCAATATTAAACCCCGCATAAGCCTTAACCTGCTCGGCTTTTATGTTTATTACCATTTCTAATTAGCCAGCACGTCAAGTTATAGTAATCGCCAAACAAGTAGATCTTTATTGCACACGCACTCTCTCTTTCCATTGGATTTTGAGAATCTTATGATCGTATGTACAAATACATGGTTTAGGTAAGCACAAGAATTAAAGGGGTCTGCATTTAACATGCAGCACCCTTGTCGTCGCTTGCGTCTAGCTTGGCAGGTCAAGGTAAATGGCAACTCAGAGTCATTTCAAGCCTTTCTTGTGCATGCACTTGTTAGAACTTGCCCTATCATGAAAATGACTTCAAAGGATAATTGTCACACACACACACACACGTGTCCTTTGATGCAAATGCAGCCATATGCTTATAAGGTGTAGCTATTCCATCAAAACAAAAAATCTACGGTTTGCCTATTTATAAATTCACTCGTACCGTCGAAAACAATTCTTGTTCAAAACATTAACCTCCAGTCTTTCTTTCGTTTTTTACTTCAATCTCCTTGCATGCATGTTTAAAATCAAATGCAGGTGAATAGTTTGGTACTGATCATTCGCGAATGCTTTGTACTGTAATCGTGGACAAATTTTATATACTAGCACAAAATGCAGCTCCAATAATTGTAAATAAATGTCAGCAAAGAAAAAGGATGTGAAAATTTCTTTTAGAAACACTTGGCACCGATGTGTTTCAGCCAAGTTCCTGGTCAACTATTATTCATGGATTTGCTTATACACTGTAGTTTTTAAAAACTTTGCGATTGCCTAAGCAGAAAGCCTAAGAACGTTGCATAAAATGTGACTCAACATAATCAGTACACTGGGAATAGATACAAACTGTCTGAGACCTCAACTGCTGAACTCATGCAGTTGACTAAAACTTCCGTAATTATTTCCTCTATAGCGAGTCATTTCTGAATCCAAAAGTTTTCGGCAGCGGTAGCTATGGGAGAATCTCAAGGTCAGTGCCTCGATGTGAAACCTGCTAAAGAACAACTGTGCAGAAATGGCCATGCAAGATAAGCTCACTGACTATTAAAAGCTTGGAGAATAATACAGTGCTGCAGATCTTAGATGACCAGATGAGTTTGATGCGGCCACAAAAGGATTCATTTGCAACGCGCCAGGACCTTCTGGAGGACAACCCCACCTAACAGGACTCGTGTTAACTAGCCCGGTGGTGGATGCATGAAAGCTGCCATTGTTAACCACTGGTGTTCCACCAATTGGAGGGTGGTCTTGTGATTGATAACAAGTGAAGGGATTCACATTAGTCATGTTATAGATTGGGATAGTTGGAACCGAGATACCTGATGGAACTACTTGTCTTTCCCTCCAGCCTTCATTGTATTTTGTAATGTCACTCATCACAACAGCTTGACTTTCAGGAACATCATCAATGATGATGATTTCTTTTACTGGATGAGCAGATGAATCTGCAAGCCTGCAAAGGCGGTTAGGAGTTTCGGTAGCTCTATTCATAGTGCATGTAGGAAATGCTTCCAGTCTTCTTTTTAGCCTGTTCTGTGAATTTGAAAAATTGTAATCCTCTTTGCACTGATGAGGCTTCATGGACGGTGCAAGTCCACCATCACTATGTTGTTCGCAAAACATGCCTGCTGGTAAATTTGATGGTGCTTGTGATAGCTTAGAGTCTGTGTGGCTTCCAAAACTTTCAGCAAACACAACATCTAAACGATGAGCCGCTGTCTTGTATGGATCCTGACTAAAGATGACAGAACCTTGAGGGGTCATGTGGTGAAATGAATGGCTATCCTGATTCTGAGTATTGCTAGGTGAGACTGCAGAAATTGTTGGAATGTGAGAAGTTTGATTCACATTTTGAGCACAAGGTCGGACCTGCCCAATTGGCATGGATACAGTATCTTCTTTGTTGACCACCATTAAGTTCTTCCCCATCAGCCTAAGTATAGGATTGGAGGCAGATGAACTAGCAGAATGAGCATCTGCACGAGCTATCATCCTCACACCAGCACTACTGGGGGAGTGCTTCAACGGAATAGGATCCGTGGGGGGCTTGACAAGCGGGAGGACCATCTTTTCAGATCCTGAAGCTGAGTAACTGTTCAGGGGAACTAATTCAGGCCTGACATCCAGATTAATTGGTGTAGGGTTTGAATTGCAACCCATTTGCTTCTCCTCAGAAGGAACTGCTAGTGATGCCATTTTCCGTCGCCTTAGTAGCAGTGATTCTTGGTGATTTAGAGCACCACTCTCAGAAAATCTCTCCTTTCTTTGGCAACAGCATGGCTGATCGTTTCTGAAGCCAAAAGATTCTTTCTCGATAGAGATTCTATCAAGTTTCAAGTATTCTCCAGAAAAAGTAGTTCTTTCCACTCTTGTTGCTGCTTGTGGAGATGCACCAGCATTGTGTGCCAACGGCTCAATTCCAGCAGTCATTAAGCCTGATCTAATCTTGTCTTGAAAAACACAATGCCCTGCTGAAGATGGTGGTTCTGAATAATTGAAATCAGATCTAACTACCATGGAATTAGAGATGGTCGACACTGCAGATAGATAGGAATCTGATGAATCGCCATCAATCACGTCATGATGATCTGGTGAAGAGTGAACCCGGCTAGTAGTCAATGACGAGTTTCCTTGAAAATCTTCAGAACCCATATCTCTAGGACTCGGCAAAAATGACCCTGGTGGTCCAGGAATAGGAATGGGATCAACCTCAGGAAAAGAATCTACTTTCACAGCTTCAGAATCCAATCCCACCCCCATGTCAGCATCTTGTCTCATCATGCCATTACCAGCTTCAGAAGCAGAAAACATCCTTTGGTCATGGATAAAAGGCCCAGTTGGGCCAGTTGATATGTTGTTTTGACTTAAAAGTCCTCCATAATCTTCAATAGACCGAATGCAGTTTGATTGGACCTTTGAAGAAATACCCAGTTCGTGAAATTCAGTGTTGGCAGATTTACTCATACCTGCAACGCTCCTTTTCCCATCCAAAGTCTGGGAAGATTGTTCAGCGACGATGTCCTCATGGGTTGGAACTCGTGTTCCAGGAGACTCTAGGGAATCAACTTTCTGTACATAATTGCCATCACCTCTAACTGAATAATCTACATTTATTCCCTCAACAAGACCACAGCCAAGTGCAGATTTTGAGCTCCTCGAATTCAAGGCTTCCAGCCTTCCAGAAGTACATGAAAATCTTTTTTCTTGCCTAGCTTCCTGGATGGGGCTTCCACCAAGAGACACCTCATCAGTCATTTCTTCTCTTTCAAGTAGATTTTCTGTATGATCCTGCATCAAATCATACTGTTCATCAGCCTCAGAATGCCTACCCACCACTGCTTCATCGATTTCTCTTGTCAAAGGCTCTTGAGATTTGTCAAGGGTGGACCATTTCTTAACTTTGCTGGCCCTGGATTTCACAGAAGACTGGGTTCTGACAGACAGTACACTTTTCCTGAAGGAGGAGAATCTCATTGCTTTAGTTACAACTGCATGAGAACTCCGGGATGATTTTGTGCTAGCAATGGGATACATATCAAAATTATTACTTGTATCATCATCAGCATAGACTGTCTTCTTGGTTAGTGAAGAGACATCATTCCTGGAAGAGTTTGGAGGTCTCAGCATACAGCCATCATGGGTAGAAATGTCATCTTTGTTCAACTGATTGGCATTCCGCTTCATTGGTGGAAACAACTTCTCCACTTTCCCACTAATCCTGTCTCCCACTAGAAGAGTACCTGATGTCTTTCTTCCAGGAGACCACCCCCTCCTCTCATTAACCTGGTCTTTATGAAAAAGCTTCTCCATCCTCTCACTGTTTCTGGGAGAAGATATTTGATCATCACACAAGATGGTAGGTTTCTGAGCACGGCTCCTCTCTGAACGATGATCACCCACAGAGGATTGATCATTCTCAACTAACAAGTCCTGAGCCAGGTGCCATTTACATCTCACAAGTTGATGACTCTCTTGAGTTGGAATCTTCTTTGGAAAACCCCTACGTTTGGAGCACACCCATGGTCTTAAAGTCCCACAGTCACTAGGTTTGATTTGCCTCAACATCTGATGATCTTTCTCGCAACTCTTCCCCTCTCCATTACCTTCTTCTCCACCTCCAGAAATCTGCTCAACAGCAACATTAATAGTCATATATAACTTAACACAGAAGATGGTGCGTGAATCAAAGGGGTGAATGATCACAATAAGTGTACAAAATATGACATAGGAGGAAAAGAAGTGAAGATGCGGGTGTTTCAGCAGTTTATCTGTGAAACAATTCCATCCATTTAACTTTACACCAATGAAGGCGACACTATATCAGCTGAAGCATCCAAGAACATTTTGCCCCAAATATAACATGATTAAGCCTTTCAATGACATTAGAACACAAAAGGTAAAATGGCATACATACTCAAATTTCTTAGGTGTTAAAAATGGACAAGGGCATTCAGCGAGATGAACAAATAGTATGGGAAGGGAATTAAGAATATACATTGAAAGCAAGAAACTCTACCTGAGAACCAGGCGCCTCGCGGAACAAGACTTTTTTTCTCTGGGAAGCAAGTTTTAGATACTTCTGATGCTTTTGAGCTAATCGTTTTTTCTTTTTCTTTGAAATGTAGTTGCTTGCTTTGCCACCTTTCAAAGATTTCTTTACTCCAATATCCTCCCTCCTTGCTCCAACATCCTCGCTCACTTCTGCTACTGATGATGCATCATTAAACTGAGATAAAATCCTAACTTTGGTGCCATTTGCATCAATATAAACTGGCCCTACATCACCAGCATCCTCAGGATGAACTGGCAACACCCTTGGTTTTTTCCCTTCCTTAGGTGGATCACTCTTCTCAGTCTCCTGAGCGGGCAAGCTTGACATGGTGGCCCAGCTTGTACCATTTCTTCGATCAAGCTCTTCCAATGTGCAATATTGTGCGGTAGTATAAATATCCACCATCAACCGTGTCTTCCTTGGCTTAATTCTATACCTGTTTAGCTTAGAATCAGCTGTCCACTTGGGTGTTGACTCCACAGAAAGGCACTGATCAATGTGAGCATTCAAGGTGGTGTTGGATGAGGATGAGAAAGTTTTGCAAACAGGGCAAAGTTTTGAAGCCATCGTTTCTGATATAGTTGTACAATTAGAAGCAATATCTTCAGCCGAGGTACGATCAGAATTGCCACCAAATTTCACAATCAACCTGCACTTCTTATTAGCCAATGGTCTGGTGGTGCTTTCAGCCTTGTGGGTCATAGGAGCTCCAACTTCAACTGCAGCCGTGGACAAAGTCTGAGTTTCTAAAGGGGATCTAGGTTTCCTGCTATCAGGAATTGTGTCTATCTCACTTGTTGCTGTAGATGGGAAATCATTTTCTTCTCCGTATCTACACGAACTAATGTCTACACAAGATTCTGCTAACTTGGTATGCAATTGAGCATCATCAGATAAGTCTACCACCACATGACTGCCTGGTCTAGAGGCCTCGTCAAGATTTCTTCTTTTGCTGATACTTTGCTTCTCGACTGAACTGGTTTCACCCTTTAATCTCTTGAAGGACTGGTTTCTTAAAGTATCAAGAGGCTCAAATTGTGGCAACACGTCCTTAACGCCATGTTTCAAACAATGTTGCAATTTTTTTTGAGAAAAAGGCCAGCTATTCTTGATATCCTTGCTCCTGGCTTTAAATACATAATCTCTGCAGTGCAAACAACCATTGTTTCTGTTAGTATCTACTAAGATCAACTTGTTTATAATGAGATAAGCTATACCAACAAAATGTACACAAGAATTGGAACCCTTAATCATATCACATGTTGGAGAAAAAAAAGTCTGGAAGGAAAATTCTGATTCACGGAACTGAAAGTGAAACACAAAACAGTAGGAAAACAGCCGAGCAGAACCCAAGTGAACACAAGATTCGAAAATCTAGTTTCTGAGAAAAAGTCTGCAGCTTGGAGCACGATATGGTTAGAACAAGGACAGATTGTTTGTGCAAAGTGACATGAAATCACAAGCAGCAGCAATCAAGAAAGATTAGAGGCAGTGAGTATGACTCGAAAATCATTAAAAAACACAAACATTAGAACCCCAAGGAGAAGCCTTGAATATGATCATTAAAAGCAAAGCAAGAGAAATTCCTCAAAGACTAGATAGAGACAAGATGGGGGTGTGCTATGTTGAACTGAGCCATAAGGGAACATGTAACTCTGGATCTGACCCAACAAAAGATCTTAAAGACTGTTTAGCTGACTTGTATCAGATCACCACTAAGAAAAAGAGAGAAGTAGTTAGCTTAGCATAACATGACAGTCATGACAAAAAGGAAAAAAGGAAATCAAAACAGCACTATTCATAATATCCCTAAAAGAAAGGATCATATAAAAGGATACAAAGAATGAATTGTTTTACCTTATGGAGAAATTAGGAGGTGGGGTATGATTATCAAGACATGGGTTTGGGTTTGGCAGATCTACTACTACTACTTCTGACAAATTAGAAGGTGGAAGCTTATTATGAGCACTACTAGTGGGAAGCTGAGAAGCCCTCTCATCACTTCTACTACAAGGTTGAGAAGAGCATGGGGGATCTGGTACTGGAGGGTTTTCAATGGAAAACATCTGATGCTATTATTCTCTCCTCTTCTTGTGCTGTTTTTTTGTAACAGTCACAAGCAGCAGCTTCTCCACAACTATATCTTCCAGTACTGCTGTCTTGCCTTATCTTTATCTTCTTAGCCTTCAACATATAGCTAGTAACTAGTTGTATATCACTACAGCCCCTCCCTCTCTCTTCTCTCTCTCTCTTTCTTTCACTTATAAATTATAGTAGTAGTAGCTAGTGTCTTTCTTTTTATCTCTCTCTCTCTTTCTACCCAAAAAACCCCACCACCAGAGAACTATCACCACATGCGATTGACCTCCACAGCCGCAACAACAAAGAAGCAAACCAGATTAAGCAGCTCTAGCTATCTGTATATGTATTTATAAATGAACAAGAAGAAGAAGATCAAGGAACCCCACGAGATTCTTCATCCATTTAGCCAGCTGCCTGCAAGGATGAAAAGAAACCGTGAGATCATTAACAGTCCTAGCAAGGGCCTGGCAAGGAGGAGATCAAAAATTTAATATCAGTGGAGGAAGGAACAACTAGTTAGGTAGCAAATAAAGGAGAGTTTCGGTCGATGGCGAAGTTTCTAGAAAAACGTTATTTTATGTGGGAATGACTGAGCCTGAAACATCCAGTAGTGTTTTCATTGATCAAGAAAGCAAAGCACCAAAATCAGTTTTAAGCAAAACAACAAATACCCAATAGCACGCACTTAAGCAAAGATGATGTTTAAACTCTTCTCAAAAAGTTTGATGGGCATACGTTATTTTATGTGGGGATTACAAACCCACATGAAAAGGAAAAGGAAAAGGAAAGGAAGGTGAAGCTAATAAACTACTCAAATTCCAGTACTCCACCAGCCATCATCAAACCAAATCTCATATGATAATACAGTCATAGAGATTAAACACCCCAGCTTTCAAAAATCAAAAGGAGCAAGGAACTTTGAAAAAGATTATCCATCCATCTTGCTCACCGAAGAATTATGAAAGAAGCAAGTTAATTACAAGGACCAAAAAAATCAAAGCAAGGAAGAGCTGGAGAAAAAAACATCAGTATACATATGCTAGCTGAGAGAAACAAAGAGGACAGACAGACAGACACCCCAAGATTTCTGGCATCTCTAGATTCACGCTGATGTATACTTCAAAGTGAACAGTTTGCACTGACCAAAAACCAGGAGGAAATCTTATCTAATCCAATCTAATTTAAGAAAGGAAAGGAAGGAAAGGGCATCTGAGCAGAGACCAGACCAAACTCTTGACTACTTCCAAAATATGGAAGAAGCTGGACCAACTCGGAAACTCAAAAGGCAGAAACTTGAAACAGAGAGATCATGAAATCAAATGAAACCCCATAAAAGGCCAAAAACATGAAAAGACTTGGTATTTGAGGCAGAAGCAAGCAACCCACTATGGAAGATGAAAAAGAAAACACAATCACAAGAAGTTAAACCAACCTTAATAAGCTTTGTATTGGAGAAGAGAAAGTGAGGGTTTTTGGGGTCTGAGAAGAAGAAATGAAAAGAAAGAGCAGTCGTAGAGGGAAAAAATAGTTCAGAGTGAATAAGAGAGAGAAGAAAGAAAAGAGCACCACCCACTCACCCATCAAAAGAGGCATCTGGTTCTCTCTCTCTCTCTTCTTTTCTTGCTTTCTCTTTCTTTTTTTCAAAATAAAAGGTAAGTTTTTAGGAATTGTTTATTTTCTAGTTCAAGGTAAACTCTTTAACTATTCTCATTAAGACAAAAGCATAGATAAGGATGCAAGCAACTAATTCTTGTAACAAATATCTTTTAAAATACTGGTTGATTTATATTATGGAGGCAACCAACTTAACTCTCGCCATTAAGTCTGGGAAATATATGTACAAAAAATCAAACTCCACTCTCTAATCTTTGTTTGATATGATCATATGAGTGAATGTGTTAGCAGACACAAGTGATGAAAGAAAAGGAGAATGTGAAGGCATTAAAGAGGGCATGAGGAGTTTTTGAGGCTGTTGGGATGGATGGATGGATGGATGGATGGATGGAGTAAAAAAATGAGATGAAAATCTTTGGTGGAAATCAGCCTCCTGTGTGTGTGTATATTATTGCAGTACAAAAAAAAAGTATATATATATACACGCACCTCGCAAAACATTATTAGTTGATATTTTCAATCGGGGGGGTATGTGGGTCCATCATGATTTCTCCTTTCTAGCCTTCCTTTTCTTCCCTATATTCCTCCTTATTTGTTTCTTGCCCTGACTACACGACAGTACCTCTCTCATCTTTTGATTGTTGACAATTATCACCTTTTTTTTTCGTTTTTTCTCTTTATTTTAAATTTATAGTGCTTCTCTTACTTCATGAAATAGTTGGACTGGGGATTAATTAATCCAGAGAGGTCTATGAAATTTACCGGGGGGAAACCCCATTTACTGCATTGAATCATCTGGCTCACCGTAATGTCAAAAAATATGTCAGTGTTGTGATACAAAATGCCTTTCAAAGATATTCTTCACTTCAAATACATCAATATATATAAAAAGGGGTGCTTAGATCGAGAAGCGAGGGAGATTTTTTGATGAGGGAGAAGGAAAGGTGAGAGCATTCAGGCATCTAACGGTGCAGTACCAGAAAAGGAAGATGATTGGTTGGAGATCATATACCTCCATGATGTCTGCTGCTGCTGCTGCTGCTGCTGCTGCTGCAAAAGAAAATCAGAGAAGACGAGTGGAGTGGCTGGGAGACGATCCCCTCTGCTTCTGCTTCTGCTTCTCCAATTGCTTTTATATAATAATAATAATATATGAAAGCTTTCCTTCTCTGATCGAACGATATAAATATATATTTCTTCTGCGGCTCCCATGTAGCTAGGAGGAGGAGGATGACATATAACAAGGTCTCCCCTCTCGAAGCAAATCCCCACACACACACACATCTACGTACATGTATATATCCTCACGAATATGTTGAGTTGAGGGGTGATGGACTCGATCCGTTTCTCAAGGTCGAGCTACGCGTAGGTTACTGCAATTAATTACTACAACTATACAGTAATATTCTTTTAAATATACAGTAATGCCACTTAAATTACGTGCTATGTATGTATTCGTTTATAGCACACGATTAAATCAGTTGTTGCTGTATATAAAATATTCTTTTGTATAGCTAGAAACCACGCGGATTTCTCTTCTTTTTTTATTTTATTTTCTCGAGATAGCTTTTCTTTTTTGAGATGATATTAGAATATATAGTAGATAAAGAAAAACATAGTTATTATAATTTATAATATGATTATTTGTGTTAGATCACAGTTTAAATTGCAGTCAAAAGAAAAAAGGAAACTAAAATAAAATACATCAAATATAAATATTATTTAAAATTAATTTATTTTATTACAGAATTGAGATGCATTGTGGTGGTTATACAGGTTTTGTTTTTAGAAATAGGTTTGATTCATCTCTTTCAACTAGGTGTCACCCGTGTTCCAACCAAACCTATAGCTTGCTTGACTTTTCTCTGCAGAATTTTAAAGCACCCCTTCAATTTTTATAATTATTCGTATTTAATTTAATCTATTTTATTCGAGATGGCTTATGAAATTAGGTTTTTTTTCTTCTTCTTCTCAGTTTCCTTCTCCTTCAATTTATTCTCTTCGTATCTCTTAGATTTTGTCAATTGATATTCGTAATTTTTTATTTTAAGTACTATATAAAATTAGAGTTCCTTTTTCAATTTCAGCCCTTTTTTATTTTTTAACTTGGTCCTTATTTTTTTCATCACTGTTTTCTTACAATGTCGAAAGTGGGTGTGAATTATTTTTATAAATTAATTCTTCAACATTAAATTGGATGTCTAAGATTTTATGGGCTATAAATTTTAGATATTAAACCATGTGATAAGATGGTTGTGCTAGTTTTCTAGGGTTTGCATTTTCCTTGTTTAAGTTATTTATTCTCATTATCATCCCATAACATTTATTAGATTGGAGACTAAGTTTTGGTCTATTATTTCTATTTTTACTTTTTTATTGGTCATGAAATAAACTTGATTATCCAGGGTTTTTTTTTGGCTAATTTCTTTTATTTCATTCTTCAATATTTGCAAAACAAAAATTAGAATTATTTTTTAACATCATCCCCCTTTTAAGTTTTTTTTATCTTTCAAATTTAGTCTCCATTCTTTTTGTTTTATTTGATATATTTGTTTTTTAAAAATATTATTTACAACTTCATCCTCTTTAAGTTTCATTTTCAATCCGTTTTTTTTTTGTTTTTTTTAAATCGATGTTTTTTTTAATTGCATATTATAGATTCAAGGAGGTTGGGATTGAGTTGGTTGACTATACCGAAGCATATAATTTCACAGGCTTCAGGTATTTTAGATTAACTTGGATTTGGAATGCTATCTGCATCATCGTCGATGAGCCGGATTCGTGCAAGGTACCAGTGACATATTTTGAAGTTAGGCTTGAGGCCGAAACGAAACAATCGATGGCATTCATTTGGAGTTGAAGCGTTCTATCCATCCATGCATCTATGAAGATCGATGAAGATGGCTATGAAGATGCCACGTCTGCCTTCAGACGAATTGTGTATGGACATGCACGAGAGACATCTCTCTAGCTAGTTTACCCTGCCGACCCCACCACCTTCTATGCTGCTGCTGTTTTTGTATTTTAAACTCTGGTTGGTAGGTTTTAAAAGGGATTCATGGCTTTGACGTTGGAAATAAAACTAAAATCATGTTATTTTTGTAAACGACTCCTACATCCAGATTGAATCGCGTCATTGATGAGGGCACCAACAGGGGAGCCTTGAGTGGCTGCAGTTGCTGTGATTGTGAATGGATAGGGCCCAATCCCTGTGAGATAAAGGGCCCAAAAGTTGAATCTTTGAAAGTTCAAAGTGCCACCCCCTCTGTGAACTTCTTAGGAGAGAGACAAGCAGTCAGTCAATTTTGTCCTGTTGTTTTCGTGTCTGTTTTCACACGCGCGCACGCACGCGCGCACCAAACAAAATCGACAGGAGCGAGCCACAAGAAGAAACTTTGTGCAAAGAGGTGTTGTGGTTTGCAAGAATAACATAAAAGTGCATGGTAGACGATACATCACCCCAAACAAAGACTAAAAGACAATGAAAATAAATAAAGATTCGAGTTTGCTGCTTCATTAAATCAGTGGAAATTGTCGTTTTGAGGTGCTGTTTGCTTAACGCAACACTTTCTTCTTGTTTTTAATTTTTTAGAAGCTCCAGCCGTCATCTCAAGCTCCACAAGCACATCTAACTCTGCCCTTTCGAGTTAAAGCCCTCGGATTGAAGGATTTTGTTAGATCGACAGAGCAAACTTCTGCTAAATAAATAAATCTTTTAACCTAAACAATTCCACCCCTCAACTCTCCCTCTCTTTTTCTAAACACCAGTTGCATTCTGCTGACCTTGGTATACACAACTGGTAGGCCATTGTATTTGAGGCAAATCAATGTCATCGAGTAAAATAGTCAAAGACCCGTCAAGCTTAATGCCAGCATGCATGAGGGGGGCTTTCGGCATCGACAACTACAACCAGGAACTGCTGGTGCTAGGGAGTTAGAAGTCATTTAAGCCCAGAACTCTCCACCCTTCCCTCAGCTAAACGAGTGAATGATCCTGGAGCATACGACAGGATGGAGTTCTCTGCAACCATTTCAGTTTCGTTTTCTGCAATCAAAGGTGATTAGTATTAGGGAGAATAGAGATCCACTGTTGGGTGGTTACTTTATCCAAGCTATCCAGTCTCCCTTTTGGGATAAGCCAACCATTTTCGTAGCTGCCAGAGCCAATTCACCAAACGATGTTTCCTCTTACGGCCATTCACTGTTGTTCTTGGCATTCATGTTTCTATCTGACGCCCCCTTTAACCATTTTGAATGTACATGTAATGAATCTCATGTATCAGGTTGGGCTCAGGCTGCTTTGGAGGAGGAATCACCACCTTTGTTCTTCGGCCGGTTTTTTAAAAGTTTTATCTTTTATTGAGTAGATGAGATGTAAAAGGAGTGATGTACAGGTGAATGCTATCATGTAAATCCATGCAAAGCAAGTGGTGGGTGCGTGATTATTTAAAAACAAGAAATGACTGATAACCAAAATGTTTTTTTTTTTTCCAAGAGAGAATGCCTCCATAACCATCCTAATCATAAAGGCATCATCCTTCTATGCATCATCATTCAGACTGCCAAAAGCAAAGAGGTCCAAAGGAATTGGAAGCAACCCTAAACAGAAATCAAAGTAAGAGCCTAGACCGCAAATGCAAGATGCGCGTTCAAATCAGAAGAATCTGCATTAAAAGCTTACCTATGCGATACTTTTAAGGACTTGAGAACCCAGGTTAACGAATGAAGACAAAAAGCAAATTGATTTCTTCATCACCTTTAAGCAAATATGACAAGCCTCTTTAACCGTATAATGAAGAAAAGCAGCATCCAAATAAAAAGAAAAGCATTCCCCGTCCCTAAAAGGCCTACCAGGAAAGAAATTTGCTGCTTCCTTCCGAAGCAAAATAGTGGGGAAACAAAATGGAGGGAAGTGGCATTCAGATTGCGCTTGTAAAAGCAACAAAAGATCCCCAATGACCAATAGCAAGCATACCACGCAGCAGTCAGTTCTGATTCAAAGAAACACAGGGTCAAAAGGGCTTCTCATACTCCTGAGAGGTTGGCTGTTCCCAGGCAGGTATAAAGCCTACAAGATAATATGAAGATAATTAGTTGAGCAGAAAAGGAGTAGTGCTCAGATAAGATGCCAAAAAAATATTAACTGGTAAATTGATAATTTATTATTCACCCAAGAACACCAGTAACATGCCAAGTTAAAATGGCTGCGTTTGATGATCGCAATACATGAGAATCAACTACCAATACAGCATTAATGAATATGATTCAGCACGCCCATAAGGATTGGTGACTTCTTATTTGAACAACAGTTCTGCTATGCCCTGAAATCTGGATTCCCCTAGACAAGGAGATGAATAATAATGAACTAATATGACCAGCTATTCAATGGTTAATTCATATAGAAATCACATTCACAACGTTCAAAGGGCATCAATGATGTAAACTTGCTGTTGAAACTCAAAGTATGCTCCTATTATATTTTACATAGCCAGCTCAAATAATATCCTTGCGCCTGCCGAGTAGCTAACTTTGATCTAGCTGTAAGCCATATTTATTAGACCCTAATGCAGCCTTTTAGATTTACACTGAAATACTCGTTACATTGCTTTCTACAGACAGTAATATCATCAATTTGCTTGTTTCAGGAGACAACTATAAAATTACTACCATTTCAATTTCTATGATGAAAACAGTAATGCAAATGAAATGAACCAGTCCAAATCTCACATAGCTGCCTCTCCATGATATGGGCAAAATTCGATGGAGACATGTTTAATCATAGATGAGCAAATTTCCATGTAAATGATGATTCTGATCTAGAGTAGACCAGGCAAAAAAGTGCTCCCAGTCAAAGCAGTTAAGATAAAGACTGCAAATTTGGAGGAAACCATAGATTATAGGCTTTCGATCACCCTGGAGTGCACTTAAATTTATCAATAATCAAGCTTTCATTTTAAACAATTTCAAAGCAAATCAAGTTAACATCATGATTTACCACTCCCCTATCTTATCTTTTATTAAATTTATACTTTTGTTAGATTGCACATATAATTTTTAGTAAAAGACTTCAGCTTTCATCATAATATCAAATCTCAGAAAGGTCAGAAATTATTAAAGATGCCTGGAGAAAAAGTTTTTTTTTTTATAATCCTTTCCCTTTCCAACATATATGCTTTTGAGATCCAAATGGAGTCTTTTTTGTTAGAATAAATCACATATCTATAGATCTCCATGCACGTCTTATTGTCAAAAAACATGTCACAATTATGTGAAAAAACATCACCACATATACCTCAATGGTTAATAATGGTAAAAAATGTGTTTGTACAGCCTATTGGCACACAATTACACACCAGAATTAGGCAGATCGACCACATAAACTCTAGATTTATAAGAAATCAAACCAAGAAGTTAAATATGTTGCATACTTAATGGTATTTCTCCCAGGGACATATAAATCGAGTCATCATCACCAAGAGTCCCCTGAAACATCAGAAATACTAAGTGAGTTATTCATCAACTATACAAAGGGAATGTATATATTTAGCTATCTCCACTATCAAAAGTATGAATTCTAAAACCAAGTGCCACACATATGCCATGAGCTCACATGCATAGAATCATACATTTAATGAAGCAATCAATAGGAATGTGGATGCAATGCATACAGCATGAAGTAGCCAAATGAACACATCATAAAATTCATATTCTATTCAGATAAACAAGCTACTTCTATAGTACCTCCCCATTGTCAAGGCCCATTTCGTTTTGCAGTGGAGTTATGTTATCTGGTACTGAGGTACAATTTGAGAAATTGTTGAGAAACTCTGAGAGCATAAGACCATCATAATTGACCTGAACATCAGTGATATCACCAGTATTCTGTGAATGGCTTGCAAAACCTTCTGTCCCAGTAAATGCAGTCTCCATCCTAAGAGAATAGACAGGTTAAGATCATGTAAAGAAAAACCACATCCAGGACATATAATAATGAAGCTTCTTGATGTCAGAAACATGCAAAGTATTTGGCATTATTCTTTGACAAGTTGAGAAATGTAGAGCGAGAAAGAATGATTATAAGAAAGACGTACTTTCTTTGTGAATTATCTAGGTCCTTGTCTTCCAGGGTACAATCACTCTCTAAATCAATTATTTCAACCTGCTTGCCATAGCTCATATGTCTAGCATATTCACCGGACACATTGGAATTACTTATTGACAAATCAATGTCAACCTGTGGTGCTTCTCTTTTGGTTGTCACAATAGATGGGTATGTGAGAACTGGATCGCTACAATGAGTGTCATTTATATCAGATGTTTCCATGAGATTAAGATCAACGATCTTAAATGAACTGGGAAAAAGCTGTTTTTCTTCAGCATACTTGAAGCCTGGTAATTGACAATTACTAATATAACTGCCTTGAGTTGCAGCCACAGCCACAGTCACCTGCTGATCAGGTGAAGTCCTCTCTTCTTGTGAACCCTCAGTATTTTCACTTAAATTAGTGTGGTGCAAATGCTCATCAGCGGTGTTAATAAAGGATGGAAGCCATTCTCTTGGTTTTTTGGCTGCCTCGCCAATACCACTGCCTTTGGCAGCACGTTTCTCACCTCGTTCTTTGACTGAGGTGGACCTTTCATAACCTGAAAGCCCTAGACTAGATTCTTGTACATTGTCATGCATAAAAGCTCCATCTGAAAAGGAATGAGACCTCGTAAATTTTCCCTGCACATCACCATATTCCGGGCCTTCTTCACCAGCATCCTCGGCAGGCTGCACAGCAGCTACTTTAACTATTTCAGAGTTGGGACAATTTAAATAATGTGTTGTGTTCACATCAGTTGCAGAGACATTGCCCATGCCATCTTGAGATACATCTTCAGATCCTTTGTTAAGCCTGTTATCAGAAGTGTCTTCCTCTTCATTATTGGGGATTTGATCAACTTTGGAGGACTTACATGACAACGCAGAGCGCATTTTCGTTGGCACATTGGCAAACTTGCTCAATGTTAGCAAATCAGATTCCTCCTTTCCCGAGAGATCACTCTCCGTGTTGCTCTGCTGGATAAGTAAATCCTCTGGAACAATGTGTTTCTCAATTTCATAATCATACTTGCTACCCTTCCTCTCCTTGTTCCCCGGATTTATGTTTGCTGGGTCACCAGAGCCCTTGGAGGGTTCACCACCAGTCTCTTCTTTCAGAACACTAGAAGAACTTGCCTTGGAGCCTGTTTCATCTGGGTTGTTGTACTTGCTCAGAACTGATTCTATATCAGCAGTTTCTTCATTTTCTGGTGCCACTCCACTCCATCCAGATTTCTCCATTCCATCTTCAACATCATTGCTAACTTGCTGCTCTTCACAGTGTCCAGAAACTGTATCAACCTCCTCTGTATCAGGAGACATTATGTTCCTATCTGACAACGACCCACTCCTACCATGTTCCCTACCCCACTCTGAGCTGTAACCCCGGTAATGCTCTCCTCTCCTCCTTCCCTTCACATGATTCCTTGTACTGAAGTCATCAGTGTATCTTCTCCTGCACAACCAAGCATCAGAAGCACCACTCCCTAACCGAGAATGGGCTGATGTTCGGCCCTCCTGCATAAGGACTTCTTGTTGCCTAAATTCCTGATAATCCCCAGCTTGCCTTTTGAAACTACCATTCTGCCATTTAACAGAAAGTGCACTCTGAGGTAGCAATCCCTTGGAAACTAAATACTCAGCTGCAAGCCTACCAGCTTCCATTAAAATATCACCTTTCTGTAGCGGTGGCTGAGGAGGTTGACGAAAAGATTTTGGATGTCCCTGGCCATGGCCAAAGCCACGGTTATTGAAGCTTTTATATTCGGAATTGTAAAAACCATGACCTCTAGCAGAATTATCTGGGGATATTCTGCTAGCACCCATTCCCACCCCCATGGAGCCAGACCTGTGTCCATTTCCAGGACTTCTATGCCTAGCATGCATTTTCCCCCTTCTGGTACTATGTATCCAAGTGAAATGCTTATAAACCCTACAAGCAAGCAATCAATCCTCACAAAATTGAAAACCCATGACAGCAAGCACAACACAAGTAGCAGGTGATGATGCAGCTTCAAGTAGTAAGCAAGCAACCAATCTATCCGAATAAGGAATTCACGGACAAGATTAATTATTTTTCATATTAATCACATACTGTAAGGAGGAGAAAAAAATACCAAAGAGAAATGACATTGCAGAGGAAAAGGGCAGGTACTTAACAATCTAAAAGCAACATCAATCATAACAGCAGTGCATTTGTTGAGGTCAACAGATGAACATGGTCAAAACATGAAGCAAATCCAGGAGAACGAGGGGGATGTTGTCTAAAAATCTGACCTTTTCTTGTGTTTTGCTATTAAGAGAGATGCGGTGTAATTGTCCAAGAGAAAGATCCAGAGATGTGGTAATTAGGGTTTGGAGATCCAGTTGGGTAGATTTATGGCCCCAAAATCAACATCCCATCAGCATCATCTACACCATGTCAGAGAAATACTAACTATATAAGAATGAAAATCCTCGAGGTAGTAGAATAATTTCTCCACTGTATAAATAAAAAGGGAAGAACTTCAAGGTCAAAATCGATCACAATTCACAAGTTTGCAGCTTTCCCTTCTTTCTAACAAGGAAATGTTCACACATACCATGTAAAAGCTCTACTTAACGAATAAAATTTAACCCTTTTTTTGTTCATTCCTTCCCTTTCCCTTCCTGCCTGCCTGGTGATGGTGAGCCGCTTTTGGATTGTTGGCGTTTAGTTTTCAGATTTTTCTTCTAATTTACTCCTATTTTTTTTTTTAACAAAAGATAAAGTAAAATTAAATTAAAAAGGAAAAGAATGAGAGTGATTATTTGTTTTCCCACCTCCATGCTCTGGCACGTGTTCACGCGCCTTCTTCCCCACCTCCTTTTGTTTAGAGTCGGTAAAAAATATATTATTATTAATTAATTAATTAATATTGTTCTACTTTTAGTTTTCGTTTTACTGCAAGGTTGGGAGATAAACGAGAATGGGGTTGGGTGGGTCATGATAACGACCTCTCTTTCCGTTGACCAAGAGGGAGAGATGAGTGTGTACTTTCTATCTCACTCTCACTATCGTTGTCTTTTATACCGACCCTTTCCTAACGCTCTCTCTCTCTCTCGGCAGCAAGGAATCCATTGTTAGAAATCGGAGCAGTAAGCCCAGTCAAGGCAAAGGCCCAATCATGCAGGGCCTTTCTAAATGGACCATACATGTTGCTCTGACTTGATAGGCCCATAAAAAAATTGGGTTTTTTTTTTATAATATTTTTGACATATAATGTAAAATACCCTAATTCAGCTTTGGGCTGTGCTTTGTGTTGCCATGAATATAAAAAATATTTAAATATTTTTGCTCGAAGTGTGAATAAAGGGAGCTCCCAAAGGATGCAGGGAGGCATGGAGGAGGACAGATGGAAAGGTTTTAATCCACGTTTTTAAAACACTTATTTGGAACCATCTTCCTTGGCTCGAACAATGATAAACTCATTAATTGGAAAGTGTTTATGAAAAAAATTTAAATTATTTTTATTTTTTATTTTAAATTAAAAAAATAGTTTTCTTAGATCATTTTTGATGTACTGATGTCGAAAATAATTTAAAAAAAATATTAAACAATAAATATTTTCAAATACCACCGCAATCACACTTCCTTGACAATAAGATTCTTGTTGACTACTATACTGGAAAAACACACACAAAGGATCCGATTCTCTAATCTTGTCCATGGGATTTGTAGCAATTCCTGGCTCCTTCCCACCCTTCCCCCCCCCCCCCCCCCCCCTAATTTGCTATGCAAGGCAGTAAGGAATGCCAAAAGTATTTTAAAAAAAATTGAAATTACATATCCATCTCTACTACCATCTTTTGAATATATATATATATATATATATATATATTCAAAAGATGGTATATATATATATATTTATATTGATTTGGAAAATATGAAATGTCATAAACACCAATCACACACAACTTTTGATTTTTATCATATTGAAAGGTATTATGATTGTTTTACTATGAACAGTATAAAAAATCAAAAGTAATGCGGAGTGGTCAACGGCTTGTTGTAATACCAACGGTCCCTTGAAAAAAATCAAAAATACCCCGAGTTCAAAGCTAAAATTAAAACTCCCGAGAGGTAAAATGACAAGCATATCATTACAATACACAATAATATATATATATATATATACACACACACACACACACACACACGTGTGTGTAAGAGTGAAAACACGACATGTTCTTAGCTTCTTTTTTTTTATGACTGGGGTGTCAGGATCAGTTTATGCGCACCTCGACTATTCTCCGGGCTCAGTTAAACACTCTGCAAGCCCAAAGAAGCATGTAAGACACCGCGGGTGACAAAAATACCATTCATGAAAACACAGGCATGTTCTTAGCTTCTTCTTTAATAGACAGACGCACGGTCTGGTATTGCTGATTAATTCACTTTTAAGATCGTTAAAATATACCTCAACCATTGAAAAATTTAAAAGGGAAGTCACACGCACGCACAAATATTGAAGCATGCATTCATTTTCTTTGAAACCTGGCTACTTGGTGGTGGGAATCTAGCTAGCCCAGGAGTCATTTTGTCAAGTACTTGTTCAACCATAAGATTCTTAATCTCAAGCCTAACTTTTTCTAGGTTCAACAATTACTGTCATCCACCGAAAGGAATATTTCACCCACCCACCCACCCTTTTTCTTGGTTCCATTCAATCATTCACGCTCAGGATCACAAGATGTTACTACTGCTATTAGCTGATTACAAGTGATATTTGCTAGTTTTGTCCGTAATTCTCCCTCTTGTTTGGCCTAAATCCCACCCTGGCCTGCAATTTGCCACCTTTTGCCCACTATCCTACTTATCTCAGCCAGTCGGTCGATGTTTTCAATCTTTAATCATCTTTGATTACCAAAAACAAATAAGGGAGTGCAGTCGATCATTTTCTTGGTTAAGAATAACTGCACCCATAAACCCTTTCTGAAATATATGATTGCTACTTTTATTTTATGTGTGTTGCTGGACTTGAAAACGAACATCACAACATTCTGCTAAATTTCAAAAATGGAGAAACAGGCAACAAGTAGGGAGGACTTGACTGAGACTTTGTCAGTGCTGCATGGATTATGCCATGATTCGAAAGCAAAAGTTGAAAAGAAAAACAGGGAGTCGATTTAGTCAAAGAAGAAGAGGAAGAATATATATATATATTAGCAGAGAGGGAAGAACAAAGAACTGGCATCAAGTACAGTACATGTAAATTTTGTTTGGATGTGGAAATAATATACCAGTTGGACGGATGATGTGCAGGTATTATTGCTGCATTAGATGGGGTGAAGGAAACTGCGTGCATATATATATATATATATATATATATATATATATATATATATATATATATATTCATCACATTACCAGCTAGCAAGCGGCATCTCCGTCTTCTTCAATTTCCCTTTTAAGTTCTTGCTACAGTCCATGTTGAGTTGTTTTATTAATTAACTAATATATGTTGATCAGGAAAGAAGATGGAGATGTGCCCTTTATTCTTTCATCAACCCCACCTCACCTGGCTTCCCATTCAAAAAGAGACTCCTTGACCAAGTCTTTTTCTTTCTTTTCCTTGGTGATATACAGAGAAATCAAAATCAATTCAAAAGCAGACCCTCTTCAAGGACTAAGTTCTGGGTTGTTGGGAAAGTGGCGGAGAACAATTAAAATTATATTTTGTTTTAATTATAGTTTTGAAAATGTTGATTTGTAATGTTTAAGAAAACCATGCTATGTTACTCCACCATGCTTGGGGATTACTACTACTTTAGTGTCTGGGAGCTTCATATACAGAGAAATGGAAGAAGCATCGGAGGTTACAAAAAGATATATCGATGCTAGCTGCTTCTTAGCTCTGACTTCTGAAATGTTTGCGAACATATTCTCATGAAGAACAGATCATGGACCTCCACTGTTAGCAAAGCCAGTTTCAAAACTTGCTGCTCAAGATAGCTTAATTCATGTTGGAGACCAGGCACAGTTTACAGCCTAAAAACGTGCAGGTTGCAGCGTGACTTTCACAATCTATTTGTCTCCATTTTTGTCACAGGCCCAAGAAATTATACAAAGAGGTATCGGTGGGGGCCTCAAAAAGGGTGGGAATGGGATGCTGGAAGCCAATCTTGGACTCTTTCAATGTAAGCCTCGAATTAGCAAGTTTCTCTGTCAATGGGACCTCTCCTTGGACTGAATAATTTCAATATTCTGCTGCCTTGCCAACGGACCCCATTCCTGGAATGTCAAGAACAGCTGAGAGAGGCAGCCTACAAATTTGAAGCGTGCCTTTTTGGGCCCGTATTGAGCCTGGAAAACTACCTTACTATACCTGTCTGTAGGCCTTTCCAAGTCAGGGGTGTCTGAGAAAAGAGGAATGGTATTGCATTTCATTTTGCTTCCTAAAATCAAAAGCAATCTAAGGGACGAAAGAATATATGAGCCAGGAAGGATTTTGCTTATGTTGACAAATGCATTATTATCCACCATAGGAGTTTTGTCGAGAACCTCATGAGAGAGAGTTCCATTCTTGGAGCTACATAAAACAAAAACATGGGTGGTGCTAAAGAGATTCATATTCTCAGACAGGAACCTAGTACTACACCTTACTTAGATTAAACAGACAAAATAATCATGGGCAAAACATCCATGCACTCCTTAACACACGCAGGATGCCATCAGCTGGAGAGGTTCCTCAGGTAAAACCCACCAGCATTTGCTTATGTCACCGTGCTTTCCGTTTCTTTATTTATTGATTCCCCATTTTACACTGCAAATATATGGAGCCTTTGAAAGCAAAATGAGATAAAAAGCGAATGAGATGAGCACAAGTTCTTACAAGTGCTTGTTTTATTCCATTTTTATAACCACAATCTTCACAGGTCTCTTTATGCGATGTTCAAGGGCACTGTTCAAAACATGGCATGATTCACGAGGTGGAGAATGGTGGTTAAATTTATTTATAGATATATATTGAATTTTTAAAATATAATTTATATTAATCTTTAAAAATTTTTGAAACTAGCACAAATTAATATTATTCTATGTTTGATATTTATCAAAATGGAGGATGAACTTTAAAACTTTTTGAAAATTGCACAAACTAATATTATTCTATGTTTTATATTTATCAAATACAATAATGGATAATAAAATTTGAATAATGGATAATGAAATTTGAAAAGATCACCAAGCTCCAGCTCTAATAATTTAAAAAACTGTCTTACCTCAAAATTTAATAGATAAAGTGCAGAATATGATTTTCATATTATTCTCCAACCGCGACCACTAGAAAGGTAAAAGGCAATGTCTCAGGAGCTGTTTGTTATTCAAATTCAATAAAACTGTCTCATGAGCTGTTTCTTATTCAAATTCAATAAAACATCTGTCAGTCAAAGTCAGATTGACCTTTTATTTATATGCAGCAGATTTAGTTGCTTCGTTTGTGGCATTTCTGTTTTGAAGATGTATAACTCCGTTAAGAAACCAACAATATTCCTGAATCAATTCCTTAATCCTTTCTACATTATCTAGTGATGGAACAGTGATGCAGGTATGCAACTAAATGCAAGCAATACTCTTGTGGTTTACTTTCCAACAATGCTATCACTACAACTTTACAAAACAGTGTGCTCATTTCTGAATTCATAGCTTCCTATAAACAACAATAATTGGAAATAAACAAACAAATAGTGGAACATCAGTTGGCAAAACTGTGGCAGAATAAAGAAGCTCGTGGTGAAGAGAAAAGGTTTAAGTCTTTTGCAATAGCCATGATGATCAACGGGAGAAAAAAAAGAGAAGGAAAAGGTGTTGCTGATCGTTGAGCGACCGAAAGACCTGTTCCTTTGTCCTCTCCCTGTTTCCCCGCTACTTTTCTCTGTCATTTCAGCATTCTATTATTTACAGTAACTGAAACTTGAAGGATTACTCCATATCCAATTCAGAAGTGCAAATAACTACCTCCAATTCACAAGGGAGCACATTAAAGGTGCCAAAAGACAGCTTCTAGTCCAATCGAAAGCCAAACATCATGAACTAGACTCCTCCTTGAATTCATCAATACTTGCATCTTTCAATGACAAACCATCAAGGATGTCGCTTTCAGAGTCAACCTGAAGCTCTTTGAACATAGCCATCACTTGAATCATGGTTGGCCGTCTGAAAGGCCTGTCATCAAGGCACTCAAAAGCAATTCTCAAATACTGGTATAATTTGGCCTCTCCAGATGTCTGTGTCATCAACTCAGGGTCTAATATTTCATTGCATCTCTTCTCTCTATATAGCTGCTTTGCCCATCCAACAAGGTTGTTGTCATCACCAAACTCAGCAGAATCTATTGGCTTCTTGCCTGAGAGGAGCTCCAGAAGTATGACACCATAGCTGTAGACATCCCCTTTTGATGTGCATCGAAAGCTCTGATAATACTCAGGGGGTACGTAACCTGGAGTTCCTGCAAGTGTACTCACACTAAGATGTGTTTCGAGTGCGTTCACCAATCTTGCCATTCCAAAATCAGAAACCCGCGCTTCAAAGTTTTCGTCTAAAAGAACATTACTAGACTTCATGTCACGGTGGATAATGTGAGGTATGCAGCTGTGATGAAGGAAAGCAAGGCCTCTTGCCGAGCCTATTGCAATCTTCTTTCTTGCTGCCCAATCAAGCCTTGAACATCCTCCTTTCGACCTGTCATGAAGAACAGCCTCTAAACTTCCCCATTTCATGTATTCATACACAAGAAGCCTCTCCTCCCCAATTCTACAGTAACCCAGCAAAGGAACCAGGTTTCGGTGCTTGATCTTCCCGATAGTTTCCATTTCTGCCATAAACTCCCTGTCCCCTTGTCCTGTGACATGAATCAGCTTCTTTATAGCTACAACACAACCATCTCCTAGTTGTGCCTTGTATACCTCTCCAAACCCACCAGACCCTATCAAGCTATCAGCACTGAAACCATTCGTAGCTTCAAGTAGATGGGCAAAAGTCAGCTTCCGTAGAGGTTTCTCGAATGTGGCAATGTTGATGCTCAAAGGCTCGGGGACACCTGAAAGTTTCCAGCTGCTGCTACCTGAAGTCGGGAGGCTTTCAATGTACTTCTCCCTTTGTTCTTCCTTCTGCTGGTACTTCTTCACTCGATAGAAAGCCATTGTAAGACCAAAGACGCACAAGATGAAAAATGTGATGCCAATGACCATCCCTACTTCCACTGATTGCTTCTTTCTCCGAGTGTCATAACTTTCGGGGTGGCCTCCAGAGCTGCATGGGGGCAATGGTACCCCGCAAAGGCCAGAATTGTTTTCATACCTGGATTGGGGAAAAGTTGTCAACTGCCCCCCGGAAGGGATAGGACCAGTGAGGTTGTTGTTCGACACATCAAGATCACTAAGAAACGAGAGAGTCCCTAAAGACCCTGGAAGAAACCCTTGAAGATTATTGTGTGAGAGATCCAGAACTCCAATTGCTTTCAAACCTCCAAAACTATCTGGAATATTTCCGGTTAGCTTATTATGCCCCAAGTTCAAGACCTGCAAGTAACTCATTGAACCAAACTTTTGAGGGATATCTCCTGACAGTGAATTGTAGGCAAGATCAAGGAATATCATGCTGCCATTGGTGGTGAATGTATAAACTGTCATGCCAGAGTAAATTCTTGTTGTTGAGCAAGAGTGAGCCATAGGAAGATTTTCAAGCCTTTCTGCCCGGATACCCTGAAACTCAACCAATCCTCCAGCTCCTCGGCATGATGTCCCGCCCTCATTTCTTACAAATGCGAACTGCTTCCCAGAAACAGTTCCAGGAACAACTAGACCAGCTTGGTCTGCAAGCTCAGGTGGGAGAGGACCAGTGAGGTTGTTGCTGTTCAAATCAAGCCAAATGAGGCTCTGACACTTGCCAAGCTCTGGTGGTATTTGCCCGGTAAGTAAATTATTACCCATTTGGAGAATAGCCAGATTAACTAGATTTCCAATGCCAGCAGGAATTTCTCCGGTAAGCTGGTTGCTGGAAAGAGAAACCCAAATCATATTGGTGCAATTGCCTATGGACTGCGGAATGCTTCCAGTGATGAGATTGTTGTTGAGAATCAAAGTCTCGAGGTTTCCTCCGTCAACACAAATGCCTTCCGGGATCTTGCCAGTGAGGTTGTTTGCCCACATAACCAAGTCCAAAAGATTTGGCAAGGTCCAAACCTCCATGGGAATTGGTCCAATCAGGTTGTTGAAACTGAGATCAATGCTCCTCAGGTTCTTGCAGCTTCCAAGCTCTGGTGGAACTTTTCCTGATAGATAATTGTTAGCTAGGAGTAACTTTTGCAGCGCGGTGGGGTTTGACGAGGAGCACAATTTAGAAGGAACATCCCCATTAAAGGCATTAGAACTGAGGTCCAGCACTTCAAGTTGGGAACAATTTGCAAGAGACAGCGGCACAGTACCAGTGATATTGTTGAATGGAACGTACAGATATTTCAGACTTTGAAGTTTGCTCACAACAGTACTAAGGAATTCCCCTGAGAGCATATTGTTGCCAAGATTAAGACTCCGCATAGAAGAACACGATGCAAAAGTTTGCGGCAAGCCACCGGTGAGTTTGTTTGCTGATAGATCCAGTTCCTGTAGAGTTCCACAAGCCTGTCCCAACTCGAGAGGAATATCACCATAAAACAGATTGTGAGCCAGAGACAGCTGCCTTAAATTTGTGAAACTCCGCAACAAGGCACCAGGAATCTTGAATTGGAGCTCGTTATGGGAGAGGTTAAGCGTCTGTAGAAGACCACAGTTCCTCAAACTAGATGGAAATCCATTGCCAGAGAGCCTGTTTTGTGACAAACTGAGCCAAGTAAGATTGTTACAATGCCCAAAATCAAGGCTCGAGAAGCTGCCAGAAAAGTTGTTATGTGAGAGATCCAGATACTTGAGAGATGGTGGAGAGTCTGCAACAAAAGTAGGAGGTATCTCCCCGGAGAAGGGATTGTATGATAGGTCTAAAATGGATAGACTCTTGCAAGACAAGGGGGTTGCTCCAAGTTTTCCAGTAAGCTTGTTATCAGAGAAGTTGAGAAGATTCAAGTTCTGGCAGGTGGAAAGGGAATAGGTCAACCAGGTAGAATCAGAAATAATATTGCGAGATAGGTCAAGTTGTAGCAAGGAAGGACCAAATCGAAGGGTACCACCAGAAATGGAATTGTGAGAGAGATTAACAAAAGAGAGATGAATACAAGACTCTAAAAAGGAGTTTCTTGGAAGAGGATCGGAGAAATTGTTTGAAGACAAGTCAAGAGTCTCAAGAACACAGGAAGGGGAAGCAGAAAGATCAGCAGCAGAGAATGAATTGCCTTGCAAATAAAGATGTTTGAGAGATTGCAAGGCCCCAGTGAGGCTATGGAGGTTGAGGGTTCCAATTAGACCAGCTTTGGTGAGGTTGAGAGTGGTGACATCACCATTAAGAGAGCAAGAGATGCCTGACCATGAACATGGAGAAGCAGAATTGGGAGACCAGCTGGCTAATAAATTATTTGGATCAGAATGAACAGAGGATTTCTTGAAGGCTAATAACCCCACAACTTCATTATTGCTACTTTGCTGTGAAGACAACTCTCGGGCTTGCGATGATGAAGGCATAAATAACAGAAAAAGCTGCAATACTACATAACCAAATATTCTGATCATGGCTTTGGGCGGTTGCCATTGTGATGATATTCTCTTCATAATTTTTTTGCCTTTTGAGGTTAATCTGAGTTTTCAGATTTGGTTCAACATGCAAGATTCCCACTTAGTCCTCTAAAGCTCTCTCTGCATTATAATCAATCTTGAGAAAATGAAAGCTTAATCACTCCTTTCTTCTGTGTGTTAGTTTCCCTGTATCTTCCTTGCAATCAAAGAAGCATCTTTTCTCAACCCATTTAGAGATCTGCTGGTAATTAAATCTTCTTCTGGAGTTTCATATTTCAACAAATTTCCAAACTTTGACTTGTTGCTTGAAAACCTGAAAAAATAAATAAAGTAGCAAGTAAGAAGAGAAAGAGATGGTACAGATCACCGTCAAAGAGGTAGTAATCAAGTGGGACTAAAATCCAAACCTTTTTCCCAAAAAATAAAAAAGAGAAGATGGGGGAGAAATTTACTTACCTGGAGTAGTTATGAAGTAGAGGGAAGGTGATGTGATTGTTGCTTGTACAAGGAAAACAGAGGATGAGTTAAGGAAGAAGACAGGAGAGTGTGTGCGTGTGTGAGGGGAGGGGAGGGGAGGGGAAGGGTACGGTTTGCAGAAAGAAAGAAATGTCGGCTCACTTGTTGACAGATAGCATTACCATCGTGTGACAGACATATCCTGGTACTAGCGATGGCACTACCGATTGAAGAAACCAAAGCAAGAACAGATAAAAGTATGGCTGCTGAGGCAGGCTGCTGAGCCCAGGTGCAAGGCAAAGAAAAGGAAAAGGAAAAGGAAGAGAGTGGGCATGAAAACTAAAGAAGGAAATATAAAGATGTCATTCATTCATGGTGTTAAGACCAAGTAAAGTGACAGCCTCACGCGCGCGCGCAGAGAGAGAGAGAGAGAGAATAGAATATTGGAAGTAGTGAGTCTCTCAAGAGGACAAGTTGAATGGTGGTGCATCGGGGGTAGGCAAGGGAACAGAGAGAGAGATAGAGAGAGAGGGTGCAAATAAAAGAAAAGAAAAAGGAAAAGGGAGGAGTGAATTGTGGGAGATGTGAATCTGTTGCTCCCCACTTGCTTTAAACTTTGTTCTCATTTTTCGGGTCCGGTCAAACTTTGGATTTGGTTTTCTCGTCTTCTCCCCCCCAAACTGTACCTTTTCTAGGACTAGCAGCAGGAGGGAGAGGAGTTTTTGTCTTGCTTGTACGTCTCTCTATCTACCTGTCAATTCCATTTCTCACTTCATTCTCTACCGTGCTTGTACTGTGTCTGTATCGAAATCTTCCTCCTCCTTTCCCATCAAACCAGTTAAGTTTCAGTAAGCTACAAGCTACTCCCCCTGTATGTTAACTACAAGGCTGTAGCTCAGCATCCATCCCAACAGTGCACCGCCTCACCCATGTAACGATATTTTGTTTAGTTGAATTTTTAATTTTATAAAATTAACCTCGTTTCTCTCTAGTATTAGGTTCTACTTGATATTACAGTGCAATGTAACATAGTTACCGTGAGATGGTAACAGCATCTACATGTATGCATTAGCTAGCTAGCTAGCAAGAATGCAGTAACGACAACTGTAATGGTATTTATATTAGCTTATTTTGCAGTGGAAGGCATGGCGAATGAGAAATAAAACACCGGAAGACTAGGTAGTAGCAAGGTTAGGTGGGATAGACCCAGAGAGAAATTAAGGGAGAATGCATGTAGCTGTTAATTTGTTGTCTAGCTAATTAGGTCAATGGTTATGGTGTGTTTTCAGGAACAAAAGGAGACTTAATGTATCGTGATGAGACTGGAAGAAAGATCAAATAATTATATTATGAAACCCTAAAATGTAATGTACAGGGGCCGGGGGATATGTGTATAGGAAGGAAGGGACAACGTTTTGCTTGGAAAGTGGTGGGTTCCCCCTACTATGTGTGCCACCAACACCTTTAATCAATACTCTTGAATTATTAATAGAAAGCTTATAAGCATAGGAAGGCAAGCACGTCGAGCTAGATGACTTGGGGTTGTAATGAATGGATGCATATGGCATTCTGGCTTTGGTTATCAACCATGCACCAGATCGATCGTGATCGTGATCGTGTGCGTGTGAAATGAAGATGGAAAAAGGAGTGGGGAAGCATTTTGTCTATATATACACACACACATGACACAACACGAGTGCATCCTATCTTTTTCTGGTCATAATTGGTAGTCCCTCGCTTTTCATGGAATATAATACATGAGCAATTTTTGTTTTAAAGAAATTGCTTTTTTTATTTTAAAACAATATTTTAGGGTTTTTTTATATACTGAATTGATGGGTGTAGATGACGATGTGATGAATTACTATACTCTATATATATATATATTAAATGCTATTAGTGTTTTACTGTAATTTGTGAGTGGATTGATGGTGCATTACATTAGTATTTTTGGATAGATTCGGTCTTTTGGTCGGTTTGGTTTTGGGTGTTCGGGTCACCAGTTTTATTGTTTTTTTTTATGGTTTTTTCACATTAAAATAATCATTATACCCTCACATAGGACAAAAAAACAAGAGTTTCTAGGAGTGTCATGGTAATTGAAAATAAAATGACAAAAACCAAGGGTTGTCCGCTGGGGCGTTTCAAATATTTAATATTTTTTGAAAATATCTAAATACTTATTTTTTTTCCAATAAGACAAAATAAAAGAGTTGGTTGTAGGGATATTTATGTAATTCACCATTTTATTGCTATTATTATTATTATTATTATTTTCCTATGGACATTGTGGGCGTGTTCGACACACGCATCGATGTTTTTCTTCATGACGATCTAGTTGAGCGGCGCGTAAAGCATGTTCCGGTGGCGTAAAATATTCATCTTGTGTCTTAGTCGATTCATCATCGTGTCCTCTTCCTCATAATATGTCGCGTGGCAGCATAAGGCGGGCGGAGACGTGGCATGATCAGTTGAAACTTTTTTTTCCCTTTTCTCTCTCCTAATGCTAAACTACACAGCAACCCCCTGATTTTATAGTTGTTTTATTTCAATCCTTATAGTTAATTGCATTGTATGGTCCTTATTTATGTAATGTAAGTTTTGATTTGTTTCAATTGTGTCTGACGATTAAAATTGATTATATATTAGGTTTTCATTTCAATTTTTATTCTTTTAATTTGGGTTTGAATTTAAATCCCTTAACATTTTTGGTACAAAGGATTTGATTTTTGTAATTTTATCTTTTGATTGAAATTGATAATATTTTTAGTTTTCATTTCATCCCTCATACTTTTAATTTTTTATTTTAATTTCTTTATTGTTTTTTTATTTCTAAAATAATCTATCTTTTTATCCATGTTTATATATGTGTGTGTGCTGTTAGCTTTGGTTTTTAAATTTTATTATTTTCTCTTTTGTTAGGTAGTGTTTTTTTTGAAAAATTTTGTTCTTGAATTTTAGTTTGTGTTTATGATCATTTGAAAATTGATTTGTTTTCTTTATTCTTTCTTTTGGTTTTTTTATTTGTTTTTTTAACGTCAAATTATTTTTTTAAGTAATAATTTTTATTTTTTTCTCAATTTTTTATTTTTTTGTTTGCTGTTTTATTAAAGTTTTCAGGCTTTTTTATTTTTTGATTTAATTTTCCCCATTATTAATGCAATAATAATAATAATAATAATAATTTTATTTTAAGTTTTTTTTTCTTGCTTCCTCTTTTATTAATGTTTTTGAGTTTTTTTCCTTGGGGTAATTTAATAATTTTATTTTTTAGCAATAATAGTATTGATATTTTTAGATGTTAAGGTTTTGATGTTGTTGTAGTTATAATAGAGTGTGTTGATGTGTTTCATTATATCAAATCTTTCATGTGTGAATTTTATAATTTATTTTCGAACTAGCACAACCTCTGAATTGTTTAAATTATTTACTTATATATATATATATATATATAAAAAAAAAGAACTCATATAGACTCGTACAAAAGAAGAAATGCAGAAAATTAAGATCCCATCTCCCCCCGCAAGTTACAAAAACGAGACGGGTCCATTTCCATGTAAGACTTGAAAGACGATAGATAATGTGGTAGAGATTTGAAAGTTTATCATCATCATCATCAACTTTATACATAGATATATTAATTAATATTCGAAGCTTAAACTAGAAATTAAATACGACAAAGACGATTAATAAAAAAATAAGCATATGCTTTTTCGATAGAAAACAGCGGAATCCTCGCAAAGAAACCAGGCAGATTTCTGGACCATCCCTTTTCTATATATATATATATATATATATATATATATATATATATATATATATATTTGTCATTGTAGACATGCATGTCTTCTTTTTAAAAAGGATCGTCAAAGTGTTAAATTATGAAGTTCAAGTGAGGGTGCGTGCGTGCGTGCGTGTCACCCTTCCTTAACCAAAGCCAGGAGGACTACTTACATGGCATTGATGTTGTCAGTCCATCGACTGTCCTTTTTAGTTAACCACACGAGCGTTTCTCTGCATCAACATTAATGTCTTCCTTTTATTGCCTGCCTCTTGATATCTTCTCATAATAGTTACAGTTATTTTGTACATATGGAGAGCAGATGAACCGATCACCTTGCGGCACGCATGGGAGTTGTTGTTTTTTTGGTTTGAAAAATACGAAATCTGGAGGAAGAGACAGCAATATATATTTCCTTCAAGTGGGTGAAAAAAGGAAATGGGAATGGTCTTGATGGTAACAGTAATTAGAGAAAGGGATCGTGGTGGTGGAGCTGTATTCATTAATGGACCCTTCCGAAATGTTTGACTTTCAATGGCAGGACTGACTCTGTTCATCTGCGTTCGCAACGGGGGAGGGGGGAGTTTCTTTCTTTGAAAATATATATATATGGACGTGAAAATCCAATGCCGGTGGTAGGGACGTTCGGTGGAATCGGGTAGCGTTGATAGACTTCTACTTCTAGGGTGTCTTTCAATGTTCCATTATTTATTTAATTTTTTGAATTGCATATCAGATTTTATATACTGTTGAAGCGGGACTCCATTTTAAGGAGGGAAATGAATTAAGAACCTTTTTTCTGATCAGTGTTTCGAGCGTAATTAACGAGCGACGTGCCGACCTTATGATGCATCCATATCTGGTGGGATCATGATTGTTTGATTTATTACCTCTACTCTTTCTTAATTGTAAGTTTGTAATTATAGGTTGTTTGGAAAGTAAGGAAAAAATGAGTAGAGCGTGGGGGCCACTCCTTTTCTTTCCATGGGGCTATGGTCCCTGGATGCCTCCATCCTTTTTAATTTCCTCGTCCTGGCCTCGATGAAGCACAATGGATTTGATACTTCTTCTTCTTCTTCTTCTTGTTTTTATATATAATGTAGTCTTTTGCTTCGACGTAAGGAACCTGGCAAACCATGAGATGATCAATCAATATCCTCTCATGGTCAATATAAATATATTCTTCGATTTGTATTTTTTTAAAAAAAATTTAGATGTTTAAATAAAATCTCATGTTTAATTTTTTAATAATATTAAAAATGAAACTATAAATGAAATTCAATTTTTAATTAAAATAAATTTATTTACAATTCTAAGTGAAGAAATTTTGTATTGAAATTATCTTTTAGAAAAAAAAAATACTCATCGAGCTCTTTTATTATATATAAAAGAGGACCTAAATAAAATGTTTTTTAAGAGCTTTAAGTAAATGAAATGAGGGTAAATAGGTTAATATAGAAACCAAAATGAATTGAATTCTATCTTGAAGATGGATCATGGAGGGAGGTGGTCACAAAAATGGTTTCTCATAGGCTTCAAGTCAAGGTCCACAATTGTAAAGGGGGTTACGGCCCAGATGAGAAAATAAATGATCGTGGGCTCATATGAGTACGAGCCCATATTATATCGTGGGCTCAGATCATGGACCCTCTATCGCTTCCTTGTTATTAGTTTTCGTTGAAACTTCTTAATAGTCTTTTTGACGATCAGCATACTAATTCAATTTAATATTGCCCACCCACTAACGTACGTTGGTGGGTTTCTTCCTCTATTTCTGTGTATATTCTATATCTCTGCTAGCGCGTGCGTGGAACATGGATACATGGATAACATGATATCACCTCCGTCACACTTTTCTATGTTGGTGATGGATTTAGATTATGAGATGGGTAAATGGATAGACGGACAAAGAAAGAGACAGCCCCAGCCGAGAACAATAGATTACAGGGAAAGAAAGAATCCTCCTGTCCAGCCAACACCCTCTGAACCAGTTCTGCTGCTGCTCACAACTCTCGATCTCCGTCTCCACTGCTTTCTTATTTGTAAGCTAAGGTGGTTGCTATTTTCAGTTGCCTTCTCAATTCCTCTATCTATCTATCCATGTCCTAGTTTCTGCTCACTTTCTCAGACATAATCCTTGCCACATGTATCTTGATTCTTTCTATGTAGGCCTGATTGTCTGCTTTTTGGCTCCCCCTGCTGCAAATTAAACTAGGACTACTCTCTCTTATATACAGTATTTCATCTTGTTTGGTTGGGCTGTGCTTCGTTCACTCATGTACTTTGAAATTAATTCATATATTTAACTGTGCGTGTGCTGCTCCAGCGCTTGATTAATAGCATTCAACAACAACAATCTTTTTGCTCCCCCCCCCCCCCATCACATTGATATTAATTCTTGTAAATGTAATTAATCACCTTTGCAAAACGTAACAAACAACCCTAATTTTTTTTTATTCATTTAATTTCCTTTTATGGGCTGTAAATTGAACACCACCATGCATTTCTACCAATCAATACTAGTGGGGATTACGGCACCTTTCTTCAAATGTCATAGTATTATATATATTCCATAGTTTGCTTCCATGCCTCTCTTACTGCTGCTTCGTTAGGATTTCTTTGTGTGTGTGTGTGTGTGTACGCTTCTGTGCATGCATGAATGCATCACATCTAATTTGTTCTCATAGGCACTGCAGGGGAATCCAGTAATCTGTATATGGCTGCCATCCCAACAACTGCTGAAGCCTGTGACTCCAATGTACCGCTTTTGGCATCTGGTGACTTGCGAGTTCTGAACCCCATTTTCAAGATATATGGGCAGAGTCGGGCATTCTCAGGCCCCATTGCCACTCTTAAGGTGTTCGAGGACAACGTGTTGGTCAGGGAGCTTCTTGAAACCAGAGGTGAAGGAAGAGTTCTTGTTATTGATGGAGGGGGGAGCATGAGGTGTGCTCTGTTTGGAGGGAACCTGGGGCAGCTGGCTCAAAATATGGGGTGGGCTGGGATTCTAGTCAATGGCTGCATAAGAGATGTGGACGAGATCAACGGGTGTGATATAGGGGTCAGGGCCTTGGGATCACATCCTACGAGATCGTACAAAAAGGGAGTTGGGGAGAAGCATGTAGCAGTTCACATTGGAGGGACCTTGATTCGTGATGGGGAATGGCTGTACGCTGACAGTGATGGCATTCTCATCTCAAAATGCGAGCTGTCTCTTTGAGCCACCCGTTACTTCATCCTTTCAAACACCATGCCATATTATTTAAGCTTTTCAGAGGGATCGCAGGGCTGGATTCTCATTCACTTTGGGAAAATGTTTCTTCTCCATTATATGTCAGCTTTTCCCCCCATTGAATAAACATGATCTGGGAATCAATTTCCCGCTACACAAC
The DNA here is from genome assembly GCA_032356905.1 of Salix exigua. Lineage (NCBI taxonomy): Eukaryota > Viridiplantae > Streptophyta > Magnoliopsida > Malpighiales > Salicaceae > Salix > Salix exigua. The sequence continues at coordinate 7,339,122 of CM063598.1, forward strand.
AGTAGTGATGGAGCAATTCTATGTTTTCGTATCTTTGAAAAGCAATTGTATTTTCTTTTAGTAAAATAAATTGCCATCTGCGGCAACTCCATAAATAAGCACGGTGTATTTTCGTTTGGGAAGCAGAAGGCAGAGTTGTGGATATGGATGGGTTTTTCTCTACAACTGAGTAGCAAATGTTGTTAGTAATGATATTGTTGTCATATATTGTTCCTCGATCAAATAGCAAGGAATCGCAGAGTCATTCACGTATCGATTTAGCTCGTGATGAAATTGCAAGTAGTTTGATGGGAGAATAAAAAATAATATTTGTTTTTTCATGAATTAGTAATTACATTATATTATATATATATATATATATATATATATATATATATATATATATATATATATATATATATATATACACACACACCCTTTAAAGTAATTTCACAAATTAAAAGCAATATGCAAAGCTTAGTAACCAAATACTCAAAACTGCTTTTTTTTCAACTACAGCTTTAGCCAAGCACTTCACTGCTTATTTTGAACCACAAGTAAAAGGTTTTTTTAAATCGCTTTTTTCAATCTCAATCGCAAAAGCAAAAGCAATGTCAAACACACTCTTAGTTTATATATATATATATATATATATATATATATATATATATATATATATACTCTTTAAAGTAATTTCACAAGTTAAAAGCAATATGCAAATCTTGGTAACCAAACATCCAAAACTGTTTTTTTCAACCTCCAACTCGATCACAGTTTTAACCAAACATCTCACTGCTTATTTTGAACCACAGTAAAAACGCTTTTTTTTAAACTGTTTTTTTCAACTTCAATCACAAAAATAACAACAATACCAAACACACCCTTAATTTAAAGATAGATATCATTCATCATCCTTCATGTACCGCTATGTTTTAAATGCTTTGTTTAAAAATAATTTAATGCTATTTAAAATAATACTTTGAAAAATATTTTATTATAAAAGTTAAACCATAAAATAAAGAGATAATATTTCATAAAAGAATAGTTTTTTATTTAAAATTAACTAATATCTAAATTGTTGACATATAATGTCATACTTTGTATGCTTTATATATTTTGATGATAACAATAAAAAGAAAATGGGCTAATAATATGCTTGGATGAGATTAAGCTATAAACAGGTTTTATTCAAAGAATACATCAACAAGCATAATGGAGTTCAAGAAGAAATCACTCCAAGAAGTCCAAGATGCAAGCAAGTGAAGACTTAGAATAAGTGTTCATTTTAGTGCTTTGTGTAAATCTCAATTTCTATCTTGATAGCACAAATTAAAATGAACTCACACACTTCACATTGCATGCAAAGGATTTGATGATTAAACGGCTAGTTTCTAACGGCTATAAACGGCTAGTTTCAAACGGCTAGTTTCTAACGGCTAGTTTCAAACGGCTAGTTTCTAACGGCTAGTTTCAAACGGCTATAAACGGCTAGTTTTTCTTTGAAACTTATAAATAGGCCTTTTAATTGCAAAACGAAATTGACACATAACTTTCATATCTTATATTGAGGCAATTAGAAGTGCATAAACACCTTCATATCATCAATCCTCATTAATACTCATATTTGTGTTTAAATCTTCATATCCTAACACAAAGAGTATTTCTCATTCTCACTACACTTAAACACCTTCAAATATCCTAAGTGCTATTAAGTGAGAGAAAGAGATTTTAGATCTTCATTTGTAATATCCACACTATTAAGAGTGTATTGTTGTTTTACTAAAACAACCATTGTGAAACTCTTGAGAGTTGAGTATAAAACTCTTGGTATTGGTGAGGAACATCACCAGGAAAAATCTTGAAGAGGGGACATCTTCAAGTGGAAAGGAAAAATCTTGAAGAGGGCATATCTTCAAGTGGTGTAAAGTCTTGGTGTGGATTCATCAAGCGGAAATTGTAATCTTGTTACTTGGTTTAGTAAGAGAGTACAATACTCAAGTACGAGTTGGTACTTGAGTCGTGGACGTAGAGCTTGCCGAACCACGTTAAAAACCCGAGTTAGCACTCTATTTCCCTTATCTCTTTACTTTCAAGTAATTGATTTTAGAATTGCTATAATTATTGTATTTGCACCAATTCCGCTTTTAGGTGCATAGTTGCTTTAATCCGTGAATTTTAACATAAATGGTGTTGCTTGATTCACGATTGCATCTGTGCACTGCAGACACAGTGCCATGTGGATTGCAATATTTTTTTTTTTTGTGCTTTTGTTACTTTTTTTTACTTTTATTTTTTTTTGCTTTTTTTTTACTTTATTTTCCTGCATACGTTTTTTTTCGTTTGTTTGTTTTTTCTTTTTTTTCTTTTTCTTTGTTTTTTTCCTCCGTTTTTTCTTCTTCTTTTTTTGCTTTTTTTATAGTTTTTTCCTTATTATATTTTTTTCTATTTTTTTCTTATTATATATATTTTTATCTTTTTCTACTTATATATTTTTTTGGTTTTTTAGTTTTTAATAATCGGGGTGTCCGAGCTCTCTTAAATGCACCACGATTAATCTCCATATCCAATTTTTTTTTATAATCAGGGTGTCCAGGGGCAACTTATGCATACCACGACAATCTTCAGACCCACATTTTTTTTTCTAAAATGCTTTCCTGCTGGTACATTTTTTTCTTTTTTTATACTTTTTTTTATTCACTTATATTTTTTTTCTTAACTGGTATCTCTGACCAGCTTAAGTACACCACGACTAATTCTTGGGCCGAATTTTTTTAAAAACAATATAGATTGCTACGGTGCTTTCACGCTTATACTTTTTTTCTTCTTCTTTCGCTTATACATTTTTTAGTAACCATGGTCTCTCAACCAGCTTAAGCTCTTTTTTTCACTTATACATTTTTTTCACTTATATATTTTTTTATAACCACGATCTCCGAGCCAGCTCAAGTGCACCACCACCACTCCTCGGACCAAATCTGTTTTTTGATAATCGGGGTGTCCAGGCCAGCGTGGACACACCATGACTAATCTCTGAACCAGTTTATTATTATTTTTTCCTTATACGTTTTTTTGTTCACTTTTATTTTTATTTGTTCTTTGGATTAGATGATTTTTATAATTTTATTATTTGCGCAATAATAATGATAATTTTAGTGATTATTTTTTTATAAAAATCTTTTGATTTTTTTTAAAGATTTTCCTGAAATTTTAATTTATATTGGTGATCATTTTAAAAGTAATATTACTCTATTTTTCCCTTTATTCTTTTTTTTTCTTTATTTATTCTTTAGATTATATGATTTTTATGATTTTATTATTTATGCAATAATAATGATAATTTTAATCATTGTTTATTTATTATTTTTTAATAAAAATCTTTTGCTTTTTTTTCGTGATAATTTAATTATTTTAATTGTTTTGGCAGTGATGTTAATAATAATTTTAGCTTTAATAACAATGATAATGACAATAACGTCAGGATGAATTTTCAATCTATTTTTCGTCTTTTTGTTGATAGAAAATTAAAAACTTATTTTTTTATTTGATTATTATAGGTATTTTCACAATTTATATTTTATTTTTGTTTGATTTAAATTTAATTATAAAATGAACTAATCTTAATACAATTAACTTAATAATTTAGATATCCGAGTTTTCTTGTTTTTTTAATGATGATGATAAAACTACTAAACAAAAAAATTTATATCGATTTTAAATTCATATATTTTATAGAAAACTTGCACTTGACATGAATTCTACACAGATTTATTATTTTAACTAAATTTATATTATAATAAAAAATACACACAATTAATATTTTTTACAGTGAAAAAAATATTGTGTCGCCCGCGGCGAAGCGCGAGGGCATTGTCTAGTAATATATATATAGAGATTATTCTGATGTGATAATATAAAAAATATATATGATTTTAATATATTTATTTGAAAAAAAAACATGTCCTATCACGCTACAAACACACATCTACGGTGGAGGAGAGGCCATCGCGTTATTTATTGATAAAAAGAAAAGGACCAATAGCAACATGTTTTAAAAGGGCCCTAAGAGGCCCAAGAAACCCTGAAGGGAGCAAATCTTTAAGTACAAGCAAGCAGCCGCTGCAGGGATCAATGCGTTCTGATAGATAGTTCTTGCTTCTTGGAGGAGGAGGAGGGGAGAGAGATAGATAGAGGTGGTGACAATGGAGGGTTTGCCGAACTATTTGATCAGCGAAGAGATATTGTGGAAGATGTTGGATTTGGAGACCCTCTGTACAATGGCTTGTGTCAGCAAATCATTGCGCTTCTCCGTGGACACCGAGGTTCTTCCTTACCTGGCTTCTCTCGATCTCTCCAATGTATCAATCGATGCACAGGCTCTTTATCATATCCTGAGTCGGCTTAAGAGCCTTAATACACTGACCCTTAATTGCCAGCGCCTCGGTGATTCGTCGCTCCTCCCTTTTTTGGCTCCACAAATCCAACAGCTCAATCTCTTTTGCTGCTCTTTGCTCTCTTCCTCAGTTCTTAATTGTATTGGAGCTAACTGCCCCTTTCTCAGGTATATAACGCATTTTTTAGTCTCTTTTAACATATAAATTTTATTTACTGTAATGATACAGTAACGTTATTGCTATTATAACTCTATTTTTTTGTTTTTTTTAAAACAAGTTTTTTATATTTTTAATATTTTCACTTGGTTTATTATGACTATTTTTTCAATGTTTTTTTAATGGTGTTTTATCTTATGGAGCACATTTCTTGAAAAAGTTTAGAACTTTCATTCAAAGTTTTGTTTTTTCTTCTATGAGGTGTTTCATTCAAAGTACCAATTACTGATTAAAGTTAAGAACTCAGCTAATGGTCTCTGTATTAATATCGAAAATTTTGTGTTTTCTTCTATGAGGTGTCAGGGTGCTTACAGTTGAATTCGCAGACCAGGGCTCACCTCCTATTTTGTTCAGAAAGAATGTTGCCTACATGCTTAGCAAGTGCCGGTATTTGGAGGTAAAATTATTTCCATTCCATTTGCGTTTATTTAAAGCTCCAAAAGTACTCTATTTGCATATATGAATGTGTAGTTTTCCTGTCGGCTGATGCTTTTGTCATCTCTAATGATAGGATCTCTCTCTAGAGATCAAGGGGACAGAAGTTGATTCTAGTGCTTTCCAGTCCATTGAATTCTCCCTGCCACGAAGTATCAAATTTCTCAAGTTGAAACCGGTGCTTGAAAATGATGCGATCCATCTCGCAAACAGACTCAGAGTTTCTAAATCACCATCGTCCTCTGGTTTTGTATTGCAGTTCCTGTCACTTCTCTTAGATGTGATATCGGACAGGCTGCTTGTCGCCATATCCAACTCTCTTCCTCTTCTGGCAGAGTTGCATCTTGAAGATAGACCACATAAGGAACCATCAGATGACCGCGATTTGACCAATGAAGGGCTTCATTTCATAGGCTCTTGTCATTTCCTGACTGACCTCTCTCTTATACGTAGTAGGAAGAACTACCAAGGATCATTTAAAAGAATAAATGATATGGGGATGTTTCTGCTTGCACAGACGTGCACGGATTTGGAATCAGTGAAGCTCAGTGGATTCTCTAAAGTTAGTGATGCTGGCTTTGCGTCATTGCTGCAGTCCTGCCAGAGGCTAAAGAAATTTGAGGTTCGAAATGCCTTTTTAATGTCAGACTTAGCCTTTCATAATCTCATCCAAGCCCCATGTACCCTAGCTGAAGTGAGGCTATCGTACTGTGGACTCATAACAAGTGAAACTGTTAAGAAATTGGCCTTTTCTAGGAGCTTGGAGGTACTTGACCTTTGTGGCTGCAAGAGTGTAGCAGATTCATGTCTCGGCTCCGTTTCATGTCTTCAAAGATTGACGACGTTGAATCTCACAGGAACTGATATTACTGATAGTGGTTTATCAGTTATTGGTCAGGGGAACACACCCATTTCGTATTTGTGTCTTAGAGGCTGTAAGAGGATAACTGACAAAGGAATCTCTTTTTTGTTGTGTGGTGGTGGGGCAATTGCGCAAACATTGTCAGCACTTGATTTAAGTTACATTCCAGGAATATCAGATAATGGGATTCTTACTATTGCTACCTTTGGTAGGGAGATAACTGAATTGTGTATTAGGAATTGTTTTCATGTGACTGATTTGGCTTTGCGAGCACTGGCTACAAAGAGGTGGTCACAAGACAGAAGTAAACGACTTTGCCGACTTGATATTTTCAACTGTGTTGGGCTATCTGCTGATGCACTGAAACTTCTAAGGAAGCCTTTATTTCATGGACTGCATTGGATCGGTATTGGGAAAACTCATTTAACAAGTAACGAAGACACCATGATTACTGAAATTCAGAAGGAACGCCCATGGCTTACGATGTGTTTCAATGGATGTGAAATGGAATGTCATGATGGATGGCAGTTCCATTCTCCCTAAAACAGAATAACTTCGATTTGTTTGAACTTTGTTCACGTATTGTATCTGACAACAATGAGAGTTGGGAGCTTGATTTTGCAAAATGGATTTTAAAGTTGAATTGTACATACATTTAGTTTGTCACCTTTGAAGTTCTTAATGCATTGATCTCTTAACACAGTTTGAAGAGATTGTAAAATTATTACTGAAGTCAGTATACATTTGATTGGATTGAAACAAGCTAGATAGAAGATAAGGATCTCCACAACAAATTTGGTTGAGCTGAAATCTGAGTTGTGGTCGTTCTAGTTGCCGAGTTTATCTTTTTGGTTTTGTTCCATGCTTCTGAACTTTCTGCCGCATTCTGAATACTTTCAGTGGATTCGTTCAGTTGTTAGAGCTCGAAGTTTACTGGTGGTTTTCTTCGTTCTTGATTTGTTATTTTATTGGTTCTATATTTATTATAGAGAGATTTTGGTAGAGTCTCCATTCTGGTAATTTTTATTTGAGATGTATTAAAATGATATTTTTTTTTAATTTTTAAAAATTATATACATACCAAAAAAGTAATTTCAAGTGAAAAAAATAAAAAGAAATCATTTTTTTAAAAAAATTGAAATATATTCTCAAACATGCCCATAGTATTAATAATTATATATTTATTATTAATAAAGATTTAATAAAGTTTTTAGTATTTGTATAATACTTGATTTATAGATCTAAAATAAAGATAAAGATCATCGGACAAAAATATTTTGCATAAGAAATTTTGTTGTTATTATTATAGAATTCTTGTTATATAAAAATATTGTTACTAAAATATTATTGGTTGATGACTTCTTAAATACTAAATATTCATTAAAGCAGTATAGGCTTGTATATATTATGATATTTCTTTATAATCATAAACAATTGTTTTCATAAGTTGAAATATAAAAGATATCTAGAATTAATATGTGGATGTTTGTTATAAGACTTGTACACTAAACTTACCCGCATGAGAATTTTATATAAAGGACAACTAATATTTATGAAAAAAATACCAAATAACTATCCAATTTTAAAATGAAATAAAAAATCTTTTCTATCTCCATTATCTTGTTCTAAGAATATAACCACGCTAAAAGAGAGATCTTGTGTTTAGTTCTGGTGCCCTTCCTGGTAATGTGTTAAATTGAGCTTCCGCTTTTTACAGCATAGTTTCAGGTTTCCAAATCAATGATCTCATTGATGATTCATTTGTTTTGATCAACACATGATCGCGGTTCACGGAGGACCATTTTGAAACCGTATCTTTTTCGCACCCAAGACTAGTTATTTAAGTTGATAGTTGAAAGAAAACAAAAGATGCACTCAAGTGGAAGCCAAATAAGAAATGAGAAGCAAAGAAAAATCTGAAAGATCTATATTTTTCTTTCTGAATGTTTCATTTTCTAGAGCTTCTATGTGCTATGCACATGAAAACAAAACGGCATCACTCAATTCTTAAATTGGTTGTTAAGTCTTGAAAAAAACTGCCATTAGAGAGCAAGTAGCCTTCAGATGAAAGCAGTCCGTCCACCCCTTCGACTGTGCCTGTCATAGGCAGTGTTGAATTTGTCCACTAGCTCATTCATCGTGCTGGAGAAAGGGAAGGAAAAGAGGGGGAAACGTTGTGTTAAAGATCAAGGATGAAAGAGACAACCAGAACACATTAACTGAAAAATCATTCTATAACAATATGGATATTCAATTTGTTAATTGCAGTACTGCATATACGGGGTCTTATGAAAGCTTTTCGTCTGCACATATGCATCCTCTTAACTTTTAAGGATATAAATAGGCCCAAGAAGCCAAAGCCATTCTTAATAACATATGCTCGCACCATCTTTTGAGTTAACAAGTATAGTTTCAGTAAAGACATTCTATTTCAGGTGTACTTACAAGTTTTTGCTAAATGGGAGGTCATGATTAGTCTCTACTTTGATTTCTTTTTCTTTGAAAGTAATACACTCAGGTTAAAAGTTTTAAAGGTCAGAAGAGCTTCGCTAATCCCTGTCTAGAATAGTGTGATTAATCAAAGGCATGCTATTGACGCTCCTTGAGCTACATATTCCATCCTTAAATTATTTGTATTTATCTTAAGAGAAGGAGGCAATTGCTCGGCACGATAATCAGAACTTTGGCTTGCCATCACAATATTGCCCCTTCAAGCCCTAAGACAGCCACATAATGCAAAAAACAAAGAAGAGCAGGGGAGCGTCTAAATTATGCTTTTGGAATTCCACCTCAGAGAAACCGCATGTTGCCTTTTCTTTTTATTATCAAGATGTAGTCATGCCAAATTTATTGATACAGAAAAAAACAGAACCTTTCAAATGGAGCAGAAACAAGCAGATTTATATCATGCAAAAGAACACCCATATATCATATCATACCTTGAGCAGTTGGTGAACATGGCTAGGTAAGCGATCAATAGCGTGTCATTGTATTCCTGCAAATAAATTTGAAAATCAAATCCATAGGTTGAAAATGACTTAATAATCCTAATAGAGTTCTCATAATCTGGTAAGAGCTGAATTTGGAAAGCAAAATATGGTAATTAAGGCAAACATTTCAAAAGCAAGTGCTTACGTTTGAGCACATAGGTGGATCATGTCCAAATAGTATTGTGTGCATTAACACTAACATGACATTGACTAGCATTTCAAGATAAATGATACAACTTAATTAACAAAAAAACATGTTTATTCATTTCTAGAATCAACGTGATCAGTCTGAAACCAAGTGAAGACATCACTTTTTCATTACCCATCCCCTTTGCCATTTAATCACTACAGTCATATATAATCTATCAGCTTATTGCAAACCAGGTTTGACAAGGCTTGGGATCATCATGATTGTGAGTGATCAATAAACCACTTGATACCGAAACTCTGCTCTTTACTGGATTAATAAATTGATCTATAAGAAACTCACTCTCCTTACAGTCTTTTTTTTGAAAATCTTGGTCATCAATGATTTCTAATCAGATCTACATGAATCCATTGAAGGTAGCATTTTGGATAGATAAGCATCTGATGCACACTTCTACAAAAGGCTAAAAATGGTGACCATTATCAAAGAAGACATGATAATTAATCTAAAAAATAAACAGACATCACTCACCATCAAGAAATCATCTTGAAATTTTTCTGATTCAATGGCTGGCAATCTCCTTAAAAGACTTGATACTTGTCGCAGCAATGAGTTCTCACAAGGAATTTCACCTGCGTTCAAGGATGTACAGGTAACTAATTCCAACTTTGAAACAGAATGCACATGTAATTGATCTCAACTTTGAAACCCTCAATGCCTGATATTATGAAAACCAAATACATGTGCTTAGAGCTAATATAGACCCATTCCCTTTTCTCAACTTTTTTCTTTTGATTATGATAGCAATCTAGACTACCCACCAACACAAATTGTGCTCAAAATTGAGATGCTCACTTAAACAAGATTCAATTACATTTGACCAAAGGCCAATCACAACTAATATTCTATTAACTAGAGTGGCATACAAAGAACTAGTACCATGAAAAGGAAGCAAAGTAGTGATACAGGACCTTGAAGACTCCAATCTCTACTTGATATTCATAAACCTGTGTTGGATATTTCTTTTGATATCCAACTCTTCCATTCAAAAAGAAATCTTTTTTTTGATAAATAGTTTGAACTCAATTCCATCCAGCCAAAAAGACATAAAGGGCAGACTTTCTAATACGCGTGTTGTGAATCATAGAGTATCTGAAGTCGCGTTCAAAATAAAAGGGAATGCTTTATAATGCGAAGGGTAGTTGTCAAATATTTCCCATTTTGAGATATCAAAAGCACTTTTCATCAAAAAGAAACGTTTATACCTTTCTGCATTGCAACAAGGTAGTGATGAAGCACCCTGATTCTGCTATTCAACATCTTTATAGCACTATGTATGCCTGTAAGGTGAGCAGCCACTGGAAGAGGGGAAAACTAAAATTGTTAACAGGTACAGAAGAAGAAAAAATGGTAGAAGATAAAAAAGACTTAGGAAGAGAAGGGAGTTACATTGTGTTGCTGCAGAACCTCCATCAGATGGCTTAAGATGTGCAACATGATCAACTGAGATCCGTTCAGCTTCCACCGTCTTAAATCCAAACAGAAGGGCAATTCAATAACTAAAGTAGGTAAAAGAAAGACTAACAGATGACACACAAAGAAACATGGCAAACCTCAATGGTGTAACTTGAACAAACAAAAATAAGCTGTGGAATTCCATCGATGACATGCAGCTCTGAAATCATAATAACCAATGACCACCACACAATAAAAACAACATGAATGAACAAGGTAACAGCAAATACAAACTATACAACGAAGCTTGCCGCCTTGAATGCCAACATTAGTATCCAATAGCAGTCAATTTATCTATCACATAGAGGTTAGGTTGCATACCACTCTCGTAAATAGTAACAGGCAAATCCTTCTGAGCAGGATTGATAGAGGGATTGAGCAGAACATAAACAGGGCTTTCATTAATATCCATCAGCTGTAACACAATTTTTTTTATAAAAAAAAACAGAGAAAGAAGAGAAATTAACCACGTGACATGATTTGCATGAATGGATATAATAACAATGATAATGATTAAAAAGAAAAGAAAACATACAGCTTTATGAATTTGCATATCAGATTCCTCGGCATCACTCCCAGTAGAGTACCATCCCAATATGTAAAAGTGTGGGAATACCTTCTTATCTGTTGTTCACACCAGCAATCCATCAAAAAAAGCATTCCTATTTGAGCTACTAAACCCTAATTTATCAGAAATTAGGAGTTTTTTTTACAGAAAATTAATAAGAGAAAAAGAAAAGGATTTTAATGTTTTAAATAAAAAAGATAAAAAGGAGGAAGTATAAGAAATAGATATTATACAGAGTTCTTGCTTCTTTTCGATGAAGGCGCGGTCGAGGGAATGAGTGACGGGATCGTAAAGAAGCTCGAAACTGTTGAAGATCTCGACAGTGCGTCCTCTCTGTACTCCAATCACGCATCCGTACACTCTGGGAGGGGGAGAAGGAGGACCTCCATCGCTGCAGCCGTTGGTCTGAGACTTGACACGAGTGTAGTGATCGGATATGTTGACTATTACGAGCGGGTGTAACTTGAAAGTCAGTCCGCTGCTAGACGAAGACGCCATTGATGTAGCAGTAATAGTTCTTTTACCTTCCTCTCGCTGCGATTGCGTGCGAGATCGAGGGATTTTTGGGGTTTTAGCTTTTCTTTTGTTTGAGTTGCTGTATAAATCAGTGAATTTGGGTTTTTTATACAATGTTTTTTAGTAATAATTCTGAACTTCTTATATATTCACCTCAATATGCTGTCCGAGTTATTTATACCTAGTTTAGTCCTTATAGTTTAACGTAGCTAATTAATTGATCTATTGTCTTCAAAAACTTTATTTTCAATCTTTTTTATATCAAAAAAAATCGGATGTTAGTTTGGCAGGAATTCAACGTCTTACGTTATGAAGAATTTTTTTCTTATTTTATTTAATCAGTTCGTGTGTCTATTTTTATTATTTTTTTATTGATTTTAATAGATAAATCTATTAAACACAATCGATTAAATATCTTATTTTATATGATCAAATATCTTGATTTATATCCCTTTTTTATCTTTTAGTTATTGCTAGCAAGTTTTATTTATTTATTTATATAAATATTTTTTTAATTGAATATTTAAACAAAATTTTCAACTCAACATTTAAATTAAAAATATAAAAATAGTTTTTCTTAAAAAAACTCAATTCAACAAAAGGTCTGCAAAACTCATGGATCAGAGATTGGGATAAGCCGGTAGAAAATAAATTGAAAATAAACATAAAATCAAAAATGACAAGGGTTAAAATCATAAGAGAATAAAAAAAGAAGATATTAATCAAAATAGCTTTAAACTTGTAACCTAGGTCACAAATAAAGAAATTTATAAATCTCAATCCTCAATGTCATAACCCATTTCTAAGTATTCTAAAATTCATCCAAAATAAAAATAAAAATGGGTAAATGTGGTGGAAAAATCAACTTAAAAATTTTAGACTGATTTTATACCTCAATCATACCTTTATTGTGCCAAAAAAGGAAAATATAAATTCAAGGCTAAAATAAAATGATTATCAGAGACATAATTATATTTTTAATAGACCAATTTGATTCAATCATAGGCCATATTAAAGTTTAAATATGTTTAGGAATTAATTTAGGGTCCAATTAAAAGGTTCAATTAAGTGCAATAATTTAATTATACTTTAAAATGGTCAAGTTAATTTTCATAAGGGCTTAATTGGTGAGAAATTAAGTTTAAAATTCTAATTTAGGTTTAATTGAAAAGGTTGGAATTTTTAGATACCAAATTTAAGTTTTACCAAGTCAATTCACTAAAATTATCAGTAAATTTGCAAGAAAATCAAAGTTTTGGAGTCAATTAGGGATAAAATTGAAGAAATTCATAGTGAAGGATCATTTTATAAAAGACATTGAACTATAGAGATTCAATTGGTCAAAACCAAGGGTGAAATTGAAAATTTTTTCAAAGTTTAAGAGTTAATTAAAGGCTAAATTGCATGAATCGGATACCAATGTCCAAAATGAATAAAGCGCAAAAAATTAGATTTTTCATTGAAGTTTGTCAAGGGAAAATTTAAAACAATTGAAAGTTTTGAGTTAATATATAGTGTAATTAAAGCAATTATAAATTAAGGTACCAAACTACACTTTGGTCCAATTTCAAGTACAAAATAATGTTACTTTGGAGAGGAAAGAGAAAAAAAAAGGGTCGGTTGTTTGGTCGAGTTAAGTAAGCAGTCAATGTGTCGTGTAGTTGTTGTTCATCATCTTCTCCTTATTCACCAAAAAGATAAACTATTTTTATCAGAATATTTGATGTTTCTATACTTCAGTAAAGTTGGCAAATAATATATGATGACCTAATATTTTTCTATACTATGATATGATCAGTTTTGGGTGATGAACACCATAGATGACTCGGCAACACCCCAAATATGACAATTTAGGCAACCTTCAATTGTCAATTTAACAACTCAATGTACATATTTTGAGTCAACGGTTGAGATATTTTCGGATTGAATCAAAAGTTGATTTCCTCCCAATAAAGACCATATTACCTTTATACACCACATATAAACAAGAGTTTATGTCATGTTTAAAAGAGGTAGAAATTTGAAGCCAAAATTAGAAATAAAAAAAAAACTATTTAAAACCCAAATTTCCCCCTCCAATTTTTGTAGCTACTTTAGCCCCTTTTCAGCACCAACTTTTAGCGACGTAAATAACTCCATTAACCATTCAAATTCTCCCCTGAGACATCAAAAATAATTTTGACCATCAGTCGCCTCTGAAAAAGCAAGGTAACTCCTCCATTTTGCCACCTAAAATCACCAATTGAGCAACCCCCACCATAGGTATTTCTATAATAGAAGACTGGCCATTGTTCATGGTATTCATGAATAGTATAAAGTGAATCAAATCACTTTACAATATTCATGCAATATATGGACAATGCTTTTAGGGGGCTAGACCCGTTTCAACACGATTGGTTAGGGCAAGTCCGGCCTAAATCAAACATGGCTGAACCGCTTATTTGATTGGGTTAGGCCAACCCAAAAATATAAAAAATTGCATTTTAAAAAAATACAAAAAAAATATTTTGTTTTCGTGGTAGGCTTGAATCTTAAAATTTTCTAAGCATATTTTCACACTCACAAAAAAAAAACAAATGCATATTTTCTCATATTTTAAAGTGCAAACAAGATATCATAACCAATTTATAATTATCCATTAGAGTTTGCCAAAATATCAAAAATCTTTCAACAATGATTTTGTTCATTGTTTTAGTTGTAAAACTTTAATATTTAGGGTGTAAAACTATATTATAAAACACATCCTTAAATATTAAAAGTACAACAGATACAATACTAAAATTCAAACCTTAGAACAATTAGATTTTTTTTATCCACTGAGGTAGAGACTCTCTCACAAAGAGAGATTTATATTAAACCTTAGAAAAGGTTGACATATAGAAGTTTGACCTAGAAAAACCATCAAACAACAATGCAACTTATCTTAGGTAGGGTGTTGCGTCTTCCACTTGCACAACAAGTCCCCTTACTGAGACTTTCATAGACCATTAGATTTTTTAGTGATCTTAATACTAGGTAACAACTCTTGAAAATTATAATCATAATTTTATGATTATAAAACCCCCCTTCTCCACACACTCCTTTGTCATCGAAAATGATCGTGTGAGAAAAAAACATTGTTATGACACTCAAATCAAACGCCAAATAAGAAATCAGAAAAATACACTCAAATCAAACGCCAAATAAGAAATCGGTAAAACATCAATCCCACGAAATGATCTAAAAAAGAAAAAAATGAGGGTGAAAAATCAAACTAAAAAATATTAACTAAGGAATAAAAAATATCCAGTTAGAGGGTTGAGTTGAAAGAAAATAAAACATAAATAAAAAAAATAAGGGCTAGATGATAAAATTAAAAATCAATAAGACTTTAACAAGACAGCCAAAGAAAAAAAAGATCAATTTAAAAATAGATACATGATAAATTGCAACTGAAGGACTAAATTAAAAACATATAATTTGTATTATATATAAAAGGATCAATGAAAAATATACAAATAAAAAACATAATAATTGGAATATATATATATATATATATATGAAAAAAGATGGATGTTTACTTTCTATATAAAAAAAAGAAGTGAAAGAAAGGAACAATTATCGTCGACAAACCGTTAATCACCTACATAAAATTCCAAAAATCTCATACCTTTCGAGATAAACAAAAAATATAAAAGGACAAAAATGCCTTCTGGACACTAGGTTTGTTTTCAAGAGTAAATATTTTTTTTAATGTAATATAATAAGTGAAAAGATAAATACACTCGTGGTCAATAATTCCAACTTGTTACCTTATTTGTAAACAAGTAATTTTATTTAATTTTATATTTTGAAAAATCAATATATTCTCTGCTGATACTCTAATAACCAGTAAACATTTGAAAAAAATTACATTGCTCAAGGTACCAGGGCTTCATTTTTAAAAACTATAGGGTAAAAATAACTTTACAATAAAAATCCATAATAATACATATTTAGTGTTACAATGAAAAACTCTCATCATATATATTATGCATGTTGTATACATATCCACCCTCTAGTAGTAAAACAAAAATCTAAATTAATAAAACTAGCAAAAAATGTTAATATGGATTTTTGAACATGGATCAATAACAATGAAAATCCAATAATTTTTTCATTTATGTCCTCAAGTTTTTGATTTTTTAAAATCAAACTTATATATATTAAATTTATTTTTTCAATAATGAGTTTATTAGGTATAAAGCTTTATAAAAAAAACTTGTTTTTTATGGAGTTATCTCAATTTTATAACCCATATTATAAATTTAATGGGTTAGGCTGGTTGACCCTAATTTTTTTTTTAATTTTATCATTTAATATTAGTTTGAATGAGAATCAGATTCTATAATATTTTTGAAATCGCTCTCTATAGAGTTATCATAGTTTTCCGTCCCATGTTTGGTAAATTAACCCTAGTTGACTAGAGTTATCTTTATCATTTTTCAATGTAATTGTTCATAATTGGATTGGTTGTTAATTATTATTATTTTTTGTTTTCTATATTGTTATCTCGGTCATATGATTTATATTATATGTTAGGTTGATATACTCATAGTATCTTTTTTAGTTGATTTAAAAAAAAAAATTCCATTCAATATTGAATTCATTGAGAATTAGTTTTCATAATTGTTTTTAGTTTGAATTATATGGGCTTATCTGAGTCTCGTGACTCATGTCACATGTTTTATTGGGCAATTTAGATTCTTTTTTTCCCTTTTTTTCCCTATAGTTTCACAATTCAATATTCAAGAATTCATGTAAAATAAATTACTCATCATGAACATTAAGGATAATATAAATGGATTTTTTTTAAAGCAAATTTCAACTAAAATATATGATTGATATTGTCCTGTATTTTTATTTGAAAATAATAATATTTTTTTAGATTTTTTAATTTTAATATATCAAAATCATAAAAAAATATTTAAAACATCAAATTCATAAATAAAAGGTGTTTTTCAAATATAAAAATAAACCAAAACTATCGCAATCCCAATTCCCAAACTCTTCATAAACATATAAATAGTTGGAACACAAACACAACTAGCATACCTAAAAGGGTGCGCTGCAGCAAATGCGCTGCAGATTGGATGGATGGCTGCCATTACTATTGTCATCATTATTTTTGTTTCCAGTATTTATATATAGAGGGAGGGAGAGGAGGGGAAATTGGCTCTGTGTGTGTTAATAAATAAATAAAAATAGGACGTTGTCGTTACTATCTGGGTTGGGTGTGGGTTCCCAAAACACCCTCCTCATCTTTTCTCAACTGCCAATCCATCCGACCGTCCAAAAATACTCCTCATCAAATTCATTCTAATTCCATTTTATTTATCAGTATTTTTTCTTCAAAATCACAATAAAAAAGAGGAAGAAGATGGCGATGAGGGAGCTTGTAACGGGAGGAGCAGCTTGTGCGGTTCCAGGTTCTTCTTCTTCATCTAATCCTCTCAGTGCTCTCGCCAACGCTCTGACCGGTTCCTCTTCCAAGACTCGGGTTGCTATTTTTTTTTTCAAATCCCTTTTTTCCTATCAATTCATCTTCATCTAGAGTAGAGTCTGCCACTACTTCTCTGTTTTTCCTTTTTTCCTGGATGAATCAGTTACAAGCTAATAGTCCTCATTTTTTGTGATTTGACTTTTTTTGTTCTGGAAAAAAAATAAAATAGGACAGGATAAAGGAAATCCCAACCTCAACAACCACAGGTACAGAGCCCCCTTTCTACCAGGATGCCACAGCCGAGGACCGTTTGAAAGCACTTCCAGGAGCCGACTTTGATCACTCCTTTTCTCGTCATCCCACTCTCCAGGTCTCTGCTTCCTTTTCCTTCTCCTTTCTTTAAAAATAATAATAACTTTTTGTCTAACTTTGTCTTCTATTGTTATATGGGTTCAGAGTTCAGAGTTTCTTCGTAACTTTCGCACTGCTGATCAGAATGGATTTGCCGATGCCTGGGAAGAGATTCATCGCTCTGGTCCTCCTCCTCCCCCTGCTCTTTTGGATCACCGCCTACCTCCTCCTCAATTCCAACCAACTCTCGAAGGTAAACTGCCTATCTTTACTCATAGTTAATTGCCTAATTTGAAGCCTGTGATGACTCATAATAATCTAGATGATGAGCTGCGAGTGGCCAACAATAATAGATAATCAGAATAATCAAGGCGAATTATAATTTTCATTAAAAAGTGCATCCAAGACTGTTTAATGGCAAGTAAATGGGTGAGGACTGAGTAGTGTAACTTTCAAAACCCATTTATCTTTTGCAAGTTTTGCATACCAGTATACATATTACACCATGAAAGCCTCCAAAATGGATGCCATTGCGATCAAGGAAAGGAACTAAAATGTATGCTCTCTTCATTTCATTTACATGAATTATCGTGAACTAAAGTTAGAATCTAAAGGATATGTCTTTCACTAGGATGCCACAGCTGTCCTCCTTTGTGTGCATTTGTGAACTAAAGTTAGAATCTAAAGGATACTTCTTTCAATAGGATGCCACAGCTATCCTCCTTTGTGTGCATTTAGATTGAATAGGGTCTGTGATACCATGCTTGATGTGACATCACTTAGAGAATATAAGGGTAACATAAGACGAACTATTTCAACATTGAATCAAATCTTCTAGAACTTGTATTTACATTTAACATGTTTCAGTGTTTTCACAATTTTTTTCTGTCTAGCACCAAGCAAACACCACAGGTGCTATTTACCAACTACCAAAAATCTCACACGAGCATGACTTTTTGGTGCATGCTTTCTACTTTTCATATGCAGGACCACCCCAAAGAGTGTTGTCAAACTTTTTGCACTCCTTCGTGGGCAGTAGTCATGGTGGAATTCCGTTTCGTCCTGCTCCACTACCGGCGTTGGGATTGTCTGAAGGTGACAAACAATGCATACGTGACCGTAGCAGCATAATGGCCCGACATTTTTTTGCTGATAAGAATGAAGATTTTATCAATGCACAGGTCTGCTGTCCTTTCCCTGTCCACGGAAAGCTAATGCGATTCTTGCTTTACTTTCATTTGTCATTTTACTCTAGCATCAATCCTGATTGCTTTATTAAAACTGCTATTGTACTCTGAATATGTTGTATCTGTAGGTGAATGCACTTCTGTCTTCGTTAGATATTGATGGCGATGTGCAGGCTAAGGGACCTTTTGCAGGCAGATTCCGAGAGCTAGAGGATTACTGGAATGAGTCTCAAGGTGCTCCGAGACATGGTCCTCCTCAAACGGATGGATGGGTTGCAGAATTTAGCCAACACAGAATAGAACATGGTGATCCTAATGCTTGGGCTCACTCGTTTGAACAGCAACATGGTCCAAATAGTTGGGCCTCTGAGTTTGAGCAGGTAATAAGGAATTAAACACATCAATTTAGTCATTGCATGACAAAATTCGAGAACCCTCTCAATCTAGATCCATCAATCAATTGTACAATTAAGCTACAAATTCAGGCAAATGTGATATTGGGCTATTTTACTCACCAATGAATGTAACCTTGTTTCCATTTTATGTTTCTAGCAACTAGTGTCATTCACCTGTTATTTTCGTGTTTTTTTTATGTAATTTTATTACTCATGAAACTCTTCTCTTTCTTTGTTTATTTATTTTGTGAAAAAAAACTATGCAATAAAACATTTTTAAACTCTGTTCTTCATTTTGCCTTAATTATTGATTCTTTTGAGGGTTCTGAACTTCATGATTATATTATTATGTAGTATTTTATCCCTTCCCCTTTGCCAATCTTTATGTTTGTAATCATGGATTTCTTAACTGCAGAATTGAGCAGCTATTGCCTTTATTGTCTTGTATTCTGTATCAGTGTACAAATCAATGGAAATTGCACTGGCTTACAATTTATTCATCTTGTTTTTTTTATTTTTTATTTTTTTAGGAACAACGATTGGTCTCAGCAGCAGATCAAATGAGAGGTGCAAATATCTCTAACTTGGCGGCAATGGAGCAGACTCGTATGCTTGCACACACACTAGCTCAAAACAACGACCCCAAATTTCAGGTTCATATGCTTTACTTAAGTTTTTCCACATGGCTTGCAAATTCTTTCCTGGTCCCAAAATCTCCTAGTTTTTGCATGGATAGTATACATTATGAGCTAAGTGGGGGTATGAACACTCATGGATTAAGGGCCTAATGCTTTGAACAAGGCTGAGGATAGATAAAATGACGAGCACTTGATTTTTTCACAAAATTGGCCAAAATATACTAAACATATCAATACTGACGTGACATGATGAAAAACTTAAATATGCTAGCATTGTATGATAGACTTAATTTGTCATTCATTTGTCCTTTCATTTTTTTTATATCGCACTGCTACTTATGCTGAAATGTTAGTCATGTGTGATGGGCCATGCAGAATTCTAAGTTTCTTCAATTTGTCTCAAAGATGAGTCGTGGGGAACTCATTATTGATGATAATCAAGTCAAGCCAGCTGCACTGTCTTCACCGGGAGATTGGGCTACAGAATATCAGCAAAAATATACTGCGGGTCCTTCCTGGGTTGATGAATATGCAGGCAATCAGGCAAGTAGTGACTTTTGCTAGCATGATCACGAATTTTTTCTTACCTGGTTTTATCAGCCCATTTCTGCCCTTTCTCTTGATCTCTCATACAAAAAGAAAAAAAAAGTTTTATCAATTTATATAGGGACCTAGTTATTGACAGCAGTATTCACATGTGATAGCAATTCTATACTTTCAGAGTAGCTTATTAGTCACTGATTTGCCTGTGCAGAAATTGGCAGTACCAAAAGTCTGTAAATAATACTTGTGTGGACAATAAATTTGAGGCAAACCTTTCGATTTGACTCAACTTTAATCTCATGTTTAGGGTTTCTATTTACATTTTGAATATAGATTGACCACTGTGCTTAACTTGCATCAATATTTAAAGGGAAGAGAACTTGTGATGCACAAGCCATGGGAATCTACAACTTTGAGGCAATGGAAGCCTTTATTGATTTTGTGTTCCTTTTGGTGTTATAGGGAAAAATTGTGAAAAGGAATTTGTGGAATGAAACTCAAGAAGTTGGAACAGAATAGAGTACTTATCAATGTGAATGTACCATTAGCATGCCTCAATTCTTTCACTTACCAGTGGCTCAAATTTATGTAGTTGATAGATACAGTTTTATGTGCCATGATCTTCTTTTCCCTTCTTGACTTTTTTCTTCTTGCAGCTTTCTTAAACAAGCCACCAGTTATTTATTTCTATCCCAGTTTGCCTCTATCTAATAAAATTCTCCTATCTAATTCGAGTGTTTTTCAGCTTTCTCATGGACCTGATCAATGGGCAAATGAATTTTCAGCTGAAAGAGAGCAAAGGCCTGTTGATGATCAGTGGGTAAATGAATTCTCAAAGTTGCATGTCAATGACTGGGCAGATGAATTTGGAAGGCAGGTTGGAGAAGGGGCTTTTGGAGAGAGTTCAGCTGATAATTGGGCAGATGCGTATGATGAGTGAGTATAATAGACATTGTTGAAAGGTTTATTTCTTTCATGGGTAAATTAAATATTACTAAATGGATTATGTCTATTAACTGGATATCAGATTGAATTTTTGGGTGCTTCAACTCCCTTCCAATAATGCAATCGTGCTGGTTACAGTGTTCATCAGTTATAAATATCTACCTGACTCATACTGAAATGGACAGTGATTTTTAATCTAGTGTTTAGTGGTGTATCCTTTATGCAGGGAGAAGCTGTGTAAGATCTAGCATCCCATTTCTTAGAGTTGAAACTGACCATGTTTTGTTACCTTTTCTTTTACCAATTCTGTCATGTTTTGACTTAAACAATGAACACTGTTTTGTTTTTTAAATATCATTGTTGCTTGTCAAGGTCTACATAATGTTAGTGCTCCTTCCGTCCCATTATCATTGGCATGTTTTGCAATTTGTAGTTGTCCCATCTTATTCAGCCTTTTTGAAAGTCAGTTTTATAAATGGCAAATTTCCTATGGTGTGCTTCAGTACCTTTTAAATCTACAAAGCTAAGAATGCAAGAGTAGTTAGGGAACTTAGGGGAAGAAAATGAATAACATGCTAAAGTCAACATTAATGAATGATGTTTGGTGTTTCCTTAACAATATTAATGGGATGGAGGGAGTACCTCCTCCCAGATGAGTAAGCTCCTTTTCTCTCTTGGAAGTTTTGATTTGGTGCTTTATAATTATTAAAACTAAACGTTAACAGTTATTAGCAAGACGTTTATAGTGGTTAAATCAAGCATAAATTCTCATCTCTGCATCGTATTTTTTTCTCTTTGTATTCTTGTAACCATGTCATTTTCAATATTAGTATTGATTCTCATGCTGGATGTAACTGGTCCACTTCCCTGCCTATCTATTTCTGGTTGCATTGGTTCTTTTTGACATCATATAGATGCTTTTGAAAAATTCATTCATAGTAAAATCTAATATGGGCACATTTGTTCCAATTGTCATTATGCATTGTCCTATTGATAAGTTTTTTGGTTTTCCCCTGCTCATTATTAAGAATACCATTATCTATAGTTCAAATGATCATGTCTATCTTTTTGCTGTCAACTGCTTTAGTGAATATCTTTCTTTTCATGTGTAATAACCTGTAATATCTTACAGGTACCTAAATGAGCAAGTAGTCGGCAAGCAGAAGTCAGATGCTTCAAGGGGTGTTTATGTGTTTTCAGACATGAATCCTTATGTTGGTCATCCGAACCCTTTGAAAGAAGGCCAGGAACTATTCCGCAAGGGGCTTTTGAGTGAATCAGTTCTTGCTTTAGAGGCTGAAGTTTTGAAAAACCCAGAGAATGCTGAAGGTTGGAGGCTGCTTGGAATAGCACATGCAGAGAATGATGATGATCAACAGGTTGGGCAATTTTCTGTGTTAAAATTGGTGGATTAGAACAAGTTTCTAGATGTCTTATTTATAGTTGATTTCTCATTCACTTCAAGAACTTGGTGAAACAGTTTCCACTAGTTTTGCTTGTTTATAGTTGAATGAGACCTACAATATACATGGTTCAGTAGTCATTTAAGATTTTATGTTGAGCAAATGATTTTGTTTGATCTGTTTATATTTCTTCCTGTTTTGAACTAATTAAAACTTCATGCTGCAGGAACTGGAAAATAAAAGTATGAGTAGTGATGAATCTCTTATGTTATTTTGTTTGGATGTGCTAGGTGCTTTATTTATAGCTTGTAGTTATGTCTTGAATTGAATAATTTGCAAATGAGAATTTGTAGACCAAATTGATTTTAATTGGATTTTTTATGGTGGGTTTAAAAAGCTTTGCTTAATCATTCATGGAGTCCTGATGGCTGTGATTTCAATGTAGTATAGTGCATATAAATCTGTTTAAAATATCAATACAGGCTATTGCAGCGATGATGCGTGCTCATGAGGCTGATCCTACAAATCTTGAAGTGCTTCTTGCTCTAGGCGTGAGCCATACAAATGGTTGGTCATTGCTCCTACATATATTAAAAGCTTATATTTTAGCTTAAAATTTGTTTGACATTCTTTAGGTATGCTTCTATAAAGAATGTATCATAATAGAACCCCACCCTCACCCCGTTCATATTTTTTACTCCATTATGATTGATATCAAAATTCTGGAAATAGAGATTCTTTATGAATTTAAATTTTCTTGAAGTACTCAATTTAGGTGCGTCAATAACTTGCCTCAACATTTCAGAGTTGGAACAGGCAGCTGCATTGAAATATTTATATGGCTGGCTACGGCATCATCCAAAGTATGGAACACTTGCCAACCCAGAGCTTTCTGATTCTTTGTATTATGCAGATGTAAGTGTTGCAGAAATACCTTTGTTTCTTTAATACGAAGGGTGGATTTCTTTCTTTATTTTACACATTAATTGCTTTTATCTTTTGTTTTAATTCTTTTATTCCCTTTTCCTTTCTATTTTTTTCTAACTTCTGGAGTGATCATCAAAATTCTCACTTCCCAACATGCAGGTTGCTAGATTATTCAATGAAGCTGCTGAGATGTCACCTGAGGATGCTGATGTGCACGTAGTACTTGGTGTCCTGTACAATCTATCTCGAGAATATGACAAAGCCATTGCTTCTTTTCAGAGAGCTTTGAAACTCAAGCCTCAAGATTACTCTCTTTGGAACAAGCTTGGGGCAACACAAGCCAATAGTGTTCAGAGTGCTGAAGCAATATTGGCTTATCAGCAGGTATATCTCTACACAACTAAATTCAGTTTTTTGTTTAGATTAATTTGGTCAATTTGCCATATCTCACAGAACATAAGCACTTTTCCTGAAGAAATTACAATGCTATTCCAACACATCATGCTATATTTTTGATTCCATTGGATGACAGTTTTTTTTAGGTTTTCCATGTTAAGCTTGTGCTGTTAAATTAAGCTAGTGTGCATGTTAGGGAGGTTCTTGTTTGTCCTTCAAAGGATCAAGCTTTTCTATTCTTCTTTGTTAAGCTTGTTTCCTCGTATTTTGTTTCCCAAAAAATAGCTGTGTTTCTTTTTCTTCATAAAAGCTTCTCTGCCCTGCAAATTTCTGGTTGCACAGAATTCTATGCTGCTTTCCCCCACTTTCTTGTTTCATGCTTGTGGCTTTCCACCTCTTCAATTTTTTTAGATTAACAAGCTTGACAATAATTGCACATTTTTCTTATAAGCTATGGTGATTTTGAATTTTGGTTCGGCGCAATGTTTTCCAAAATTTCTTTCAGTTGTCAACTCCTTTGTGTTGTTTCCTGATTAAATTTATCTGTTAACTGTTCATCTCTCTTCTTTTCCAGGCACTTGATCTGAAGCCTAACTATGTTCGAGCATGGGCAAACATGGGAATCAGTTATGCCAACCAGGTGTTTACCTCTGCTTCATTGTTCATGACTCCATTATTAGTGCCATCTTTGGCATTTGTTAGATAGTATCTTCCCTTTGCTTAGTTGCTTTTATAGCTTTCATGAGAAAAGTGAACATTGAAACCTGATTATGTATTTAGAGATTTATAAGTCCTGATTAGAAGCTATATTTATCCTTAATTGTCAGAATTATTTCACCAAAAAAACCCTGTGCAGTTGGGAATGCCCAAGCTTAGTTATTTGTAGATTGTTACAAGAAGTCCTATAACAGACACGTGAAATATTTTCTTGCCTTTAGGGTATGTATGAGGATTCCATCCGTTACTATGTTCGGGCACTTGCAATGAATCCCAAGGCAGATAATGCTTGGCAATATTTGAGGATTTCCTTAAGGTATGAAGGTGAAAGTAAAGTTTTTCTTAATGGTTCAGAAATTCAATGCATTCATACATCTCATCCCCGTTTTTACCTTGCAGCTGTGCTTCCAGGAATGACTTATTTGAAGCTTGTGATTCTCGAAATCTTGATGTTCTACAGAAGGAGTTCCCACTATAATATGTTATTTGTCTCGCATTTAATGAATAACAGGGCCAGTGAATCACAAGGTCCATTGGCGATGTGGTCCACATGTCTATTATATATCGTTTTGTGACTCACTTGATCATGTATTGTATGATAGGACTGTTGATGGGATTCCGAAGCCTCCTGTTTGTTCCATTAAAAGCTACAAACGCTCCTGGGAGGATGCACGGTGCGCGCGACTCCTGCATTATAGCATGTGGAGCTGTTGCTGAAGAATACTGGGTAGGAAGTTGGAAAATCATGTATGGATTATTGGAGCTAACTCAAACAAGTACATGCATCAAGTACCTGGGTATAACTCATAATTCTTGAGCACCGGGATAATTAAAACCAGGAACGAAAATAAATCAAGGTAAAATTAAAAATATAAAAGTTTGTTTCCCAAGTCATATTGCTGTTAGGGACGAAATTTCTTGAACGCAATACTTCCCAGATGCGGGCATATTCTTTTGGATATTTCATGAACGCAATATTTATTTTGGCTCGTTTATTCCAGTTCACGAGCATAAATGTTTAACATGTATAGAAAGCAAAGCAAAGTGTGGTTAAATAATCAAGTAGGCAAATGGGGTGTCATTTTAGGGTTTAGTGCTTTGGGTTTTGGGTTTGGGATTTGGGGTTTTGAATTTGGGGTTAGGGATTAAGGGTTTCGGGGGTTAGGGTTTGGTTTTGGTTTACGGGTTGGGGTTAGGGGTTTTGGGGTGTAGAGTTTCGGGTTTTGGGGTTGGGTTTGGTGTTCGGGGTTCAAAGTTCCCGGTTGGGGGGTTTGGGGGTTTTAGAGGTTTCGGGTATCAGTGTTTGGTTTGAGTTTGGGTTTAGGATCAGGGTTTTTGGTTTTGTTTTTTAGGGGCTGGGGTTAAGGGGGTTTATAATGTTTGTTTCTAGAGAGATTTTAGAGAGAGGAGCTCTTAAAAATCTCTCAAAGCCACACAGCCCACCCTGACCGCCTACCACCTCCCCTCTTCTTCTCAGCCGCCACCCTTGGATCCCAGTGATACCCTAAGCTGTTGTTAACAGTAGCTTACTTTTCGTAGTTCACTCATACCCAGAAGATAATCCCAAGCCTGCCTCCCCTTTTCAGCAGCCTTAACCCTTTTGCTCTCTTCCCGTCACGGACCCCAACCTTTCTTGAAATGGCAACGAGCTCTGAAAAAGCCACGGGATCCTGGGCAGACAAGGTGAAAGTTACTTATGCTAGCATGCGATACACGCTTGACAGGCTGCAAAAACAACATCAGGGAAGTCGACTCAAGCTTCCGAAGCAACTTTTTGAAGAAAATGAGTCCCTGGACCAGGTGCCTTGAGAGCTTCTTCCCAGGAGCTAGACTCCCCTTCCACGCCGTCAGGTCCATAGCAACAAGAGTGGAAAGACCAAGGGTTGGAGCAGGTCATGTCCGCGTCCAACGATTTCTAAATTTTCCGTTTCAGGGCAATAGACCAGCTGCAAGCAGTTTTAGACCGTTGCCCTTCTCCAACAATGGCACCCCCGAATCCAGTTTGACAAAAATAAGATATCCTCCATCCCAATTTGGATACGCATGAGAGGGCTCCCCTTTCCTCTTTGGAATAGACAGGGGCAGACCTCTATCTTGCGACGAGCACACTTTCAAATGCTCACGGCTGGATTTTGCGTGGATCATAGTTGTTTATTTCATTTCGTTATGGCTGAAACGGCCGAAACACCCTGTACCAGTCAAAAAACCGATACAAACCGGCACAATTTTTACCCCAATTTTTATTCCGGCCTACACCTGAAATTCCGGCCAAATTTCGACCGATATTATTCCGGTTGTTTCGTTTTGGAATTTTAAAAAAATCAATTAAATTGAACCATTCATTTACCCGTCCCTTGCAGTCTTGCACCCCTAGATTCCCAAATCCCAACTCGTCATCCCCCCCCCCCCCCCCCCAAACTTCAAATCCCTAACCCACAGCCACACCACCATCGCCAGTCTTCTCTTCTTCTTCCCCAAAGCTCTTCCCGTGATAGCGCCACCTTCATCAGTTTTGCACTTCATCTTCTCCAAAGTTCTTTTCACAGCGGCAAGCCAACAACACCATCATTTCTTCTTCTTCATAGTTCTTCCTACGGCGGCACCCCCATCGTTTCTTCTTCCACGACACTGATTGACGACATCTCCTCTAAAAGGTACATAACTATACATCTCCGTGTAAAACATGGCAGATAAAATACAAAATAAAAATGAAATTGTACATTAATCTGTGCATTGTTTGGTTATTAAAACTGGGTATGATGTTGATGTGTTTGTTGGGAGTTCTTTGGTTGATATGTATGCCAAGTGTGGGGATATTAATGAATCGAGGAAGGTGTTTGATGAAATGCCGCAGAGAAATGTGGTTTCTTGGAGTGGGATGATTTATGGGTATACTCAATTGGGTGAACATGAGGAGGCTATGAGGTTGTTTAAACTTTATGAGGAGGCTATGAGGTTTAGATGTGAATGATTTTACGCTTTCAAGTGTAATTAGGGTGTGTGGCAGTGCTACTACTACATTGTTTGAACTTGGGAAGCAAATACATGGGTTGTGTTTCAAAACGAGTTATGATTTGTCGGGTTTTGTAGGTAGTTCTTTGATTTCCTTGTATTCGAAGTGCGGTCTCATCGAAGAAGCTTATAGGATTTTTGATAAGGTGCCTATTAGGAATCTTGGGATGTGGAATGCTATGCTGACCGCTTGTGCTCAACATGCACATACGAAGGAAGCATTTGATTTGTTTAAAAAATGGAAAGTGTTGGGATGAGACCAAATTTTATTACCTTTTATGTGTGCTTTACGCTTGTAGTCATGCAGGGTTAGTTGAAGAAGGAAATAAATATTTTGCACTCATGAAAGCCGGGGTTTGTAACGAAGTTTTGAAGCTGCCTTGTTTGTAAAGATGAGAGGATTTGAGGGGTTAGGTACTTAGGTTGTTTTTGGGAATTAGATGAGTTCTATGACAATTTCCAATGGATTGCAACTAGATTATTGTTATAATTAGAATTATTTGAGAAACAATAATTTATTGTTTATATTGATGCTTTATTGATATATGGATGTTGAGAATTTGGGACATAAATTATAAAGTGAATATAAGTTTTTCGCAATTGATGTATGGATACTTAAGGATTTAATCATGTACGCCCATGCAATGCTTGTTGTTTCCTGAAACTATTGCTTGTTGTTTCTCGAAACTCTTCTTAGAGATCCAATTTACCGCCACCTTTTCTTTGCTGAAATATTTTTTTTCTTAGAATTAAATTATATGGCTGAAAACTCATCTAGTGGTGGGACTTCCATAGCTTCAGCTCCAGCATGATCGGACTTGGTTTTTGGGTGGGTGTTAACTTTGGATTTTCAGACAAATTGATCCTGACTCGACTAGCCTCATTTTAATGGGTATAAGCCTTATATTTCTAACCTTGTTCATAACCAATCCCTTTTTAGTTTCTATTAGGCTTCAATTTTATGGGTAACACACTTTTCCCCAAGCATGATTGAACTTGGTTTTTGGTGGGTGTTAGGCTTGGATTTTTGGACAAATTGTTCCTGACTCTACTAGCCCTATTTTAATGGGTATTAGCCTTAGATTTTTAACCTTTTTCATATCCAAGCACTTTTTAGTAGCTATTAAACTTCAATTTTATGGGTAACACACTTTTCCCCCAAGCATTATTGTACTTTGTTTTTGGGTGGGTGTTAGCCTTGGATTTTCGGACAAATTGATCCTAACTCGACTAACCCCATTTTAATAGGTATAAGTCTTATATTTCTAACCTTATTCATATCCAATCCCTTTTTAGTTGATATTACGCTTTAATTTTATGGGAAACACAATTTCCCCCCAAGCATGATTGAACTTGGTTTTTGGGTGGGTGTTAGCTTTGGATTTTCGGACAAATTGATCCTGACTCGACTAACCCCATTTTAATGGGTATAAGCCTTATATTTCTAACCTTATTCATATCCAATCCCTTTTTAGTTGGTATTACGCTTCAATTTTATGGGTAACACACTTTTCCCCAAGCATGATTGAACTTGGTTTTTGGATGGGTGTTAGACTTTGATTTTCGGACAAATTGATCCTGACTCGACTAGCCCCATTTTAATGGGCATAAGCCTTATATTTCTAACCTTGTTCATATCCAATCGCTTTTTAGTTCCTATTTGGCATCAATTTTATGGGTAACACAATTTCCCCACAAGCATGATTGAACTTGGTTTTTGGGTGGGTGTTAGCCTTGGATATTCGGACAAATTGATCCTGACTCGACTAGCCCCATTAGAATGGGTATAAGCCTTATATTTCTAACCTTATTCATATCCAATCCCTTTTTAGTTGGTATTACGCTTCAATTTTATGGGTAACACACTTTTCCCCAAGCATGATTGAACTTGGTTTTTGGTGGGTGTTAGGCTTGGATTTTTGGACAAATTGTTCCTGACTCTACTAGCCCTATTTTAATGGGTATTAGCCTTAGATTTCTAACCTTTTTCATATCCAAGCACTTTTTAGTAGCTATTAAACTTCAATTTTATGGGTAACACACTTTTCCCCCAAGCATGATTGAACTTGGTTTTTGGGTGGGTGTTAGCCTTGGATTTTCGGACAAATTGATCCTGACTCGACTAGCCCCATTTTAATGGGTATAAGCCTTATATTTCTAACCTTGTTCATAACCAATCCCTTTTTAGTTTCTATTAGGCTTCAATTTTATGGGTAACACAATTTTCCCCCAAGCATGATTGAACTTGGTTTTTGGGTGGGTGTTAGGCTTGGATTTTCGGACAAATTGATCCTGACTCTACTAGCCCCATTTTAATTGGTATTAGCCTTATATTTCTAACCTTGTTCATATTCAAGCACTTTT